>OX243956.1:11387500-12587500 GCA_945859745.1 Synanthedon formicaeformis | reverse complement strand
ATTGTAAATATTAATGTACTACGGTATTATATTAAATGCACATAATATGACTGAACTGTAGTATTTCAAAGTATTAGCATTTAAAACGATGTTGAGTGTAAGTTTTACGAGAAGGCGAAATGTCGACCGTCGCGCCGCTGGGGGAAGTCGACATATATGTTGAAATGTTTAATGATTATTATAAATATATTTGTTCCATTAAAATCGATACGCTTTATACTCTATCTATGTTCTGACGCGGCGTCCCCGTGCAGTGGTACGGCGGTTGTGTATGTATGTCTAAAGTTACATTTAAGTAAGACTTATCGTTATGGATTTAGAGTTAAGTGAGGTGAAGTTGTACGGTGCCGAGGTCCTGCGAGACGTCGAGTTCGCTTTCCATTCGACTTCCGACCGACGAGGCTCAAGTAGCTTGCAATTTAGATAGGCGATTAATAAATTGAGCTAAAGTAATCGTAAGCGAAGCTTTAATGTAACAATGTGTTAATTGATGGTCACCGTCGTGATGCCCGCTTACGAGCTCGACGGCCTCTGTCGCGACATCGATCAGTGTTGGGCCACTGAGTTAACTAGCCGTCCGCGGAGAATTAGGGCGCCCGCAGACTCTTAACATTATACATTTGTCTGTGTCAAAATGTGTGTGAAAATGGACACAAAATCCGTAAATAAAAATTAAATTAATTTTGAAATAGACAAATCAAATATTGTGTGGTAGAAGCAAAAGTTGAAGTTAACTCAATATCTTAATTTCTTTACAACTACCCGCAATCGCATTGAATGCTTTTAGAGTAGAAATAATTGAAAGGTTCATTTCAAAAGAAGAAAATAACCTTTCTATAAGCTCACGTTCGCACGAAAGCTTTTTCGACGTTTTAACGCGTATTATTTCTGACGTTTCGGATAGACCATATGACTTCTAGGCTGTGTTTTCAAACGCGGGCGCTTTTTTACGGTCTATGCTCCATTTTAAACTCCTAGCTCCGAACGCTTTATAAAGCTTCCGTGCCTACGTGGACTAACACTAATAATAACATAATAATATGTTTTATATGTCGCCCGTTTTATTATTACTTTTATATCCCTAGATACTAACATATCTTCACTAGGAGGGGGATTTTTACGATACGAATTTTTTTTTCATACTATTTCTGACTAAGAAATTAAAGTTTAGTTGACAAAAATTTTTTGGAAGATTAAATCTAAGAGATGTTCAATGAAATTGTGTCTGTGGGTGCCCTTAAACAGTCGCTAGGTATTACTACCACTTCTTAACATACGCCCGAATGTCACTTATTATTCATTCCTTAGGAAGTTAATAAACCAAATTATAACACCAATGTTATTCTTTAAAAAAAAATTTGAGTAATGTCGAATTGTGTTGAGCGTTCGATCAGTCAGTGACACCTTTAAGGAATCTTAGTTTTTTAAAAAACAATTTTAAAAAAAACCTATTCAGAGATCTCGCGTATCACCGTGCACTTAATTTTGTATAATTATAGCCAATAAATTACACATATTCTAAAACATAAATGTGAATAAAAGTTATTTCAATTTTAACAGAATATCTATTATAATTGTATTGAATTTAAACGAATTTATGCAGAATAGCCGACGATGAATGAAAATTGTTAAGTAACGTGTTAAATTGTTTAAAATTGTTTCATTTTATTCAGACAGTTTTTAGGTCGTTATTCTTTCGCGTTTACGCTAGGTTAGGTGGCGCAGCCACAGACTATAAATGTAGCCATTACAAGCAGTTAGTTACACTATTTAAAAAAATGTAATAATAAAAATTGACTAGCCTCGCGCCGGACGCATTCATCACATCGGTACGGTGTTCTGGGCGTTCTGACAAAGCGCTCCGGTTACAAGTAAATTATACTTACCTATTCTTAATAGATATTCGTTATAAATTTAAGTAAGTGAAATAGTTATTACGAACTCGTACAGGGTAGATGTGATTGCAATACTCTGTGACTGGGTGCTGCATCCGCCATTTTGGTGTGCGGTCGACTATGTCTTGTCTATGGACGATGGGTCAACCAACACTGTCTTGTCGACCGGACACCGTATTTCGACCACATGGCTAATAATAAATAATCATACTTCAATTAAATATATTCATGTATAAAAAATGTATGTAAACATATTAGCAAGAGTTTTAGTTACTGAGCGAACTGGGTGTGGGGTATTTTTTCCATACTTTAGAATTTAATTTAATTTCTTTACAGTATAAAAATATAATACACAGATGGCGCTGAACGAATCAATATGTCGAAACTTAGATAATGATTGTATAACTAGCTAGCAATTTTTAATTGTGGCAGAGTGCACTGGATTTCGAACTGAGAAATCTCCGTGGTTACTCTTTTCAAATAAATCTTGAATTGAGTTAAATTATTATTAAATAATAAATAACAGTGACGAATAAAAAAACTATTCATTTCAAAGCGCTTTTTTTTTTCAGGAATATGGTTTGTTTTGTCATTGTTCAAATTTCGTTTGAGAAATGATTGCATTTACCCTTTAAAGAATTACTTGTCTTATGAAGCCTTGAACTAGGAAGATAGGATAGTAATCAGTGGTACTGATAAGAACTACTGATAACAGAGGAAGCTATATGTAGCTGGCTACGTTCGGTCTGCTAGAGCTCAGTAAGTAGAACTTTTGCTACGAATTGCGTTTGTTGGCACCCAGTAGGCGTCGAGTACGCGCGTTCATTACCCCAAGCTTATTTGTGCTGTTGGCGAAACAATTATTTCATAATAATCGATCGACATCAAACAATTTATTTCAAAAGGGCCATAATTTAAACCCTCATTTTCCATCATATTATTAATTATTATTATTTAATTCAGTGTGGTTTTATGTTTGAAATGAAAGGGACTTTCCAGTCAATGTTGAGTTTGTTGAAAATATATATTAATTCAGTAGGTAATATTATATGAGTATTGCAAAGCATTCATACTCGTACCAGATGTACTTTGCTTTTATTTTGTAATAAAAATGAATAAAAAAAAATTTAAGACATGGTTCGATGGTTATACTCTAGATTCAATAGAATAGAGACTATTGTATTGTTGCTTTGTTCAGGATTGTAGAAGTACATAGTACATCCTTGTATATTATCTTGTTTCATCAAAATGTAACCAAATATATATTTTATTATTATTTATACAAGTCGCAAATTCTGGGAATTTTCAGTTTGACTCATAAATGGGACATTCATTGCCAAAAAGGCAATAATGTACTGTTTTTTTTTATTGTAAATTTTGTTACAACTGAGTATATCTACTGCCGAATTAAACCGTATTTGTTTTCAATAAATTAAATACTCGTAATTGAAATTTAATTATTTTTTTAATTTAATTTAATAGACTTCAAAATTGAAATTAGATTTACAAGAATTAATTTGTATTTTTTTATTCCCAATCTTTGGCAAATTTTACTATGGCCGAATTGGAAAAAAATATAATTGTTTATGGTCGTTCTAAAGCCGGCACCACAGACAAGCTTGTACCGCGTAGGCCTATAACGTCAATTTTGAACGGCGCCAAATACGGCCATTGCTCACGGTAGTGCTCTGTATCAAAACCGATTATATAATTGATGTCACTCAGCAAATTACATTGAGAAATATTTTCTAAACAATACAATCAATCAATAAAATTGATGAGGTTATTATCTCGATGACTCTGGCATGGACAAATATATTTCAGACTAGGGCATTTGCAAGTGTCCTACGGTCTGTTTTTTAATCTCAGACAAAAATAACACATGCAAATGTCAAGTTTGCATATAGTGATACCATGAAATGACATGAAATGACATGAAATGTATGTAATGCCTGTCAAATGTAATGTCATTTTTGTCTCTGAGATTAAAAAACAAACTATAATTAGAAGTCAACACAAACCGACATCTAAATCTCTTTTAAATTTTTATTAGAATTCGTTATTTGGGAAAATTTAGATGAACATGTACACTGCCAGTAATTATAAAATTATAAATATTCAATTTAGGGAGGGTATACTCACGCAAGGCCTATTATTAAAAAAAAAGTATTGATTTTAATATAATTTGCAATATATAATTATATAGACGTATATTATAGAACTAGATAGGAGTAAATTAAGGGTTTGCTTAATAATTCTTTTTCGACCGATCTATTTTTCTTTAACAAAAATGTAAAATACTCTTCATATGGTATTTATCATTTTTTTTTATTTGAATTGACATCAATTATGTAAATCGGCCTCGGCCATTCATCACTACCGACCTACAATATAGATATGTTATATTTAAGTGATATTATGTATAATATTAAAAATACGAATTTTAAACGAAATGAGACGTTGACACGATGTCATTATTTTTCTTTGGTTTTTCATTTAAGTTTGTCCTTGTAAATATATTTGCTATATGATTTATTAAATGAATGTAACATATTATTAATGAGAAAAATAGATGAACACAAATTTTAAACTGTCTTTTATTGGCCCTTTCATCATCATCAACTTTTTATTTACTAAAGATGAACTAGATCTATGATGGAGCAAGCTCACACAGAAGATGCCTATTCATTCGAACTTTGAAAAGGTTTGGGTTATACGAGCTCGGAAACACAGACGCCAGCAGGGAGTTCCAAACCTTGGCAGTGCGCCAAGGACGATCATTACTCTGTACCGTATGTATACACGTTCTTGGAAGCAGATTAAAAACACTACTATGCTGACACTGCCAGGTCAGTGATATGTTAAGTAAGTACTAGATGGAACACTCAAGACGCAATGAGTGTTCCAAGTGATTGGAGTTCCGACGTCCTACCCGTTGACAGTCTGTCATACGCGCTCGTAGAGATTAGGCGCGTTATTATATCTAAGACCAGTAAAAATGCCGTCTTGTATGATGAGATATTGCAAAAATACAACAAAAAATATTGGTAAAACTGCTGGTGTGACGTTCCATAGGTAACTTTTAAACGTTTCAATATTACTAGGTTAATATTTAATTTGTTAAAACCGACGTGCTTTTCGGGTCGGCCATATTAATATTGTCTACGACTTGACGTATTGACCTTGACACTACTGCCGCGCCGTCCCCCGCCAACCCCCGCGCACCTTCCGCGTTGGTACATGAATTTAGCAAGACATCGTAGGGAGTGTTCAATCTAGTACTTACTTAACATATCACTGTGCCAGGTATACAAGATCTCCTACTGTCCTAGTCGGTAGTACAAAAAAATAGTTCCATCTCAACTGTAGGAAGTCCACTGGTGAATATATGACCCCCCTAATTTTCCATAAGGATCGGACAGAAGCAGCTTGGATTTAGCGTTGACATGCATCCCATATAAGACGTCAGTCCATCTGACCTACGAGACATTCGTCACATTCGCTTTTTACCACATTAAGTGTCTACTTAGAATAAGATAAAGGATAAAAGACACGTTGGGAATAAGGTGGCTTCTAATGTACCTTTCTCACACACAGAAATAGAACAGCACAGGTGCTGTTGTGCTTGGGGAAGGAGGGCGTTTAAGTTTACAAACCTAGCCCACTGATAATTCGCAGTATTTTAACATAACATTTTCAAATTTATATTAAGATCACATGTAAAGAAAGATTTCCAAATAGTAAAGTAATTTTATATCAATGCATTTGTTACTCCTTGAGTTCCTGTAATAACTTCGAATACATAACCACATAAAAAATAACACACAATGTAAGGTTATTTTTAATTTATTTGAGGCATGTGTTAGGAGCCTATATACGCAAAAATAAATAGATAAGTACAACATTTAATTAACTAACATTATTTTACGAAGTACTCTATATCTAATCGGAAAACCGATAATACATTATGAAATGAAAATATTAATAGAGAAATGTGAAAGGCATTAAAATGCGATATTGATATATACAAAAATAAAACATACCTAGCAATCGCACCAACCCCGGTTTTAGATCTCCATTTTAAATGCTTTCACATCACATAATAGAAGAATTAATCTAGTAAGAAAATTTGATTAACAAAAAACGGTGCTAATATTTTTAGCCAGTGCTCTCGCTCCGTCTCTTAATTATAAATTTAGCGAAATCATCCTTCTGTGGATCGAAAGGTGCTATTTTCTCACACTGCGCCGTAGTAGCAGCCTGGTGTATCTGATCACCAAAAGCTTTAACTTCCTCTCTCTTTAAGTCCACCATATATTTTCGAGACTCCATTATAACAACGGCGTCGTCTCTAGCCATCGACCAAACACTAGGTTTGATCCTTGGCAACATGTTTTGACCGACGAAAACACCGTGAAACAATCCCTGGAAGTGTGGCTTGTGGGGATAATGTTCTAAAGCAGTCAAAGACAGGAAATGCACTTTACCATAGTCAACATCTATATAAGTGTCGCGGTCTTCGCGTAGAAGTAGTGGCGCTTCGGGTCTACTCTCAGACTGCTTTGCATCCAGTTCACTCATAACGACCATACCTAAATTCTGTTGGGTATCCAAATTCATAGCGATGACATCGAATTTTTCACGATTTTCTATTTCGTACAACATCCGCATCATGTTACGTTCCGAAACGTCAGTGGCTCGTTTATTGTTAACCCCATGACTCGACTTCAACATGTCCTTGTCTTCGCAATCCAATCCAAAGGCTAGGTAAGGCGAAGAAACCATATCTCCCAAGTAACCTCTATGGAGATATCTATCCCCACACTTGTATACTCCGGCCGCCAAAGTCACATTGGGTCGACACACTTCAGTTTCTAACCAAGTAAAAGACACTCCGTGCTCCCTAAAGTGCTTGTACTCCTGGAAACAGATTTGTGATGCGATTTCCTTGAGACGCATATGATAGTCCCAATCATATACTCCGGCTCTGTTATCATATCTCACGCCGAGGTTACGCCTGATCCGATGCTCCCACAATTCGCAGGCATTGAATTGGTTCGTGTTGCCAGTTGTCCAAAAATTCAAAAGATTCTCCATATAATCACGTTCGCGATATTTCATTTGATCGATAGACACGCAAGGCAGGAGACCCGCCATATAATCAGGGTTGGTGATCATGCCGACAAGTTGACGAGCTTTTGCGATCATGTATCTCGATGTGGGCGGTCGAAGAAGAATGTTACCATATATTTCCAACAGACGTCTTGTTTTCTCTAGAAGGCCGCAACGTGTTGTCTTTTCACAAGCGAGAGACATAAGAAGAAGTTGTCGCGCAATAAGTTCAGGACATCCATCAATTACGAACAGGTTCATGTACCGTCTGTTGTGCCTATAAGCCTGGGCGAACGTTTTGATGAGATGTCTCGCATCGCATCCTCCAATGATGAGAAAATTGAGTTCGTATGCATTGTGGTCACCTTTGTGTAAATATTCCTCTTGTAAATCCAGAGCAGGGCTGATACCCCAAAACATATTTGCGTTTTAAATTCCTCTTGTTACACGTGTTGTCACTTCAAGCTCGGTTTGTGCAATGTCGAGATTGTCAATGCCATGGCGACGTAAACAAAAGTTGATGAAGCATACTTTTCAGTGAGGTGTGATGAGTGTTGCCATGGCAACTATTAACGCAACTATGCTTGACTACTCTCATATGAAATGTTCAATGCATCGTAAAATTAAATAAACGTATAACGAGTAAGGTTGCTAAGTACTTTCGGAGTAAAAATCTATAATTAGCTATTGAGTTAGCTGAGGTATTTAAGCGGCAATAATTCCATATATTGATTTGAAAGACCCTCGGAGGGGTTGAGGGTCAAGATATAAATATAAAAAAGATGGACCAAAATATTTTATTACACGCTCGTGTGAAGACTTAACATGTGTAAAATTAATTAGTTTTACATTTTAATTAGTGTAATTCGTTTACTTATAGAGGATTTTAGACAAAATATCAACAAATTTGTAACAATGACATGAATGTAATAAAAGCTTTCTTTAAGTTAGGGTAACTGCAATTAGCACTCCTAAGCAGAAAATCTTCAGAAAATAACCTTTTTTCAATAATTCATACATGCCACGGAATTTTAAAATTTCTATCTCTATTTTTCTTTATGTTCTTCTAAAAGTAAATTTCTTAAACTTAGGCGTTTCTGAAAGTTATTTCGTAGAGGATGCGAGTTATTCGAACTTCAAAGGCTGATGTGGACTGGAGTAATATATGAACTTTTTGAAATCAGGTTAACTGATCGTAATGGTTGGTTTTTTGTGTGTGTTTTTTAACGTTAGACAGGCTGACGTTCCACTTGGTGTTAGGTGGTTACTGTCGCCTATAACACAAGCAACACCAGAAATGCTGCAAGTGTGCTGCCGACAATAGTATAAGGGATAATCAAGAGTTAGAGAAATGGGCTCTGGTATCCCTTATTCACTAAAACACAAAGCAAACATGCTGTTATTTCACGGTGGTCTTGTGAAAGGGCCACCCCCTTACTGCCGCCAGACTGTCTCCCCAAATGAATACGAAATGCAAATACTCCCGGCGCAAGGCCAACGAAACCTCTAAAGGTGTCTACACACCAAAGCCCGACGGCTCAACCGCGGCGGCCTCTCTTGGAAACAAGTTTGCCGGCAGCTTACGCCCGCGCGTATTTTGCCCCCGGTGGCACCTGTTTTGAGTAACTGTACAAGCTGTTAATATTAGATCACTATCGTCCTCATCCATATCAAATACTGAAAATACGTCGTAATAATTCGAAACACGCTAAATCTCTCCGAGCACCCTTCATCAAACTTGTCCGACTGGCAACTTCCTGAAGCCGTGAAGGGTTCGTACCAGCGGCTTTGGTGTGTAAACAACACGTTCATTGCCGCACCAAAAATTTCAAGTCTCATATGAATGGCCAGCGGCAAAGATTTAAATCTATAATATGTTGAACTCGTGTGGTGAGTCGTCGGCCGTACGAATGAGGAGAATTGACTCGCGACGAGAGTACACGACTTTTGAATTGCATATCTCCACATTTTAAGGTGGTTTTTGAATGAATATGTTGTGTTTTACATTAATTCCTAGTAGCGAATTCTAAGCCCAGTATGCGATTTTAGTGAACTCGCCAGGAGAGTCCTTGGCAATGAATGGGTTAAGACAGTGCTAAGGCGAACCGCTCTACTTTGAAAAACAACTGATAATTTAAATAAAACAATCAAATAAATTCGTATTTGAACCATTTATTCATTAATAAACTACATTTTAAACTGTATATAAATGCTTTATTATTATTTATATAAATTACACTTACCTGAATTCATAATATAAACTTCTACTTATTCATAAATGGGGTGCTCAGTACATTGTATTTTGTCTAATTTTATTATTATTTGATACTTTAAAATACCTATTTACAACAAAGTAGTAAGATAACGTTTAAAAACGCTCAAAAATCTTAACTAAAATATGCGCATGACGTTAGCTCCTAATAATAAATAATACTTTCACTAATAAATAGGTAAAATTGTTATAAGTTACGTCATACTTAATTGTAATTTTTGGTAACTTAGATCGCTACAACTATGTATGAATACAACACAATTAATGTCGAGAACTTCAAAAAAAAATATGGTATAATGGACTTTTATTTTACTTATCATTCATTAAATTCACTGGAAATATTAAAACGTACTAATTAATTGTAATAAATATTCACTAGTATATAGTATATTTAATTAATAGCACAATAGTACATAAATTGGTGCGTTTTATGTGGACTAGATAATTGTATTGTGTAATTTTAAAATCTATCTTTTTTTAGTGGGAAAGAAAGACGAAAATTTTATGACTATAAATGTTGAAAATTAGGAAAGATTAATAACACAGAAACATAATATAATACTTTTTTTTATAACATTGAGTGAATTAATTACATTAATTAACGATAAATATTCAATCTTTGGAAACAAAATAGTATAGTAGATAAATTTGTACAATTTTTCATAGGGAAACATTTTTTTTTAATTTGGTCATAATCGAAACACAATTACAATGAACACAACAAGAAATCAAAAAGACTAGATACCAAACAATAAAAAACATTAGGTTTGTAACGTCTCGAAACTCTTAAAGCACCATTTCCTTTTAGGAGGTTTTCCTTCAGGCCTTTGTCAGGAGAATCTAGAATCGTCTGGGGACGCCAAAGACCTAGGCTTCGAGGAATTAGCTACCATTGTTTCTGGACCTTCACGAGGCCTAGTGCTTGCATTTTGCCAACCACTTCCTGTACTCTTATTGGTATACGTCGATGACGTCACAGGTATCTTTCGAGTCTGCTTGATCTTCAACTTATTCAACCAGAGATCCCTCGTCTTCTTGTTGAACACGACGAAAAACAAAAACAAGACGAACCCTTGGAAGGTTGAAGTCAATGTGAAGAAGTAAGCCGATACTATATTGTAAGCGAAGAGACCGAAAAGCCACGGAAGACCGAACAGAAACACGAGAAGACAACTGACAGTGGCACATCTGAAGATTTCGTTAGTATCGCCGTGTCTTCGAACCCTCTTAGAAGCAAACACGGAGCGAACTATTAGTATAAATAGCGTCCAGTTTGCGAGTAGCATTAGTGCGATTGGCGCGTAAACGGACAACCAGAGAGCGAGCTCTGAGGGATAACAGAAGGAACCTGAGGGAGTCTTCTCTTCGAAACGCCCCGAATACGAGTGCGGGGAGACAGAAAGAAGAATACCTATCACAGCGCAAGGAGCGCCCCAAGAAAAGGCCGACGCTCTCAGCAATTTGTGAGACGCCTCTCTCGTGAATACCAACACCAGTCTTCTGTAAGACAATACAGCTGCGACTAACATCCAACAGAAAGAAGAAAGAACAGAATAGTGCAAAGCGATGCCAGTGAGCATACACAACACGTTGTATTCCTGGAAATTAGCGAAAACTACAATGAGGAAACACAGGGCAAGCAGGAATATGGCTAAGCAGAGATGCAACCAAATCTTGTTGTTAAAGTCTCTTCGCCAGGACCTGAACAAGAGTGCCGTGAGTCCTATGAGAAGTAGACCGAAGATGGAAACGCAGCAGCCTACAATTGATATGATTTCCAAAATACGCTCGTTTCTCTCCGAAAAGACAGTTCTTGGGACAAGAATTTCAGCGAAGTGCGTAAGATGATCGCACCTACAAGTGTCCATTAAACCTTCTTCGCTGGCTGAGATATAAGTGCAGCCTTCTTGGGACCAGTAACCGGATCCGTTTTCGACGAAGTGCCAATATGCGCAAGCGCGGCTCATGTTTCTGTCCACTACGTAGGTCATTGGACGGAGGTGAATATCTACAACCTGCAATAAATCAATTATAATGATAAAATAGGCTGTCTATCATCCTTACACATTATAAAACAAAGTCCTTCGCCGCGTCTGTCTGTATGTTCGCGATAATCTCAAAAACAACTGCACCGATTTTGATGCAGTTTTCACCAATGGATAGAGTGGTTCTCGAGGAAGGTTTTAGTACATAATTTACAAAGTTACGCGGGAGAAGTCGCGGGCAGTAGCTAGTTTTTAATAATTTATTGTTTATTTTTTAATATTTAATCATTTTTTAATCAGTGTGTCCTTAGGAGACGGTAACCACCTACCATCAAGTAGACCATGCTCACTTGCCACTCTTTATAAGATTTTTATAAAAATGGATGAAATATTGAATTTATATAACATCGAAATACTACAATGGAATTTACGTCACAAATGCAAAAGCGGCACATAAAAAGAACGCCTTTGACAGAATCATGGCGGACTCTTGCCTTCACGCGTCAATGGTAAAAGGTAATAACGACCAACTTCTACTATTTCATTTAAAACTCTAATGGGTTGACGTAAAGTCACATTTTCTTTAAATTACGTACTTATTATTATGTTTGTTTTGTTTTAAATGACAGTTCATGCTCTACGCATATGTCACTTTTAAATGTTCCATAAAATTCGTAGTGTTTTGTATGGCACGCGGGTTCCATGTTGTAGTAGTTTGATGTTATATAAGCATAACAAAAAATAAAAGATGTAAATATTTCATTTTTTTTTTTAATTTATACTTAAAATTATTATACTTTAGTAAAATTTTATACTTAAAATCAAAAGTATGTTAGTACAATGTATGACATAAGGTTATTGTTACCTCTCCATCCTGAAATTGGGTGAGTTCCTCGACATTAACACTGAGCACTCTACTGTTGACGACGAAGTGTGCGCGGTCGCTCTGGAAGGCTCTGTCGTTACGGAATATGACGAAGCTGATGCGCCGATTGGACTCCGCCACCGACTGCGGCAGGTGCACCACTGCCTCGCTCTCGTTCGTCGACAGGTGAGTCGAGTTCACTTCCTCTGCAGAAATTAACTTTAGAATTAATATATCGCTGCTTGTAATGGACCAAATACACGGTCAGTCCATCGCGTCAAACTAATTGGCGTGAAGCCAAAATTTGATCGTGAATGGTAAAAACTGTATTTAAAATTCGCGCCGTTGCCTCACGTCATTTTGTCGTCACGCCAAACGCTTGATCGTATATTTGGTCCAAAACTAAAGGGCCACAAATCAAAATTACACTTTTTACAGGAGAGTTAATCGAAAAAAATTAAATTATTTTCTGTCTATTTTTTTCTTATTAGATGTATATCAAATATATGCATATTTAACATCGTTAGAAGCGTGTTTTAAGTAGCATTAAATATTTTAAGTACATTTATAATAAACTGAATACTAGAAGAGATATAAGCATATGTTACTTTTGAATATATAAAAAATGATCAAAATATACTAAATTTATATAAAATTATATAAAATATATATAAAATTAAAACAAACATAAGTCTTTTTGCAACATATTGTGATTGTATTTTTGCAATAAAAACATTTTGGATATATATAAATGTTGATGTTGTTTGATGCCAATGAACTCCTAAACTACTGAACCCATTTTGACAAAACTTCGTAACTATGTCTAATTTGCTGTATTATGGATACCAGACAGTTGTATACTACATAGATTACTTTTATTTTTGTAAATATATACATATTATAAATACAAAACACAACTCAGGTACAAAGTAAATGTTAATATATAAACATTTATCCCTAGCGGGATTCGAACTCGCAACCGTTTGGTTAACAGCTAAGGTTACTAGCCACTAGACCAAACGTGTCGTCGAAGGATAAAAGACCGACAGAGAGATGCAATTTTGCATTTATAATATTAGTTTGGACACTAAGCTTCCAATATTTGTTTTACTTACGGCTAATAATCTCAAACGCTTGATTGGTAAATACGTCGGAATCCCTAGTGGCTATCCTTATCCCCCGTACGGGATTAGTGGGACTGGCGTCGGCTAATAGCATGGCTATATTGGGTCTTACGGCTGCGGCCTGTTGAGATCCATTCAGGTCTGTCCTAGCGCCCAATCGGTCGAGCAGATGAAGCAGTTCGCTGGGAATTTCTAACTCTTCTTCCGCATCAAATATAACATCAACCTGAAATTTGTGGTATTTCATAGTTAATACAGGTAATGCTACGTTTTTTTATATATTTTTTAAATTACCCTATATTCAATACTAGGTATATTCTGGAGATATATATTTTACGACGTAATATTTCTATGTAAGTATTCCGTTATATTAGACGATACTAATATTGTCCGGTGTTTTTGCAATCTTATGTACTAGGATTTTTGCAAAAATCCGTTCCTTTCGATTATACTGCGACATATATAAGATTAAAATAAAAATAAGTTACCCTATCGAAAGCATCTTCAATGTCCTCGACGTGGACCTGGACTGTGTCATTGTTTATTAAGTTTTCCAAATCCTCCATGACCTGTTGAAGTTGTTGGTCCAGCGGTGGCGGCGTCTGGAATGTTTATCTACTTATTTCATTTTTCACAACATTTTTTTTTTTTATTTCATTTAAATTTCAGGTCAAAAAATATACAGTTTAATATCGTTAAAATGAAGCCATTTCATTGCACTTCTTTTAACGTCTTAAATAGACTAAAAATATATGTGTTGAATATGTTACCTATATTACGAAAATTTTATTTTTCTTTTTAATGAGATCTTGTAATTTTAATAATTTAATTTTAATTAAATTCGTAGCATTAAATATAAAAGACTAGTTTTTTTTACGAAACCTAATACTAAGCATAATATAAATAGATATTATAATATAGATAAAACCTATTAAAAAAGCTCTAAATTAATATTTTTAGAGTTATAATGTGTTTCTTCATCATCCCTTCTAGATTTATAATACATAATGGGATTTTAAGGATTCCTATTTATTCTGGTGTCCACGGTTGGATTATTTTAATGGTATTTTTATGATAAAGTGCGGCAGGCAGAATTACGGTGCATTTGATGGTAGGTGGTTCCAGGTACAATTCCTGACAGGGTCAACTTTGGTAATGATTTTTTAAAAATTGACTCTGGTCTGAATTTGGAAAGTAGTAGCAGGGTACACTGACGCGTTCATATATGCAGCCCATCCCCTTTACAGAACAATTCAGTTCACAACAGAACACTTCGATTCTTCAAGTATGGAAGTTCCTTTATACTAATAGGTGTAATCCCCACAAATTGCTACGCGCAGGAACCTTGTCACATTAACATAATGTGACGTCATTGCCAGCCAGTGTTGCTAATGGTACTGTGTGTTACGAGATTACGTCACCAAAATGGCGACCAGAAGGCCTAATGTGAGTTTTACTCTATCAAACGCGTCGAACGCGTATAATAAACGTCAATTTGTATGGGAATGAAGCAGTGACACCTAGTGGCTAACGTTTAGCGCTGCTTTATTCCCAAACAAATTCACGTTGATGCCGGTAGTTTCCGGTACTTCTTCGCGATTTTTCTTCTATTTTTATTTATACACAAACTTATTTTGTAACAATTTATAATGCTCATTGCCAAGGTGTGAAACTCCCTACCGGTGTCTGTGTTTCCGAGCTCATATTACCCAAATCTTTTCAAAGTTTTAGTGAATAGGCATTTTCTGGACGAGCTCGCTCCATCATAGGCCTCGTCTTCGCTACACGGCTAGATGCTGGCCAAGAGCTAACCCATCTCTAATTTAAAAAAAAAGTATTTATCATCTTAAATTTGAACTGGGAAAACGGGAATCATCTGGGATTACACACTTTTTCTCAACATTCTTATATTTACCGTTGCAATAGTCGGTGGACTGCTTGTTGTAGTCGTTGTCGGAGGTCGGGGCGGAGGCGAAGGCTTTGATTCATTTATCTCAGGCGTATCAACTGTTGATACCGTCTCTAAAATTGCTGTCACAACAGTGCTCTCAGACGTTGTTGTTATTGTTGTTGTTGATACTACATCAGTTGTGGTCTCTTCTGAACTGTCATTTGTGCTAGGATGCCCTATTTGAACCTATAAATGTTAGTAATTGCAATGAGATGAGGCATTTGCTAGGTTAATAATTCATGCATGCAGTTTTAGTAACATTCAAGTTAAGTATATTGTTCAGTATACGAGTAGTGCTTGTGAAAGCGATGATGGCGGTTGTCCTTTGTATTGAACTCAAAGATAGCGATGTCAGTTTTTCAAAATTAATTTTTTTTTTTTACTTGGATAATTTGCTGAGGAAAATTTTGATAGCATGTAGATCATGTGCCTATACCTAGTGGTATTGGCATTACTTGGATTTTTTATTTTAAATTCCTATTGAATAAATACAAAAGCCGGTCATACCTATCGGTTACATGAGGTGATTTTGTACACAAAGGTTTTCATTTAACGATGGAATAATTAGGTCATCAAAATAAACTTTTACATCTGATATAGGCTTTTTATACCTACCCATAAATCGTCTACATTTTAAGACTACCCTACCCAATGGTACTGTCTCAAAGATTAACTAAGCTCCTTTACCTGGCGTTCTTTATCTTCTACCAATACTGAGGTGGAAAATTCGTCTACGGTAACCGAAGTATCGATGACTTCTACAGTCCGAGCCGTGCAGTCTTCAGTAGCCGTGTTTATCCATTGTACTCCTTCATTGAAATCGCCCACACATATTTGTGTATAGCAACCTTGTGTTCGGGATTCGCCTGAAAATTTACGTTAATGAACCTGTATTATAAATTGTTAAAGAAAAATATGTAGGTCGAACATTTTAGCAAACAATGTTAAATCCTATTAATGAGAGAGTAGATCCAATCTAATATTATAAATGCAAATGTGAATCTGTCTGTTTATTTCGTTTTCACGCCTTAACTACTAAACTTATGGACATAATTATCATATGTGATAGTATGCAATAAATAAGTACTGTTTCAGAGTCATTGACCTAGAACAATATTTATTTTGTTCTAGCTAGATCATCACTGAGTTATCTCTGTCATAGAGCAAAAAGTGAACGCAATAAATCGTTACAATTTTTCTTCGATTGAATTCTTACAAGTCTATTTGTAACGCTAGAGAAGTTCCGGATAGTAACGACATTGCTGCTATCGATACACAGAACTAGAAACGTGTGTATCAATGAATAAACCGTTCAAGAGAACGTTAAGAAAATGTTGATTTTTTTTGTATGCTCCAAGTCACCAGCTATATCCTCGTAGGTAGGTACTACTATTATCTGCGCTATACCTACTGTTTTCACCTATCCCTACTAAGGTATCCCAAATGGTAGGGATAAGTAGGAATGACATTAGTTAGAGGAACGTCTTGCCATACAAAAAAATTTTTGGGGTGGGCCAACTCTTATCACTAAGGGGTATAATAAATAGGTTACGACCTTTTCTCAGACTAACCGAATATACACAAAAAATCAAAGATTTAAATCGAAAGATGCGGCGTAATCTCCTCGCGCCATACTAAAAACACCGAAAATTCTTAACAATGGGTTGAGCGCCTGCGCTACAGTTGCACGCCAGCTACAGTGAGTGACGGTCGCTTGTTGAGAGCGTCACTATCGTCACAGTCACGTTTGAAGTAAGGAATGTGTTACCTGTGTTTAAAAGTGTGTTTAGACAAAGGTATATGTATTTTATACTTTTGTCTTTAGTATAATGTATGTTGTATTTTGTAACACACTTTCGCTAGTAATGCCGCATCTCTCGATTTAAATCTTTGCAAAAAATTCATAAAAATCGGTCAAAATATATATAGATAGATGATTGAACAAGACCGCTTGTAACTTGCACTACGTAAATGATAATTCGCAACTAATTATGAAGTTCTAAGAACTCATGCGACGTAATTACCAGGTTAAACATAACGTTGGTTATGTTAAGAGTCGATTGTCGGCTGTCACCTAAGGTTAAAAGTTACATATCTATCGAAACGTGACTTCTATCACAAATTACAGTGCTTTTCAAACCATAGCATACTAAATACTTATTCTGGATAAAAGATTATTTTATTTTATCAAAAAAAAATTATCAGATATTTCGAAAATTGAAGATACGAGTTAACATTTTTAACTTTTTCTTTAGAAATATATTAATGTAATTTCTACCCTGGTTGTAAAATAAAATTTATCTATATACAAATTTTACCATGAAAAAAACATTGTGTAGCACTAGCAAATCAAAATTTGAATTTATAGATACTGAAAAATTGTCAGTCAAAATGAAATCTCTTTTTTTATAATAAAAAAATCGTGAGGTTTAAGGTATTTTTTTATAGTACTAAGAAATATGAAATATAAAAAGAAATACAAAATATTCTTAGAAAAAGGAATTAATAATTTTAAACGCATTCTAGGAGTATACATTATGTTTATAATTCATATTCAACTAATACGAGTATCTTTTTAGTTATTCGTAGCCGACAGAATAAGTAGAGGGCGTCTGTTGTCCATAATCCGCGACGAATCGCAAAAACACGTTTCTTTTGTGTTTCAAAATATTATAAATTGAAACAATTACAAGAAAAGACCAAGACTAAAGACCATAACATTGTAATCTGTAATATTTTACGAAAAGAAAATTTCGAAGTTTCTTTGGAAATTTGTAGCAAAATATATTTTTTTAATATTGCCACATTTATTTTATTATATTAGAATTTAATCTTTATACTCGTACATCATTTAAATTTAAATTATTCTTGTATTCTTGTCACTACGATCTCGCAAACCGCTCTAACGGTTTTAACGAAAATCTAGGGTTAGGCGTTTTTTAGGTATAGAAATCGATCTGCAGGGTCTTCTTATCTTCGAGAAAATTCGTCTTAAATAGTTTTTTAATGGCA
The DNA here is from genome assembly GCA_945859745.1 of Synanthedon formicaeformis. NCBI lineage: Eukaryota > Metazoa > Arthropoda > Insecta > Lepidoptera > Sesiidae > Synanthedon > Synanthedon formicaeformis. Next base: position 12,569,284 of record OX243956.1, on the reverse strand, counting down.
CGGTTACAAAAGTAATACCGTTTGCTCATTTTATAATATTTTGAATTATTAATTATTAATAGAAGTAATTTTTCTATAATGTTTCATAGACTTTCTTTTTTTCTTACATGTAAAAAAAGTTAAGCACGAGCGTAGCTCCGTCATATAAAATGTTAAGCGCCTGTTTCCAAACAGAATTCGTTTTAAAACAACCAATTTATGAATAGCTTCTAACATAATCTTGAAATATCAACAAACAACAATTATTGTTGAAATGTATTTACAGAATAATATCGGGTTAATAAAATATTTATGGAATTCGTGCTCGTTGGTCGACTGGCTCTGACTCAACGATCCCGAGACCAATTAGACCAATTCCTGGCAAGGTCAACGAATGGAAATATCAATGGATACGAAATTTCCTAAGTTCGCCTTGACTATCAAAATCCGAGAAAGGCTAATTTGAGGCCATATTACCATACATTTCGGATGTTATTAATTATCTTAGTACCTAATAGTTCAAGAAAGTCATGCCGTCTGTACCTAATGATACAACAGTATCACATTTTAACCTTCTGAACTCGGAAATAATGAGATAATTGGATGAATACTTAAACCGAGAGCGTCAGCGCAATCGGCGTACACAAATTTAATTCTTTTTAATACATTATTGAGGAAATGTTAATTCTAAAACGTCATAGAGACTTGTGATTTCAAAAATAGATATACCACTATAAACATTCAGAACATTTATAACATGTTTATCATTCTACAAATAGAATCCATTTCTTTTATCAAAACATACCAAAAAATGCTTACCCAATGGCACGTAGTCGTTTTTGGTTTGGCAATAGTAAGTCGGCTTCATGTACAACACTTCTAAGTCCTCCCAGGGGCCCGGTGGCGACGGTCTCATCTCTGGACTCAAGTCAACGTGCAGTAACACGGTCCTGTTATCCCTGAACACTCTCTTCAAACGCAGTGACTCTATCACGTTCACTCTCCATCTCAATTCGGGTCTTGCTTTGCTGAATTTCTTCAAATTAAACTCCTCCTTGAACTCCTCGTCCGTTATACTCTTATCGCCGTACAATTCGTAGTACCTCGTCCTGCACAGGATGTACTCTTTCAGATTTCTTTCCCAAAACTTGTACAGTTTATCCAAATCATTCAAGCTGTATTCCACCGAGGTACGAATTTTGATTGCGTAAAGATTTTTCAGGGAACGGTCCTTGCGTATGAACAGGGCTCTGTTCGATTCAGAAACTCGATAATTAACTGAATCGAAATGCATACACCAGTAGTAGCCGTTGTATCCGTTTCTAACAGGTTTCAACTCATAAACGGTGTCATTTTCCTTTTGAATTTCCACAGATTTCGGGTAGTAAGCCGCTGAGTCAGTAAAACAATAGATATCGTCGTCGTCAACAGTATCGTTCATTACTAGTTTTATTTTCCTGTCCCTGTAAATAATAAATTGGTGTTTATTCCTTAATCTACTTGCTTCCAATCATCATTACATGCTTCAACTTTTGGAAATATGGCCTCTTTAATTGAGCTTTACCACCTTGACTTCTCTGACAGCGAGCAGTAGACAACCACGGGATATTTCTATCAATATTATATTGAAATGGGAATACTCATATGTAAAAGTACTTACGGTAGCACTTGCACGTTCATTTCAACATTTCTCAAATGTATAGATCTTTCGCAAGTGACGTCGAAGTATAACGCAGAACTGTTTACTTGAATCCAGGATATGTTACCATTAATATTAAACTTTAAGCCTAATCCGGTTTTGTTGGATTCAAAACTTTCTAAATATTGCAAATCCGAATCTTGAATCTGAAAACAAAAATTTACTGTTAAATTGTTATTGAAAGCAGTGGGTTTCTAAAAATATACCATAACATAGTAATATTTATTTATTCATATATCGTCCAACATAATGACCGGTTCGGAAAGATGTTTTTAAAGGGAAGAAATCGACAAGAACCTCCGTAGATGCTTTTTTCAAATAAATTTCTTATTTAAATAAAATAATACAAATTTTAATTTTAAATTTCTATATAAAATCGCATTATTTCTTTTATTAGATAATTTGAACATAGTTTTTGATACCTTGGTTGTTCTGCATCATTTAGTACCTAGTTGTTATTCGAACTTTAAAAGAAAATTATTTACTTTGTGGAGCCTGCAACCTCTACATTTTCTTTAATGATGGCTAATTAAGCTGGCTAAAATTACGGGCTCCTGAACATGTGTCCTGTCGCTCCTTAAAATATTTTAATCAAAAGAATGCACTTACTATATCATTCCCGTCTTCATAATTGCTCCAAACAAAACTTTCCTGCCCCATTACTAGTGCACCTAATGGAATTGTTCTTGGCGTTATTGATGGCCTGAGCAAAGGATGGTTTGCATATCTCCAGCCTCGTTGTATAATAGAACCTCCTCTCTTAGCGCACAGTTCCTGGGCCTGCTTCCACGTTGCCCTCACTGTTCCCCCATTGAGTCCTTCAACACGGCTTAGACATGTCGGCCTTGGCGCGTAAAACCTTAGACCGAATTCATCGCAGCCTTCATCTATAACACCTTGCTCTTCAGGATACGGATCGACCATACAGTACCGATAATGTTCACTGTAACATCTAGCGCTTGAAAACGCTGTTCTTTCAGATAATTCTACACAAAGACACTCATCGTCCAGTCCCAAAACTGGATCAAAAGTTATATTAAAATTGTGTGAACTTGACAACAAATCTCCAGTAGATTCAGTGAAAGACCAATCAATGAATGGTCCTCCGGGGTAAGCGGTTTTGTACTCGGTCCATAATTTTAAATATTTTGGTTTCACGAAATCCAATTCTGTCAACAATTTGTATGTATAACGATTGCCCGAACAATCTTTGAATTTCTCGTCGAAAGCTTCGGGGCCTTTGAGCAAGTAACATATCGGTTCCTCATTGTTTTTGGTGTAAGCTAATCTGAATCCCTCAGGACACAAATGTTTCTTGGTCTTCTTAGCGTATGCGCAATTTATGCATAAAGTAAACAATAACGTTGTCAAAATGATATTAATATTTCGATGTGACAGGTACATCTGAAATAAAGAGAGCGTGAAATGTTATGGAAAAGTGTTGTTAACGAAATACACGATAAAAGTGGATCAGTTGACAGATTACAGATGCTTGCTTTATTAGTTCTGATTGTTAGCTAACTAGATACTCTCGAAAGTTTTGTTTTAATATGACTGCACTTAAAGGTTATTAATTAGGTATTATATAAAGGTCCTGTACTATAGTATAATTCCATGACTTCATCATCCTTATTAAGGTCACTTTCAATATTACAGATTTGTCTATTACTCTAAAACCTGTAAATCTGTATACTATAACTAATGGGACACTTTTCAACCTAACCGGTAATAGATATAGTTCCGAAACACTGACCTGTATATGTATACATACATACATACATACATACATACATACATACATACATACATACATACATACATACATACATACATACATACATACACACATTGCCTGTTATTTTTCAAAGAATTTAGTAATGAGTATGAAAAACAAATGCATGGTGTACATAGAATGATTCATAGATAATAGCCAATAAACTCAGTCTGACATTGTTTACCCTATTATAGATACCATATTGATAAGTACGTAAATCCCGTTCACTAATTATCGTTAAAATAACTTATTACTATCTTTTATGTTTATATTGGCGTGCCGATAGAGTTTGTTAATATGTTAACTACCACCGAAACTTTTCACAATTAAATTAAACAAAATAAATACATATTTATTAGTAGACTTCGTCCGCGTTCAAAATGTTATATAGCCTACACAAAAAGATTTTTTAATTCGAACAAACAAACAAACTCTTCAGCTATATAATATTAGTAAGTATAGATAAGTTACATAAGAGAGTGAACATTTTCGATAAAAATTATTTTGAAACAAGAGCGAGTGAAGTCAGTGCACGTGTTATTAGAAGGGGGTTGTTGCGGATATCCGCATCCGCAAATGCAGAACTTCCGCATCGATTTAGACATCCGCAACCGCATCTATATATTTTGTAATGAATAAACTCAAAAACTAGTGAACTGATTTTGAAAATTATTGCACCTATAGCTACATTACGAGTATCATCGAATAACGTAGGCTAAATTTTAGTTACGCGGGCGAAATCGCTTGCAACAGCTAGTAATATATATTTTTATACTTAGTACCCACAGTTTTGCCTATGTATTATTACTATTATCTAACATTAACCTTTCGCATGACTGTGGTAGTTGTTTCCAGTAGAAAAAACACTGCGCCCCTCAGACATCACGTGATAAAGGCCTCATTAACTTTTAAGTTCAACCAAAAATAGTCTTTATATCACACTTAAAACCGTTTTAGGTTCACGCAAAAATGTGAATGGATTTCATAGTACATTCATAATTACTGGATACACAAAAAATAATCTTTGCTGATTTTTTTTTAAAACATGTAGGAATGCGTGTACCGCACCTCGGAGTTGGATTGAAGATAAACTTGTTGAAGACACGTGAAATAACAGCACTTGTGCTGTTGTTTTGCTTTACATGAGTGCTTTAATTTTTTTATTCAAGTGAGTTCTAGCATTCCTTACTCACACACCGAAACACAATAGCACACATGCTTTTATTTCACGATCTTATTTGAAGGTTACTGCTGTCCGATTTAAGATTGCGAATCGCAGTGTACACTGTTACTGTTAATTGTAATATTAAAAAAGGTAAAGTAATGTCCTCACCTTAACTAATGTTTAAGTTACCAAAACGTAAATGAAACACCCTTGCTTCCGGTTTGTCTTAACAGACATCTTGCGTAAGTTCCATCGACGACCTTATCACCGAGGCGGAAAGTCCAATTCGGTAGTTTTTTCTTCCTTTACGTCACTATCTGGCCTTCGATTCCGGTAACCTGGAAATAAAAAGTGTAATTGATCAGCAGATCCTATTTTCATTCATAGATGTGATTCATACTCGTTAAAGATTCATTTGTTGACATTAATGCAAACAAATAATTTGATTTCATTTGATTTGATTTACATTGTTGATTTCTTAACTAACTGTAAAGAAGATTGAATAAGAAGGTAAGCAATACAATGAAGTTATAGTAAAACTAGATTTTTCCCGCGATTTCGTTCGCGCTCTCTTTTCTTAGGTCTTTATTTAACATTTAGTCAATCATTATTGCTCACATCTTTTTGTCAGGCGTTGATTTTTTTATTTTATTTTTTAGATGATCCCTCGGGAGCAATACTTTTTTCTGTATGAAAGTATGTAACATTTCATATAAATCTGTTGACTATATATAAAATAATAACTATTGATGATAATATATAAAATAATGTACTACATAGTATATAATATAGTAGGTACTCATTCATCATTCATTACCAACAAACGAATTGTTTCATTGGCTGGTGATGATTAGTGCATATAAGTTGGTTTTAAACACCATTGCTTACTTTGGGGCCCATACAATTGTTATTTTTGTGTTTATTTTTGGCATTATTTATTTATTTATACAGGGCACCAACGATGCAGGCATTATACAAAATCTTCAACATTCGAGTCAGGCAAAACTTGGCGAACGCCGATGTACCAGTGAAAGTTCAAAGTAACATTTATATTTTGTTTTAGCTATGTGACGTCACATATGTAAAGGTTCTCATATGGTGCCATTTTTTGATCGACCATCATGTATTTGATGGATGGGCGCGCCCTAAAAATAAACTAATAACGTTGCCATTGTAAGCCTAAAAGGGAATATTTTGTGGCGATAAATTTCACTTGCGCTGTTAATTAGGGTCAAAGTGGCGTGCACGATTTCGTCCGTATAATTAGCGGATAATAATGGGATAGCGTGATTAGATCCAATCAATCGATGTTAGTGATCTTCCTACGTCGACGGTGTTCGTATGCCTACACACATTTATTATGAAGTCAGTACCATCAACTTTAATACGCGTATCTTTGCTATTTTTAGGGAACAAAAATATTATTATTTAGATATTAATTTTTTTTTATTGATTTTTTTTATTTTATAATTTTTAAAAAATAAAAAAAATTGAAAATCCGTCAATTCGAATAAAATTGAATGAGCCATAAAAATCTGTAAGTTAATAATATGACGATTTTCCTAATATGTACTGCTGCCTTGCAACTCTATAGTTTGTCTCTGTATGACATAACCTAGCGGAATCAAAAAACATATTCTTGGTAACAAAGTACATCCGGAATGAATATTTCATATAGGTAATAAAAAAAAAATCAAAAAAATTTAGTTCCCAGGTTATTTGGCTTGGCTCAACTTGGCTCAAATATGAATTATAGGTATGGTATTTTCTTTATTTGATCAATAAAATTGCAGCCGTTTTGCAGCAATATGTAAATACGTAATATCTATAATCACTTTTCGCAGAAACATAATTCCGTTTGAGATAGCAAGATAAGAATTTTTAACGGTAGTTGCGTTCTTACTTCCCCGCCAGGCAATTGTTTATGCAACTTCCTAAATACGTAAGGCAAATATATCTACAAATCTACAGCGGAATTAGTTTTCAATCAGATAACAAAACCACATTTAGTTACCGCATAATATAAATGTGACGTACCATACATTTTGTATCAACCAATCCATCTGTATATTATGAAACAATTATAATGTAAGTACCAGTTTTTACTTTATGACTGCTCTCTCCCGATTGACACTTAGATTTTAACCTATTTATTTAAAAAACATGCGAAATTTTTATATGGGAATTGGAAAAAAAAATCGCCAATGCGGAACTTGCATAGAATTAGACATCCGCAACCGGACCGGCATCCACAATCAGTGCGGATTTCTTGGATATGGTGCTAGTCATAAATCTGGCAGATTTTTTCAAAATAAACTATAAAATTATTTTAGTTTTTTAATTCCATTCCATGAATTGTTCCATGAATTGTTTAGTTTCTACTAAGAGATTGATTACTAAATGAAAAAATTGTTAAAACGATTAATTTCCATTATTTATTTCTGTGTTAAAATTTAAATCCATTAAAAAACCTGAAATCCGCATCTGCATTAAAAATTCTGCGTCCGCAACAACCCTGACTTGACGTCTTGTACAATTTGTAGCTAGTTGCGACGTCATAATTTCCCGCCAATCATCGCACTGTATGTTTACACAAGATATCTGTAAGTGAGTGTCATAATTATCTGCTTCTTCAAATAAAGCGTATGTACTTAGTCGTAAAAAATATCATTTTGTGTCTCAATATTTTCACAAATAGGGAAACTACTCAAAATACACCTTTTTTATCGTAAAGCCCTTAAGTTTGTCTTTATGCAGCAGGTAGGATGTCGTTCTACTTGATAAGTAAGTGGCTACCGTCGCCTAATAACACATGCTAACGCTCTGTAGACCTTAGTAGGATAAAAACGGATATGAGGCGATAGGGAAAAGTTTCTGGCATCTCTTACTCACTCACCCAACAGCACATATGCTATTACTTGACGGTGTCCTTCTTGTGAAGGCATCCATCAATCTTATAGATTTTTCTATAGAAATCTATCTCCTATAGAAGCTCACAACACAAGGGTAATATAATTGTTGCCATACATTATAGGATAAAAAGTGTGTAAACGGTGAGAATTGAGGATGGCAGTTAGTAAAAGACCAAATCACAAAAGCACACGTGCTGATATTGAAAGGTGATCACAGGCGCTATGAGGCTGCCTTTTGTGACTACTAAAATGCAATATTTAATTACCCTCCTGTCATTATCATATACATAATATCTTGGAGGCATCTAATCTTCATAAATTAATTAGCCAAGAACGATTCCATATCACACGTGAGCTATCAAAAAAATCTAATCGGATCCAAATGGGTCCATCCAATTGGGAGCTACGATGCCACAAACAGACACACAAGTCAAACTTCCTCTTCTTTATCGTGCAGTCGTGGGGCAAATAAAATCGAATACATAAGTAAAACTAAATGTCACACCTTTCATGAAAAAAAAAAGATATGAATTTAACGTACGTGTTTTATCTATTCTGAGTCAGTTGTGTTGGTGAAATTTATAACAACACAACGGAAATTTAAACACTCTCTGAGTACATAAAATATTTATGACTCATTACATTTGAATGTTTATTTTATTAGTGTAAAGTCTAAAAAAAAGTATTCAGTACAATATTTTTATAGGCTTTGTTATTTGTACGAGTATATGCATTATCTACACTTGGTACTCTATATTTGATGCTATTTTACATAACGGTAATATTTATTTATTTATCAATAAAATTGCTTATTATTATTATTTTATCAAAATCAAGACATTGACGATTCCAGAGCTGATTATTACCTCAGGAAATAAGCCATGAAATGAAAGAAATAAACAAAGAACCAGCTAATTTGTAAATAATTTGGATTTCTAATTATTTTTTTATATATTCTGTCGCCGGTTCGGAAAAATGTTTCTAAGGGGAAGAAATAGACAAGAAATCTCCGTAGTCACTGTTTCAATAAATCTTCGTCAATAATAATTTTCAAATAAATTTTCGTCGGACCCTTTGGGCCCATAAGTTTTGGCCCTACCTACAAAAAAGGTATATTTCCTGTTTGAAGTGTGTATACATGTATTATCTAAGTAACCAATTAATTACATAACAGGTGAGCTCACGTTAACAGTACTTCAGCAGCTGTTCCCGAATAAAAGGTATTACTTATGTAGCAAAATGAAGTAGCTCTAACGCTTGTTGTATTGGTGTCGAGATAAAATATTACCTCACGAGAATAAGTCGAGAAATAAGTTATGGGTGCAGCACTTCGCTAACAACTTTATGGGAAACTTATTGCTGTGGTGAATGTGGTGACAAATTACTTGCTAGATGAAATTGGTTGACTTGCCCCACCCGCGATTTGAGACCCATTTGTACACAGGGGACTGATACAGCCCACGCAATATCGTAAGGCAATATTTCGCTGCTTAAAAACTAAATGGTCACAAATCAAAATTACTCTTTTTACAGGAGAGCTAATCGAAAAAAATTAAATTATTTTTTTGTCTATTTTTTTCTTATTACATATATATCAAATGTGTGCATATTATACATCGTTAGAAGTGTATTTTTAATGTTTTAAGTGCTTTTATAATATACTGAATACTAGAGGAGATATAAGCATATAAGGTACTTTTGAATTTAAATGAAATATCAATATATACTAAATATTGAATCATAAGTCTTTTTGCAACATACAATATTAATAATTGTGATTGTATTTTTGCATTAAAACATTTTTGGATTTTTTGTTTTATGGCCCTTTAGTTTTTAAGCAGCGATTTGATCTGTGAAACCGCTGCTTAAAAACTAAAGGGCCACAAATCAAAATTACACTTTTTACAGGAGAGCTAATCGAAAAAAAAAAAATTAAATTTTGTCAATTTTTTTCTTATTGGATATATATCAAATATATGCATAATATACATCGTTAGAAGCGTATTTTTAAGTAGCATTAAAGGTTTTAAATACTTTTATAATAAACTGAATACTAGAGGAGATATAAGCATATATGGTATGTTACTTTTGAATATAAAAAAAATTACCAAAATATACTAAATATTGAATAAAATAACCATAAGTTTTTTTGCAACATACAATATGAAGGATTGTGATTGTATATTTGCAATAAAAATTTTTTGGATTTTTTGTTTTATTAAAAATCAGTACTTTTTGAGTTTATCGCGAACAAACAGACAGGCGCGGCGGAGGACTTTGTTTTATATAATATGTAGTGATGATGTGAAAGTAAACTATCTCTGTCTGTCTTACATTTTCACGCCTTAACTACACAACTGATAATCATGAAATTTTGCATACACATTGTCAGGGATACAGGATATCCTTAATCCAGAAAATATCATTGCACTTGAACGAGGTCATCTTTGACAGATATTTCCATGGTTATCTAAGGATTATGTTTTATCTTTTTTCTCTTAGGCATTTCTTTGTTCTGTGATTCATACATTGTATAAGTATTTATATAAAATAGTAGCTGTTGCACGCTACTATTTTATAATATATTTATATTTAGTTAATATTTTATGTCGTTCGCCTAACTTTATAAAATATAACCTATGTTACTAACTGATAGGTGAAAGAATTTTTCAAATCGGTCCACAGTTTCTAAATCTTTGATTACCAACAAAAATATAAATCTTCTCTCTTTATTATAGACTAGCTGGTGCCCGCGATTTCGTCTGCGTTAAAAAATTAAATAACTGATGTCCTCGTGGAGTATTTAGCCTATGTCCATTATGAATTTATATTCTATTTGTAAAAGATTATTTAAATCGATTTTCCTCCTATATACAAACAAACATACAAAATTTACTACTCTATAATATTGGTATAGATATAATGAACATGTTTTGCATGGATACAAACAATATAAAGCTGCACCATAAAGTTTAAAATTAAAGTGCTGCAATTTAATATGTTTCGTTATCTAATCTATTGTCAGTGATTAATTCGATATCAAAACCTAGATTAAGCTATAGGATACTTTTTATCCTAGGAAAAATGTCAGGTAAGTAAGTACCTGTGGGATTTTTAAAAAAAGAACTACAGCGCGTACAAAGTTGCGGGCATCGCCGGACAGATTTTGATACTGTTTTCACTAATTAAAACTAGAGGAAGGTTTGTTTAAGTCCATAAATTACAGAAAAAATTGCATACGTGCGAAGTCGGAGACGAGTCGCTAGTATCCAGTAAGACAGGAACAGAAATATAGAGTTACAAACAACTCAATTCCCCATTGGTGAAATTAAATATATACCTATTCGCCATCCGATTTCCCACAAAATCGATATCTTAATCCCACTTGGATAATACAAATATTTGAGTGTTCAAAATGTCCAAAATCTACTACACACCCTTCACTGTAATTATTACAGACAGAGGCCGTAACCTTTACAGAGAACGATGCCCTTCACCCAAAGTACGTGAAGCATGACAAAAAAAATCTTATTCTATTTAAACTTAAGATTGAGGTTAGAATAGTATAAACAATCAAAATGTATATAGTACTAGCTGGTGCCCGCGACTTCGTCCGTGTTCTCTATAGCCTATAGCCTTCTTCGATAAATGGACTATTAAACACAAAAAGAATTTTTCAATTCGAACCAGTAGGTCCTGAAATTAGCGCTTACAACCAAACAAACAAATTCTTCAGCTTAAGGGATAGATTACAGTGCTTTTCAAACCATAGCATACTAAATACTTATTCTCTATGATGAAATATTAGATTATCATAGATCATAGATGGATATATATATATATCATTAGGACATATCTTTTTAACATAATATGAAGTAAATAAGAAATAAATGTAGAAGTACTTATGACGGCAATTTTATTGAGCAAGTAATTTATCAATGCTGGCGACGAGATTAGATTAATTCTAGCCATATTTGGCATCGTGCTAGACACTTCGCTTGTTCGCTATTAGTAACACATTTGTCATTTGAACCTACCATATACAAGCACTGCATATCTCTGAGTTTGCCTTTGAAGGTATTTTTGATATAAGAGAACCTTTCCAGGTCTCGGTTCCAATTATCAATTATGATATTTCTTTAACATAAAACATATGAAAAGAAAGGAATTTAGTTTGTAAGTAAATAATTTAACTGTTTTCTTTTTTGCTACATATTATATATTACATATATATTATTGTCGAAATTGTTGAGAATAATAAAGTTCCTGCTGATAATGTTGCTTGAATAGGCAACGTCCAGAAAGCTCCAAGACTCTTCTTATCAAAAATTCCTCAGTGCTTTAAAATAAAAGTTTGTGCCAAAAGACCAATGTGCCATGCCAGTGATGACGCCTCCCCCGTCTCCCTAATTTTCCAAAAAGACAGATCACAGCCGCCCTTATCAGGTTAAAACATTTATTCAGTCTTAAATGAGCAATAAAAATTGAATAACCTCAGAAAAATAGATGCAGATGAAGTCGCGGGCAAAATCTAGTATGACATAAACGTACAAAACGTCCAATTGCCGGTGAAATGTATCTACTTCCGAATAATTTAAAAATAGTTCCCATACGCGGATAGCACGATAAAATACTTTCAACAGATTCCGACACTAAAGTATTTCACGGCCGCGAATAAAAATCGCTTCACACGGCAACAAAACTTCCCTGTGAATTATAATAATTAGCAAACAATGGGCTTTTACTTGTTAACTCAGGACTTAGTTACAAATATAGACATGAGAGAACCAAGGTTCTCCCATGACAGTCACATTCCGGAGACCCTATTCTAAATGGAGCCTACAAGCTTCGTTATATCGTCTTTTTTATGGTTGAATTTGAAATTAATATTTTTTATTAATAGTCAGATTACATCCCATTTACTTATGGTGTCTTAATTCCTTATCCTTCGAGGTCAGCAGGTAGCCAACACCCATATTGAGTGGACCGTCAGCCTATCTGCTGAATTTTATTAATTATTTATTTATTAATTTATATGCCAAATTGCATAAGAAGAGAAATAAAAAAAAGGTGTTTACTGATGGATAGAGCGATAAACCAGGAAGGTTTTTTCTCCACACACGGAGACGATGCTATATCCTTACATATTATAAAACCTCCGCCGCGTCTGTCTGTCTGACTTCGCGATAAACTCAAAAACTACTGTACCGATTTTCATGGTGTTTTCATCAATGGATAGAGTGGTTCTCGAGGAAGGTTTTAGTATATAATTTACAAAGTTAAGCGGGCGAAATCGCGGGCAACAGCTAGTAAAAAAATATATTATGTTAAAAATATATCCGGCCGGATAATCTGGTAGCCGGAGTACCTAATACAGCAATAGCGTTTAATCAGAGGTTAACCTTAACCAGACGTTAGATAATGTCACGTAATCTTAAAGAATTGTCTACTCTGTGGTTTAAACAAAGAAAATATTTACTTGTCCGCCTGCTTTTTATAGTATCTTTTGTGAGCGCGTGCGCAAGGCAATATCATTCGATTTTTATTGTTTTCTTTATACAAAGCAGATACGAGAAAATTCAAGTAATAAACATCGAAATCTCATGACCGTGGTTTATTTGAGACTACGAAAAGACGCAATAGTATCCGTCGGAAGGAGATTTTTGAATGAAATTTTAAACCATGCTTTTTTATATGCTAATATTATAATTTCTTATTTTTGTATTTTTATTTGTAACTAGCTGGCGCCTGCGACTTCGTCCGCGTTGAAAAAGAAAAAAAGTAGCCTTTTCTGTGTCTTGTACGTCTAAATATTTATCTACCAAGTTTCATGAAAACATACATACATACAGAAAAAAATTCTAAAAATAGTCAATTTAGTTTCAGTATCATGTATAAAGCTTATAAACACGATATCTCTGAAAACAAAGTAACTTACTCCATGACCAACCCTTACAGATTTATTATTAGTATTGATTGATGAATAAACTCAAAAACTACTGGACCGATTTTAAAAATTCTCACACCTGTAGCAAGCTACGTTATCAGCGAATTATATAGGTTATATTTTATAAAGTTACACGGACGAATTCGCGCCCAACTGCTGGTTTTTAATAAAGATTCATCTGCGAATTCCATTTCGCGATGTTTCTAAGTGATATAAGTTAATTACTTGTTTTATAAACAGAAAGTAAACGTTTATGTATTTATGAGGGGTATAAAAAACGTAATCGAACGCATGACTGGCGCACCGCGTTGAGTGAAATTCTTACATATAATAATTTTATTGCGCCAATCGAAATTCATAAGCAAATATGCAATAAGAAATTTTTAAACTGATTAAACAGTTTACTATATGAAATAATAATATGCAATGTAGAAAATAATAGCGGGATAAAAAGGTTTCACTAATGGAAAGAAGGATAGACGAGAAATGTTTGTATGTATACTTAATATAATTTGATAGTAATACTAATAAATGGAAAGAACGATAAAATATGAGAAAGGTTGTGCATACTTTGCTATAATGATTTACAGAAAAATATTAGATCGGTGCGAAGCGGGGGTCGTTTAATAAATAAACAAAAGAAAATATAAAAAAAATGTTAATGAAGAAATCAGTAATATTTGCTTTTGTTTTTGTTTGCTAACTGTACCTTATACATGTGACAAATTTTCGCAAACGAAATTTTGTTAGGTACGATTGTTTTTGTGTCTCGAATCTCACAGTGTGTCGAGTAATCAACAACATGTTGGTTAACACTAAAAACTTGAAACAGATAGTAAAATGTAAAAAAAAATTGTTAATTTGTCACAAATCTCCGTGACCGGATAAGGCGACCGTGAGCACACCCAGTTCATTACAGCAGCTCATTTGTTTAATGGCTAGTTTTATAAAAACAATGCGACGCCACAGTGTTTAAAAAATTTTTAATCAGTGCCGCAACTAATATCATATTTAAAATACTTTGTAGGTATTTTGAAAAACAAAGGATTCGTTTAATTTCTACTAATATTTAATCTATACTGATTTATGAAGAGAGAAGATATGTGTTTTTGTTTGTAATGAATAAACTCAAAAACTATTGAAACTATCTTAAAAATTCTTTAATCCATAGAAAGCTACATTATCGGCGAGTAACATAGGCTATATTTCATAAAAATACGCAGACAAAGTAGCGTGCAAGAGCTAATAAATAGATCCGTCGGAGAATCAAGGTTGTCAACATAGTCTAAAGAATTAATCAGCGTATTAGTACCCAACGAATTCTAATATATCAATATATTTTAAAAAAAATTGACCCTTTGAGTGGTGTTTGGATTTTAGATGATAGATATGTTAGCTACAGCATCAAAATAAAATGATAATCCCAATAATCTCAATAACCTCTGGTGTAATTAAATTTTGGAAGTAGGTGATAGATATGTAGCTACAGTAGCTACAGCATCAAACTAAAATGATAATCCCAATAATCTCAATAATCTCTGGTGTAATTAAATTTTGGATGTAGATGATAGATAATATGTAGTAGCTACAGTATCAAACTAAATGATAATCCCAATAATCTCAATAATCCCAATAATCCCAACAATGCCAACAATCCCAATATGGAAGCAAATTTAAAGCCGTAGATTCACGTGAAAAAGAAATGTGATCTTCTCAAAGATTATTCACCGATAATTTGTGTTTAATGTGGCACTTAGTATAGTAGCTCTGAGGCCGCTGTAATCTCAACAAAAAATCTCAATTTCAATTACTCGACCGTGAGAGAGCGGTACGAGCACAGAATCGGACAAAAGCAAGTGCATAGGAAGTCATAATTATGCGAAAAAATTATCATAGTTTTTTATGCGTTTTATATTCAGTATATTTATTACTAGCTGTTGCCCGCGACTACGTCCGCGTTCAAAAAGTTACAAAGCCTTCCTCGATAAATGGACTACCCAACACAAAAAGAATTTTTCAATTCGAACCAGTAGTTTCTGAGATTAGCACGTACAACCAAACAAACAAACTGTTCAGCTTTATATAATAGTATAGATTATTATTTCGTTTTGAGGCAGGGCAGGTAGGTGAGCTGCCTACCTCAAATTTAATAATAAATATAATTTACTAAATTGCTTTCATTATATTAAAATTATATACGATTAATCTACAGTCTCGAAAAAGTTTTTGATAGGTAAATAGAATTTGCATTTACCACAACAATATTCAAATTAAAAGCTAGAAGTATTGACGAGTACTAAATTATATTATTTTACACTTATACACTAAATCTTAAACTTAGCCTAAAGCTAAAAATTAATTATAATTAAAATTAACAATATCATTAAGATAATTAAACTGTAACGTCGCTTCCCACAAATTAACAAAGAAAAAGTACAAAATTTAATGTCACTGTTTAATTTTCATTTTTTTAAACAAAACAATTTATCATTGTAACTGTGACACACGCATTAAGTCAGATTTTTATAACTTAAACGGTCATTAAGTTAACTGACTGCCCTACACACGGACGTGCTTAAATAGCGATTACTACACATTCACCGTGAGAATTAACAAAGAAATACATAATGAAAACTAGCTACTTAGTTTTGGTCATACATATATAATTTTTCTGTATGTATGACTACTGAACTGGTCCGATTTTATTGAAACTTTTTTATGGTGAAATTCATCAAACTACTACAACATGGAACACGCGTGCCATGCAAAACACAACGAATTTTATGGAACATTTAAAAGTGACATATGCGTAGAGCATGAACTGTCATTTATAACAAAACAAACATAATAATAAGTACGTAATTTAAAGAAAATGTGACTTTACGTCAACCCATTAGAGTTTAAAATGAAATAGTAGAAGTTGATCGTTACTACCTTTTACCGTGAAGGCAAGAGTCCGCCATGATTCTGTCAAAGGCGTTCTTTTTATGTTCCCCTTTGGCACTTGTGACGCAAATTCCATTGTAGTATTTCGATGGTGAAATTTTTATTTCAGGACAAGAGGCCCTGATTCTGTATGACAACTACGATTCCACACTCTTGTCTTATTTTTTCAAACCACATCAATGTCTTGCCTTGTCGTGGTCACGGAATTCTTATGTCTCTATTCTGTATGCCCCAACACAGGTTGTCTATGGCACGTTATGATTTCACAGAAACCACAGGATACTATGTATTTATTTGACAATTCCACTGATGAGTGACGTGGTTTTTGAAGTAAGGAATCGCGAAATGGCGTTACAGAATCAGGGCCCAGGATAAATATCTAATAAATATAATTTCAGCTGCATATAGGCTTCTGTATCTTTTCTGTATCACGAACAAAGTGTTTGCAATATTTCTTGAGTACCGGTTGAATAGTTAAGGCGTGAATGCGTAACAAACAAACAAACTCAATTTCCCATTTATAATATTATATTAGTTAGCATTATGCTTTATTATTGTTATTAATTATTATTGTTTGTACTAGCATAATAGTATGGCAGCATAATAGTTTTAAAAATAATGGCAGTAGTAGAATTTGATAGCTAAGTTTTTTTTTTCTCAATTGAGCAAGCAACTATATCTACTAATATACTAGCTACTATATATAGCTATAATATACTAATATACTAGCTGCTGCCCGCGACTACGCCCGCGTAACTTTGTAAATTATACACTAAAACCTTCCTCGAGAACCACTATACAGTAGTTTTTGAGTTTATCGCGAATAGACAGACAGAGACGCAGCGGTGAACTTTGTTTTATAATATGTAAGGATTAAAGACCTTTCATATGGAATTTTTATTCATATTTCTTTTCATATAATGGAGTTATTAAAATAAATAAAAAATCCAAGTTCAAATATGGAAGAAGTATATTTTCAATTGTTAAAAAAAAAACCAAAAATTTTATCACAATATTTACACAGAATGTGGGTCGCATATTGCAATACTGATAGTGAACAATCTAACATTATCTATTCGTGTCAATCACTTTAAAAAAAATTGCAAGAAATCTGAAGGAAATGAGTATCTATCTATTGAGTCATTTTGAGTCACATTGAGTATTGTTCGAGGAACATTCTCATGGAAAAACCAAAAATATGATGATGTAACTTTTATTTTTTACATAAATAAAGAAAAGCCTATTAGACACTTCTCGTGAAAATAACACAATCATTACTAACATTTTTAAGCTGTTTTTAAGGCATTTATTATCACCTAAAAAACACTTATAGAGAACGCGGACGAAGTCGCGGGAACCAGCTAGTAATTAATAAGAATATTATTTAAGATTTTAAATAATGGAAAAAGGAATAAATTACAAAATTTTGTGTATATTATTTGCAGGAAAAAAATCATACATTCGAAGCCGGGGCCGGGTCGCTAGTTTGTAATAAAATTAATTTAATAAAATTTATAAAAAAAATTACCTAAGAAAAGTAATAACAAAACATTAGAATAAAATTTTTGAATTTGATTAGCTTGTATATCATACAACCAAGGAGATTATGTGATCATCAATTACGATGATGGAGATATATTTCTATCAACTTTTTAGTTTTTTTCCTTGGGGTAAGATTGAGCCAGCGTTAGTTTTACAAAGAACTATTGAGCATTTTTTGGTGTGTAACAAAGTTACCCCATGCATACGTCACCTTGGTCATAGAGTAAATAGTTACTTACTGGTAACTACTTACTCTATGCCTTGGTACAGATTTTGGAAGGGTATAAATACTAAAAGATATAATTTAGGTAAATATTTTCTTTGGATACGCCAAATAATCTAGATTCTATAACAGTCTACTACTTTGATGTAAGTTGAGAAACAAAAAAATATTTTCGAAAAATCTCAAACTTGTCACAAAGTAAAGTTTAAGGTATTTCTTTTTTACAGTGGTGGGTGACAATAAATATTCTCCAAGAGTTGATATCAAAGTTTATTATCTCTGATTGATATCCATTTCAACTGTCTCTTATATCAATCCTTCGTGATTACTTAATAAAATATTGTTTCTATTTTTTTTTGTACTTGATATATTTTTTTATCTATACTCGTATCAAGTTTTACAAATATTTATAGATCGTCAAACGTCCGTGGTTGCACTTTTAAAATAAATCTCTCATTAGCAAATATATATATATATATATATATAACTTAACTCAAAAACTACTGGACCGATTTGAAAAATTCTTTCAACTATAGAAAGGTAACGTTATCAGCGAGTAACGTAGGCTATAATTTATAAAATTACGCGGACGAAGTCGCGTGCAATAGCTAGTTACAAATATAAATTATTCTTTTCTAAGTACTGTACTCTATTCTAACCGTTGATAGCAAGTAGTGGCGTTGATATTTGTGGCGACTCTAAACTGAAAACCGCGTCAGTGATAAATTCACTTGTTAAAATAATAACCGTACAGCAAATCTGGTGCCGTCACGTAGCTGTGTTAATATTAACAGTGTTTTGATAAGAAACCGGCGAGATATTATTTTATTGTTTCGCGCAGGAAAATGCCGTAATCGTGACGTGTCAGATTAAGAGCCACTTTTCATGTTTGCTCAGATGTTTCGTTGCAGCTTCCATCGTTCGTTTCGCTATTAAATCTTAATGAAAGTGATTAACGATCTATTTAACTGCTACACAAGTTTATTACTAATCTGAAAGTTTTTTATGTCTATACTAATACCTATGTATTACTAGCTGGCGCCCGCGACTTCGTCCGCGTTGTAAAAGAAAAAGTAACCTATCCCGTGTCCTGTATGTATAAATGTTTATCTATCAAGTTTCATGAAAATCAGTTAATTCATTTAAGAGTTACGGAGGAACATACATACATACAATACCTACACTTACAGATTTATTATTAGTATTGATGATTGATTGATTGATAAAGAGGTAAACTTTTTTATGGTTGTTTGTTTGTATGTAGGGGGTAATTTTCGAAACTACTTATCTGATTTAAAAAAAATCTTTCAGCAATAGTTAGAATAGAATTTCAGAAGGTTAAAACAATATTCCATATCAATAAAATTCTTGTTGAAGTCACTGCACATTCTATTAAGGGGAGCTCTTCGACCTGAATTAGTTGATACGTAAAAAGATCGTGAAGTGCACTGCGGCCACTGATCTGTATATAAGCACTGGATAGGTTGCTGTCAAATTATTTTTATGTCTATTTGAAAAACGCCATTTTGGCGCTGTAGGCTATGGAGCGTAAATACATTGAACTAAAAGTAAACGTAAAAGTTAGTTCTACGTACTTTAATAGAAACGTTTCAAAATGGTACACGAAATTATCTGTAATTTGTATGGGATAGCCAGTCCATATATTACAGGTCAATGATTGCGGCACACGGAAGTTAATTTGAGAGAGGAGATCGGGGCAATCCACCTCAGTGTCTGTATTGTCTTAACTTAAGTATAAGACAGCCTTAAGGTAGTAAGGAAGGCAAAGGAATATTGTAATATATAAATCGTAGGTACTCGTTAAAGATATTCATGAGTATTACAAGTTCCTACTTGTGTACATAACAGAATGTGATGCATTTATTTACAAAGAGCACTCTCGAGTGTTTTCAAATAGAATAACGTTGGTTTTCAACGACAATATTTAAGTAGATATTCACTTGTTATTAAGATGTAGTGAATATTGTATATTATTCTAAGACGAATTAAAATAGCGTGACCAAGAGTTCGAAAGAGGTTATACAGTATTTAAATAGTAAACACATAACAACGATGCGCCTCGGCTTTACAAAGTAAAATTACTTATTAGTACCTAATATAACAATCATGCGAGTGAGTCTACATAATTATATAGCCAATGTTCATCTAGAATAACGTACCTTCCAAATAGTAAAAGATTTTTTCAAATATGTTACAGTAGTTTCGAAGACTACCCTCCATTGATAAAATCCGCTTCATCCAATCCAAATTTTGTATTTTTTTTTTATGTTAAGGTCGACAGACAGGCTGACGGTCCACTTGATGGTAGGATAATAAATTTTTATATTATAATAAATGTGAATGAGATTTTTGTTACACTCAACCGACTATCATGAAATCTTGTATGTAATACACATGTTGAGGGATACAAAAAAGACGTAGGGTATCTTTCATCTAGAAAAATAGTTCTGTTCCTGAGGAATCACCTATAAGTATATAAGAAAATTAAAAAATTGAACGCCTAACAAAAATACGTATTATGAGCAACTAGCTGTTGCACAAGACTTGAAAAAGAAGTCTGCGTTGAAAAAGAAAAAAAGTAGGCTATCCTGTGTCCTGTACGTCTAAATGTTTATCTGCCAAGTTTAATGAAAATTAGTTAATAAGTTTAAGTTATGGAGGAACATACATACATACATACAATTATACCTACACTTACAGGTTTATTATTAGTATTGATTGATTGATGATAGCCTATGTTGCTCGCTGATAATATATCTTTCTATAGGTGAAAGAGGTTTTATAAAAATCTACTGGGCCGCCAGTAGATTTTGAGAATTTTAGAATCTTCTGAAGAATATTACAAAGAATAATATTAGTATAAATAGAGATCAAATAAATATTAAAGCCTAAGAAAAAGAGGCGCGGACGGAGTCGAAGGCAAAAACTAGTATTTTTCTAAAATATGACTAATAATATGTTAATATGACTAATAATTTTAATATGTTTAATTATTGAATTTTGAAACACACATTGTTAATTAGCACGTTTCAACTTAGGTAGGTAACTAAAAACCGAGTGTTGTAACTTGTTGTAGAACAGAGTAGGTATATTTAAAATAATTAATCGGATGGATTTCATTTCCGGTTGAAAATTCATTAAAAAAATTTAAAACCAACTTCGTATCCGCAACTTCGTAAGCACGGTTTTCGTACGCTTAGTGTTTCGTTATTCGGTATAACATTTTTATTTGTAAACCGATTGGAGTTAAAAAAACACTAAATGTTACAGGAAGCTTGCTGCAATACATCAGTGAAAACCTCATTCAAATCGGTCAAGCCGTTTCTGAGATTAGCGTTCACAAACGCACAGCCAAATAGAAAAAATCTAAATCTATTTTTTGCATCGGTATCATAGTGTAAGTACATTTTTTTTTATATATGTAAGTATAAATTATTTAAAATTTTATGTGTATAATAATAATAATAATAATAATAATAATAATAATTTATTTCTCAACAATTTACAAACAGATTAGATTTGATTTTGACCCCTACACTAAGCTGAGCTTGTACCGTAGGGGTCAATTAGTAATTGACAAGTACAAAGAAAGCCCAAGCAAGTCAGCATTAGGTGTTTAATGATAGGTGTTGTTGAGCCTTTGTTATATATGACCTCGTGCAGGTAAGTGTGTGTTCTGCAAGTAAGTGTGGAGTATGTATATGGCTGGAGTATGTAATATATGTCGTGAATGTGTGTATGTGCATGAAAGTATAATTTATGTCGTGTATGTGTGTATGTATATGTGTATGCATGTGTGTATGTATGTGTGTATGTAGGTATGCATGTATGTATGTGTGTGTCGTGCGTGGACGCAAAATCTTTATTCATGAGTTTACTTTGGTTATGGAGACACGGAACCGTTTCTAACCAATCGCTCCGTGTCCCCATAACCCAGACTTAGCAGCCACTTTAAGACCATGCGCTTAGCACAACCCACAGTTCTGTCCTTGATGTCGCAGCCTCTAACCACACCGTTGTACAGGAGTGTTTGTAGGTATTCAATTGATCGCCTTCCGAAGCGTGTTTTGAACGTAGGCATCGGCACTTTAAAAATACGTCGATTTAAACACTCCTGGTACAAAGAGGAGTTCAGCAGGTGCCTGTGGAAGGCGGTTACAGCTTTGTAGACAAAAAGCCCGCGCACGCTGAGTACCTGGCTTTCCTGGTATAATTCTGAAGTAGGAAACCGGAAGGGCTTGGCGAGCATAACTTTTAAAACAGAGCGCTGGGCTCTTTCAAGGATAATCAATTTAGTCTTGTCGCAACCACCCCAAACAGGAATGCAATAAGTTAGAAGCGATTGACAGACAGAAGTGTAGATTGAAAGCAAAAGAGGTCTGTCGACTACTTCTCTAAGTGCCTTCATTGGATGAATAAGTTTACGCACACGGTTTGCAGTTGCAACGATGTGGTCCTTGAAGGTAAAGTTTTCGTCTACATGAACACCCAAATATTTGATGGTGTTAGTCCTTTCTATGATATTGCATGCACGACCAGGCCTATCGAGTGAAGAGCATCCTCCACAGGTGCAGACAGTAATGATGTTTGGAATTGATTTAGGAGCAGTGGCGGCAGTATTGTGAAAGCAAACATATTTAGTTTTATTTGCATTTAGGGTGAGCAGATTATTCTCAAGCCATTCTGCCACCGTAGACATCCCCAGTGCACAATCCCGGTATACCTCACCCCACGTCGGGCCATGAAACAATATCGCAGTATCGTCGGCGTAGCAAATGACGGATGCGTTTTTGAGGGGAACTTGCACAATATCATTAATGTACGTCAGGAAGAGAGTGGGACCCAAAATACTTCCTTGGGGGACGCCAAACGATACTGCGTTTCTGCCACTGAGTTTGTCATTGATTTTAAGTTGCTGCGATCTTCCCGATAAATAGCTTATAAACCACTCCAGATTTAGACCTCTGACCCCAAGCAATTCCAATTTCCTGAGGAGAATAGGGATTGAGACGGTATCAAAAGCTTTTGCGAGATCTAAAAAGACACCCAGACAAGCTTTCCCTCCTTCCACTTGATCAAAGACAAAATTCGACAAAAGCGTTACCGCTTGTTCAGTTGATCGGCTCTGTCTGAATCCGAACTGGTTAGGCGTAAGCAAGCTGTGGCGCTCCAGAAAACTTATCAGCCGTTTATTAACAATCTTTTCCAGGATTTTGGAGAACGAGCTGAGTAAAGAAATAGGTCTAAAGTTACCCGGGTTTCCCCTGTCCCCGGCCTTATGAATTGGCGTCACCACAGAGACCTTCCAGAGGTCAGGAAATTTTCCTTCAGACATTGAAAGGTTGCATATGTAAGTGAGAGGCTTCAATAGGCAGATTCTGATTTGTTTTATGGTGAAATTGTTAATACCATCAATACCTGGAGCACTGTCTGATTTGAGTTGCAAAATGATTGAGTTAATTTCGAACTCAGTAGTAGGCTCGAAAAAAAGGGACTGGGAAGGGGATTTTCCGGACCCCATCTTAGACGCTAATCCATCTTCTGTAGTTTGGAGTTTATCAAGTATTTTATTTGCTAAATTTTGACCAATAGTTGAGAAGTATGAGTTGCAGAAATCCAGAGACTGTTCAGCATTGGCCTTTATGTTCAAAAGTTCGGAAGGAACTGTACGTCCAGGCTGGGAATGAGTAATGTCGCGAATAGTATTCCAGAGCTTTTTAGGGTTGTTCTTGTGTTTATTTATGAGGAGCTTCTCGTGTTCAATTTTTAGTTTTCTGAGCAAGGACGTGTAGAAATTTCTGTATCTCTTGTAGCTGAGGGTAACAATGTCATTATTCGGGAACTTTCGGGCCTCCATATGCAGTTTGTCTCTGTGCCGAGAACATCTGATAAGACCCGGGGTCATCCACGGTTTGATGGCATTCTTGCGGCGATTGCGTTTAGTAAAGTCGGTATTATTATCAATAGCTCTTTCCAGTATTGTCGAGAATTCTTCTACAGCCTGGTTCACCGTCGATTTCGTTAAGACGCCATCCCAAACCTCCCTCGCCAGTTCTGATTTTAGACCTGAGTAGTTTATTCTTTTTGTAGGCCTAGGCTTGGTGTTAGATACAGGCTTGTTCAAAGTAACGTCAGCAATGACTAGATAGTGATCTGTTACATCTGTTCTGCACACCGTAGCTTTAGCACAGAAACGAGAGGTCACGTTAGTATACTTTTCTATATTTATATTATTTAAATATTACCTACAAATATAACAAATAATTCCCTCTATTTTTATATATTTGTATAAGTAGTAATAATGCTAAAACAAAATATTATTTCCAGTTTAAATTTATTGAATCAATAAACCAAAACTCTTTAAAAAAAGTACCTACTTGTTGAATTTTTTTTTTCTACTGATACCTGTTTAGTGAGATAAGAAAGATAAAAAAACACCGCATTACTTACAGTCATCGTTGATACAAGAATATTACACAAAAATGTATAAGTAAAATTTTAATTTATCTCTATATCTAAAGAAAACTATATTAATATTTATAACAAATATAATGAAACAAAAAATTCTTACCTTTTTAATATTAAAATTTATACTTTAACAGTTAACAACAGTTAATTAATTATATAGACACAAAAAAATCACTTATTTGTAACACACTATAACACAATCACTCGTATTGACTCGTATTATTTTTTTTAAATTTTATTTCATTCGATTTCGCGCCAAATCGGCAAATGTCAAAAGCAACGTGCGCTCCAATGCGTCGCTTTTCACAGACTAATTTTCTTTTCTATTCCTGCACGCAAAGGCTGCACTCAGCAAAGCAATCGCCATCCGACCAAGATAAAGCCCGTTACAAACGTAGCTATAATAATAATAAAATAAATAAAAAGCCTTTTATTTCTATGCAGTATTGAATAAAAACAAGATTTTAAAGATTTAAATATATAAAGCAATAGCCATCCGACCAAGATAAAGACTGTTACAAACGTAGCTATATAAATATTTAAAGCATGCCAATTTATAAAAAATA
Organism: Synanthedon formicaeformis; assembly: GCA_945859745.1. Lineage (NCBI taxonomy): Eukaryota > Metazoa > Arthropoda > Insecta > Lepidoptera > Sesiidae > Synanthedon > Synanthedon formicaeformis. The sequence continues at coordinate 12,544,042 of OX243956.1, read as the reverse complement.
TTTAGTTTTAAAACGTTAGACTAATTAAGTTTTTGCAAGAACCCCTCTACAGGTGAAGGCCTCCTCCAAAGTTTGCCAGTCTTCTCTCGATTGGGCTTTTTGAATCCAGTTGGTGCCAGCTGTATTTCTTATTTCGTCTTCCCATCTAGCGTAGGGTCTTCCTCTCTTCCTATTGCCTTGTGGGCCTTTCCAAATTGTCACCCTTTTGGTCCACCTCTGGTCTTGGAGGCGCGCAACATGACCAGAGACAACGTAGCTATAATATATTAATATACCGTGCTATAATTTATTTTATAGCAACTACCACACACGGAGACGATGCTATATCCTTATCTCATTACATATTATAAAACAAAGTCCTCCGCCGCGTCTGTCTGTGTGTCTGTTCGCTATAAACTCAAAAACTACTGAACTGATTTTAATGATGTTTTCACCTATGGATAGAGTGATTCTCGAGGAAGGTTTTAGTATATAATTTACAAAGTTACGCAGGCGAAGTCGCGGGCAGCAGCTAGTAATATAATATAATTTGCCTTCATTTAATTGATGGTCGTAATATGTCTTGCTATACCATAATATGCAATAATATAAATTACGGTTTGGTTTGTGACGTCATAGAAATATATATTATAGCTGCGTCTGTGGTCACTCCAATATTTCTATAGAAAATAATAATATATCGTAATATGCCTTGCTATAATTTATAATACTTATATATCATAGCTACGTGTGTGACGGGCTTAAAACTTGTTAAAAACCTGTCGTTTTCCGTGAAAAATACATGAATTCAACAATCTAGCAGATTTATGATAACGGTTTTAATGAAACAATGCCTTCGATTATTTCATTTGTTTCGCGATGTCCGTTCCAATTAACATGTCAATGAAGTAACACAATGTTTTTGTTTAGTCAATCTGTAGGTACACCTAAATTTAGTCAGCTTAATATTTAGTCTCAAAAAGTCTCTTACCACGTCGAGTCGGTTAGAGTTGTTTTTCTTAATTATACTGTCGACTTTGATGCAGTTTTCACAGTCATTTCGATGATAATAGAAAAATATTATATCGCTGCATAAAAACTAAAGGGCCATAAAACAAAAAATTCAAAAATATTTTTATTGCAAAAATCCTACATATTGTATGTTGCAAAAAGACTTATGGTTGTTTTATTCCATATTTAGTATATTTTGATAATTTTTTATATATTCAAAAGTAACTTATATATGCTTATATTTCTTCTAGTATTTAGTTTATTATAAAAGTACTTAAAACATATTAAAAATACGCTTCTAACGAAGTATAATATACATATATGATATGATATGATAAATATCTAATAAGAAAAAAGTAGACAAAAAATAATTTAATTTTTGTCGATTAGCTCTCCTGTAAAAAGTGTAATTTTGATTTGTGGCCCTTTAGTTTTTAAGCAGCGATATGTTAGGTACTACTGTAAATAAATTTTATGAATGGAAAGGAAAGTTGAAGTTACACAATAAAATAATTGTTACCTACTTATCTCAGAAATGTCATGTTTTCTTTTTATCTACCTATTGCTATTACCAATAGATTAGGAGTAAAAGTGGAACTACATAGTATGGAAACGGTAAGTGACTCTTGGGGAGTGAGCTATGGTCACTGTCGCCTATGAACACACACAAAACCAGAGAATTTCAAGGCATTAGCCTAATTAGTTATTAATATTACCTAATAAGATTGGCTATTACCTACCTAGTATTATTGCGTGTGAAGTAAATGAAATGGCGATTATGATTGGAAATTGCTGTATCTCCCATAATCAGTAATTTAAAAAAAATGTCGTTCAATGTCGTTGGTTTCTTAAAGGTCAGTCGTGTTACTCTCAGATGTCGATAATAAATTGCTTATTTGCTTCCCAATCACCACAGTAGGATTGAGGATTAGCGACACAAAGTAGATAATATTAGGTAAAAGCAAATCTTTGGGTAAAAATATTAGCTATTTTAAAGGTATAGGGAAATGAGGATAGGTAGGGGCATACATATTATTATTCTACGGTGGCCCTGTGTAATGGTGTGGCACTGTCGCCTGACGAGTTGTCCAGTTAGTAATTGAGAAATGCAGTGTGCCCTGCCACCTGCCACTACTAATCAAACATTTATAACATCAAGCAGAATTTCATGTTAAATGTGATTGCGTCACTGCAGTAAGCGTCTGTAGAATATAAATAAGTACAAAATCACACTAGCACTAGCGAGCGACAGTGCGAATTCGTCCACTTCTCTCTCTTTCTTTCTCGTGTGGACAATCTCGAGTGGACGAATTGTACTACTACCATTATTTACGGGCTACGCCGTGTCTATACTCCCAAATATACTTATAAAGTCTTTGTATAGTATTTGCTTCTACATCCGATTGGTATGTACCTACTTACTTGTTACTTATTTTATTATTTGTCCCATTGAAATATGAGCTACCATTGAATAAGGGGGCGCTGTAGTAGCGTAAATTTTATTAAAGAACGCTGAGCTACGCTCACTACGGCACACTGCGGCTACTGTGCGGCGAAATGAATATATGTCAATCCTGCAAATGGGCAGTTTAATTTTTATATGAAAATTAATATAAATAAGTATGTATTTAATAAGTATTTTGTATTTATTTTTTTCCTAATTATCTCTGAATATAATTTCCAACGCTAAACGACCCCACAAGCGCCGTTCTGACTAATTTATAAACCACTGTTGTTTGGTGATTGTATTGTAGCTTACCACTTTTTCAGTTTAACAACCACAAATTGGTCCTCCTTTCTACCCTTTAGGTCTATGTCTCTCGCATATCTCTCTCGTCTGTAGTCCTTTCAATATATTGCTCTGCTACGTTAGTATCTATGAATCTATTATTTAGTTTGTGGTTTGTGCTAGTTTGTGCTTTGCTTGTCTAACCACAGAACACTATGTCTATATATTTAAGTCTTCTGTTCTGTCGGTCTGTCACTCAGTGTCAAGTCAAACATATTTCTATTTCTATTCTATGGTGTGTATGGTTGGTCATATTTATTAGTTATTAGACTTATTAGTCATTTTATTTAATTATCTATGTATCAATTATTGGAAAATAGACATTGATTCGTGTATAATATAAATTATTATTTCCAATAAATGGAATAGTCGCAGTGTTTTCTTACATCAATTATTTCGTTTTGTACACAATTTGTAAATTGATTCGACAACTCGTGAACATTTAACTGTATTACAAATTACTTTGACGTTTGACCAAAATACAATATCCTAGTCCGCATTTGTGATGGAATTGTACAACGCAACCAAGAGACGGAAAAACTTGACGAGCAAGGGTCGCAAGCGAGCCAAATAAGATTCAGCTAATTGTGTTCGGATCTAGAATCTAGATAGGGCTAACGAGTGTGTCGTAGCCGTATACGGGTTTTATGTACGCGTGACGGTGACATGAGCACAAACAACAAACGCAGGGGAGGAGCTAGCGGTTCCAGTTGTTCTGTTTCTGGAGTGCCCGCACTCGTCAACGTACCGACCGCCATGTCGGCCGATCTTGCCTCTTTATTCGAATGCCCCGTCTGTTTCGACTATGTGCTGCCACCCATTCTGCAGTGTCAGAGTGGGCACCTGGTGTGTTCAAGTTGCCGCCCCAAGCTGTCGTGCTGTCCAACATGCCGAGGGCCTCTTGGAAATATACGCAACCTCGCCATGGAAAAAGTGGCCAGCAATGTAATGTTCCCGTGCAAGCATTCTAATACAGGATGTACCCAAACCCTGGTGCACACGGAGAAAGCTGAGCACGAAGAAGCGTGTGAATACAGACCATACTCCTGCCCTTGCCCTGGCGCTTCTTGTAAATGGCAAGGTGGCTTAGACCAAGTGATGCCACACCTCATGATGTCTCATAAAAGTATCACAACGTTACAAGGAGAGGACATAGTTTTTCTGGCCACCGACATTAATCTTCCCGGTGCTGTGGACTGGGTCATGATGCAGTCGTGTTTCAATCATCACTTTATGTTAGTGCTCGAGAAGCAGGAAAAGTATGATGGCCATCAGCAATTCTTTGCGATCGTACAGCTCATAGGTTCTCGGAAGGAGGCGGAGAGCTTTGCTTACAGGCTGGAGCTGAACGGACATAGGAGAAGACTAACCTGGGAAGCGATGCCTCGCTCGATTCACGAAGGTGTCGCATCGGCAATTATGAACTCTGATTGTTTGGTCTTTGATACTTCTCTTGCACAACTTTTTGCTGATAATGGAAACCTGGGCATCAATGTTACTATTTCCCTCGCTTAAGTACATCACCACACAGTTGCCTTCAAATATATTGGCCATTTACAGAATAAGTAGAACAGCAGTTGTAAATAATATAAGAACGGCATACAGAAAAGCTCCTTACATGCATTTTCATTATATGTAAGTTAAAAATTTCTTTATTAACACCCTAGCTGGTGGCTGCGACTATGTACTAAATACAAAGTATTAACACAACTAAATATGTAAAGCAGCATAATGCCTGACATTATACTTTTGCCATATGTTGGATCTTTATTTCTAGGTAGCTGTTGCCCTAATAAATATTAAGCCTATATCCATCTTGAAATTGTGTTCTAATTATAGGTGAAAGAATTTTTTAAATTATTGAGAAGTTTCAAAGATTACCTCCTACATATTATAATACTAGCTGGTGCCCGCGACTTCGTCCGCGTTCTCTATAGCCTTCTTTGATAAATGGACTATACAACAAAAAGAATTTTTCAATTCGAACCAGTAGTTCCTGAGATTAGCACGTACAACCACAAACAAACTCTTCAGCTTTATATATTGGTATAGATTAGATTGGCAACTGCACATATATATATGCAGAGGAACTGACAAATCAATTTTAAAACAAGCTTAAATGTCATTGTTTTAAGCTACCACTGCTGTATTATATTTGTGGGTAAGCTCTTTGATAAACTTTTGTAATATCTTGTTTAACAAGAAAAAAATACAAGTTCTCTATACACTTGCCTAAGGTGGATAAAAGTTATCTAACTTTTAGTAGAAAATTGAATTGAATTGCAGATTTTCTGCAATCTATGAATTAATATTGAAATATCTATGTCAAGTCAAGGCATAATTTAATAACACGTCCTCCGCAAATAAGGAGCTTTCTCTGTATCCAAAATCCATCCTATAAATAAGGGATTTGAATAAAAAGCACAGCTGCAAGCGATATAAATTATTTTCTTACAATTGATTTCACTATAAATGGACATAATTAAAATGACACATTTGTTTTTCAAAAATAAAGCCAAATAATAAATTTAATTCCATCATTGTGCATCCATATTGTGTGTTCATTTCTTTAGCCTTAAGTAGTTCAAAATAATAAATGGTAAAATTCACTGGTATGCCTTTTACAAATATAACAAAGAGTCTTATCCCGTTTATCGGGGGAAATCTCAATCCCCACTTATGGGATATGTGATTATTTTATTCCAAACAATGAACAAAATAATATATTTAGGTTAAATATGTTTATAATTCTTGTAAATACATAAAATGAAAACTTAGACATTAAGAATTCAGTGATTTTACATTTTGAAAAATCCCCTGGCAATGAGTTTTATAAAACTAGTTGGAAGTTATTTTCTTTTTATATAATTTACTTAAATGCCCATGTTTTTTTTTGTGTTTTCTTATTTCTTTTTGTTGGTATAGAATAAAATTAAAATATAGAATAAAATTAAAATATCCACATTGCATAAAATAAAATCCATAATTAATAATATAAATTTGCAGTCGAAATGTTTATGCTAAATATAAATTTTTGAAAATATCAAAACTAAATCTGGAATGTACTATTTAAAACCGTTACCTTATTGTTCTATTCGGTAAAATCGGATAATATATGATTTATGATTGAGAAAATGTTGTTACATGAAAATTAGGATTTTTGTGGCCATTAAGTACAGGGGCAAAAACCCTATTGAGCTATACTAACCCTCGACATTCTATTGAGCCCTAAACACACTAATCTGCTGTAAGTTTCTGAGGAGTTGGGTGTCCTGCAGACTTCTTGATGCTGCAGCATCAGATCAAGATTACCATGTCATGGAAATACCACCGAAGTAACAGTATACCAAATTTCACATAAATCGAACCTGTGGAAGTTAGTGAAATTCTTTCGCCAACTTGGAAATGGCTGATGATCTTCGAACCCTTAACTATAGCTTAGAACCATCTCGATCATGTCAAAAAAACTGGATCAAAATCGGTCCATTCATTTGAGAGCTACACACCCACACATACTTATAACGCCCCATTTTTGCGTCGGGTGTCAGAGGTTAAAAATACATTTGTTAAGAGAAGCTGGCCACAACAAAAGAAGAAATATGTAGATTAGAATAATTTCGTGTCATTCGTTTTTTTTTTAATATAACTGTTAATACAAATGTAAAGTGAAAAATATATTTGTGTAGGACTGTGGTCATTTATCGCCACAAAAATATTTTTAGTTAATATAAAATAATGTAAAACTTATTATGATTTATGAAAGCAGACGAAAGTAAGAGTTTTCAAAGATTATACTTAATAAATTTTGTAATGTACCAGAAGTGAATTTGTTTTACTAAATAAAATCCCACCACACTAAAATCCTTATATCTAGAACAAATTTATGATCATCGCAGAATAGCGTTTTATACTCGAATTAAAGGGAATATTATTAAAAAAAATCCCTAAAAGATAGTAGTTTCATATTTAAGAAAAAAAATGGATATAATATCCACTCCATACTAATATCACTAAATTAATTAAATTATTATACCGTGCTATTATAAATGTGATTTGCAGTATTAGGGTATAATTATAAAGTAACTTGCAAGTATTAGGGTTAATTTTTAAAAGCAAAAAGTGCAGAAAAGTTTACTTTTGTTAATGGAAGAGGGAGCTATGTTCACTTTTTTTAATTAAATAATAAAAGTGTTTACTTGCTACCATACCATTAATATTTTAGGTTGTTTACACAACTTTGCAACATAATTTAGTACAAAAATCAGTTCAGTGGCAATCTATCTCAAAAATTAAAAGTAAAACTTTAACCTCGATTTATTCAAAATTGGAATTATGCGACATCATATCACCTTCATCCACTCACGTCTTCAATTAATATTCATTATTAACAGAAAATAGTAATAGATGGGGTAATTAATAGAAAAAAATCAACAAAAAAACTGTTTTAAAATCAAATTTAATCATACACATTTTATTAATTATTAACACAATAAATTAGGCATAAAATTATTTCTTTCATCCCCTTTTAGTTATCCATATTATCCACAATTTGTTAACCATTAACGACCAAATTCCAAAACTTACAAAAACTATAAATTTCCTAATTGCACCTTACTTATTAAAACTTTATTATTTTATTTCTAAAAATTAACTTGGATAATTTAAATGATATTATATTGATCTAGAAATCTGGTGCAAAAAATGAGTCAATTTTTCTTTATACAATAGGGATAATTAAAATGAGGACAAAATAACAAAGTTTATCAACTATTCTTAACATATAATATAACCACTGAGTGGAACCATTAAATTAGACATAATCAATAAAATCACAGAACATTTTTATTTTTTCAAATCAATGAACATACTTATTTATTTTGCGGTCTTGTCTACTGCAATGGATCATTTTTTTTATCTAAAACACTTGTATGCAAAATTTAAACAGTTAAGATAATCAAATTTTATTAATAGGTGTTAAAAATTAGGATTAGACATTGTTGGGTGCCTACATACATCACTAATTGTAGTCTGAGTAACTCAATCAGCAGTCGCTTTATATAATCATCGATTGTAAAGTTAATTTAAACCAAAATTGAGATTATAAATATATCCATAAAGGTGATGAATGAACAAATTCATTAATTATCCTTCTAATATTTTCATACTTTCAATAATATTTTATTACCCTGCGACATAATATTTCAATTAATGTGATTTTTAGATATCATGTAAAGTCGGGGTAAGGAAAGGTTTGTTGAAGTCCACATTTGCTTGCACCAAGCTATGCCAAAATTTCCAAAATCAAACTTAAGACTTAGTACTTAGACTTGATAAAGGAAACAGAGTTTACGAATTGATTGATAAACGAATGAAACCGAAGAAGGTTTTCGTACCCCGTCTGTACCGATGACATGATTGTAAAGTTTTAATTAATTAAACCATTAAAGTTGGTCTGTGGCAGACCAATAATAATAAAGATCTATTTATTGGTCTGTGGCTGAAGCGGCGAAGGCAGAAGACAAGCTGTTGTGGGGGAATCACCGCCGTCCAAAATAGAAGTGTTCCCTGTTGTGTTGAACGGATCATTTGATGTGCTCGCCTTAGATTCATCAATTGTATTATTAACTTTTAGAGCCAAAGCTTCATTCTCGCGAACATTAGTTAAGAGGGAATCACTGGGATGTACATTTGGCGCATTAATTTGATCAACTTCAGTGTTAAAAGAGATATTTTTGCCAAAATCCGTATCGAATGTGCCAGGAAGTGGAGAAAATGGATCCGTTTGCTGATTATTGAACCCAAATGGGACACTGTCTTGGACAATCCGCTTTGAATCTGTCTGGACCAGTGGACTGAACGGATCTTTAGCTCGCGGGACTATTTCGAAAGGATCCGACGGTCTGTTTCTCGAATCTACGAAAGTGAACTCGTCTACAACGCGAACCGGTAACATCGGGTTACAATTTTTGGGCTCGAACGGATCGAATTCCTTTTTTAAAACTTCCGGACTGAACGGATCCTTGTTGTCCACTTTCGTTTCGGAACTGAACGGATCCTTTTGCTCTCTCGGTACCGGATCATCGGCCGCACTATTTTCTCCACTGAAATCCGACAGATCTATATCGTAATTGATGTTGCTCAATCCGGGCGCCATTTGATCGGAGACAAACTCGTCTGGCGTCATTAGTTCATCGATCGACCTCGAATCGAACGGTGTGAAACCTAAGGGCGATGGGGTTAGCAGTTCTAATGAGCTGGTTTGCTTTAAATCCCAAGCTTGATCTAGATTTTGCGGTGATTTGGGGGGAGATTGTTTATCTACCACTTCAAAGCCTAAGTTGCTCAGGTTTTCTCTTGTTTCTGGCTCCATAATTTTTGTTGGTTCGTCCAACTGTACGGTAAGTTGTGAGGTTTGAGGTACGCTTTGCGTATTGTCCTCAGTGGTGCCTAAATCGATGAGCGGTGCTGTTTTTATGTTGTTTAATTTACCCAAACGAGGCGGTTCGCGTCTTGGTTTGATTTCTAGTGGCGCCTTTGCTAGTACATCTTCCACTTTCTTCTTAATCTCCCTCTGGAAATATAAAAACGTTAGGTTTATTTATCGCCGGTTAACCTGAAACAAACACCTTAGGACCAAAAGAGAGGAAGTTAACATAACAGACAACTCGAGTGGCTATTATAAAGAAATATGGATGTATGGTATCCAGCTGTTGGGAATAACTAGTTCCACTAATATATACATGCAGAGACTCCAGAGCTCGATCCTGAAGTGGATATCCAATGCCCAGTGGTTCATCAAGACCTCAGAACTGCATGAACAGTTTCCGAGGAAATTAAGTTGAATGCAAAGCGACTAACGAACCAACCTAACCCTTTGGCTGCCGGACCATCATCAAGTGGACCGTCAGCTGTCTTGTAGACAAGTACCCCCAAATAATAAATATGATATGTACCTCGAAGGAAAGTGCATTTTCGGACAAGAGATTGGCCTGCTTCTCTACTTCTTCCGCGTCGGCAATGATCTGTTTCAACATCGTTTGCTGTTCCTCTTCTTCGCGTAACTCCGCGCACAGAGACAACGCCGCCGCCTAAAATAAATCACCATATACAACCTCATTGCATCGGAAATTTTATATAACGGAACATTTTAATATAATTAATGACAAAAAATAAAACCGCCATCACTCTTTACGTAATTTTTGCTTGTTTGGCACCGACTCTTACTTAGGTAAAATAATAAGATTATTTTATGCTTTTCAGTTTTTTCGGCGGTTTTATTTTTTGTTAAAAAGTTTTATTTTATATTTTTTTTGTGGCTATAATCTAATATTTACTACATGCTTAATTTCCCACCCTTAGGGTAGGATTATTTTTCCAAAATTATACGAGGCCAACTTCGAGGTATACCCTATCCATTAAAAAAAGAATTATCAAAATCGGACTACTCTGTAAAAAGTTATGCGTGGTTATACGCTACAATCGGTGAGTGAACAATCAATCATCCCCTGTTTTCCTACCCTTAGGGTTGGAATTTTTTTTCCAAATTTAAATGGGACCCTCTTGGGGGTGCACCCTTTCAAATAAAAAAAGAATTATCAACATCGGAGCACCCTGTCAAAAATTATGCGTGATCATACATAAAAAAATAATATATACGCGTCGAATTGAGAACCTCCTCCGTTTTTGTTTTTTTCGTTTTCGTCGGTTGAAAATTGTCGCCATCTTAGTTATTTATTCCAAGAATAAACAGTTATTCCGTCAAAATCGGCGATATAAAATTTATACCTGAGTTAGTAAATTTATGCTAGGAATAATGGTTGGTGAAACAGAATACTTCTTCACTTTCGAGTAAATAGTGATTCAGTCTAAGGGTATATTTTACTCTACTTTGGTGAAATCAACCCTAAGAGACATGGTGCGGTGGTATATAAGAAAAAAGTAATATAGCAAACTGACCCAAGTACTGCCTCCGATGGAGGCCGGCATCGCCATGTAGCACTCGAACTCCTTCTGGTCCATATTGAGAGACTCGGCTGTCATCTTTTCTATGAACTGCACTGCACAGCACTGCAGCAGCAACAAACACAAATAAATAAGTTTGTTTGTTTTCTTCAAGACATATCTGAAGCTAAAGGTAGTCTTTCGATCCGAGCGTCAGCGTCAGTAACGTCGTGATACTAACGCTGCGACAGTGCGTCAATATAAGTTACTATGAAAATGTATGGACCGGCGTTCGAGCAGAGCGGCAGTAACGCGCGCATCAGTATAAGTGCGCTCGCATTTGTACTGACGCCCACCTTTTAAGTGTTTTTGGATTAAAATCTTATAGAATCCCTCTTCATTTTGACTCAGAAAAATCGAGTCACTTGGGGCTCCATCTAAACTCAGGTAATATATAAGTAAAAGATCATCATATTCTCGCTCTTCTTCAATTAATTCTTCTAGATAAAGATGAATTTCATGATAACAAAAAGAAATACGACTGAATATGTCGGCGATCGATGTACGTCTGTCGCGGACATCCAAAGTCATCAGTCGCTATGCGGCAGCGTCACTGACGCAGCATCAGTGACGCTGTCGCTCCGGCGTCACTGACGCTCGGATCGAAGGTCTACCTTAATGGGAGAAGTGTCTGACCAGGTTGGTGAAGTAGTAGCCGCCCTCGCCGGTCATGAGGCGCTGCGCGTGGCTGAAGCGCGTGACGAAGTTGAGGTTGCTGACGAGTCGCGGCGGGTTGGCCTTAAGCACGGTGAAAATGAGCGCCGGCAGCAGGTCGTCGGCGGAGGCTGGCGGCGCGCACAGCGCGAGCACGTGGCCGCAGCAGCGACGCGCGCGCGCCACCTTGCCGCCCGGCCACGGCGCGCCGTCCATGCACAGCAGCTCGTCCACGGCCGCGTACAGTGCCGCGCGCGCGTCCTCGCCCTCGCGCAGGCGGCACTCCAGCTGCCGCTCGTCCACCCAGCTCAGCTGCTGGATGCGCTCCGACATCGCGCGGTCCAGCCGCTCGTCCTCCGTGCCGTGCGGCGAGAACACCACCGACGGCAACCTACCATCAACGGGGATATGTCTTTAAATACCACACTAAGGACGCATTTACATTGGTCGCTAGCCCCCGTATATGGGGTGCGAGCACTGACCTGTAATAAACACTGGACTGGCTGTCCCATATGAATTACAGATAATTTCGTATACCATTTTGAAACGCCGCCGTACGGTACGGAGAACTAATTTTATTCCATAGATAAGTATAATCGTAGAGAGAGTATATACAAGAGAAGCGGTGAGCGTACACCCGATAAGGACGGAAACATAGTACCACATAGTACATACCGTAGAGAAAAATCATAAAAATATCATCTAAAACAGTTGTAAAATTTATAACAAGACATAAATTAGATGTTTACTGAACATGCATGCAACAATTATTGCATTTAACCAAAAAATAAAGCACTTACATATGAAAGGTTATGTTTTCAACATTTCGCTCTGATCGACTTTTACAGCCTAAAATGCTACAGTTCACCATTATCACCACTTTCAGCAACACGTACCACACCTAACACAATACTCAGGAACTTTGAAAAATGCTTGAAATATGAAAATCGGCAAAAAACAAAGTGCTCCAAGAGATTTGTGTGCCACACTTTCAAGTGTGGCAAACAATAAAAACGCATACGCAAAGAGAGACAAAAAATCAATAATGTGTCTCGCTCCCTCTAAGGTAATAAAGCATAAATGTGTCTCGTTTTCACGACTATTATTATTTTAATGACTACTCTAGTCTATACTTTCTCTATGAGTATAATAGTGTCTGCGGACATCGCTAGTTCGTTCCATGTACTTACGCTCCATAGCCTACAGCGCCAAAATAGCGTTTTTCAAATATACATCAAAATGATTTGACAGCAGCCTGTCCAGTGCTTATACAGGTCAGTGAGTGCGAGAGAATCTGTACGGTATATTTTACCAGTTGGCTTTGAGAGAATGGCATAGGTAGACAGACATACTAGGTGAGGATTAACAATAATTATTGCTCTGTGGAGTAATTTTGACTGTTTGTGACTTATTAAATAAAGAAATTATCTACTAGCTTGCAACATTGAAACTGTGAGCAGCGGCGAACTGATGACGTAATGACCGATATGGTATTAGAAGGGAGGGGAGTCCCCGCATGCTGTATATCGACTGATGAATTTCACTTATGGAAGCAAATTTAAAGACGTATTCACCCAAAATCCTTTGAATTGTTAATCATGTTTGTACTCACTCGTGCAAATAAGTCATTGCGTGTTCCTCGACGAAATCAATGAGCAACTCTTTGGTGTCTGCATCCACATTTGTGAAGTGGAGTGATGTGTCCATGTGGTTTATGAAACGCTGCAACAGAATACTACAATATAATACTTTTCTACAAGTTCTCTCATAAAGTGGACCTTACTACGTCGTTATTAGGGTTATAATAGTAATGAGTGCTTTTCATTTTATACTACGCACTAAACTCTCCTACTTTTTTTAATATGTTAAAATATACCTACTGAGTTGATCTGATTAAATAACAAAACACATAATACCAATAATACTCAGAAAGCTGAACGAACACTTATCTATTCATGACAGGTTCATGAGTTGTTTTTAAAGGGTGCAATAGAATACATTTGAACAGTAAATCATGAGTCACTTTAGAAGCTAACCTGATAATGTCTCTGGACCCTATCGGACAGTTCATCCACAGTCAATGAGTTGGCACACTTGATCACGTCCGTGATGAAGGAGTCGACGAACCGACGCGCGTCTCGGCTCACCTGAGCAGTGAGCGCCGGGAACTGGGAGCGGAACTGGCGCTTCATAGTGTCGTACACTATCGCCGGTACTTTAAACTCGGAGGGTCTCTTTTCTGACGGCTCGTGATCATCTGGTGGGCAATCGTTCAATGAACCGATAAGAACACAACTTCCTCTGTATGGACGTGATTGAGGCTGACCCTAAAGTTTTTGCCCTGACAATTCCATATGAAAATATCATCCATTTCCCCCCCCCCCTTTCCCGTCGGTTTTCCAAAAAATTTCTTTCATATTACGAAAACAATAATAAAAAAATCAGCAACCATTTTTCTAACCGATGCAAAAGATGCTGTCATACATGTGGCAGGCAGGCTGATCGTCAACTTGTGCTGTCAACCCTGCAGAAATCTGTTTTCAGTTTGGTTGAAGAAGTTTTTTTTTGTAGCTAAGCGGATACACCCCAAAAAGAGATTGTTCCAGGACATCTTATCTTAAATTCAAAAACTAAAAACTCAGTATTCATTTTTTAAAAAATCATTACCCCATTTATCAATGCTAAACAGTGTACAGTGTCATACCTGTACTGCTTTTCTTGAAGACGCTGAATTTAAGTAGATTCGCTTTCTTCAAAGTCTCGCTCTGACGGAGACGTTTCTCTTCAAACTTTGAAAACGACGAGTGCGAAGTGAGCTTCAAGCCTCGCTCTGGTTTCTTCTGTTCAGGTTTTGGGAGTGTTGAAGATGCTTTTTCTGTAACACAATACAACCAATCCATTTCGACCTCAAAAGGAGAACCTCGTTTGTAGGAATAGATACACCTATATATCTCATCTATACCCTAGACTAGGAGTGCTCAGATCAGCTGGGGATACCACAATCCCAGCAGACATCTTTAAATAAATTTTGAAGGATTGAATTGAATGATACAAATAAACTCATAAACTACTGCACCGATTTTCATGTTGTTTTCACCAATGGATAGAGTAGTTCTCGAGGAAGGTTTTAGTATATAATTTAGAAAGTTACGCGGGCGAAGTCGCGGGCAGTAGCTATTTGTATATAGGTAGATTATACTTTAGTAAACCTCGACAATGATTTTATTAGGAAATCGAGCAATTAAGGTTTCGCCCAAGTGTTGATTCACCAAGTTGGTAATTCCTATACAATATCATCAGATATCAAACTAGGAAGTGTTTGGTGTATTTTGACAAAACCATTGATATTAGATAATAGCCGCTAGGTTATTTCGAACAAACACCTTATCATGGAACCTTGAAAATGCAATTGTAAAAAATATTACACAATACCGTTGGCCTTACAAGAAAAGTAAAGTATTTATGTAATGTAAGTACTCGTATTATTATGTAATGTTATGTAAATCTGTCATTGCAATAATAAGTTAAATGTTTATTATGTTACTATTATACCAACTTTATTATATTATTACCATGTGTTGCCTCTGACTGCTAATATGTCCTTTACATATAGAAATCTAGCACTTTATTCCTTGAAAGTATTATACTATACAGTTAATAGAATCCATACTAATATTATAAAAGTGAAAGTAACTGTCTTTTTTTTTATAATATAGAGGCGGCAGATAGGCTGGCGGCTCACTTGATGGTAGGTGGTTACCGCCGCCTAAGGACACAAGCAAAACCAAAGGGGAGTGCTAGTGCGCTGCCTCCTACCCTGCAGAAGTTTATTTACAGCTGGCCTCAGGAGGGAGATTGTTCCAAAGTTTCCGCAGGATAAAGTTTCTACTCAACCGGACCGTGCGTAGTGACATCTTGTCCAAGTAATGCGGATGAACTCCACATCTATGGCACTCAGTACGGTGGTAAAAACTTGGGGTAGGCATTAGTTGCAACAACTCATCAGAGCACTCACCATTGTACAGCCGGTAGCACACAAAGAGTGGCTACATACCTTCTTAAACTAAGGGGTTCTAACACTACCAGATATACAGGAAAGGACGTCCAAAAAAAAAAAACAAAAAAAATCAAAGTTTTTAAGTAACACTTTAAGGGCCTCTTTCACCGAGTACAAGTAAAGTGTTGATTATTTACTTTTAGAAATAATTTTTAGTTTTATTAATTTATGCACTCGGTTTACTGCATTCTTCGATAGGTGATTTTTTTTTTTTTTTTTTTTAATGTTTGGTACTTTTACCGTACAAACAAAGGTATATACCAGCTCCATTATCCCCGGTGATTTAAATGACGGTTAGCCTACTTGACAGATGGTAAAAGAGGCCCTAAGTAAATTAAATGTATTATTTTTAACTATGCAATAAATTAATATATTTTTTTAATATTCTCTGGTATATTTATGACAAAATTTGACCTCTGAATAGCCTTGTGAGGTTATTGCAACACATATCACTGTTATAATATTATGTCAAATGTTCATTTTATCATCATTATGTTGTTAAATGATAACTGTACTGTATATGATGAAGGTGAAGTTCATTTTATCTTTTGATCAGAAACCTTACCAAAAATTGATTGTATAAAATAAATTTCAACAGATATAAATAACAAATAAACAAGATTATAAATAATATTAAAAAATTAGAATGGTAACATAGTAATAAAAAAAATTAAGCTAATAAGAAAATAATTTTTTTAAATAAATTTTGAACGACGTTGAGATCGATGAACTGACTTATTTGTATTTAGGTTGCTATTGTAGCTATTACTGTACAGTTTAATATGTTTATTATTAATAATTTTATTGTTTCATTGGCAAAGCTTTATATCTGAGCAAACTACTTTGTTTATAGTGTAAATAGAAGGTCTCAAAAAATATAGTACAAATGGTGTTTTTAATGAGATATTAAGTTAACAGAACCAGTGCTTGCCAAAGTAGTTGCGGATGCAGGATTTTTATCAGCCGCATATAGGGATACAGAGTGGATTTTTCAAGATATTTTAAAGTTTTATTTTTTAAGGGAAGAAATAAATGATTAAAATTGATTACTTATTTAAATATATTTTTATTAAGTAATCAAACTTTTGGTAGAAAATTAAACAATTTAAATTAAAAAAAAGACTTAAATAATCCCATAGTTGAACTTTAATTACCAAAACTTTAATTGCAGATGCAGATATGGTTGTGGATGAGAATATCCGTGACACACCTGGTATAAGCCATATCAAACAACTATCAACCTCTTAACCTCTTGAATGCCGATACTTAGTCACAATAAGTACAAAAGTCACCGATAAGTAAAGTCACAAAACATTAGTTGCTTACAACACAAACACAACATTGGTACTGCTGACCTTAGTAGGTTAACTTCTTGAATGCCACTATGTACTTATAGTCACAATAAGTACAAAAGCCACCTATAAGTAAAATCACAAGACATGAATCCTAGTTCATCATGTTGAAATGCTTCCTTTATTCATTAATTTTGACATTTCATACATTTGTTCAAAATAAGGCCCAAACAAGGCCTGCACACAGATCTGTGTTTTGGCATTCAAGAGATTAAGTTGTCGCAAGTTGCATACAACAGCTTAAAACAGGTATCAGCGGGAATGTGTGTTTGGCTGTACCTGCACAAACTAACGCCGGAATCAACTTCAGAGGTTGATAGTTGGTGGGTTCTATTTATCAAATGTAACTTTGGAAGAATTATGAATTCTGATTCAAGCAAAATACCACATTGACTGTCTAAAAGATATAAAATTTCAGTAACAGTCAAAGAACCCAATAAATGGCAACAATATTTAAAACATTTTATCCTAAGCAAGCAAACGAGGTTGCTAATTTAGTACGGTACAGGACGCAGGATTGGTTATCAGTATTCTTTATTAACTATAGAAATAGTAATGGAAGGTAAGGCTTACGTGTAAAAGAATAATTAACATACCAGCTCTCCTTTGCCGATGTTTCTGTTCTCTGTGGCATTTCGAACAATAGCCCTGCCATTGTGGATTTCCATAATACTCGCATCCATTCTTACACTTCAGGTCACTCTGATCTATCCTCAGCGATGGCATTTTCGATGCAAAATTCATATACTTGTATGATCTCTGCAGATTCGGACCAAACCACATATTTGTCAATTTAATATTCAATGTTGCAAAAAATTACAATGTATTCCACCAAAACCGTGGAAATTTTCAGCCCATCTTTGTTCCTTAACTGACTGTATCTGATTCGTTAAGCGTATTAAACGAGTATTCATCGCAATATACGGCGTTAAAAATTATCGAGCAACGATTTTTCCCGTTATATAGGGTATTCTTATCGTAACATATACTTGAGTCGATCAACGATAACCAAATGATCCTATATCAATACGAAATTATTTAACAGTGGTTAATCTACCCATTTTTTTAAATTATTAAAATATAAATGCTTTATACTCACTTTTTATGGATTTTAATGATATGCACCTTGGAAAACGTTTTATTTGAGTTTTGTATTTTTTAATCCTTTTACGGCACAATATCACAAATAAATGTAATAATTATTGATACATAAATGAACACAAAATGCGATACATACGATTTATTTGCATCTGTACTATGAATGAAAGAAAGAACAAAAACATGCACAAAATATTATTAACTTCGATGACATTGACATTGACAATGACATTTCTTTGACTGTTGACATTTTATGAAACCTTTTATTTTTTTTATTGGAAGTTATGACTTGCAATTTATAAATTACAGCACATACATCTAAACAAGTGTTTTTTTTTATTAGGTATATTTATTTATAATTTATTGTGTCTTCATTTTCCTAAAAGTGAAATTTATCCTTGATCCCTTGAGCTTCTTCCTTATTGGTAAAGAGTGGTACCATATATCGTTAGTCGGTGGATTCATGAGTAGAACACTGCCATGCTCCAAATCAATCTTAACTGCAATCAAGATAATTTTGCAA
Organism: Synanthedon formicaeformis; assembly: GCA_945859745.1. Classification (NCBI taxonomy): domain Eukaryota; kingdom Metazoa; phylum Arthropoda; class Insecta; order Lepidoptera; family Sesiidae; genus Synanthedon; species Synanthedon formicaeformis. Next base: position 12,525,578 of record OX243956.1, on the reverse strand, counting down.
TAAATTTAACCATTTTAATGCAATTAAGTCGATTAAATTTTATAACAGGAACGATCATGTAGCGTTACTGCGTTAACACTACCATTTTAGTTTAAAAAAGGGACAAAGTTTGTTCTTATGTTGTCACATTGGGTTGTCATAACAACGATCATTCAAACATACAAATTGTACCTTTTAAATACTTAAATAAGTAATAAAATAATAAGAAAGAAAATCAAAATAAGAAAGAAATGGATTATTTACAAATTAAAGATGGTCAATACACAAAAACTATTTATACCATGGTAAGTATATTTTAGCGGGACAGTCACAAAACTCGGAAAAATAATATTTTCCTTACAACTTTCATTTGACTTAGTAGTTTATTATTAGGTCACTTATTGTTATCCATTATTTTAACTACCTACTGTAGTATTTTTTATAACCAAAACAATATTAAAAAAAAAAAAACAATTCTCACGGATCATCTAAAATCTAATCTGTAACGTAAAAAGCCCAACCCCAGAAAATGCCAATAAACCCGGCGATTAGGTACTTATGTAAGTAGCTAAAAATGCGGAAGACTTTTGCATAATGTTTTTGGCAAAATCGCGGTCGTTAATCGATAAACGAATGATATCTGCTCTTCACTCAACTGATAGGAAAAAGTCAAATTTCGTTATGCAGCGACACGATTAGATTAACGAAAGGTATAAGATATGGCAAATAGGTATACATACCTATGTATTTATATTAGGTATATACTTAGATTATGTCAGGAACTGAAACGTCGTAACTCGTAAAACTAAATAAACATCACAATAAGAATTTTAAATGCTAAGGGATGAAAATATTTGAACTAAATACCTATATTACATTCTTTTCCTTTTTTTTTTCAGTTTCTCTAAATTGTTGATATTTTATTATAATAATAATAAAATAAAAAAATTCGTATCGATGAAGATAATTTTAGCTAAGAATGCATACTAGCTTGTGCCCGCGGCTTCGCCCGCGTGGAATACTCGAACCTATTTAGCCTATGTCCATCCCGAAATTCTGCTCTATTGGTGCAATATTTTTTAAATCGCATGAGTAGTTTCAAAGATTACTTAATTAACTTTACTTCTTTATAATATTAGTATAGAAGTACCTATACATAAGTAAACTGTAAAGTTGTATGTATACATCTTGAACGATTGAACGAGATACTTAAACGATTTACGAGTATAACGTGCACGCGTTTACTTATCTGGATGCATTGCGAATGCGCATATCAATTTGATATCTAATGTTACTGGAATAAGACACTTGCTTATTGCATGATATGTACCTACTAGTATTTGTTTATACTATAAAAATTAAAGGTGTTTTTCTAAGGTAATCTATGTAGATAGATATCGTAATCATTTCCTTGAAACATCACAACAAAGGCATAAAATAAATCGCACTAAGACTTGCAGTTTTGTAATAAATTAATGTTACCTATAAGTATTTATTTCGTTTAGAACTTTGTAAAATATAAACTTAATTTTGTAGGAAATGTATCAATAGGCACTTGGTATCTTAAATGCGTCTGTGAATGCGTGCCCTAATAGGTAGCTACTCCATTAATTTTAATGTAAGTAGTTATTACGAAATACTTAGATACAAATATACGCATTATACTTATTGTACAACAAATGCGTCTAAATGTTGTTTGTCGGCCATTAATCAAGGCAACGAATAACGTCAATACAAAACGATTGTCTCTGTTTTGAACACGTTGTACCTAATGAATGTATTTTTTTTATAGATAAAAGAAGCGAGATATGAGGACGCGATAAAAGCCTTAAACGATGCCATCAATTTCAACCCGAATCGAGCTGGCTTATCCTTACTCGGCTACTGCCATTTTAGAACACAATCTTTCCAGGAAGCCGCCAATTGCTATGAGCAATTAACTGTCATGCATCCAGATGTGCCCGAATACAAATTTTATTTCGCTCAAGCGTTGTATGAAGCGTCTATGTATGAAGAGTCCAATAAAGTTGCGATGCAAATAACAGCTCCAGAATTGGAGAAAAAAGTTACAAAGTTACAATCTGCAATCAAATATGGCGAAGAAGATACGATAACAGCTAAAAGTCTAGTTGAATCTTATCCACAAGATGATCCAGATAAGGATATCAATCTTGGGTGTTTATTGTTCAAAGAAAACCAATACGAAGAAGCATTGCAAAAATTTTCAAGGAGTCTCAACGTGTTGGGATTTATTGCGCACCTTCACTACAATGTGGCGTTGTGTTATTTTAAACTGAAGGAGTATCCTCAAGCGTTGAAGCACATCACCTTAGTGATAGAACGTGGTATAAGGGATCATCCAGAGTTAGCTGTCGGCATGCAGGCTGAAACGTCGGAAGTGAAGTCTGTTGGTAATACTTTAACACTTCACGAGACTGCACTCACTGAAGTGTTTAATCTAAAAGCAGCTATCGAGTACCAATTGAAAAACATTGAGGCGTCAAGAGAAGCCTTGAGCGATATGCCTCCGAGGCACGAACATGAACTAGATGCGGTCACTTTGCACAATTTAGCTTTAACGTCAATAGACATAAAGCCGACTGACGGTTTCGAAAAATTGCATTTTTTGCTCCAACAAGATCCATTTCCACCGGAAACGTTTGCCAATCTACTACTTTTGTATTGCAAATTTGAGTACTACGATCTAGCAGCTGACGTTTTAGCAGAAAACGCTCAATTCACTTACAAATACTTGACTCCGTATTTATATGATTTTCTGGATGCAATTATCACAAGTCAAACGTCACCTGAAGAGGCTTTCCAAAAATATGAAGATATTGCTTCGAAACACGCGGAGCAATTGCGAAAACTGACGAAAGTAGTTCAAGAGAGTCGTTCACAGGGTGATAATGATCAAGTTAAGAAAGCTGTCGTAGAATACGAGGAAGCTTTAGAAAGATACATTCCAGTTGTTATGGCTCAAGCGAAAATTTACTGGGACATGGAAAATTACGGACAAGTGGAGAAAATATTTCGCAAATCTGTAGAGTTTTGTAACGAATCGGACGTTTGGCGTTTGAATGTGGCGCATGTGTTATTTATGCAAGAAAACAAGTACAAAGAGTCTGCAAGTTTTTATGAACCAATCGTGAAGAAACAATACGATAACATTTTAGATGTAAGTGCTGTCGTGTTAGCAAACTTATGCGTATCGTACATAATGACATCCCAAAATGAAGAAGCAGAAGACATTATGCGCAAAATTGAGAAAGAAGAGGAACAACAGATTTTCGAAGATCCTCATAAGAAATTCTACCACCTTTGTATAGTAAACCTCGTCATAGGGACTTTATACTGTGCCAAAGGCAACTATGAGTTCGGAATATCCAGGGTTATAAAATCATTGGAGCCATTTAACAAACGTCTCGGAACGGATACCTGGTTTTATGCCAAACGATGTTTCCTGTCGTTTTTAGAAAATCTATCTAAACACCTAATTGTCGTGAAAGATAGCACTATTAAAGATTGCTTACAATTTCTGGAAGGGTGTGAGGCTTATGGCAGGCGGGTGAGTACCGTTATCGAAAATCCCTTTCAAGAAGAGGATGCCAATACTAAAGCTAAACAGACCGTTACTTTCGAGGCTCGTTTATTGCGATACATGTTCTATAAGTTAAGAAATATAGATGACTCAGTCACCATAAATAAGTATGAAGATTTGAAATAAAACTCACCTGGTGGGTATAATCTCTTTTTATCGTTTGATTTTCTTGCATCCTTGTGTTTAAGAACAAATGGTCTTTCTTGTCCAAAAGAGACTGAGACTATTGGAAAGTTTGGATCCAAGTCTGATTCATTATCTCTATGCTCGCCTATGTGATCTGCGCCATTTCTGTATCTAAACAATGTTCAATTAAGATTAAACATTAACTTTAAACGATGCGTTATCTCATTGTTAGTTAGGTGCATTTGTGTTTTAATTTATCTTATCTTTTATGCATTGCATAAAGAGTGCATAAATTGTTGTATAATTTTATACTTACAGTATATGTACAATTAACTTTAATAAAATTGATACAAAAAAGAAAAAAATTATTTACTTGTTGACAAAAACGAAGTTGTACTCAGTGCCCTTTAAAGAGGTGATAAAATTTCTTAAAGCGAGGACCGGTTCAGGCCAAGGTAATGCGGGTACAGTAATTCCAGAAAAGGTGTATCTCACACCATCGTCTCCGTAAGCTACTTGTTGACGAGGGACAGGGTAAACTTTTCCAAATATCCTAAAAACAGAGAACTGATTGGTGATAAGTAATGTTTTGTAAAAAAAAGTACTAAGTAAATTTTTTGACTTACTTTATTTTGGCTAGGTCTCCTGTAAAATATTCTAGCGTATCTTCAAATTCATTAAATATTTTATTCGCAATTGTTCTCGGTATGGGAACGGCGTATTCAAGATCTAGGCCTTCTTTTTTTATCGACTTCCAATGAACTGTTCTTATATCAACCTTTTTAAGTAATTCACAAACGGAATTCGAAGCATCTGTCAAAAAAAAATGAAATACTAAAATTGTTAGCTAAAATAGAAACGACACAAGTATTCATTCTTGATTATCCTTATTTATGTATACTAGCGATCCGTCCCCGGCTTGGCATGGATGTATTTTTTTCTGGAAATTTAGTTTAAGTATACACAAACCTTCATCTTGTATTGCCTTTTTCCATTAGTGAAAACCTTATCAAAATCCGTTGTATGCGACTTTATTTTATAATATAATATTTATAAATATTATATATAGAATACAAGTAAAAGGGGGTCACAAAACTCCTGTGAAATTTATAAATTACCTACTCATAAAATCATCAATCTACTACATGAAATGTAATATTTTAATTGAAAGTTCGCGCCCCGAAAACCCAAAAATATTACATACAATGAACGAATGCTCTATGGTAGAGCTTGTTATTCTTTTCTTCTGTGTAAATGTCTAGTTAGAGCTTTATTTTGTTCAACGTATGAAAATTAAAAATGTTCTTATTAGTATTACATACCACTTATTACTATGCTTATCAACAAAGTATAAATTCTGCTTACCTTTTGATGTTGCTGCGTGTTCTCTCTTCGTCATGATTTTTGATGTTACTGTTAGGGAAACTTACACTGAGGAAGGCGAATGTAGAAGAAATAAGCTAAGCACTACTACATTCATCCTACCATGTTACCCCCCCCCCCTTGTTATATTCTGTTGAGATGACATTCTCTTTCTCTGTTACTCATTAGCGTTTGTATATTGTACGTAGCGCTATCTCATTCGTACTCTTCAGTCCGGCAAAGACCGAATGTAGGGACAAACTTCCTCTGACTGTAGGTAGATCACAAACTTATAAATTACTAAATGAGGTGCTCACAAACCATAACTTATGTAGAGGCGTAATTGGCGATACCAAGTATAGGAACTATTAATGGCAGGTACAGACCAAGGTACAGAAACTAGAAAGTCCAATGGTTCAATAGTATGGTACTAGAGAAAGTATGTGCATCTTCTAGCAGCAAAATAATGAGTAGCTATCCCAAGCAGTTCAATTAATTTGATAGGTATCTTCTAATCGTTCGCGCTCCAGTTCAACAGCATCATCCGATAAACAGGACATCGAATCCGTCATTACAAGGAATAAAAACCAAAAATTCTAATAAATAAATTTTAATTTTCCGAACTATACAAAAACAAATGTAAATAAAATACCTACTAAGACGAAAACTAATATATTAATAAAATTATTCATGTGTAATCGGAGTTGCGGTGGTTGCGGGCTTAGACCAAAATGATATAACATTCCGAATTCTTGTCATGAACTTTTGAAATGCTTCCGAACCAGTGAGGAATCTGTTACTTGCGATTGGAAAATCCACATTAAATTGTCGCCTCATTAGATCAGTGTCATTATTTATTTCGTTAATGAGCGTTTTAGAACTGTAACAAACAAGAAATTAATTAATATAAAAACCATGATAAAACTTTTTTTGTGTGTAGGTAAGTACAGAAAGTTCTGCTGAAAAAGATGACATCATAGTCTATAGGGTATTGGGGCGTCGTGTTAACAAAAAAAAATACATTCAATGAATTATATTTATATTGCACCACGTTTGACCCTAACAAGACCAGACCATCTGGCAAGACCTATATACTAAAAAAAGAGAAAGAAATTAAAAAATTACGCACTGATTAAAATCCAACAAACATTCCTTATCATAATAGACAGAGTACTCCCTGATCCTTTGAACAATATCGCCGTTATCAGATTCATAGGCACATTCATAAAGTTTTTCAATAATGCCTTCCTTATCCTTGATGGTCCAAACGTATTCCCCTGGAAGCCCTCTAAGCTTTGGTGCCTCTGACAGAAAATGTACAAGTCCCGAATGTTCATTCAAAATATGCCTAAGAGGAGAACTATTGAGAAAACATCTTGGAGGGCCATTTTCAATGACAGATGTCGACTGACTCCTCCAAGTGGCCACAGAAGAAGATGGCCGAATCGATTTCTGCAGAAATTTTTTAATTTCCGTTTTAGGATCTAAATGCAGCAAATTATTTTCAGTATTCACAACGAAACGTGTACAGTAAGCTTTCAATTTGTCATTTTTCGAACGGTAAACTTCATTAACGAGACCGAAAAGATTTCGTTCAGCATCCTCCTTTTCTTTAATGAGTTTTACCAAACGAGCCTTCAGAAAAATATTTTCCTTGTGCGTCACCAGGTAGAGTTGCTGAAAACTTACATATTTCGATCTATTTTCTTTAATTAATTTCTTAGTGTCATCAACGTGTCTCACCAACCTATTTTTCGCCATGTTCTCCAGTTGATACTGTGTTCGTATGTTCTTATTTTCATATATAGCAGCAAGCAAGAGTTGGCCCAAATATTTACGCTCTTCCAAAACTTCCTTTAGCTTTTTCACCAATACTAAATTCAGGCTTCGTTGTGTCTCATTCTTCTTGGCTTTGAGAGTTGCCAGTGTCGACTTTAATTTGGAAAATAAATCTTTTGCGTACGTAAAAAATCTGTTCAAATGATTTGTCGTAACAATCCTGATATTAATAAGACTATCATTCACGTTTATGTCTTTTGCATTTTTCCTGTATATCTCCATTAAGTACGACTTTGAAGTTATAATCACAGTTTTTGTGTGTGACAGGATTTGTTTTTTTTTGTTAAATATCGTCACTGTAATAATTCCAGCGAAGAATGTAATGTAATGCATGAGAGAATAGATGCTTGTGCCACTGTTGCCATTATTTACATCTTCCTTTATGTTCTTTGTAAATATTGGGCCACTTGAATTCTTGTAGCTGGCTTCTATTACATCTGCATCATCTATAATCATTTTTAAAGGTTACATACATAATGTTACTTCCTTATTTGGAGGAGAAAATTTTTCCCTCTTAGCTAAGGGAACGTACCCATACTACGTGACCCCTTCAAGGGGGGAGGAGGGGGTCACAAAATACCACGCTTTGTCACAGGGGGGTCTTAGGTTTTTGTCACGTAATCTGTTTTTAAATCTTTTTTCTTCTTAATATATTTTTCACTTGTAATTAATAGGGTATGCATGCACGCACTCTTGGCGTCACGCGTCAACCGCCGTATTAATAAAGACAAATATCACCAAAATACTTATTATTATTACTTTGTTACTACGTGAAAACTAGAGGGGTAGGGGGCGGGGGTCTTGGCATACGGAGGAGAGAAGGTAACAAATTGTAAAAAATGAGTCACGTAGTATGGGTATGTGCCCTAATTATGATAATGAAAGGATAATTATAGGAGAATTACGACTATATAAGTTCTCTATTAGAAATATTGTGGAATATTATTTGTAGATAAAATATATTTATATATACTTACAAAACTCTTTATGCATAGGAAGAAAACCATTATTCAGTTTACCACAGTCAGATACAATTTTAATTGCCCTATTATTCCTCACAACAATATCAATGCAACACATTGCAAACCACATTGCCACATTGAGGCCTAAAAGCCACCTGAATGCGATATACATGTTTATCGTTTTTTTATTCTATTTTACACAGTTCAGCAATATCTTGGCTTTGCCTTACAAGTAAATTTAAACAAATTTTCATAAATCAAAATAAATAAAATCCTCTCTAAAATTATTGCTCAACATGTCATTCTTTTAGAATGCTTCGTTTTTAAATTTTTTAGTGGCTGATTGCATTTAAAAGTTTGATGTTTCTATTGAGGTTGCAAGGTTGTATATGTTTTTTTTTTAAAGAATTTTTGAAATCAGTATGGCATTTTTTTTGGTTTGTCCATTACAAACATACAAAAATGCTAAAATATCCTACCTTGGTGAGTAAAATTCAAATATTTAATAATAAATATAGAGAAAGCACTATTTTGACCATTTTAAAATATTTCAAATATACTATTTATCTCGACAAATTATTAGTCACATTGGTGAGGGCATTATAACTCACACTAATGCCACTGTGGTGACAATTAATAGTTCTGTGCCGATTCACATCACAAGTGGGGAGAATGGGGAACTTCAAATTCAACTCAATATTTATGTTGGGATCTATATTTAAAAAAAGAAAAGAAACAAAAAAGTGCTATATAAAGGAAAACACATAAATATTACTTGAACTAGTTTATTTTTACTTTTTTCTCAGAATACTATACAGTTTAACTTGAACCGCAAGTGCTAACAAAGTAATATTCTTTTTGTACCATTTAATATTATAATCTACATGCGATTTCCAATTCTTATCCAGAAATGCCTTATAAAATATGCTCATTTCATCAGCTGTCAAGTTCTGTTTACCCTCTGGTAGATTCTTTTTTAAGTAAGTTTCTCTTTCCTGTAAAATAATATTTTTATTCGTTTTTTTTTAAATGTCAAATAAGACAAACAATGACATACATGCTGCAAGTAGGATAAGGAAATGGGCTCTGGCATCCCTTACTCACTCACCGAGACAATAGCACACATGCAGTTATTTTATGGTTGTCTTAATGTAAAGGCTACTGCTACCAGACAGACTGCTCAATTTATGTCACAGTGTCCTGCCAATACTAAACAATATTCTTGAAAAATCATTCTTAACACATTCATTGCCGCACTAAAAATTTCCAGTCTCATATGAATGGCTAGCGGTATAATATGTTGAACTCGTGTGGTGAATCTCGGCTGTACAAATGAGGAGAATAGACTTGCGACACGGCTTTTGAATTTTTGAATGAATAAGTTGTGTTTTATATTAATTCCTAGTATTTTGAAAAAAAAAACTGATAAATAGTTTGCTCAAGTAGCGAGTTGTAAGCCCCCAGTATGCGATTTTAATGAACTCGCCAAGCGAGACCTTGGCAATGAATAGGTTAAGTTCTTATTCTCATATCTTCTCACTACATTTCATGTGCTTACACAACACACAATTTTGTTATTGTATTTCAGTGGAAAAGTAAGCGTTTCCAAAGCCCATTCCTCAATATCCACCTTGTTTTTTATCTCTTTATATTTCCTTAGGAGGAGGTTGGGTCAGAGTGTACTTTACGGGACACTGAGGCGAAAAGACTTAGAAAAATTTCGGATGAAAATTTTCATCCCTATTAACACCTATATTTTATGGTGCCATCGGAAGGGTGGTGTGATGGGGTAAAACTTTAGTCAAGGTCATTGACCTCTGAAGTTAATAACCTAGGAGCTAGAGGTCAAAATATTTCAGTAGGAGAAAAACACAGAAAAATTTCGCATGAAAATTTTCATCCCAATTAACACCTACATTTTATGATGCCATCGGAAGGGTGGTGTGATGGGGTGAAACTTTAGTCAGGGTCATTGACCTCTGAAGTTAAAAACCTAGGAGCTAGAGGTCAAAACATTTCAGTAGGAGAACAACACTTAGAAAAATTTCGCATGAAGTCAGTTCAAACAGTTTCGCACATGGAGTGAAACTTTCATCGTGGTCGTCCTTCAAGTGAAGGTCCTGGTAAAAAGTTGGCGACGGGATCTCGGAAAGTATGAGGGATAGAAAGGTGGCGTTTGCGGAATGTCATAGAGGGTGATCGGTATTTGCCACAGAACGAGTTATCCCCACCCCTTTCATACATTTTTTTTAAACTCCATACAACTTGTATGGACTTTCCGATCCCCGTATCTCCTCATTGGTGGCAGCTACCTGTACGGTCCCTTTGGGGGATAAAAGTTTCTCCCCGATGTCCACCCCCCGGTGCCGTCACCCTCCTCCCAACTCCCCCCTTCAGCCTCCATTCATACAAAATCACACCTCGCGGTGTGACCAGAGACGGCGGTCGACCCGTCGCAGAGCGACGGCAAGGATCTACCGTGACACCGAAAAAGCGAAGTTTGAACCCCTCCCCTCTCGGACCCCCTCAGTCGTAACTCGGAAACGGCGCGACGCAGAGGGGTCGTGTTTGGGCTCATCGGAGACGTCTGGACGAGATAAAAAACTTGAACCCCCCTCCCGTAATTCGGAAATGACTTGAAGCGACTGCTTCGTGTTTGGGCTCATTTGAGACGTCTCGACGAGATAAAAAATTTGAACCCCCCTCCAACCCCCCCGGCTGTAATTCGGAAACGACTTGACGCAGCCGGGTCGTGTTTGGGCTCATCAGAGACCATGGTCAACGGTTACAGATAGAACCTTCGTGTTGGGTATCATTTGAAAGGTCTCAACGCGGGTGACCTATTTAGACCTATGAAAACTCCCCCTCCCCCCTTCCTTACCCCAATTTTTCACAAATTACAAAACAAAGATCCAAAACCACAATACTACTGAGTAGACCGAAATTGTCAAATTTTGAAATTTGGTCTACTTCAAAAAATTCGTCTTTCCGAGATGTCTCTGATGAGCCCAAGCACGACCCGGCTGCGTCAAGTCGTTTCCGAATTACAGCCGGGGGGGTTGGAGGGGGGTTCAAGTTTTTTATCTCGTCCAGACGTCTCCGATGAGCCCAAACACGACCCCTCTGCGTCGCGCCGTTTCCGAGTTACGACTGAGGGGGTCCGAGAGGGGAGGGGTTCAAACTTCGCTTTTTCGGTGTCACGGTAGATCCTTGCCGTCGCTCTGCGACGGGTCGACCGCCGTCTCTGGTCACACCGCGAGGTGTAATTTTGTATGAATGGAGGCTGAAGGGGGGAGTTGGGAGGAGGGTGACGGCACCGGGGGGTGGACATCGGGGAGAAACTTTTATCCCCCAAAGGGACCGTACAGGTAGCTGCCACCAATGAGGAGATACGGGGATCGGAAAGTCCATACAAGTTGTATGGAGTTTAAAAAAAATGTATGAAAGGGGTGGGGATAACTCGTTCTGTGGCAAATGCCGATCACCCTCTATGACATTCCGCAAACGCCACCTTTCTATCCCTCATACTTTCCGAGATCCCGTCGCCAACTTTTTACCAGGACCTTCACTTGAAGGACGACCACGATGAAAGTTTCACTCCATGTGCGAAACTGTTTGAACTGACTTCATGCGAAATTTTTCTAAGTGTTGTTCTCCTACTGAAATGTTTTGACCTCTAGCTCCTAGGTTTTTAACTTCAGAGGTCAATGACCCTGACTAAAGTTTCACCCCATCACACCACCCTTCCGATGGCATCATAAAATGTAGGTGTTAATTGGGATGAAAATTTTCATGCGAAATTTTTCTAAGTGTTTTTCTCCTACTGAAATATTTTGACCTCTAGCTCCTAGGTTATTAACTTCAGAGGTCAATGACCTTGACTAAAGTTTTACCCCATCACACCACCCTTCCGATGGCACCATAAAATATAGGTGTTAATAGGGATGAAAATTTTCATGCGAAATTTTTCTAAGTCTTTTCGCCTCAGTGTCCCGTAAAGTACACCCCGACCGGAGGTTGGCTCCTCTTTTATTTACATGTGACCACAATTATCAAATGGCCTACCTGTCCAGGTCCATAAAAGCTTTAAATATGTATAAAACAATAAATTTAAAAGCCTTACAGACAGACATCTTTTTGTTTATATCACCATATAATTTATATAAATGACATTCTTAGAAATTCTGGGTTGAAAAACTCCAACCAAAAGAATACATGTAGTTCTATTAAAACGATATTGAAGAGTAATTAAATTAATACTGTGTTAAATTAATAAATAAGCAAATTAATCTCACTTGAAAAAACCTCGAGTTATGTTCAGACCAAAACTTCTGGTTCCAATTCTGAACTTCTACTCTCATTTCTCTGAATTTCTTTTCCAAGTTTGTTTCGTCTGAAGATTCCTTGAATATGATTCTTCTTAAATTTGAAACTGGATCCGGTGGTCCAACCATATTACTGGTGATTTCCTTAGGATTTGGTAACTGCGATTCAGGTGACTTTTTTGTTGTAACCCGCGTTTGTCTTAAAACTTGGTGTATGCAGAAAGCTCGGCTTTGTAACATGTTTAAACTATTATAGGTCATTATAAAAAATAGTGTGATTATTTATATTAATTATTAAATATAAATAAAATTAGGTACTGAAAAATAAATAATATCGCTATCGCCCGAAGTTCTCGTTTTCGTTCATTCATTTATTCAGTCTGGCGAAACTTCCAAAAAAAATGTCAATGTATGAAACGCCCGTAAGTTTTAATGGCGGTGCTAACCAGACTATATTCGGAAGTTACAAAACTCTATTCTTGTAAAGGGAACTCTCCGCTTCTTCAGTCGGTCGTATTAAACGTCACTCGTCATCGTGTCATTTCTAATCTATGACTCTATGACATTTGTTTGTTGTTATTTTGCGCCAAGATATTTTCATGGGAATTTATTAAAAATTCACTTAATTTCGGCCATAATCAGGTTTATAATAGTTGTGAATCATCTTATCAGTGTATAACTGTTCCATACGTGACAAATGCCGAAAGTTAAGTGCGAAATTTGTGGTATTACTACAAGTCGAGTGGATAACCAAAAAAGACTATTTATGGCCCAATTTCCATTGGATGAAGACCGGTAAGTAATTATTAACATAATTTTCACCTATTTCAAGCCTATTATATCGTAATTTGGGGAAATTTCATTCATTTTCTTATAAAATTGTAGTTAAACTTGTTGCATGGATAGTGCTGTCCTGTTCTTTATCGATAAATTATTTTTTCTTAACGTACTGTGCTCTCTCGTTCAAAAGATGGTAATTTTGACCTTTCGGACTTAGAGGGGGTCGGATAGAACTAAATCCATGTATAAATCCCTTTCCCGTCACCATATATTTAAAAATATATATTTTGGTGGTGAGTGGGGTATCCGCCTATTGTATTCTTATACAGCACATGAAGACCCCTGTGACTTCCTGTGAAGTCATCAGGTGTCAAGGTTCTACCCGGCTGAATCTTTAATTCAAAGGACTTATTTCTAAATTTTTGTCATATTATCTACTTTTCTTTATTTACTTTTTAGGTGTAGACAATGGGTCAGAGTAACTGGTAAAGAAGACTTGGCCTATGTGCCAATAGAAAAATTACACCAATTAAAACATATTTGTGGAAAGCATTTTAGACCTCAACATTTTAAAAAGAAGAAAACACAGCTTAGAAAAAGTGCTGTTCCGTGTATTGGAATTACTGCTGAGCCATTATCGGAGGAAATTTTGAAAAAATTCCCACTACACATAGCAAAAACAGCTGTAAACGTTCAAGATGATCTTCGAAGTGTGAATATTGGTTTGTTAAATTTTTTTTTAATAAAGCCTCTAAGAAATAAAATAGCGTGTTTTTCATAACTTTTAGATGACAGTCTTATTGGAATTTTATTTCTACTTTTTACAGATTTTCGTTCACAAATATCACAGGAACACAGTTATTGCAAGTCTGGATCTGTATCTGGTGTCAGTCATATAAGTAAGTGACCTGTTTTTATACTTACACATTTTCTTATTTTTATCTTTAAAAGTATTGATTCCATTTTCATATTTGCCTCAGACCCTCTAACACCGATTCTGGATACAGCACCGATTCTGGATACAGCACCAATTCTGGATACAGCACCAATTCTGGATACAGCACCGATTCTGGATACAGCACCAATTCTGGATACAGCACCAATTCTGGATACAGCACCAATTCTGGATACAGCACCAATTCTGGATACAGCACCAATTCTGGATACAGCACCGATTCTGGATACAGCACCAATTCTGGATACAGCACCAATTCTGGATACAGCACCACTTCAGTTGAAAAGAAAAAGATCCTGCAGCCCAGGTGTGTATTTTATGTAATTTACCTCTTGTAGTTTTAATTAAAATGATTTCTATATCTCTGTTACAGACAATTTAATTACTTTGCTTTCTAATTTTAAAGTTAAATAGAGTTCAGCAGCCCACGTGGGTATTTTTTTGCACAAACATCTATTATATATCTAGATTGAAATGCATACTTTTCAATATTGTATAAATTAATAAATGGACAACACTCAACGAGGGGCCCACACTAAGCACTAAGCTTGTTTTCTGGCTCACACACACAACCGCTGACAAATATCTGTTAATAAAATGTGTACAAATATTTGTCCGCGTTGTATAATTATATTAATTATTAATTAGTTATTAATAAAGTGACTGTCAAAGTATATATTCGTATTTTCCAGTGCATTTAATTACTTCGCTTACTAATTTAATTAATTTCTCTATTACAGAACCTTCAACATCAATTCAAAAGAATTTATCAGACACACCCAGGAAGAAAAAATTGCGGAAACAATTAGAAAAAAGCAAAATTACAATTAAACTTCTTAAAAAGAAAGTTGATGAAATGGACAAAATTAATTCGCCGGTACTGAAAAGTCTTATTTCTGCTGCTGTACTAAACCAAAACCGGAAACCTCAAGGAAAACGATGGACTACAGTAAATAAAAGCATAGCACTCGCAATTTACAAGAAATCTCCCAAAGCTTATAGATATATTAATCAATTCTTACCAATGCCAAGTGTGAGAACCTTACAAACAGTACTGCAGAACATCCAAATGGATACAGGTGTATATCCATGTGTTATGTCTCATTTGAAAAAACAATCCGAAATAATGACCGAGAAGAACAAAGTGTGTGTTTTAATGTTTGACGAAATTGCATTAAAAAAAAGATTAATTTACGATGTTGCTTCGGACAAAGTTGACGGGTACGTGGATATTGAAGACGAAGGTGGCAGAACTCAAGAAGTAGCGGATCACGCATTGGTCTTTATGCTCCAAGGCATACATAAAAAATTCAAACAACCAGTTGCACATTACTTTGTTAAGGGTACCATTTCAACACAGAAATTAGCTGCAATTATTAAAAAAGTAATTAAAACAATAAGAGACACTGGATATACAGTTATTAGTACGGTATGCGATCAAGGCCCAACAAATATGGGAGCTTTAAATTTGTTAAAACGCCTTAGCGGTAATGCTGACGATTCCAATTTCTTTTTATTAAACAATGAAAAAGTTTTCATTATGTACGATGTACCGCATCTTTTTAAGTCTATTAGAAACAATTTTCTCTCTGGAGGTACTTTGGTCATGGGAAATAAAAAAGCCCAATGGTCACATTTAATAGACTTAGAAAAAAGAAATAGAAGCACTCTCCATTTCAAAAAGATCACGAAATTGCATGTGGAACCGAAATTTAGATCAAAAATGAGAGTCAAATTAGCTGCCCAAATCCTAAGCAACACAACAGCTGCAGTCTTAAAGTTACTTTCGGAAAGTACATCTAACGTAAAGCGTAGCCGTGAAATTTTAGAAACTGGTGAAATAATTGAAGATTTAGACCGTCTGTTTGATTGCACCAATGGACCATCATCGCCAAAGGATATAAAGAAACATATAAGAGAAAACGTGCGCAAAAATAGCTTCCACCATAGGCTGTGGATCGAGTATAAAAATAAATTGAAAGGTCTTTATTTTACGAAATCAGACAGTCACTTAAGACTTAAAAATATCAGATGTGTGAATGGATACATTATTACTCTAAATTCCTTGCAGGATATTTGGAAATATGTAGAGAACAAAAACTTTAAATATTTGAATCTTCGACAGTTAAATCAAGATTCACTGGAGAATTTGTTTGGTGTAATCAGACAACATAGCCCCACAAACCGTAATCCAACATGCCATCATTTTAACTCAGCTCTAAAGTCTTCAATTATTACTCGCCTAAATACACCAAGAAGCAGAGGTTCTAATTGTGAAAGTGACAATAACGAACTACTTTTTGACTTTCACGATATAGTTTTTCAAAAAGCCAGTAAAAAAGCAGAAAAGTCTGACGGCGAAAATCCAATACCACCCTCAAATGAAGATTTTCCTATGCTACACATCGAGGATTATGAGGAGACAGAATTAGAGGAGCAGCAGTTGAAAGAATTGTTCAATAACTTTGATAAACAACCAACAGTTTACGTAAGTGGTTATTTGGCAATGGCTATTTTAAAAAAACAGAAGTGCCAAGAATGTTGTAGAACTAAGTTTCAGATCCTGAACTAAATTCTATGTACAGATATATAGCTTTACGAGAATGGTGGAGTGACAAGTCTTCTCTAACGTACCCGTCTCTTCAGCTTTGCAAGACTGTAGATGTATCTACGAAGATTTTTGAGCGCGAAGTACGCAACCAATTATTTCGCAAAAACATAAGCCAATATTTTATTACCCTAATGATGGCTGAATGTGACATGACATGGATCTGTAAAGACCATAGACATATAATAGCAGAGTTGCTATTGCGTCGTCTGAGTTATTTATTGATTAGAAATGAATGCCATATTTTAAATAGTTCATTTGCAGAAGCTGAAGAAACATCTGCAGATTATACGAAAAAAGCGCAGCAGCAAGCAATTGCGAAATGACACTAATATTTTTAATGTACGTTTAAATTGCACCAAATTTGTAATGTCATGTCAATAGGATGATGTAGTAAATAAAAAAGTTTTTTTTAAAATATTCTTTTATTTAATATGAACAAATTAAAATCTGATCGATAATAGTAGTCGATAGTTGATAGAATCTATATTATGCACATCCCTATTTTTATTTCTATGTTGGCTGCATTGGCGGCACGACATTTGTCATTGTCGAGGTGAGGTTGGCATGAGCGTAGTCCAGGCGTTTCATACGAATCGACTTTTTTTTTTTACTATGAAGTCCCGTCTCTTAGAACGTAGTGATTATATACTCTTTGCATTTATTTATCAAATTATCATTTACATGACGCATGTCAATCAAAGCGAAATCACTCGCTCAACACGTCAAATATCAAAATAACATTTACACAGAGTAACTTGTTTTGACAGTTCTATACTGACAGTCAGTCAAGAGTATAGTATATTTGAGAGTCAGTATTTAAAATGTATATTACTGACACAGAAAATTATAATATACATTGAAAAATGTTATTTAGGAAGTCCCAGAATTCAATAATCATTATTTTAATAAAAATACCTATATAAACTCATTGATTATGAAAAATACTAGATATTATCGTAAAAACATATAACCTGTTAAAGCTACAATTTTTGTTTTTCGCCCAATTCGCCCCTATAGATTATCGCAAACAAGTCGCAGACATTCTCAAATCAAATACCAAATAGACTCTGTTGCCAAATTTGTTCACATCACTGTGGCACAGACTTTCAATGACATTATCATATCACAATGTCAAATAGTTGTCATATTAATTAGTATTTTTTTCCGAAAATAGTATTTGCTGTCACTGCTGGTCACTGCCGAATTATGTAAAACTTACAAGAACGAATTATTATATAAAATCTGATAATATTCAATATCGTTTACTGTTTCGATTTGAAATAAGCAAAAAAATTTGAATACTACAAAATGGGTAAAGCCAAACCAAATCCTGACGATGAATATGCTGCTAAACTGGACATGTGTCTTACAGACGGAATTATCAAAACAGGTACAGTAAATTAAGTTAAAACCTATCTTAAGGTGGAAAATAAGTACTTTGTAAAGGCCTCGACATAGTTTTATATTATGTTTTACGCCATACATTGCAAGTACAACAAAAAATAACGCGTAATTATTTCTATGAATACCATTGAGTGTTGGGTAAGTTACCATTATTTCTAAACCACACATGAAATCAAGTAAGTATTCAATAGTTTCAGGTTACACTTCTTTTCGAAGTCATTTGCAGTTGTGTTTCGGTGAGTGAGCAAGGAATGCAGCCCATGCCTCTATCCTTAACCCTTTAACCGCTTGGTTTTGTAGTTGTCGTGCCCCTAGCCCCAGACTTCATTTTTTTTCGTTTATTTTTGATGACACGTTTGGTCTAGTGGTTAGTAACCCTAGCTGTTAACCAAACGGTCGCGGGTTCGAATTCTGCCAGGGGCAAATGTTTATGTGTTGACATTTTACAGGTTTTGAAATTTTGACATTTTTCAGGTGGTGGATTTCTAATAGGCACATTATCATCACTCCTGTTCCTTAAGAGAAGGAGGTGGCCTATTATAGCTGGCATTGGCATGGGTATTGGTCTTGCATATGCCAACTGTGAATTTGAATTAAATCCAAATAAAAAGGGACATCTATAAGTCTTAAATAATCAGGTAAATATGATAAAACAGAAATTTTAAAAAAGGAGTAATATAAAGGTTTTGGGAATAATCTGCACAAAATTCTAGAAAAAAAAAAAACGTTATCCTGAGATTAACGCGTTCAACCAAACAAATTCTTCAGCTTTATAAATAAAAAATAAAATCTAATCCTAAATTATATATATTTGCACATTACTAAACATCAGTTGACTTTTGTACTTATTGTGACAAAATATCGGCATGCAAGAGGTTAAGAGGAGATAGCATATTTATCTCAAAAGTATAGCCAATACTACTAAAGTATAGCCAAGAAGAAAATGTAACAAACCCAACCCATACTGAGTTGTACTTAGAAATTCAAGAAGCAGCCAGTGCTGTTGTATGGTACAAGAAAGAGATATTGTCAACACTTATAAAAAAAAAACTTCTTTTTAGCAGTTTCTACTTTGTGTGAAAAATAAAAAATAAAAACAAGCAATACAACACCCGACATATTTATCAATGTGTATGCAATATTTTATGATGATCGGTTGAGTACTTAGTTTGTTTTTTAATCTCAGAGACAAAAATGACATTACATGTGACATGCATTACATTACATGGTATCATGATTTGCAAACTTGACATTTGCATGTGTCATTTTTGTCTGAGATTAAAAAACAGACTTTAGTTCAAACTTGAAAAATTTAAAATATTACTATGGATTATGTCGATGTATCAGTAACTAAATGAAATCATAAATGTAATACATCTAATGATATTTTTTTTTGTTTCAGATAAGGTGTTAATGTGAAATCATGTGCAGATTTAAGTGCATTTTGTTTAAATGTCCAGTAGGCACATTGCTTTAGTGTTTGTTGTAATTTTCTTTTAATGTACAAATAATATATAACGATTATTTAACATATTGTTGATCTTTATTTATTTCATAATAAACATAATAACATTTTAAAAGGGTTTGAAATTAAAACACAAAATATAAAGAACAATACTCAATAATTTATTGTACAAATTGATACTGGAATCAAAGGATAGATTTAGTGTTCCTTAACAATAAAAATAATTTAAATATATAATAATTATTGTTATTTTTAGTATGAATAAAGGAAAGCTTTGTCAACAACCCATATACAGACACCCAACATGGTGATAATTTACCTATAGAAAATATGTCAACACTGATAATAATGGATATGGCACATTTATACTGAACATACAAACACTGGACAAATTTGTGAATTCATTTGATTATTCAAAATAAGAGAAAAAAAAAAACTTGAAAAATTAACACTAAATTTAAATAATTATTAATTCTTTGGTGCTTATCCTATTATGAAGTTATCCATTTAACCTTCTGTGTTTACAAACATAATGAATGTCCACTAATAATCAACAGAGATAAACTTGTTTAATAAACAAGTTTATTTAATCCGGTTATTCAGTCCGGAGTACTGTAATCTGGGTCGCGGTAGATGACTTAATATAATGAAAAAAAAAGACACCTTTTGCATGGGCCTATATGTACTCATACACCATTATATCTTAATAATATAAAAAAATGACGAAACTGGTAAAAAAAAACCTTTTAATTTTTCTTTTGTATTTTCTTTTCACACAGAACATCAAGTCCTATAATTTTCCGTATGAAAACTATATTAGAAAACGTTCAAAACATTTCAAGTCAACTCAAAGTAATTAATTTTTCCACACCTTCTTTTTTAAACACAATTTTGTCCACGGGCAAGCATAACAACAAGACATACACAAAAACACTACAATTCTTGTTCGTACAAAACGCTTGTCTTTTCATAACAAATCTGTAAAAATGCAATTTACCGACAGTGCGTTCTCTCTAGTCAAATTTGATTAGGGCGCATATTTCAAATTAAACTAATTAACTCTTTAGACCACACGCCTTGAACACGTTCACCGGCCAATACCTATTATATTGGATGTACACAGTCAGAGTTACAAAATTCTGACTACCCTGCCATAGCTTTACAGCTTTACAGTTGGGCAACGACTGTACTTGCACAGAGCAACGGTGGGGGCTGGCGCGGGCCGCCACGGCGAACTCGCACAGTTTGCATTACAACTTTCAAGGCTGGCGCGTACAATATGTTTTTGAGTTGAGTGAGCGGTGGCGGAATTTCCATTTTGTGACAACCCTAGCGCGTGACAGCGTAAGTACTTACACGAGTGGCGGCGTCGCCCGACATCAAAGGCGTTGCCCAACTGTATGGATTGTAAAGCTGTGACCCTGCATTGTAACATACCAAAAACCAATTTAGGGGGCGTTCAGTATTACGTAACGCAATTTTTGATGTACGCGCGCATGTAACGCGCCGAACATTTTTCTGTACCCTCCCTAAACGTTACGTTTAGGACCAAGTTTACCAAGTGCACATTTTTACAAACTAAAAGTGTTGCCAACTTGGGTGAAAAATAAAAATGACGTACAATACACTCGAGGGATTTCCCCTATCACCCCTGCGGGTCTATTCTCTATCTGTGGTTTTTTTAAACGTGTCGACTCCAATGTGGACATTAATAAATTGGAAATAATACTTTGTCAAACTAAAAACCACACAATAACGCGCCAATAACTTCATAGACACGTATAACTACGTAAAAAACGTCGTAGACATTTTTAAATGTGCTTAGTGAATACCAAAGTAGACAATTGTCGAGTCGATAACCACAGCAAAACCACACATAGAGAATACGGGCCATGTAAAGCATCGTAAAACGTTACGATGCTTTACATGACAGCCGCAAATATCGTAAGCTCACAACGTCAGCTTTTTCCATTACATAGAAAGGAGAACGAGCAAAAATGTATGGAAGCTTGTCTAGGAACCAATAAAATAGCGATATATCATTGGAAAGGATTTTTATGTACTATTATTGTTATAGCTGAGTGTCCCAAATCGCTGTGTGAAACTTTAATATCTTTAATATTACTTTTAAAGGCAACGGTAATCTCTGTTTGAACAGGCTTTTTTTATTGGTATTTGTGTTTATATATAAAATTATAATAGTAGCAGCACTTGTACACAAGATTCAACCGACACTATACAGAACGAAAGTCGGTCGTGTAAGCTGTATGTATAATATAATGATCTCTTATAAGTGAATGAAAATAAATATACCTACCAAGCCACCATTCATTCCTATTGACAGTGAGAACAATTAATTATAAAGAAAAACGCCCAAAATCATTTTGAGAGAGTTCGTGTGACAGTAAAAATATTAATACTTCTAAGGAGAGAAAAAAAAAGTGTTGACATAATATTTGGCATTATACAGTCGTGTTCGCTAATTTGTCAATTAATATATCTTAAAAACGTATTAAACAATCACTTATTTTTATTTGCGTAACATTTCATTTATTATTTTATCTTCAATGGCGAATTTCAAAATGTATGAATGTGTAATAAAAATGTAAATATTGTATTATCCATAATCGAAAAACTCAACTGAAGAACAGACAACTAGCGCCATCTAGTTTGTCGGCTCAATACTATTTTTGAAATACGCATTTCAAACTGAAAATTCCTGTTTTAAAATTAACTTTAGTACAGTTATTCTAACATGTTTTCTTTTAATTTAATCCATTTTTGAAATCCGCCATTACGATACTCCTATATAACAGTGACACGAAAGTAAATCTTGTATTATTATAATAATATTAAAATGATTGCGTAAAACTTCAATTACATAACTACGAGACACTATAATAAATGACAATAACAACTATAATAAATATATCAAATAAATCTAACACTAAAATATTTCGTAGTAATAAAAAAAAAATATTTGACTAGCTTTTATAATACAATAAAAAAATCGTCTTTATATTGTTTAATTTAATTATTATTATTATTATTAATTTAAAAAATCACCGACAAGAGGCACAATTCCAAAACGATAAGTGAAACACTAAAACCTTAATCATTTTTCTAACAAGTTTATAGAGAGAACTGTGACTCGGATTAAACAATCGTGTGATGATCAATTGATCCAAATATTTTCCGAAAATACTAAACTAGGAGTTTAGAATGGAAAATTGAGGGAAAATTCTGGCATAGATTCAATTATATAAGATTAATTTTTAAAAAAAGGCAGTCACTAAAAAAAACTTATACGTTTTAATTGTGATTTCAAGTGGAAAAAGTGTGAATACTTATAATAAACTTTCGAGTAATTGTAATAAATTAGTGAATTTATAGAATCAAAACAATCTATATGATACATGTGAGCGGATTGAACAACGTTTTTTGTTGCAGAGATAAAAGCATTGGGAGAATAGTTTCTCTGACGTCCGACAGATGGCGTTGGTCGATACCAAAACCACTTATTGAAACATCTCCTCCGTTTCGCTTAAATATTTCGCCGATTCTACAGAGAAAATACTAATAAATCATACAGAAAAATTTCAAAAATACAAATTTAATTAATTAACACTTTAAAAAACCTCTTTAAAAATTGTGTAATAAATTTTAAAACTTCCATTAAATAGGCACTCGTAGGGACACTAAATTTTAACCTAACTATTTTGAGTTCAGCGTTGGCAGATTATTATACGAGTATATAGTTATTTATTATTACTGTACGATGAAGCATGCGTTTTTTAAATACTTACCATAAATAGTGAAGAGATAAAATGTGATATTGTGGCATCTTGATAGACATTAGTTTTTGAAACTTTTTGAAAACTATTCACTAACATGTGCTTTTAAGATTTGACCATAACGCTGGTATAGAATATTTATTAACCATCACTTGATTTAGTCGGTACTTGGAGGGGGAAATCTCTTTTATAATTTTAAAAGAAAAACCTTTTTAATTTTATACGTCTTGAAAATTATATGCAATTCAAAATAAGCGAATCAGAAATATTTTTTGATTTTAACTTTTTGTATTTTTTTATATAAGATTTACAAAAGTAACAATAAAGATGTTAATATTCTCTTTTAAATATTAATTAAGATATTCAATTACTTCGTATTATGATAATTTATATTCTAGTCAATAAAATTAACAACTTCACTCTATAGAAAAAAATACTCATAGATAGGCTTTTCTAATCTATTTTTTTATTACTTTTTCTTTTTATACTTCTTTTTATACGTCAAATTTAATAAATTACTCAATGAAAGCTTCGATTTGACTCAAGTGTTCAGTAGTATGTTGAGTGATACTCTAGATTTGACTCAAGTGTTAGTAGTATGTTGAGTGATACTCTAGATTTGACTCAAGTGTTCGGTAGTATGTTGAGTGATACTCTAGATTTGACTCAAGTGTTCGGTAGTATGTTGAGTGATACTCTAGATTTGACTCAAGTGTTCGGTAGTATGTTGAGTGATACTCTAGATTTGACTCAATTGTTCGGTAGTGTGTTGAGTAGTCTAGATTTGACTCAAGTGTTCGGTAGTATGTTGAGTGATAGTCTAGATTTGACTCAAGTGTTCAGTAGTATGTTGAGTGATACTCTAGATTTGACTCAAGTGTTAGTAGTATGTTGAGTGATACTCTAGATTTGACTCAAGTGTTCGGTAGTATGTTGAGTGATACTCTAGATTTGACTCAAGTGTTCGGTAGTATGTTGAGTGATACTCTAGATTTGACTCAAGTGTTCGGTAGTATGTTGAGTGATACTCTAGATTTGACTCAATTGTTCGGTAGTGTGTTGAGTAGTCTAGATTTGACTCAAGTGTTCGGTAGTATGTTGAGTGATACTCTAGATTTGACTCAAGTGTTCGGTAGTATGTTGAGTGATACTCTAGATTTGACTCAATTGTTCGGTAGTGTGTTGAGTAGTCTAGATTTGACTCAAGTGTTCGGTAGTATGTTGAGTGATAGTCTAGATTTGACTCAAGTGTTCAGTAGTATATTGAGTGATACTCTAGATTTGACTCAAGCGTTCAGTAGTATGTTGACTGATACTCTAGATTTGACTCGAGTGTTCAGTAGTATGTTGAGTGATACTCTAGATTTGACTCAAGTGTTCGGTAGTATGTTGAGTGATACTCTAGATTTGACTCAAGTGTTCGGTAGTATGTTGAGTGATACTCTAGATTTGACTCAATTGTTCGGTAGTGTGTTGAGTAGTCTAGATTTGACTCAAGTGTTCGGTAGTATGTTGAGTGATAGTCTAGATTTGACTCAAGTGTTCAGTAGTATGTTGAGTGATACTCTAGATTTGACTCAAGTGTTCAGTAGTATGTTGACTGATAGTCTAGATTTGACTCAAGTGCTCTAGTATGTTGACTGATAGTCTAGATTTGACTCAAGTGCTTAGTATTATTTGACTCAAGTGAACTGATGTCATCACTCAAGACAAAAGACCTTCTAAACCAATGTCTATCAAGATCGCAACAAGAAATTTAAGTATCAATAAACCTATGAGGTGCTGTGACCTAATACTGTCTCTAGGTATAATTCACTAGTTTATTGTGATTTCTTTCGTGAAGACAAACCGCTAATTTACAGCTAAATTTATAAAAAATTTCAATAATTAACTGTAAACTGGTTTAAACGTAATTTCATTTATCGATTTAATGCGGTACCACGTTACATGAGCTTATTAATATATATTTGAAAATTACATTTACACCAGTTTCGCGTGGGGTACATTTAAAAATGTCAGTTATTTATTTATCTACCCTTTTTGGTTTCTACCATCTACCGCGCGGCTGTTAATCAGTTCACCTATTCGACATAGGCACTATACATAGCTTCGACACAACATGGAAATAACATTTTCAAAACTAAACCATAATGTACAATCAAATCACCAAATAAATAGGTCTTCTATATCTGGAGAGCTGTTGCTTTAGTTAAAAAAAAAACAGCTTTGAATACTTAGTCAATAAAACTATATTCAAAGCTTATTTCAAAAGTAAATTTAAAATTTTTATTAAAACAGCGCATCAACTGTAAAATAGCTTTAGTCTATAATATGTAAAAAGCAATTTTAATCAATTTATTTTAAGTTTATATGCACACTTAGCGGCCAATAAATAAATAAATAAATAAATAAATATCTTCACACAATCCACACAGCGCCATCTAGTTCCACACTGAGCAATTAATGCTTGTATTATGGATACCAGACAGTTGATATACTATACATTACATACATTACATTTTTTTTGTAAATACATACTAGTGATGTGCCGGATCGTTAAAGATATAGATCCGCGGACATGGATACGGATATTCTTATCTAACTTTCTTACTCAAACGGTGTCGATGCGCGTGACCTTGAAACTAAGGAGGGTAGAGACAACGAGCGCCATCTTACATGGGTGTTAAATTGAAAAAGTGGCAACTAAATGCGATAAATAGAGATGGCGCCAGTGTGAACAGAGAGAGTTTGAGAGTGTGGAATGAATGTAGCAATAGTTGACGGAGTGAAGTGCGCCGAGTTGAATTTTGGTTGAATTGTTTACTGTCACTAGCCTCACCAGCGCCACCAATTTATCGTCTTTCGACGGACACTTTTAATACTCAGAGATTGTCCTCCTTGTCTCTACCCTCCTTACTTGAAACGACAATTGACGCCCGCCACTTGACGCTTGCATTATAAAGGTGATAAAATGTTTGATTTTAAGAAATAAAATATAATCTGAATGGAATTTAATAGTTTTTCATTGCTACCGAATTAAAAGTTAATAAGGGAAAAGATCAGCCAAAAAGTAACGGATACGGATACGGATATCTGGCACATCACTAATAAATACATACATATTGTAAAAATCCATGACTCGGGCACAAAGGTAAATGTTGACACATAAACATTTGCCCCTAGCGGGATTCGAACCCGCTTTAGTTTAGTCGGCCAATCAGAGAGAAGTTAGTTGGGTCAATGAGGCCAATGAGACTTGGCCACGGAGACCAGGCAGCTTAGTGCGCATGTACGCTTAAAGTACAACTTCAAAACTCATGTCAAAACTATAGAATTCACAAAGGAACAAAATGAAATTATTATGGCTTCATTTCATTTCAAACATTTCGTACACAACGGAGGATTTTTCTTAAAATATCATCCGTGTCAAAGACTTAAAACGACTGGCAGTACGTTTCGAAGAAAAACAATTCAAAATAAACCACATTACAGAACAATAAAATTGTCATCATTCTTAATGAGGTCCGTTTTGACATGTACTATTATTTGGTCTGTGTAGAGACACAACGATAAATTAATACTGGCCACATGTAGGTACACTTACAATTCGAAAGTAATCGTTCAGTATCATTCTTTCCATGTAACACTATCATTATAGGAAATAGACAAAAAAATTGAAATTTCCTTTAATTGCTTCTTCTAAAAATTCTGCCAAAACGAATCTTATTAAACAACAATTGAGTCCTTTCCGAACTTATGCGAATTATATCAACCGATACGACTGAGGCGCTACTTTGCCATTGCCAAATCACAGAAATATCTTTTTTTAAAACGTTTTAGTCTTCAATTACACTGTATAAATTTTCAGTCAGATAGAAAGCCTGTTACAATGGATTAGTTGATGGAAGATAGAAAGATGCAAGTAGAATAGGATAACGTGAATATACATTGAAACACATTGCATAATATGAAATATGAAGATATTTTAAAAACGATATTATGTAAAATACTCAGTATTTACCACCGCACTCAGTCATATAATCGCATCTAGAAACAATCTATCGCATCGGATAATACAATTGACAGAGAACTTCTAGTAAAACGCAAAATACAATACGAGAGAAGAAAAGTTTGGCCCGAGTCGGAAATAGCAACGAGTGGACCGCAATAAGGCCACCGGAAGTGCAATAGGCGTTTGCATTGGACACGAGTGTACGTACGTTCACTTGGTCGTCATGTCCGGCCAATAGTTTATGTAGTAACGATGGGTGCTTCCCTCGAACAGACGGTCTAACCAATTCTCCAAACCGTCTAGGAGATGCTCTGAAATTCATGAAAACAAACTACATTTTGCAAAACTGTTATAACAACTTTTAAAGCAGTGACGTCAAATACATATTTCCATACTAATATCCGTATTATTAACAAATATAAATCCGTTGATATAATAAAAATTTGAAAGTAACTCTGTCTGTTACCTTTTCACGCCTTAACTACTCAACCAAACCGATCATCATGAAATTTTGTATACAGCCGGCGAGGGTACCGGAGACCCTGACCGGGACATGACATTGCAATTAATGGGTACCTTGCAAGAGCTTCGGCGGATCCTCGGCCTCGTCGGAGGAGTCCGGGTCGGTGGTGAAGCCGATGAAGGCGCCGGCCTCGGGGTCGGGGTCGACGCGGGCGGCAAGCGCGCGAGTCATGCGCGACATGCGCTTGTGCGGGCGGGCGCTCTCGGGGTGCTTTGCGTGGTAGATGCAGAAGTAGTTGCGGTGCGGGTTGAGCGCCAGCACCGTACCCACGCAGTTGCGCGCGTTCACCTTCAACTCGGCGCCGCCCAGCGACAGCTGCAGCACGCGCCGGAACCACTCCACGTTGCGCTCCACCACCAAGTACGCGAACAGCAGCGTCTTGTTCTTGCGGTACGGCCACACGCTCTTGTGGAACTTGGACAGCAGCTGCACGCGGCTTTGCATGTCCACCAGCACCACTATCGTGCGGCACCCGGGCTTCAGCAATCTTTAATCAGCAACCGTTAATAAGACATGGCACCACCTATCGTACTATATTGTAAAGTCCCATAAATACCTGACGAGTCCGTTGTATTTCTCGGCCCTGAGCTCGTGCAACCTCAACTCGGACTGGGCGTCGTTGTTGTTCCTGTTGAGGCCGCCGTTCTGCTTGCGTCGCTCTTCCTTCTGCCGTTGCACCGACTCCTCTTCTACGCGACTGTCAACACGGTTTCCAGATTAGGTGCTGGCAAATTCATTCCTTATTTAACAAGTTGGAAAGAGTGTGCAAACTCTTTCCACGGTCGCGACGGCTTAAGTTGTGATGAGTGAGGCAGACTTACATGAGATAAGCCATGAAGTAGCCCGCGGCCAACACGAGGGCTACCGTGGCCAGCACAGAGAGAGCGGAGAGAGCGCGGGCCGAGCGAAGTGCAATCGCGGCTCGTTCGGCCCACTCGCACGCAGCCGCGGCCGCACGCCACACCGCGCCGTGCCCGCCCTCGTCCCACAGCTCCTGCGAAACGCCGTTTCCTTGTTAATACGCCTCATATCAGGAAGTGTTTCGCCTGGTTGTTTTACTTTCTTATTAAAAAAGGGGGACAAAATACGCCTAAACCTTCTTGAGTTATGTAATTTTCAATTATTTTTTAAATATTTCTTGTCGGTTTATGAACAAGAACAAACCTGAAGCTGCGCCTCGTAGGGCATGAGCTCGGTGGGCTTGAGCAGTCGGCGGATGAGTTGGTCGAGCGCTCGTTGCGATCGGTGGTCGTCGGGGTCGTCGGGCCACGTGTCGTTGAGCCAGTCGTAGTGCACGCGCGTGGGGTCGCGGCGCCATAGCACCACCACCCGCCGCTCCACTGAGGCCGCGTCGAGGCCGGCGCCCGCCGCCAGCGCGTGCAGGAAAGCCGGCTGCGCGTGCGCGTACACGTACGCGAAGGCCGCGCGCTCAGCGGGCGTAGAGCGCGCCACGCGTCGCATCGCCGCCCGCCCCCCGCCGCCCGCGTCCGCCACAAGCACGCAGCACAGCCGCCGCCGGCTCGCGCGCCACTCGGTCGGACACACCCGCTCTAGCACGCTCTGTGAACACATCATCCCATTGTTATTACCTTGTGGAATACAACTCTCGAGGGCAACACAAGAATACGAAGCCCTTCTCAGTAGTGTGTAAACGATAATTTTTAGCTTCTATAATCAAATTAAATATCGTGAGAGAGTGAACATACAACTCTATGATTTTTTAAATGTTACTCGTGTTTAATGTTCAATCAGTCCACTTGATGGTAGGTGGCTACCGTCGCCTATAACACAAGCATCACAAGCCTATTCCGCTGACCACACTCAAATTTTATAAATTTCCAGGAACAAAGCGAATCTTTGAGAGTTTTGTTTAAATCCGTTGTCACTTTTATTGAATATTTCAATATTCTTATGTGAATCCTAGTAGATAATTCATCGCTGTTTAGTTTGTCTATATAGAGTTTACCTGTGAAGACAGGCGAGGCAAAATGAGAAACTGATTGGCCTCAATCAGTTGGTGCAGAGTCTGAGTGGGAATCTCGGTGGTGCTGACGGTGGCAGCTGGCTCCACATTGTCTTCCTTTAGCAGAACCATCGTGTCCGTGTTCCGTTGCACCTTGTACCTCGACGTAACGTTCGTAGTTTCTCGCGACGTCATGTCTACGAACCTGAAACGATACATCATCGTAGTCGTCGTCAGGCTATAATAAGGCACTAGAAGACTCATAATAAGGACATTCACATCTAGTGACTGTGGTAGAATTCATTTTGTGGTGTCCTACTGACACACTGCATTTCGTAACTATTCCAACCTTGTTTCAAATTCTTTATCTTATCATAATTTCCAACACACTGCATCCAATTAGTGTTGCTTGCGTCATATATCCATCTCGTAAGACTCGTGACTTTTGAAACTTTGATACAAAAATAGTTATCTAAGGGAAGGGCTATCTAATTAACACTGTAAAAATCGAAAAAAAAAAAAGTTTGAGCCTTGGATATTTGTAGGATTATATTGAAAGAATATCCTTTTTCAATTTCCTGAACTATCTCCCAGACACACTATATTTTTCATAATTATATGCAGAACAGAAGACCAAGAGTGAGCAAAGGCAGCCAAAATCCTAAATGCAAGTTTTTTTACTGCTAAACATAGTCATAACATAAATTATGAACCTGTCCCTTGTATTGGAACACTTACCCAAAAGCAACTCTATCTCTATAGTGGAATGCTGTGATGAGGTATCTGAGCCGCATGGTCTGCCTCTCCTCGAATATTAAGGCTTTCACTTTATTGTCTTCAAAGTCTCCCACGAAGCCGTCCACGTTGTTGTCATTCACGGCGCCCACCAGTTTGTATGGGAACTTCCATCTCATGAACTCTGTGCAACAAAAAATAAGACTCAATTCACTTTAAATGATCGACAATTCTATTATAAAAACTTTTAGTGGCTCACTGCATATCCAAGAAAGCTAATCTGTTTAACATTAATGTTAGCTATTATGACTGTCTACTATTTATGTCGGCTGAAGTTAATTAATCAAGGCAGAAGGTATAGTATAAAGTACTCTGTGGCATGATATTAAAAAGTTGACAGTTGAACGAATCGCGAAGAGAGATTGTATCATAATATAGTTGGAATTGTAGTTCTGATATATCGGTCGAACAATAAAAGTATTCGGACTAAACATAAAGTAGTTTTATTTGATGTACCCGAAGTAGATTGCTAATAATATGTTTGTAAATTAGGTACACAAAGATGTTATCACCATTGTGAATTGTGTATTTTATCTCACTCACCTAATATTTTGGGCAGAGAGGACAACCCCTCCTTGTAAATGTAGACGTGTTTATCGAGGACAAATGTGAGACACGGCACACCATGGACTCCCACCCTTCTGGCGAGGCTCGACTCGTGCCCGGCGTGCACCGTCGCCATGGTAACGCCTAGAGGCTGTAGAGCCTCCACGAGCCTTCGCCAGGCCCCAGCCGACCGGACGCAGTCAAAGCACCAGTCCGTGTAGAAGAGTATGAGAGCTGGGGTGCTCGCACTCTTCTCGACTATATTGTTTTCAAAGTGTCTGCAAAGTGGAATGCCTATATTGGGTAAAGCTTCTTTCAAAATTAAGAGGCCGGAAATTTGAAAATTCAACATTTTGATGAAATAAAAGTTTTTTTTTGCAATTATTGGTTAATTCTAGAAATATAGAAACGCATTTATTTCTTTAAAAATTATGAATACCTAAAACAAAATTTCATCCGATATTTTCACCATAACTTTTAAATTTAATTTAAAAAATATTGAAATCACCTTTCCATATTGCGCCTTCAAAACTATGCACAGTATGGAGGCCACCACTAATTTTTCATTTCCTAATGTAAAGCCTAGACTCTGGAGTGTATAATCCTATGTCCTTCCGCAGGGATCTAGGTATATGTCATCAAATTTCATTTATCCCGATCAGTTCAGTGGTTAAGCCTTGTCAAACTCAAAATTACCGCAT
This sequence comes from Synanthedon formicaeformis, assembly GCA_945859745.1. NCBI lineage: Eukaryota > Metazoa > Arthropoda > Insecta > Lepidoptera > Sesiidae > Synanthedon > Synanthedon formicaeformis. The sequence goes on along the minus strand of OX243956.1, from coordinate 12,493,835 downwards.
TAAAATGAGGATGATTTTTATAAAAAATTATTGAAATTCCAAACCTTTTACAATTATTTAAATGAATGGAATAGTAATAAGAAAATTAAAGCAGCGAAGGCCGTTACAGCTTATGTAAAATGCAGATATTTTTTATTTAGAATAAAATTAATGAAATTAGGGATTAAAACATGGAAACATGGAAACCTTTACATACATTTGTTTGTTTTGCATAGACACGATAAGAAAATGTTCATGCTTGTGTACTTAATAGCTATTTTAAACTCTTTTATTAGATGTTTTCAGATTGCTAGAGCAAAGAGTAAAAAGAAAATAGAAGTTGACTAAAAAATGATACCTTGCAGTAACTGAGAGTTTGTGAAATAATGTTATATCCTGGTCTTGAGTTCTGAAGTGGGTGCCAAAAAACTCCTCAAATGGGTCATTGCTGTAACAATAGTAACAGATAATGCACTTGAGAATATATATTTTAATGCTATATTACTAAGGCATATTGAAAGAGTCTGAAATTCTATGAAGATAACTATGGAGAAATTACAGTATATTCTGTATATTTATGAGAATAAAAATATATTATGTCAGTTTAATAAATAATATAACTTCCAAGCTTTTCAGTCAATGTGTTATTCAAGGAGTAAGCTTTAGAAAGTAGCCATTTGTTGGCACTAAATCGCCTTAAGGTGCTTGCTTTAATTCTGCTCTAAGTCTGAGGGGACCAGGGTTCATTTCTAAATTTTAGAAATGAACTTTTCATAGTTGGCTCTGGTCAGGATTTGGCAAGTAATGTCACTACTTAGAGCACCTATGGCATTGCTTGTGTTAGCGACAGTAGCAGCCAGTTTTATTATTAACTAGCTGGCTCCCGCGACTTCATCCGCGTTGAAAAAGAAAAAAGTAGCCTATCTTGTGTCCTGTAAGCCTAAATGTTTATCTACTAAGTTTCATGAAAATCAGTTAATTCATTTAAGAGTTATGGAGGAACATACATACATACAGAAAAAAATTCTAAAAATCATCAATTTAGTTTCAGTATCATGTATAGAGCCTATAAACACAATATCTCTGAAGTAACTTTGTTAATTGGTGTATTTATTTGTTTTTCTCTTTCTTTTTTTGTTTACCTTTTTGTATGTTTCTCCCAGCTCCGATATTCTGTAGTCTTGTAACTTATAATATATTTTAGTAATTTAGTGGAAACTTTGCTAATGTATGTTTATCTTGTATGTATGTGGTTAATGTGTTCCGAAATATTGTATGTTTCCCTAATATAAATAAAATAATGTATGTTTACTTACCTGAAACGAGCATATTGACTATAGTCATGTCTCTGTTTGTAAAGGTGGTCATCTTCGTTCGTGATTCCGTGCGTGTCGTATGCGTGCCTCCGTTCCGTATCAGATAATAATTCGTAAGCCTGTTTTATTTCCACAAACCGAGACTCTGCATTCGGATTATGGGTTTTATCTGGGTGCCTGTATAAATATAAAATTTACAGTTTTATTCATAACAAAATACTCTTTGTATCATAACAATTAGCCAGATACGTACCATTCTTTCGCTAATTGTTTGTAAGCCTTACGTATTTCTGTCAGGGTCGCTTTCTTCGAAATGCCCAGTATTTTGTATGGGTCAACTATATTCTGAGCGGCAATCAGTTGACACAGAATTACTATCAACACCACCCACAGCCACCTGCCTTGAGAGCCCTTGAATTTCCATTGCATATTACTGACTAATGTACAACAACCCTTCGCGAGGAACCACCGCACTATTCATAGAACAGCTTTCATCTCGACTGCCCCAGCTTTTTGGCTTAACATGTGAATAGTGAATAATTAACACGAATATTTAAAGAACCCTTATCAGTCATTCGGCTTAAAATAGAATCAGATGGATGAAAAGCTACACTGAAAACCCGTAAAATCGGAAAACTCAAGTAAAAATCACATCACGAAACGTCAAATTAGAGAAATCATAGACAAACTAAAGTCGAAAACAATCGATTGATATAGATAGGTTCGTAATTCGTATGATACAGACTACAGATAATTATCTATGGCTCTAGTGTGAGTTTATAATGCCATGGCCGCACTCGCTAGCGAGAGCTACACGAGAGCGTAAAATATTTTCCATTGACAATTGACAAATTTCCGTATAAAAATTTTATACTATTGCTAGAAAGTGTAGGCATTTAAGAGCTACTGTGGAATTTTTGCTCTTTATAGCTATAGTTAACTCACATTATTAACTCACACTAGAGCCACTGGACTGGAAGTGTAGTTTTGTGAGTTGGACACAGATTTATTCTGTAACTGTCAAAGTGACAATGACAACAGACATTTATTTATATATAAATTCAATTATTTTTATTTTTTTGTCAAAGGCTAAGTCAGTATATAATAAGTTACTCTATGGGCTAAGTTTTTGAGAGGTTAGACGCGTTTATGGTTTAATTAAAGGAATATTTATATTCATTAATATTATACCTAAATATTGAAATAGTAATAACCTAACCTTATGTATTTTTAAATAAGCTATCAGAAAAATCTAAGTACTAAAGTTAACCTCATTGTAATTATTTTTCTTGTGACCTTCGCTTTAGGTAAGTTTTTTTACTTTGAATTTCGCTAATAACTTCAATGGTTTAAATACTAAGTTGGGAAGTTTTATTTAAATTATTATGTATATTGTTTATTTATTTTTAACCCCTTACACAAAAATATTACATCGTTTTTTAAAGATTTACTATGCCTTATCGTTATCACTTTATGTTATCACTACTTTCGTAATTCTTACGTTGTCATTTAAGTACTTATAATTTTGTTACTAGGTAATTAACATTGTACTTAATATTAATAATAATTTATTACGTACTAGCCACCCGCTCCCGGCTTCGCCCGGGGTGCATCCATGAGTGAAGACAGAATTAAAATTGGTCCAGCCGTCTCGAGTTTTGCCCGTAGCAACACATTTAGGGATTCATTTTTATTTATAAAGATAATTTCGTTACTAGGTAATTGACAATTTTAACTTTTCTTTCAACTTAAATTATTATATCTTAATTTAAGTTTTTGTGTATATTGTTTACTTTGGCTTTACAATTTTATTATTGTACTAGCTGGTGCCCGCGACTTCGTCCACGTTGAAAAAGAAAAAAGTAGCCTATCCTGTGTCCTGTATGTCTAAATGTTTATCTACCAAGTTTCATGAAAATCAGTTGATTTGTTTAAGAGTTATGGAGTTATGTATGTATGATACAGAAAAAAATTCTAAAAATGGTCAATTTAGTTTCAGTATCATGTATAGAGCCTATAAACACGATATCTCTAAAAACAAAGTAACTAACTCCATGACCAACCCTTACAGATTTATTATTAGTATTGATAAATTATCAATACTTATTAACTGATTTGCATGAAATTTGGTAGATAAACAGACACAGGATAGGCTACTTTTTTCTTTTTCAAAGCGGACGAAGTAGTGGGCGCCAACTAGTTATTAAAAAACTTCGTTTGTATAACCAGCTAATTTATTGTTCCTTAACAAATAAATATAATGACTATTATTTTTTTTTAACAGAATCCGACCACATGTTAACATATATCTCAATATTATCCTATCACTAACCACGCAGGCCCGAAGAGTAACTACCTACTAAATGATTTTAACCTTGGGATATCTATTATTTAATCTCCTATAAACAGTTGAGAATAGCAGATGTGAATGTCACTGAGGATAGCGTAGCGGAATATGTATAGTGACATCTCACTATCCCTATGACTTACGGATAAATACTAAATAGTTGCATATAAAATTTATCGAATTTTGGTAATTCTCATCCTTTATGATTTATTCATTATCCACTAATAAGATGGTTTAAGATTATTCATTTAGATTTTCCATACAAAACTATACTAGACACTTGAAGTACATAGTTATTACACATTGAATATTTTTGCATACTCATAACTTTGAAATTAATTACAATTTTAGTTCCTTGCAGTCAATAACGAAATGTTTTAATTACTTCAACACTTGTTGCATCAACTATAACTATTATAATAATTCTCATTGTATATTACTATAATAGTTATATAATAAATTTAGTACATCTATATAAATAAAAATCAATGTATTATAAGTATGTTTGTCATCTATGGACTCCGAAGGTTTATGTTTTGTCTATAAAATTTTAACACATGAAATAAATATTTAATTATTTTCGATTAACTTTCATCGTTGCCTTAGCGCCTCTTTCACCAACGTCAAGTAGGCTAAACCGTCACAAGTCACCTGTCACCGGGAATAATTTAGCTGATATACGTTTGTACGGTAAACGTCCCAAATATTAAATAGAAAATATTTAAAAAAAATCGCTTATCATATGATGCAGTAAACCAAGTGCATAATTCAATAACTAAAACAGAAAATGATTTCTTAAAGTAACTAATCAACACTTTACTTGTAGTTGGTGAAAGAGGCGCTTAATTAAATTATGTTGCAGAAGTCTTTGAAGTTTTCTTTAGAATTAACCTAGCGTCTTGCTCTACGAGGCTTTTATATAAACATACTTTCCTCGTTTATCGCTCTTACTATTAATTATTACTGTTATTAATTTTATTAATTATTAATATTATTACTATTATTAGTGAAAACCGTTTTATAATCCGTTGGGTGGTTTATAAGAATTTTTAGAAAAGCAGACAGACACAGATAGCTACTTCAATTTTATGTTATGTATGGATACATTAAAAAAACTAATTTAGATGCTAACAGTACACTTGCAAAGCGTCGCCATTTTCAATCTTAGAATAACAACGCCTAGAACGATAGTTTCATTTTAAAAGACTGGCGAGTTTGAGGCACAAATTTAATAGATGTATGCGTAAGCCACACGTAATGAGTACGCTCGGCGACACGCACACAAGTATACAAAAAATGTTGAATACTATGAGCACTATGACGCGAGTGACGCGAGCTGTTCGCTTACCAAGCTTATACGGCTTGGTAAAAGTTGCCTCACTTTTCGTCCGTGTACTCGGTTTCTAGGCGTTGTTATTCTAAGTTTTCAATCCTTTTCCGCAATTGACTTATAGTATTCGCTAAATTGGACAGGGTCAAAGGACTTCTACGCTATTTTAAAACATACATTATGACGTAGTCACCGCTCAATGCCAGCCAATTACTAGTACTAAATGACGTCACAGCTTAAAGTGGGTGTGCGTGCATGACGCGCCTTGTTTCAATTCAACTGGCAATTTGTTACAATAAAACTAAAGGATGTCATTAAGAGAGTTTGAGCAAAGAGGTCCCATTTGGGACCCATCGCGGATGTTTTTTTTTTTCGCTATAAATAGTCAAGTGTTTGATTATTTCTGGTTGTACTGTGGGACCTTGTTTTGTTTAATTCGGTTAAAGAAATGGATTCTATCGCTCTTTTAAGATGCATCCAATTTTATTTTAAACTAGCTTGTGCCCGCGACTACGTCCTCGTTAAAAAATTAAAAAATATATAGTAACGCAGTTTAACGCCTGACCTCTTGTTGCTCTAACCCTTTGGCCAGGCGTTAGTTTCTTTATTTTATTTTAGATGATCCCTTGGAAACTGTACTGCGTTTTTCTGTATTCCTGACAAAGTGTATGCAAAAACTTCACGATGATTGGTTGAGTAGTTAAGGCGTGAAAAGGTAAGAGCCAGACAGAGTTATCACCACGTTCAATCGTAGGATCGGCAATGCACCCTAGCTGTGTTGAGCCCCTAATGTTATGGGCAACAGTAACCATGAAGCTTTCTCACGAAAGCTTCGAAGTAAAGAGCGCCTAACTAATCACTCGAGTAAAGTTTATTTTCTTTACTCTCCCCAGCACACCATGGACTATCTAGCGGACGTTCTGCAGCCCCACAAGGAGCTCGTGGGTAATGTGGCAGCCATCGTCACCATCGGACAAATGTTCTCCGGTGTGTTTATATGTTACGACATCTATAAGCAAAAGAACACACGCGGTATAAGCGCTATGCTCTTCATTGGCGGTCTCATTATGTGAGTATGTCTAAAGTAATAATTGAAGACGTGAGTGGATGAAGGTGATATGTCGCATAATTCCAATTTTGAATAAATCAAGGTTAAAGTTTTTTACTTTTCGTTTTTGAGAAGTCAAAAACGGAACTGATTTTTGTACAAAATTATGATGGAAAGTTGTGTAAACAATCTAAAATATTAATGGTATGATAGCAATTATTATTAAACACTTCTATTATTTAATTAAAAAAAAGTCATACATAGCGCCCTCTTCTATAAACAAAAGTAAAGTTTTCTGTACTTTTTGCTTTTTAAAATTAACTGGACATAACACCTTTTTCAACTTCTTATTTTCCAAAAATGTCTTAAATTGACGATCTTAAGGTCTGTAATCATTTATAAGGACATATTACCTTCATCAACGCAAAAAAACGAAAAAACCCAAAAATGCGACATATCACCTTCATCCACTCACGTCTTCAATTATATTGTTTCAATTTTGTGTATCAGAGTATTTGAGTAGGTGAGTAATACTTTAACCTATTGCGCTGGTGTCTTATTTTTTCAATATATAAAAGTCTACTCTCTAAATTTTTTTTATTTATTTATGCATTAATTAATAAAATTATTTACGCAAAAAAAAAACTCAAACACTCGCTCATTTATTTTGCTAAAAAAGTGGCATAAAACGAAACCTTTTTGTATTTGATTTATAGTCCAAGCAGTTTTATTAGTTACAAAGCTCGGCGAACTTCGTACCGCCCCAAAATCATTGTTAAATATAATTGTTACAGGTGTTATTAATAAATAAAATTGCCTAACTTTTTTATGCGTTTTTTTTTTTCTAGTATCAATATTTTCGGAATTATTTAATTTGTTCGAAATACACAAACTTCTCTATTTTCGTTTATTTTTCGCCTGTTTTTAACCGTTCACTTTTATGGAACCCATTGTTGTCAAACTTTTACATGATATAATTATTTACAACTTTTGTCTGAAAGCAAAACATTTTATTGGACTTTTTTTGAAAAGATATAAAAAATATATAGGGAATTTCATCTTGTATTAAAAACAAATCTTTCGATTTATTAAAACACAGACTAAGGAAAACATGTTTGCAGCTGATTATTATACACGTGTAGGCTGCAATACATTTAACGAGACGTGGCGCTGTTTAGCAAAAGACACATATACATATACAATATATACATAACACTATAATATTGATAATATCGTCTACTCATGCTTCCTACTTCGCGTCTCGTTTGTAATATGATAATAATTACGAGTATATGCTACCAAACTGTTTTCAATCTTATTGCAATACCTTTAAGGTATCTTCACTCAGGCTGTGCACTTTACCTGCTCAATCACACTATATAGTGATTAGATAATATTTAATTATACGTCAATAATTTGCTTGTCTATGAGGAAGAAAACGCTTTGGATAAAAAAAAATTATTGCAGCAATACAAAATTGTGTATATCAGACATCTTATCAAATTAAAAAAAAAAACTTTTAGACAAACATTAATTTACTTAGTTGTTATGTAAACTGAAGATAAAAGAAATAACACAAAGTTTACACCTACCATCGAGTGCAAAGTCAGCCTTGTCTGTCGACCTTAACATAGAAAAAAATTAGTTAGTGGTTTTTTTGTTAAACACCTTAATTTCTGAAACTACCAGTCGGATTTAAAAGAAAATATATTAAAATTTTTCTTTTCATAATTTTTTTTGTACTTATAAATTTTAATTTGTCTAACCTTGTAGTCCATACTTACTAATATTATAAAAGTGAAAGTAACTCTGTCTGCCTGTTACCTTTTCATGCATTAACTACTTAACCGTTGTAAGTGAACAGGGTACTGTTCCCAATGAATCATCTAACTAAAATCAAATAAAAAACTAACGCCTGGCCAGTGTTATAGCAACAAAAATATAAACGTATATTGCTTAAATTTATTTTATTTTTCAACACTGACGACTCCAGCTCGCGGTCTCCAGCCAGAGTAGGCTATACATATATAAATTCATTTATTTTTATGTATATTGTTACACGCTGTAAGGTTAGCTGCTAAATAAATACATATATACTTAGAATAACAACGCCTAGAAACCGAGTACACGGACGAAAAGTGAGGCAACTTTTACCAAGCCGCATAAGCTTGGTAAGCGAACAGCTCGCGTCACTCGCGTCATAGTGCTCATAGTATTCAACATTTTTTGTATACTTTTGTGCGTGTCGCCGAGCGTACTCATTACGTGTGGCTTACGCATACATCTATTAAATTTGTGCCTCAAACTCGCCAGTCTTTTGATATGAAACTATCGTTCTAGGCGTTGTTATTCTAAGCATATATATAAATATTATGTGTTTTAATTACAGGAGTGTCCTCAATTTGAAATTCGGTTTCATATTGCGCGACGACAAAATGATTCAAGTGAATTTGTTCGGTCTCGCCCTGAACATATTGTACATGATGTTCTATTTCAATTATTCGCAAGAGAAAGTGCAGACGTGGGCGCAGGTGGGAGGGGGCGGGGCGTTCTCGGCGGCCATCTTGGCTTACGCTGAAATGGAGGACCCGAAGTTGGTCGAGCATAGACTGGGTCTCATCATTACCGCCTTCATGTTCTACTTGATAGCAGCGCCGCTGTTCAGTTTGGTAGATATATTTTTTTTTTAGTATAAAAAAGTCTCTGTTACGACATCCCCGATATATAATTATTTGAAATCTAAATTGATCATAATAATGATTAAAAATAATAATCATAATAAATAATTAAATAAATAAATGATTCAGCTCTTACATATTATAAAACAAAGTCTGTCTGTCTATTCGCGATAAACTCAAAAACTACTGCACCGATTTTCATGCTGTTTTCACCAATGGATAGAGCGGTTCTCGAGGAAGGTTTTAAGTATATAATTTACATAGTTAAGCGAACGAAATCGCGGGCAGCAGCTAGTAATTTATATACACAGTCATCAATGTAAAGTCCGGATACGATAACCTAAGTCAGTTTTCAAATTCATTCCTTTATCAAAATTGTAGACTCTTTAAAATTGTAACTTTTTAAACTAAAGCACTCAACTGAGAGACGTTTGAAATTACAAATTGGCATGACTGACAATTTCTCTGGTGCAAGAAAATGTCGTCTTAAAGGTGATGAAACTTTTCTTACCCCGACTGTACTACAACTATGGATTTCGCACGCCATACAAAACACTACGAACTTTATGGAACATTCAAACTCTTGTCATCTGTCATTTAAAACCAACAAAACATCTATCATTCAAAGAATATGTGACTTCACGTCAACACATTGCAGTTTAAAATGAAAAATAGAAGTTGGTCGTTACTACCTTTTACTATTGACTCCGCCATGATTCCGTTTTAGGTGTACTTTTTATGTGCCGCTTTGGCATTTGTCACGCAAATACCATAGTTGTACTACTTCGATGTACACTTTGTATACATTCTTAAAGGTTTCAGAGTGCAAACAGATTGATGAAGATTTGACAAAAAATGTAATAAATTAAAAAAATAACAATCGTAATTTTTGATTAAGATCACTTCCTTTGTTTGCAGGGCGACATAATAAGAAATAAGAGCACCGAAGGGTTGCCTTTCCCTTTCATCATTTCGGGAACAGTGGTCACCTTTATGTGGCTTTTGTATGGAATTATATTGAGGAACCAGTTTATTGTGGTACGTGCCTATTTTACATTTTATTATTTTTTATAATTTTCATTTTGTTTTCATTGCTCTGTTTAGACACTGAGGAACATCTATACTTAATATTAAGAAGAGAAAAGAGTTGCAGGCTCGAAAAACTAGTGGACCTAGTTTTTCGAGGTTAAAATTGCGATCGATAATGATCGTATTTTGTTGTTTCGTGTCTAAAAGGTATTAAAAAATAGTAGACATACTTACCGAGGGCTTTTTGGAGCCTTTATTTAATAATTCCTTCTCAGTCACGAGATAATATTTTTTTAAATGAGTGGCGCTAGTGTACCTTTGTACGCGCTCTTAAATGTCATGTAAATAAGCAGTTGTCAAAAGGAACACTAGATTTCGCTAGTTGTCTATCGGTAGACATTTTAATGGACGAAATACACGATCAGTCCATCGCGTCAAATTGACTGACGTGAAGTCAAAATTTGATCGTGAATGGTAAAAACTGATGGCTTGATGTCAAACACTGGATTTCAAATCGCGCCGTCGCGTCACGTCACTTCATCGCGCCAATTGATCGTGAATGTAGAAACCAAGGAGGATAGAATACATTTATAACCTCCTTGGTAGAAACACTGTTACGCCGTGGCATCTTGCCGCGCTTCCGAATCAGAGCTCATGTCAACGTCACTCGCATGTCAATGTCCCGGTCAAACGCATTGTGGTGTCTGGGTGGCACTGGCTCTGTAGTTTCACCGTATATCCCGCAAGACACGCGTCCACTCCCGGCTCCGGCCCACGCAGCGTTCAGTGTGACCACCATTCCGTGTGTCCAACATTCGGTGTTGCCCCCATCGGTGTTGTCACCGTCGGTGTGGCCATCATATACAATGAACGCGAGATAGTGTATATAACTATGATTTAGTTTATCTATGCACATACACTACATCCCTTCCTTATCAATAGTTTTATTAATCATTTAATATAATTTTGCATCTCCTTGTCAACAATCGTTACAACTCGATGATTTCATTTCTTGTCAGTATTTTTCCTGGATTACGCAGATCTTGTCAAATCTTTGATTTGTCACATTACACTCTCGTCAAATCCTTGATTCGTCAATTCAAAGATTGATCAAAACCTTCCTTCCTCCTTCTCCTTCTTCTTTCTTATTCTTCTTCTTTTTCTTCTTCTTGTTCGCCTTTTTCTTCTTCTTCTCCTAACCAATAGTACCTTTGTACTAGGTATTTCCATTTTAATGGAGGTTACCTTTTCAACCAACGCGCCGTTGTACCAGGTGGGTAATTCCCTATTTTTACTTCCCTATTGAAACTAACAAAGCCAGCATACCATATTTATTACTCACTACCAGCATATCATATTAATTATATCACTACTCCCTTAATGGAAATTTCATTGTTCTAAAGCATAAAATGTGGGTCTCGTTTTATTTTGAATTTTCTAGGTTTAGTTTTTTTTTTTTTTTAGTTTCAATAAAAATTGTTGGTAACTCACGTTACCTTTGGCGACATTAGCTTTTAGGCTAATATGTACCCAATAAAAATTCTGTTCCGTTTAAATTAAATAAGAATATTAAAAATCAAATCCGTTTTTATTAAATGTCTTACATATGAGATCATTAGCAAAATTAATGGTTTTAGAAACACGCATTTTTTTAGAGAATTAAATAATGGTCACTCATGTTACATGGATTTACCTAGGTATTTGCAATGTACCTCCATCCAAATTCAATTATATCTGAGCCAATTTTATGGTAGCCAATGCCTCCAATTTAATGATAACCAATGCCTCCAATTTAATGGTAGCCTCCACCAATCTAATGGCAGCCTCCACCAATTTAATGGCAGCCTCCACCAATTTAATGGCAGCATCCACCAATTTAATGGCAGCACCCACCAATTTAATGGCAGCACCCACCAATTTAATGGCAGCATCCACCAATTTAATGGCAGCACCCACCAATTTAATGGCAGCATCCACCAATTTAATGGCAGCACCCACCAATTTAATGGCAGCACCCACCAATTTAATGGCAGCATCCACCAATTTAATGGCAGCATCCACCAATTTAATGGCAGCATCCACCAATTTAATGGCAGCACCCACCAATTTAATGGCAGCATCCACCAATTTAATGGCAGCACCCACCAATTTAATGGCAGCATCCACCAATTTAATGGCAGCACCCACCAATTTAATGGCAGCATCCACCAATTTAATGGCAGCACCCACCAATTTAATGGCAGCATCCACCAATTTAATGGCAGCATCCACCAATTTAATGGTAGCATCCATCAATTTTAGGCATTGGCTATTTCGTACATCAACCAAGGCATTGGCTAATCCGTACCATCAACTTCGTTTTACTATACGATATTTGTTTCCGTTTCAATTTAGGCCAACAACTAACCATTCACTCTTTTAAAGGTAAATTGGTATAAACTCTTATTTGCAATTTAATGGAAAACTCGGTATTCCGCAATTGAATGATTTAATTTCACGCAATTAAATGCGCTAACTCTACGTCACGCATTGAATGCAAACAGACGATATTCCGCAATTTAATGCAGTGGCTTCTCTCTCGCAATTTAATGCACAAAACCACAGTATTCCGCAATTCCATGCAGTATCAAACGCAATAGTTCATAGCGATCAAGTGCGTATCCTAGTATTGAATAAACTAAAACAAGTATACAATAACTACAAGTAGATGATTCATTAATTACTTAATTTGTAACAAATCTAACGATTTATAATAATATTGAATTTAACTCGAAGGATGTTTATCATTTCTATATTGCATATACACACCTCGTAACCAAATACATTGTATGGATTGTCTTCAACTTCATTAAATGGGCGTTACCAGTCACACGTATACTTTTCATGTCTGACATACCTATTTGGCATCGCATCGTGTACTTACAAACATCACCTGTACCGAATTACATTATGAAGTTTTTACCGTCCCCTGTTCCGGGACTACCAAACATCTTCTGGTAAAATCGCAACTTAACACAGACGTCTCGTGTTCTCGTTTGTTAACATCATTACTTGATAGAGTAACATTACTTGATACAATTAAATGATCTAACATAACGAAAATCACTCATGAAGCTCAACAATATTTACGCTTTTGTGTATATATTTATTGTAATTAGAATAATATATACATATATCCAATTCCAAACCAAACGGGGATCGAACCTGGACCCTTGTATAATGGTTCAGAGACAATAATTTTAAATATAACTTGTATTCGTTAATTGTATGACATTAATTAAATCATGAATTACCCGCCGCGTATATAAATTATTAGAAGAATTACTGATCGCTAGTCCTATCCGCATACCGCCGTCGTTTGTCGGTTGAGTATGTGGACATATCCACACTATTCATGTACAAACCATATTCAGCAAATAAATTATTTCGAATCCGAATTTAAAATTTGAATTTGAAAACTTTTCTATTAGCAGGTTTCTGAGACCGAACTTGTAAATAGCACAATGGCCCCCTGTGGCATTACACAAAAGCAAAATACTGTAAGTCACTATTATGGAAGTAGCTACAATACACCATAATTTCTCTCTCTTTTCCAGAGATGTGTCCGCTCTTTAGCCAACACCCAGCTGTGATTCTCACGGCATTTAAGTACGTCACAAGCTCGCGAATTCTTTAACAGCGTAAACAGCCTACTATAATTTAAAGGCTAGTTTAGTGTGATCCCACTGTATTTTGTAATCGATATTTATACTTAAGGTGACACAAGTCAGTCTTTCCTCCATACAGACGTAGAAAGATTATTACTTCGCCGTTTCATGTTAATCTACAAAAGTAAGCATGATACCGATTCATCTCGTCGCTAATTAGGTTAGTTTTCATACACTTTTTTTTTAGTTTTAATTTGAAAGATATGATCCTTGAAAAAAATTCATATTTTAACACAAGTTTTAATGCAATTTTAAGGGTGGATAGGTCACTCTAGTGTACAAAACTCCAAAATACTTTGAATACAAACATTGATTGGTTATTCAAGAGTTCAAATAACTTTACACGAAACAGATATAATGCGGTAGTTTTGTCAAAAAGAGTATACGCCCATACGTCTGTTTATGATTTTTCTGGGCTCATTTTTTTTGATATGAATTCATTGTGCATCTCACACGACCGCTCCTCTCGCACATTGCACTGTGCGAAACGGAACGAATTCCAGCTACACGCACCGATGAGCTCAGACCCCCGACTAGCCGACTAGTTTTGCCTTAAGACATGTAATCGACATTTTATTGAACCAGCTCCAAATATTTCTGTCTTTCTACAAAAACATCAAACACACTTTAAACAGACCTTGAACACGTTTAAATAAACTTTACTACAAAAAGGTGTCTAGGCATATTTTGGGGTTAGACAATGTCTGAGCATTATTTAATTTTATACACCGCGAGACGCCAGATGGTAACTAATGACAATCTATCCAGTTAGCGGCCTCTCTTCTCTCGACGTGTTCTGTCAACTTGAAATCGTCTGCGCAATATTAAATATTCCTTTTGATTTTTGATAATTTACTAATTACGATTCGATTATGGGCAATGTTTTTTTGTATAACGAACATTTATAAAAAATCTAACGTATTTGTTGTAATTTAGGCTTTATTCCAATTTTTTAATTTGTTTTTGTCATTACTATAGTCTGTAATAATTGCTTGTGAAACCGAAAATTCATCTTTATATGCCTATCAGATCTGCATAAAATGAAAAACGACATGAATGAAGGAATGATGTTTGCCATTTCCTGCACTTCAACACTGTCCACAAAACAAACATAAAGAAGGTTTATTGGTAACAATGTTACTAAACTATGTTTAAATAGTTATACATTGTCTACGTTTAAACAGTGCTATTTCATCTTTTGTAGACGGTCCCATTTATATGAACGTTATTATCGATTGATATGACATTTGGTAAAAGTGAATTTAATACGAGATTACTTTATTTATCGATCAAATGATCAAATAATCGGACTTCTAAATTCTGTCCTAACTTTTCAAAAAAAGAAATTTTTTTTTTTCTTTAAATATAATTGTCCTGTACTTATTCAAAGTCTCCACCATACCCCTGAGGTGTAGGATTATAACAAAATATATCTAAATTTAGTGCTTATACCAAACTTTATAAAAAGTATATTTTGGTAGGTAGATATTCTCTCTATTGCGCTACGCTTTAAAATAATGCATTTAAACAACTTGACGCACGGCTTACAATTCCTCAATTACCCACTAGGATTCCTAGTCTTGCTTGAGGATGCCATGTACACCCCGACGACACCCAGGCAAAGAAATAGACATCTAAAGTCGTCACCTAAATATCTGCTTAGACCAGGAATCGAACCCGGGACCAACTTATCTACTGCCCAGTGATATCATCCCCTTAAAATCTTTTACATACATACGTCCATGCATACAACCCACCTCTTGTAACTGGTAACTAAGTATATTTCATAATAATTATTTTTTATTTTTAACCCAATCTACTAATGAATCAATTAATTGCATTACATACTGATACTTGCTCAAATCTGTATACTGTATCTGTATACCTACCCAGGTTCTAATTTTTCTTTGCCAATAATATCACCAAACCAACCAAGGGTTAACTGTGTGCTATTATTTTAATAAATTAAGGTACAGCTGGCCCCACGCTCTTATCATCATAATAAGTAACACTCTATTTACTTTAACGCAATTACAATTATTATAAACTGTGCGGTAGGTATTCTTTGTTCCGAGAATTTATTGTGTCCATGGCTATCCGCTACGTACTATTTATGTAAAACAAAAACTATTATTTTAACCACGCTATACTTTGGTCAAACCCTTGGAATATGTAAGGATAGCAAGGATACTACTGCATTAAAAAAAATATAATTTGTCATTTGTCTCGATAATTATTCTATTACACGACTAAAACCCATTTTTTCCGGCAGGTAGTGAAAGAAATCTTATGAAATCCTTTTCATATTACTTACGACAAATTATCTAATGAAACTATTTATGACATAACAAATGATTTAAACAAGAACATATTGATTTCACTAGAAATTTTTCAAATCAGTTGACTTTTAAAATGAACTTTTTAGTACATTCAATATAATGTGTTTCTACTTAGCTCCCTCCTCTTTCCTTTTTTTTTTTTGAAGTTTGGAGTTTATCCTCGTCGCCATTTGTGGTGTCTGGGTGGCACTGGCTCTGTAGTTTCACCGTATATCCCGCAAGACACGCGTCCACTCCCGGCTCCGGCCCACGCAGCGTTCAGTGTGACCACCATTCCGTGTGTCCAACATTCGGTGTTGCCCCCATCGGTGTTGTCACCGTCGGTGTGGCCATCATATACAATGAACGCGAGATAGTGTATATAACTATGATTTAGTTTATCTATGCACATACACTACACGCATAAATGACAGAAAATTGGACTGACCATGTGATGTGTGGGCACAATGTTTGGCGTCGCTCCGTTTGATTTAAGCCGTTTGGAGCCACGTCAAATGATTGATCGTGTATTTCGTCCATAAATCCACATTATTGTCAACAGTGTGTACATCGGGTGAAGGAATATAACATTGTGTGTATGTGCGGTGTTTTATTTATCTCATTTGGACAGGCTTTCACCCGAAATTTTCGAACACACAGGATAGGCTGCTTTTTTTTTCTTTTTCAACGCGGACGAAGTCGCGGGCGCCAGCCAGTCTAGTAATAATAAGGTTTCTATTTTCAGTTACAAAACGTAGTGGCGTTTGTGCTCTGTTTCTTTCAACTGTCGCTGTTCGCTATATATCCGTCGAAGCCTAAAGGCAAGGAGAAGGCTAAGGCTAAGGCTAAAAAGGCCGATTAAAACGGTGAGTTATACTTTAGTTAGTATATTACTAGCTAGCTACCCGCTCCAGGCTTCGCACGGGTGCAATTTTTTTTTGCAAATATGATTATAACATAGCGCCACCTATTGTATACTTACACAATCCATTCGAAAATTACCTTACACCGCCATCTGTTAGAATCTTATGGAGCTCACAGATGATTGAAGACGTGAGTGGATGAAGGTGGTAGGTACAGTGATATGTTAAGTAATAGATTGAACACTCCATACGATGTCTTGCTAAATTCGTGTTCCAACGCGGAAGGCGCGGCAGTAGTGTCAAGGTCAATACGTCAAGTCGTAGACAACTGAATATTAAATATGGCCGACCCGATAAGCACGTCGGTTTTAACAAATTAAATATTAACCTATTAAACATTTCAATATTAATAAAACTTACCTATGGTACGTCACACCAGCAGTTTTACCAATATTTTTTGTTGTATTTTTGCAATATCTCATCACACAAGACGGCATTTTTACTGGTTTTGAAAATAATAACGCGCCTAATCTCTACGAGCGCGTATGACATACTGTCAACGGGTAGGACGTCGGAACTCCAATCACTTGGAACACTCATCGCGTCTTGAGTGTTCCATCTAGTAGGTACTTAACATATCACTGGGTAGGTATGTCGCATTTTTGGGTTTTTTTGCGTCCGCGAAGGTAATATGTCCATATGAATTATTACAGACCTTAAGATCGTCGATTTAAGACATTTTTGGAGAATAAAAAGTTCAAAAAGGTGTTAAAATTAACACCTTTTTGAACTTTTTGAACAAAAAATAAAATGTACAGTTAATTTTAAAAAGCAAAAAGTGCAAAAAAGTTTACTTTTGTTAATGGAAGAGGGAACTAACTATGTATGACTTTTTTTTAAATTAAATAATACAAGTGTTTAATTGATATCAATACAATTAATATTTTAGGTTGTTTCAAAAATTTAAAAATTAAAAGTAAAACTTTAACCTCGATTTATTCAAAATTGGAATTATGCGACATATTATCACCTTCATCCACTCACGTCTTCAATTGTAATTGTAGAAAGTTTTATGCTATAAATTTTAAAGCGAACGACACATAAAAAAATGTTTAACTTATTTATTGTCAGAAAATTCGTTTACAATATAAATCTGTGACATGAAATATTATAATTAAAAAAAATTTACATTCTCTTTACAGATTCACAAAAGTTGCCTGAAAAAAATCCAGTTACCGTCGATGACGTCAGCATTCGGTTTTCTTCGAATACTACTTCCATATTTAAAGTCTTTTGTATATTTTTAATTTTCGTTAATTTATTGCTTTTTTAAAAAAAAATATTTATTTAAAAATGTTTGCATTTGTTTTGTAATTAATGTAAGAGAAGTATTAAATGAGCATTTTTTTATACAAAACAGTATATTTCGTGACGTCATTATTAAGGCTAGTGGTTCGTCTTCCGATCGTTCAAATTTTGTAAATAAATACCCTTCGGCCGCCTACGAAACAAACGCTACGTAACCAGTTACGTGACAAGAATTACTTTTCTTGCTACGAAACCAGTTACTAACAAAGAATTGTTTTTCTTTCTACGAAATAGCCAATAGCAATGCCTGTGTTAACGAAATACAAAAATGTGTTTCGTCCCTTTCCCACAAATGCAAAAATGTGTCAGAAACTGGTTTTGTAGCATTTCCTCGCAAGAAAAATAATCCTTCACACGTATCCGGTTACGTAGCATTGGTTTCGTAGGCGGTCGTACGTAACTAGTTTCGTAGGAAGAAAAAAACCTCTTTGTACGCAACTAGTTTCGTAGCAAGAAAAATAATCCTTCACACGTATCCGGTTACGTAGCATTGGTTTCGTAGGCGGTCGTACGTAACTAGTTTCGTAGGAAGAAAAAACCTCTTTGTACGCAACTAGTTTCGTAGCAAGAAAAATAATCCTTCACACGTAACCGGTTACGTAGCATTGGTTTCGTCGGCGGCCGAAGCGGCCGATAGTTCCTTTAAAGTTTGTTAATTAGTTATTCTACTCTACTTGACACGTTATTTACTCGATTTAGGGCCTCTTTCACCGACTACAAGTAAAGTGTTGATTAGTTACTTTTCAATTAACGCTAATTGGCGAGTAAATGTTGCGAGTATTTTGTGTCATTTCATTGAAATTACATACCCTTTAGTATGCTACTCGAAGATGGTGAAACTCGTATGTACGCTTTCTTACCGGTGACTTTAAATGGCGGTTAGCCTACTTGACACTTTACTCATAGATGGTGAAAGAGGCCCTAAGTCAACAGTTGATTGTACAGTCGGGGTAAAAAAAGGTTCGTCGTCACCTTCCAAGGAAAAATTTCATTCCAAACGTCTGTCAATTGTCTGTTTAGCGCTTTAGTTTCAAAAGGTAAAAAGAGTCTGCGACTTGATAGAGGAATGAATTTGAAAATTGACGAAGGTTTTCGTAACCCGACTGAACAACGATGTTGTGTGCTTATATGGTTTGTTTTGGTATAATAGATGTACATCTTAAGGGCGTTTCGTGCATAAATTTATACTGCGTTTCATAATTAGAAAAAGAGTAATTTGACAGGTCCTAATGTACAATTTTAAAATAATGTTACCAGTGTTTTTTCCGTAGTGCTGTACTAATATCGGTTTTACATCAAAGTACTATAGCATCAAAGTACTACAACATGGAACCCGCGTGCCATAAAAAACACTACGAATTTTATGGAACATTTAAAAGTGACATATGCGTAGAGCATGAACTGTCATTTAAAACAAAACAAACATAATAATAAGTACGTAATTTAAAGAAAATGTGACTTTACGTCAACCAACCCATTAGAGTTTAAAATGAAATAGTAGAAGTTGATCATTACTACCTTTTACCATTGACGCGTGAAGGCAAGAGTCCGCCATGATTCTGTCAAAGGCGTTCTTTTTATGTGCCGCTTTGGCATTTGTGACGCAAATTCCTTTGTAGTATTTCGATATTAAATAGTTATAATATTTTACGGTAAAAATATTTTTTATCTTGTTTTATTAATTTAACATTCGTATTATTGTTGTTTTTAAGGTTCGAATTTCGTTTAGACCCCAAATCACCTCGACCTAGACATTAGTAATTCACTAATGTCTAGGTCGATTTGGGTAAATAAGAAAACAATTCAAACTTTTAATCTGAAGTCAAATAAATAAAAAATAGTATATAACGCATTACATAGCATTTTGTGATAATTTTTTTTGTCACCTATGAAAATATTCTCATCATAAAAATTATAATAATTGAAAAGAATTGCGACTTATAGAACGGACTTTCCTAAAAATATAATTTAAACAATAAAATAAAAATTAATATTAATTCTAAACTAATTAATGTTCTATAAAGCATTAATCACTATTTCTGTGTAGTCAAAAAACTGCAACCCAGGAACAGGAAATGTCAAATTACTACTTCAGATTAAAAAAACACAGTATAAATCTTGATGAAAGTATCTTAATACATGTCCACTTAAGAGAACTTTCACACAACATCGCTGTAATTTAATATTTTTGTGCATTTTCTAAACGTGTGTACACATTATAGAATTGGTTATGTAATGTCACAAACAACTTGAAAAAGATCAAATAATATATTTTTAATTATATATTTTTACACAAATATAATGTAAGCTTACATTCCAATGTAGTTTTGAAATAAAATATTTTTTATTTATCAATTGGTTTTAATATGTGGTTACTTTATGTCAAGCTATAACTTGAAAACACATCAAATTCTAAACAAAATATGTTCTATAAATTTTTTTGATTAGCTTGACGCTATAGCTTTTCAAGCTATAGCTAGTTTTCTAACAAACTTTAAAAGTTTAATAAGTTTTAAAGATACAAAAAAGTTTCAAGGGCAAAAATTATCCTCACCAAATTCTAAACAAAATATGTTCTATAAATTTTTTTGATTAGCTTGACGGTTTTCAAGCTATAGCCAGTTTTCAAAGTTTAAAAACTAGCCATAACTTGGAAATCCTCAAGCTAATCACAATAATGCATATAACATATTTTATTTAGAATTTAATGAGGAAAATTTTTGCCTTTGACACTTTTTATGTATCTATTAAAGTTTTCGAAAAAACCGTTAACGGGAACAAATTTCACAAAATGGGGGGTGGAGCGGCAAGTGGTAAGGGGGGAAGATTTGTGGATTCTATCCTTCGATAGGCGAATTTTTATTAATATTTTCTTTTTAATGTTTGGGACTTTTACCGTAGAAACAAAGGTATATCAGCCAAATTACATGATGACTCTCACAGGAAAAAAGATATGCACTGGTTTCCCCTTGCCTTCTGCATTTCTGGTGACAGGTGACTTTAAATGACGGATAACCTACTTGACAGATGGTGAAAGAGGCCCTTACTGTCATTATTATTGTAAATAACGAAAATCACAGCAAGTTGTATTAATTCACAATTAAAAAATAAAGACTTGTTTCTTACACATTTTCTTTATTTATTTTTCTCACTTACATAATTAACTTTCTTTAAATCTGTAACTTATTTTTGTGGGTAGGTACCTACTTGCACAAAACGTCATTACTCTTTAGTTCTCTTTTTAACTTTTTCCTTCTTAAATATAGCAAACAAGGAAATATTAAACATAGCTTCCTTTAATTCGGTTTGGACTGCTTCGATGTCCACTCGTCCTTTTTCAAATGGCCAAACTAATGCAAAATTTTCCGAAGGGATTGTTAGGTTTACTAGTCGAAAGTGTTGCTGAAAAATATTACACAGATACCATAAGCAAAGATAAAAATTGGCTACCTATTAGGGTGATAAGAGAAATATGTAACTGCATGAAAGTTTTTAGTTCTTTATTATTAACTGTGTGATATGTTACTCAAAATCTAAGAAAACCACATTTTAACCAACGTACTGCGAGCTATTGAAGCGAGGTTCAAATCAAAATATTTATTTATCCATTGGGTTTCTCCAAGAAACTCTAATGATCGTCATTATAAATTTAAATTTACTAGGGTTTCGGAAAAAATACCAAGATGAGAAACGATCCTGAGAAGAAACGGGATACTATTCTTTTTATCATCTTTAAAATATAAATTAACAATTACATTTAATTTTAAAAAAATATCAAAGTATACATACAATACTGAATATAGTATGAGCTCCGAATCTCTTAAATCCAGGTTTCATTGTTGCTTAAATAATCGGTGATTTTATACTAATAGCCTTTAGAGAAGAGTTTGGTTTAAATTTATTTATAAATTTTAATTTATTTACACTTTTAAATTTATTTATAGATAAAGCTATGATTATCTCAGGTTATCAGGTAGTTTAGTATACATTGATCGCATTACTTGGATAAGGTGCTGCTGTGCACGTTTAAGCGGACACGGTACGAGCGCGCTCGGACCGAGTGCTACTCG
The DNA here is from genome assembly GCA_945859745.1 of Synanthedon formicaeformis. Lineage (NCBI taxonomy): Eukaryota > Metazoa > Arthropoda > Insecta > Lepidoptera > Sesiidae > Synanthedon > Synanthedon formicaeformis. The sequence goes on along the minus strand of OX243956.1, from coordinate 12,471,782 downwards.
GATTACTACTCGGATGCTACTCGTAGCGTGTAAACAAGGGATCCGAGTTCACTCGGATGACAGCGTCCGATCAGAGTGGACTCGGACCGTGCTCTATTTGTACGAGTTGAGTCGGATCAAATATTAAAAACAAGATGGCGTCAAATGAAATTTTAGATGCGTTTGGAGTGAAAAAAAAGTGGAATGAGCGCGATACGCTTAGATTTGTGGAATTATTTGAATCAGAAGAAGTTTTGTGGAACATACGGCTGCAAAACTATAAAAATAAATCATAAATTAGCATATCTGCCACTATTTCTATACCTCGCAGCAGCAGATCAGTCATTTTGCAAATCTAGACCAACTCAACTAACGACAAACGCTACTCGGACACGGACTCGTATGGTGGGAACTATAATCCGAGTACACTCCTATACGAGCTGACTCGTACGAGTGCGCTCGTACCGTGTCAACCCCGCTTTAACTTTATCCCACGGACGCGCGAACTTTTGAACAATCTTCCTTCGGAGGTGCTTTCATCAAGCTACAATAAGGGCTTTTCAAGTGTGCTATGAACAAACTCCTGCAGGGTCGCAGCGCACCTGTACACCCCTGATGGTGCTTGTAACCTAACCATCACCGTCAGGCTGTCTGCCACCCTTTTATCTGTGTAACCTGTATAGTCAATCAATACTAATAATACAGTAAGGGTTGGTCATGGAGTAAGTTACATTGTTTTCAGAAATATCGTGTTTATAGGCTCTTTATATGATACGGAATCTAAATTGACCATTTTTAGATTTTTTTTCTGTATGTAAGTATGTATGTTCCTCCATAACTCTTAAACGAATTAACTGATTGTCACGAAACTTGGTAAATAGACATTTAGACGTACGGGACACAGGATAGGCTACTTTTTCTTTTTCAACGCGGACGAAGTCGCGGGCGCCAGCTAGTTATAAATAAATAGCAAGTTATTTGTAAAATACGTTACACGTAATCGAAATACAAACCCAAACAGGATTGAGCTCTAACACTGTTTTGAACGCAAGAGTATTTATGTAGAAAAAACTTACAGGGGGCAATGGGCAACTGATTCCACGCATCACCAACATTCCGCCAATGTACGGATCCTTGTTCAACATATCGCAAAACTTGAAGTGCATCTCAACAAAAGTGCGTCGATACTCATTGTGAAGATACTCTTGGAATATTAAGTGTAACTGTAACAAGCAATGTTGCAGATTTTATTAGTGGCATATAATTCAAAAAGGGTGTAAAATAATTTTAATAGAGCGTTAAGTGGATCTGAAAATAATAATTTTTTTTAAGTTTCTTTGTTGCAATCGACTGGTAGAGAAAAAGTGCACTAAAAAGCGGACTGTACCAGGGGAGAAAAATGCACCAACAAGTGGACATGACTACCAGGGGAGACAGTGGAAGAGACAATTGCACTAAAAAAAAGAAATGACTACCAGGGGAACTGACCCGATACACTAAGTGTATCGTTCTTTATATGTGCGTCAAAATTTTACTGAAATATTTGATAGGTCTAGGAACTTTTTGATGGAAAAAAAATTACGTTTTTCCGGGCAATTTTTCAATATTGATAAGGACATTCTAAAAGTCTCCGTACCGAGACATTGTTGTTCCAAGTTTGCTTAATAGTCCCCTCTATATTGATGTAGTAGCCACTCTTCCTGCCGTGTCGATTCACGTACGCCTTCCCACCTTCGACGTACTTGTCGTTGACATAATTTATAGTTATCCTCTCCGGTATCACTTGCAATCCCTATAAATAATTACATAATATAATAAGTAGTCGTTCCCATCCACAATGTCAGCCATAGCAGCAAACAAGACATTGTACTTACTGTTATATAAGTAATAGAGACAACAAAAACTAAACTCAACTTCATGTAACTTTTAGAAGCCATATTAAACAAGTAATAAAAAAATCTCAGCACATGGGTATATAAGTAGGTACCTACAATAAAAGCGTTTACAGTGAACACTAAACCAATTTAGAATCGGAAGCAGTTATCTATATTGATCGCTTAAAAAATCGTTATAATTGAACTCTATGAAAAATGTTGTAGGTCAAAATCGATTTTAATATAAGACTAGCTTTTATCCGTGGATTTGCTAGCGTTTTCTTTAATCGCTTAACTATAATGTATATGTGAAATAAAATCTGAATGTAAATTTGATAATTGGATTGGCATTTTCTGGATGAGCTCGCTCCATCGTCGGCCTTGTCTTTGCTGCACGGCTAGATGCTGGTCAAGCAAGACCAAACCCAACCAATATAAATAAAAAAAAGGTGTACGCTGTGCGTGCTGGTGTTTTAGCTCGCGAGCCAATTCAAGTCGACGTTAGAAAATATATAAAGTATTAAAGTACTTTATTTATATGAAATAAATAAAGTACGGAAAATATTTTTCCATATTGATTGCGAAGTTTTTTTTAATCCACCAATGTCTTGGTGTTGCTTTAAAAAGTGCCTGTTTTATTTTTTAAAACAATAAGTACATTGTCAACGCTGTTGTGGACGCGGCATTCACACCACAATAAGTATATACTATAATATTACATACCTACTACGGAAAATCACACGAGGTACGCGCAGTTTGTATGCGTTAAATCTGTGTATGCTGCCACTTCTCCGCTGTGCGCGCGCACAACCTGCGCCTTCATATACGCCAAGTCTAAATTTTCCTTATTTATTTATTTATTTAAGAAGAAATAACAACTAGAGTATAAGTAAAGATAAAAAATGTACTTAAAGAAATACAAACTGGAAAATCAATCTCTTGAGATATAAAAGCTATTAGTTTACCTAAATTAAAACTTACATGTTTAATGAAGATTTTTGTGTCACAGTAGTATTAATTCATAAGTAAGAAATAAAGACTTGGTTCTTACACATTTTCTTTATTATTATTTTTTGTTTTCATTTTTATTTCTCAAACAGTTAATTAATTTTCTTTGAATGGATAACGCATTTTTGTGGGTACTTTTCAAAAAACGTCATTATCCTTGAGTTCTTTTTTTAAGTTTTTCTTTCTTAAATATAGCAAACAAAGACATATTATAGATAGTTTCCTTTAATTCGGTTGTAACTGCTTCGAAGTCCACTCGTCCTTTTTCAAATGGCCAAACCATGTTAAAGTTTTCCGAAGGAATTGTTAGGTTTAGTAGTCGATAGTCTCGCTAAAAATATTACAATATTACACAGATAAATAGGTACCATAAGCAAGATAAAAATGAGCCTTCTAGTTTCTTAGGGAATAAGAGAAATATGTACAGGAAAGTTTTGAGTTCTTTGTTATGGTCTTGTTATGGTCCTTTCATCCGCATTAGGTACCTACTTGGATAAGGCGCTACTGTACTGGGCACGGTGGATGAGTAGAAACCTTTTCCCACTGAAGTTCTCTGTTATTTTATCACGTCTTAACTACTCAACCGACCATCATGAAATTTTATATACATTTTGTCAGGAATACTGAAAAGATACCTTTCATCCGGAAAAAATGCTCTATCAGAAATTATTGTTCCCGAGGAATCATCTAAAAATAAAAATCCAACGCCTGACAAAAATCGAAATACAAACCGAAAAAGTATTGAGATGTGTTGCTCTATCATTGTTATGAACGCAGAAGTATTAGTATTTATATAGAAAAAACTTACAGGGGGCATTGGGCAAGTGATTCCACGCTTCACCAACATTCCGCCAATGTACGGATCCTTGTTCAACAAATCGCAAAACTTGAAGTGCATCTCAACAAAAGTGCGTCGATACTCATTGTGAAGATATTCATGGCATATTAAGTTAAACTATAACAAGCAATGTTGCAGATTTTACTATTTAGTGGCATATAATTAAAAAATGTAAAATAATTGTTGTCAATGACTATACTGAGGAACATACGAGTATAGGTATGTTGTAATAGAGCCATGAGTGGATCTGAAAAATTTTTTTTTGAAGTTTCCTTGTCGCAACCAACTGGTAGAGACAAGTATACTAAAAAGTGGACAATCGAGCATTACTATAACAGTCTCTTCCAGGGGAGACAATGGTAGAGACAAGTGTAGGTACTAAAAAGTGGACATGACACTACCAGTTGAGACAATGGTAGAGACAAGTGTAGGTACTAAAAAGTGGACATGACTCCAGGGGAGACAATGGTAGTGACAAGTGTAGGTACTAAAAAGTGGACATGACTCTACCAGGGGAGACAATGGTAGAGACAAGTGTAGGTACTAAAAAGTGGACATGACTACCAGGGGAGACAATGGTAGAGACAAGTGTAGGTACTAAAAAGTGGACATGACTCTACCAGGGGAGACAATGGTAGAGACAAGTGTAGGTACTAAAAAGTGGACATGACTCTACCAGGGGAGACAATGGTAGAGACAAGTGTAGGTACTAAAAAGTGGACATGACTCTACCAGGGGAGACAATGGTAGAGACAAGTGTAGGTACTAAAAAGTGGACATGACTCTACCAGGGGAGACAATGGTGTGGGCAGAACACACTACGTTTCACAGGCACAAATTGAGGGCCCTTTTACAGAATTCTTTCTGACTAAAAGATTATAATAAGTATTTTTAAATGTACTTGGAGCGCTTGAGACTGTAATTTTGTAAGTATCTTAGGACAAAGCATCTCTCAACGAGTTAAATATAAATTAAGTTTCACCCAAAGAAAGCCCATTATTTTCATATAAATTTCGATGAAAAAAAATCTGAAGAATAATGCTTGGTTTCACGTTTAGCAAATTATAATTAGTATAATTTCATGTTAAAAAATTAAAAAGGGCTAATTTTTTTATCATCTCTATATTTTGATTTATATATTTTTTTATATATTTATATATTTTGATAAAATTTCGTATCTATGGGTAATTTGGTCCAACATAAAAAATAGATCGTTTTTATTTTGAACCCGGGCGAAGCCGTGTAGCTATATAAAAGAGAAAAAGATAGAATTGTTTTCTTGCACCAAAATGTGATCTTCAATAAAAGTGTCATCTTAATCCTAACAACACAATTTTAACACTCGTTTGTCTATGAAGAAGACGGCGCCAGTGTGCCCTCATTCTAAAATTCTCCTTACCGAGACATTGTTGTTCCAAGTTTGCTTAGTAGTCCCCTCCACATTGATGTAGTAGCCACTCTTCCTGCCGTGTCGACTCACGTACATCTTCCCACCTTCGATGTACTTGTCGTTGATGTGATTTACAATTATCCTCTCCGGTATCACTTGCAGTCCCTATAAATAATTATCAATTCTAATTTGATTCTAATAATAAATCTGTAAGCGCCCTACCTCACCGGGATGCCAAGGCCACGTGGCCGGCGACGTGGCCAACAATTTATATTGAAATGTATGGCAGATAAAGCACTTGGCGACGGCTTGGAAGCGTCGCCACGATTGTCGGTGCTCTGCGTGGAGACTGGAGACTCTGGCGACGCGACGACGTCGCCAGTAAAATGTATGCGAGTAAACTGCGTCTCACTCACTCAGTGTCCAAACCGGTGGCCAAGACGGTAGCACGCGTGTTCTATGTTTAAATTTTGTGTGTTTTTATAGTAAAAAGAATGAGTTTCGATACCGAAGGTTCATTGTTGTAATACAAAAGCGTCCATTCTCTATACGAAAACTGAGAGAACAGACTGACAGACGGTAGCCAAGACGCCACTGGCTACTCAATTTGGCGATCGTGGGTAGCCACACCTACGTCGCCAGCGACGTGGCCATGGCGTCCCGGTGAGGTAACGCTTTAAGGGTTGGTCATGGAGTAAGTTACTTTGTTTTCAGAGATATCGTGTTTATAGGCTCTATACAATGATACTGAAACTAAATTGACGATTTTTAGAATTTTTTTCTCTATGTATATTGTATACATATGTATGTTCCTCCATAACTCTTAAACGTACAGGACACAGGATAGGCTACATTTTGTTTTTCAACGCGGACGAAGTCGCGGGCACCAGTTAGTAGGTATTTAATAAATTCGAATTGGCTATCGATTTGTGTAATTAAATTTTGGATGCAGATGATAGATATGTTATATAGATAGGCTATAGCATCAAACTGTAGGTATGCCCCGATTTCTTTTTTATCATCAGTTTCAGGATTGCTTCCCACTTGGAAGAAAAATTAATAAGTAGAAGTACTTACTGTAATATAAGTAAATAAGACAACGAAAACAAAACACAATTTCATGTGATATTTAGAAGACATGTTGAACAAATAATCACAGCACATAACTTAGGTACCTCCTAAAAAGCGTTTACAGTGGACATAAAAGCAAATTTGAGTCGGAAGCAATTTTCTGTTTACCTAAAATCGTCGTAATAAATTGAACTGTTTAGGGAAATTGTTGCAGATTAAAATCGATTTTATTGTAAAACTAGTTTTAATCCGCAGCTTCAATCGCGCTTAAATTCTATAATATAATCATTAAATTACTTTATAATCTACTAGCTATTGCAACGGGGCTTCGCCCGCGCAGTGATATGTTAAACAAAACAGGATGCGCCCTTACCATACTACTAGTGACAAAAAATGGTCCTCCTATTTGCTTTCATTGCCATCTTATCAAAAATAATTTATTTTCATTGCCATCTTATCATATTATCAAAAATAATTTGTTTTCATTGCCATCTTAATACGTATTTTACGTATACTGGCTACTGGCTGTATACTGGCTGAAAATCAGCGCTGTAGGTGCTAATAGCATCTCAGCACAATGCAGAGCCAGTATCCGTTTCACTGCCTCGAGGAAACACACATCTTTTACCCTATTATTAATTCCTTTTTTATTGTTTTTGTATTATGTTTGTGTCGTTGTGATGAGTGAATAAAATTCTTTCTTTCTTTCTATTTTTATTTCTTATTTGCGTATTCTGTTATTGTAAAGTGTTCTCATTGGTTGGTTGGACATATCACTGGTAAGTAGGCATTTTCGATTTTCGTATCTTTCTACGCACAGAATGAACACCCGTCATTGGTGCCAATTTCCGATTTTGACACCGGCGCGTCGGTGCCACGTACTAGGGAGCGTTAGCCTTGTCCTTACGAAGTAAAATAGAAGTCATTGCGCCCGCGTAACTTTTTCAAATCGATCCAGTACTTAGTTTCGGAGCCTATTCTATGCAAACAAACAAATCTTTCCTCTTTATAATATTAGTATAGACTAGCAGCGCCCGCGGCTTTGCCCGCGTGGAATTGGTTTAGAAATATAGGTATTTATTCTCACAAAGAATTACAAATTAACTTACGTGAGAACTTAAATTAAAACTTAGTTACAAACAAACATAATTCACATTACAAGTAACATAGTAGACAAAATGAACAACAAGAGTAAGAAAACACCTACAAGATAACAAATAAGACATAATCCAAAAAGATAGCACCTTTTTGCATAATTAACATTTTTTTTTTTAAATGAGTTAAACTTAATGCATACTTATAGCAGAAATGTCTTAAAAACATTATTAAATTAAAAATATTTACAAGACTATGGGGCTTATTTGATGAAGAATTGATTAAAAGCAATAATAAGCAGAATAATACGATATTGAATGCAAAAAAATTAACTTTAAATGGCTCTCCTGTAAAATTACAAAAAGTGCACTTGTGCCCTTGTCTTGCCAAAGGTGAGATTTATATCGTATTAGATATATCTTTTATTACCTATACGTCTAAAACTATCCTTACATACCATCAAACTACTACAACATGGAACCCGCGTGCCATACAAAACACAACGAATTTTATGGAACATTTAAAAGTGACATATGCGTAGAGCTTGTACTGTCATTTAAAACAAAACAAACATAATAATAAGTACGTCATTTAAAGAAAATGTGACTTTACGTCAACCTATTAGAGTTTAAAATGAAATAGTAGAAGTTGATCGTTACTACCTTTTACCATTGACGCGTGAAGGCAAGAGTCCGCCATGACTCTGTCATAGGCGTTCTTTTTATGTGCCGCTTTGGCATTTGTGACGCAAATTCCAGATAACTCGTATTATAAAACATAGTCCTCCGCCGCGTCTGTCTGTCTGTTCGCGATAAACTACAAAAACTACTGCACTGATTTTTATGCTGTTTTCATCAATGGATAGACGCGTTCGAAGTCGCGGGCAGCAACTACTGTTTAAACAAGAATGCTATACGATGTCTTATTAATACGTAATTATTTTATTTTACAATTTTATATTTTTATTTAATTAATTAAGCGCCTCTTTCAACAATGTCAAGTACGCTAAACCGTCACTTAAAGTCACCTGTCGCCGGGAATAATTTAGCTGATATACCTTTTTTTTTTTTTTTATTTGGGGGAATTTGACATTTACCCCTTGCATAAGCAAGGGACCTTGTTTGGCTGATTTGATCTTATCCAATTATCCAATTATCCAGTTATTTTTTTATTCAGTCCGCTGATATACCTTTGTTGGTACGGTAAACGTCCCAAACATTAAATGGAAAATAATAAAAAAAATCGCCTATCGAATGATGCAGTAAACCGAGTGCATAATTCAATAAAACAGAAAATCATTTCTAAAAGTAACTAATCGACACTTTACTTGTAGTTGGTGAAAGAGGCGCTAAGTGTGATAAAATCAAAGTGTAATCGTATTTTTCTTATATAAAACCTCTAATCCTATAAAGAAGATTTATACTTCTGGCCATATCAATCATATATATATGAGTAGGTAACATAAATGTCATATAAACAAAGAATCCATTGACAGTTTTGTAGGCTTAGTATTTTATTCTTTATATTATTTATTTCATAAAAAATAATAATTTTTAATGTTCACTTTAATATTGAATATTGCAATTTTATAAAGGTAAGAGTTGTTTTATTTCAGAGGTTTATTTCACGGTAAAAACTAATTGCGCACTGGCCTTTTTCAAAATTGATGAACTTGATACAGCTCGTCAATTTATCGTCAATACAGTCGTCAAGGTTAATTTTCTTCGCACAAATTATTATTTATATTATATTATATAATCATTATTTATTTTCTTTGATGACACGTTTGGTCTAGTGGCTAGTAACCCTATAGCTGTTGACCAAGCGGTCGCGGGTTTTTTTAACTTTGTACCTGTGTCATGGATTTATAGTATGTATTATAATATGTATTTATTATTCGCTATTACTTAATTTTCGCTTAGTATTCTTTCTTTTATTGCACGTTCTCATCATCTTAGCAGCAGAATGTCCACTTCTGGACATAGGTGTTTCCCATGATTTTCAAATAGGACCGGTCAGAAGTAGCTTGCATAGATTGATGCCTTTATCAAATCGTCTGTGTCTTGTCCACCTTGTGGGTGGACGTTCTATGCTTCGCTTGCCGGTCCGTGGCCTCCACTCGAGATCCTTCCGGCCCCAGCGGCCTTCGGCTCTCCGTACATGTCGACTTTATCGGTATAATCGACGCAAAACCTAATGGGCTCTGGCGATATCACGTGTCAAATATGCGCCGTAACACACGTTCGGATTTGGTTCGAGCGGACCGAACCAAATCCGACAGTGTATAGAGTAGTCCGGCGGACATAATTATTATTAATCGAGTCCGCCGCGGTCCGCTTGTTTGCACATCGGATTTGGTTCGCACCGTACCAAACCCGAACGTGTGGAGGCTTGTCCGGAGGATCTAGTCCGGGAGCCAGCGACACTTTTTTGTTAGCAGGAGTTTGTTGTTCGACAATAGAGGTGGCAGGAAGTGTTTTTTTTTCCATAATGGACTGCCAGTAAACAATATGTAAAGTTTCAGCTTTGCGCATTTTTGACATTCACTCGCTTGTTTCATTTTTGACATTTAAACATAATTGACATTTATGTTAAATGTTGTTGCCACTTGTTGTCCTGCGATTGAGATGGCAGGATTTTGTTGATAGGCTATATTATCACGACAAATAAAAAAAACAGGCTTGGGCAAATATAGTAACCAAAAGTGTCGCTGGCTCCCGGACGATGCTGGTGTTGTCCCTACCTCCATAATTTTGAGTCCGGTTAGGTCCGATCCGGTCGTGTGTAGCGACAATACCAGCTCAAGGTCAGAGCCCATTAAGTTTTGTGATGTTAATAACTTTGTTCGTCTACAGAGTTTCTCATTCCTGCTTGATCTCTCAATGTAACCCAAAGCCCAAAGCATAGCCCTCCTCAGCGAGTTGGGCTTTCTTACAAGGCCCATATAATTAGAGACTACGTTTCAGCGCCATAATTTGCCATCTTATTGCTGTTTATCTTATGTTAAATAGCCTCTAGAATTAATTTACCCAAATCAATAACCAAGAAAGCATAAAATCTTTTGGTTGTAAAAAAAATAGTAATATTTGTCAGTAGAATTGATTGCTATAATATATATATATATATATATATATATACTTATTTTTAAATTATATAAAAGATTTAATTTTAAATAGAATACAAAATACACAGTTTTTTTTACTCGATAACAGCTAAATTCCCTTGCAGCTTTTCGAAAATGTTAATGGCAAGAAGCCGTACTCATCAAATATGGAAATTCACGCAAATATTACTAGAGAGACGCAATGCAGTTACTGTAAGTTTTTAACCATTATTCGTTAGAATACTATTATAAGTACCCTGTTTTTCCAAAAAACTGCAAGAAATAAAATTGTGGAATTTTCTTTTCGGGTTTGCTTGTGTCTCAGAGGTAATCAGCCACCATCTTTTGAAATTCGTTTACAAATTCCCTAAAACTTGACTGCCGTTCTATAATACAAAATAAAAATTCTATTTATTGTCATTATGGATTACATAATTCAATCAAAGAAATCTCACAGAAAGTTTTTTCTCTATTAGTTTTATTTTCCGAACATATTTTTTTAAAGTCAAAATAAATTGGTAATATACCATTATATAATTGGTAGTGTACAGTACATGTCACAAATAAACCCCACACTACTAGTAAAAATATTTTATTTTCTTATACTATTATCTCATTTTTATTTTATAAAATACTGTGAAATAAGTAATATAGATTAAAGTAATATAGATTAAAGATTTATAATATTAATTCAGTATACTATTAATTTTAATAGTCACACTATTATCTTCTAAATCTATTTTAGGCTGATTTTTATAGGACAATTCTCATAGTACCTAAGTCGGTATAGTAAATGGAAAATCGTGAAATTCACGAGTTTTATGTAAATAGATGACAATGAAATAGTTGAAAATATCAATTGGTAGCCTTCTATCGAAGACAAATAGCTATATTTATATATATATATCGCTGCTTAAAAACTAAAGGGCCACAAATCAAAATTACACTTTTTACAGGAGAGCTAATCGAAAAAAATTAAATTATTTTTTTTGTCTATTTTTTTCTTATTAGGTATATATCAAATATATGCATATTATAATGCATCGTTAGAAGCGTATTTTTTAAGTAGCATTAAGTAAATGTTTTATGTACTTTTATAATAAACTGAATACTAGAAGAGATATTTATAAGCATATAAGTTACTTTTGAATATAGTATATAAAATGTTAAAATATACTAAACATGGAATAAAACAACCACAAGTCTTTTGCAACATACAATATGAAGGATTGTGATTGTATTTTTGCGATAAAAACATTTTTGGATTTTTTTTTTGTTTTATGGCCCTTTAGTTTTTAAGCAGCGATATTTTATGTACTATTTTAAATATGTGTTTCAGAACTTGATAAAGATATCGGCAAAATGCTCCTCAACTAGAGCGGAGTCGTTTCTAAGCGGATCGAATGCAAATTTCTTGGAAGCCCAATATCTCGACTGGGCCAAATCGAAGGGAGCTATTGATTCGGTAAAAGTTTAAACAGCAAATCTGTCTTTTTAGATTATAAATTTTAAAAATTTGTAATGTAAATATAATTAAGTAGGTACTTATGTGTAAAATCATAACAATGACTTTGGTATTATCTACAAATTGGACGATTCTATTTTTTATATGAAAAGTATGTACGCTATTTAAATTTGTTCAAAGGTTTTTATGTAGAATAAATGGCTTATTATTTTTATTATTATTATTATTATTATATGTAATTATATATTTTAGTTTATATTACCAATATTTATATTGTAATATTTAATGGATGTAAAAAAAAACTGATAAACATAACTTTATTTCATTTTAAAAAATTGTTGTACAAATATTAGATTCTTCATGTGATGGTAATTATTGCTTTAAAATTTTTAGTCGTGATAACATTTCTGACGTTTTCGTTTCAGTCCTGGGATGGTTTTTACGACAGCCTCAGTGGCTCTAATGCCTTGAAAATTGAGGATTTTCAAAACGAATTCAGTCCCACCACTGTCAGTAAGTACCGTAACACTTTGTTTTATAATAACTTTTAATAGGTGCATAGTTTAACTAGTCTAACTTCGTTAGCCAAAACAAAACGTAAATTATATTTGACGATACCCGGCAGGACCAACTTTAGATATGAACTTTTCATAGTTTGGATATGGAAAGTAGTGACATAGGGCGTTTCCTAGTCACAAATAGGGTTGTCGGTTTGGCAGCATAAAGCATCCCCTTACATTACATAAGATGAACAGTGAAATAACAGCATGTGTGCTGTTGCGTTACGGTCAGTGAGTGGTGTAAGGGACGCTAGAGCTCACATCATCTGCTAAGGTCATTATTGCTAAGGTCAGCATATTTAATAGGTGACCATAGCCACCATCGAGTGGACCGTCAGCTTGCCTATTGAACTTTACATAAAAAATTGTACTAAACTATTTACGACATGGAAAATTATTCACACAATTATTTTTAATCAGAAACAAAAAAAAAGAGAGGAAAGGAGAGTGATGAAGAAATCAAAGAGAGAATCAGACTACAAATGGCTGTACAGAATCTTATAAGAAGCTATCAGGTACTAAAATTAAGAAAAATCATACATCAATATCATCATCTTTATAATTAGTTGACAGATGCCCAGTACCTGAACATAAGATTCTCTCATATATCTTGCAAAGGGTGCTAGTTTGACTAAGTTACTATTTTTGTAGTGGGTGCCTTCCAGTGTAGCACCATTTTAGCACTTTTCATCCCAACATAATATGTCAGTTCTGCGAAATATTATAGCTCTTTGACGAGACATCACTTGGGACTTCAGCTATCTAATATAATTAAGTAAATAATGAGAAACATGTAAATACCTACTTTAAATTAGCTTCCAATTTCAGAAAAAATTATCGTTACAAAGCATAACGATTATTTTTCTGAAATTGGAAGCTAATTTAATATAGGTATTTACATCCGGAAGTCATTTTTTAATAACTACGTACGAGTACGTACGTACTACGTACTACGAATCGGTAACGCTCGTTGCGTATGACGGTCACCGGCAAATGAAATCGTTCGTCATAATATGTCATATAGACAATTTTTCTATATCTTCGTCAGCGAGCAGCAATCGTCCCTGCTCTGCAGAGTGAGAGCCAGCCCCAATCGCGTCTTAGCTATGACAGCTAAGACTTATCTCATATAGACATCTCTTTACATGAACCATTGCTCGATATTGCATGTGGGAGAGCCAAGTCTTAAAAAAAAATTAAAAAAAAAATAGACGAGCCCGTTGTTGGATTAGGGGTTAGGGTGCTTGCCTTAACGCTCTGTTCTAGGGTTCCCTGATTCGATTCCCGGCTGGGTCAACTTTGTATAGAACTCTACAAAGTCGGCTCTGGTCCACCGTCCACTCGAAACCCATTCAGTCGTAACTCTTTTGGAGTTACGTAATGACTGCGGAGGCGATTTTTTTTTTACCGTACCTACGTCATGTAATCATAATATGATGAGTTGGTCTTACACGACATTTTAAGTAATGTATTTGACTGTGATCCGTCTACATTTTTAGTGTCGAGGGCATCTTCTAGCTAAAACGGATCCGTTGAGCCTTACAATGGGCGCCAGGTACATGGTGCAAAATGCATCGATGGACTTGAAAGGATATACTTGCACAGTTGTCTCTCGAGAGCTTGGCACTACGCTGTGTGAGTAAATTTATTTAAAAAATTTTTATTTCGCGAACGACCGACGACCTGCAAAATGGAAAGGCTATTTATCAAAGATATTGAGGAAAGTAAAAGTAAGGTATCAGTATGTAAAAGTGTCATATAATATACGATGACACATACGAGTACCATACGTACCTAATAGTATCACAAAGTGGGGAACCCATACTAATATTATAATTATTGTAAAAAAGCCTCTGTCTGACTGTCTGTCTGTGGTCTTTTCACGCCTTAACTACTCGACCGAAGGACAATACTCGTAGGCATCTTTCGTCCAGAAAAAAATTACAATTCCCGAGAGATTATCTAAAAATAATAACCCCCAAGCCTTACAAACGTATAATAGCGATGAAAATTTTAGGTTTTATTATTGCTTTTTATTTATATTATTTTTTTTAATTTTTCAACTCGGACGAAGTCGTGATAAATTTATGTTTTAGGTGAAAAACACATGGATATGGTTTTTGAACTCCCTGACAGGACCTTCATTGGAGGCACGGAAACAGAACTGTCGCTCAGGTTTTATAAATTTTAATTTTTATCAAAATCTATATTACGAGTATCTATCAATCTATCTATCTATTAGTTATACCCTTTATAACTCGAGAACGGCTGGACCGATTTTTATGATCTTTGATTTCTTAGTCTCCGCCCTGAATAGCTAAGTCAAGTACCTAACACTGCCTGCACCAAAGAAAGTTCCAAGTTACATCAAGTAAATTAATCCTACAGATTAATAAGGGAAAAAAAATAAAAAAGGAAACCACAAAAAAAATGGAACAGTAGCAACAATTTCCTTTCAATACAAATTGGAATTAAAATCACTGAGCGAATCATATTATTTAGGTATATATAAAAAAGGTAATTTCGTTTAGTAATGGAAGCATTGTGAAACCTGATTATACAGCAGCGGGAAAATCATTTATTGACGTAATTTCATACAAGAAACATGTCTGCTACTTAATTTTTCACATGGAGTTTATTGATATTGATTTTTTACTTCATTGCTTATTTTACATCTCCTTGTATAGATTTCCCGTGACTCTCTCTATTGCTATTTCCATGACATAATAACCTTGATCTGATGCTGCAGCATCAAGTAGTCTGCGGAATAGGTACCTAATTCCTTAGCAACTTAAAGCAAACATAGCATGTTTGAGCTCAATAGAAAGTATTAGAAAGTCGGGGCTAGTGGCTAGTGTCTGAAGAGTTGACCTTTTAGACCTATAAAAAGGTGTAGTAAAAAGAAAGTAGATATTTGTTTTTTATAGCAGGAGCATAAAATAAAAAATAACAATAATTTAAATGTTTTGTCAGAGAGATAATCCAACGACTAGAGGCGACATATTGCGGTTCCATAGGAGTCGAATACATGCATGTATACAACTTAGACGCACTTCAGTTCATAAGAGAGCGAATGGAGAAACCCGGCGCCTTGGAGAAGTCTGCCGAAGAAAAGAGACTCATCATGAGAAGATTGAAGAAAGCCGTGTTGTAGGTTCACTTTAAAAAATCTATTTATTTTATAGCTGCGTTCGTAGTTACCTATAAGCTGAGCAGCCAGTTTTGCGGCAGTAAACACAACCTTAGCCTAAACTCAGACGGATATCAATCGATCAAGGTTTCGTTAAGGTTGCTCGACTGACCAAGGTTGGCAAGGTGAGCACTGACTAATGACAAGCACTCATCTACACTTCTTGCGATTCGGCGAATATTTGGCTCGGCATTCGGCAAATACCGCATGTCTGGATGCAGCTTTACACCAGCGTGGGTCGCTAGTCGTTACGCATTTAAATCCTGGTCTAGACAAGACAGTGAGTTATTGTAAACAGTGTCTGGGAAATATATAGTCTGATAATATTGTTAAATATTGAACAATTTCAGTTTGGAGAAATATTTTGCGACCAAATGGCCGGCGGAGAAACGGTTCGGTTCCGAAGGTGGCGAAAGTATGATTGTAATGTTGGAGGAGATTGTTGACACAAGCACCAGACTCGGAATTGAGTCAATCGTAATGGCAATGCAACATAGAGGTATTTAGACATTTATATATGGCTAAAAGCAAAAAAGATACCAAATTGCGAAGTAAGTTTTTAATAATCGTATGTCGTCCTAGGTCGTCTAAATATGCTTGTGAACGTGTGCCGAAAACAGCTGGTCGATATCTTCGCACAGTTTAAACCCATGGAGCCAAAAGAGCCGGTATTTTTTTAAATATATCTTACCCTTTAAACATAAATATACTTTTGTTACTATTATTACTTATTATTTTAATAAAAATTATCGTGTGAATTGCAATAAGCTCTGTCACTTGACAGATCCAGACCATAGTCAACACAAACGGAAACAATTTGTCTTTTAAATTTTCTGTACCTATTCTGTTTTAGCTAATCTTAATTTCCTTTAATTTCCACTTAGAACCTAGGGGCCCGTAGCCATGTGTGCTGATTGGTTATTGTAACGTCAAAATAAAATTGCACCAATCACAAATTTTTCTCTTAGCGTAGCGTAAACGACTGTAGCACATTTGGCTAAGCCCCCTGTTTTCATAAAAATGTCATAAAAATCATAATCGTCCATACAGGGTTCAGGCGACATAAAGTACCATTTGGGCACATACATTCATAGATTCATCCGGAGAACAAATAAATACATCAAAGTATCGATGAGCTGTAACCCATCCCACTTGGAGGTGGTATCTCCGGTGGTAGCTGGAAAGGCGAAAGCTGAACAGTTTTTCAAAGGAGATTGCAACGGAGATAAGGTTTTTGTTTCTAAATTCTAATATTATAAATAGCATATAGTGAGTTTGTTTGTTTATTACCACTTTTAAACCTTAACTATTCGACCGATCATCATGAAATTTTGCATACGGAACAGGACATGGGGTACCTTTCATCCAGAAAAAACGTACTGTTCCCGAGCCGAGAGATCATCTAAAACACAATGACAAAAAATTCTAGTCCTGACATATTCATGTCAATAAATGATCGATAAAGATAAAATAAATGTTTTAACACCTAAGAAAAGGGGTGCCGACGAAGTCGCACACAAGATTAGGATTAGATATTAGGATAAATAAAATAGCCTTTGAAGTCTGTTGATGACAGATGTGTTAAAATTTCCTTCTTCGACACGTATTTAACAGGTAATGGCGATAATAATGCATGGCGATGCAGCATTTGCCGGCCAAGGTGTGGTCTATGAGACGGTGCATTTGAGTAATCTGCCAGCTTTTACCACACACGGTTCCATACACATTGTGAGCAACAATCAGATCGGTTACACCACGGATCCAAGGTTCGCAAGAAGTTCGCCATACTGTTCAGGTGAGCTAACCACATCTTGTACATACGAATTTGTTGTTTGTGACGAATTTTTTAAACCTTTAGAATTTAGATGATACACAATGTAACGTAATTATGTCGGAGTCTTGAAGTGGCGCCATCTATTACCTGTAGAAACGTCAAGCAAGAAGCTTGAGTGCGATCGACGCGGAACTAGCAACTGTGATGTAGTATCTTTACTTGGGGTAAGTATGAGGCTCACTAAAAGAAGGCGCCTTTCCATCGATAATAGGAAAAAGGACCATGAACGAGCGTTTTGGGTAGAGCGTTCCAAGTGAAGATATTTTGAGCTAGTTCCGCGTCTATTTGCTTCTGCATAATTTCACATTTAAATTTTGACGTTTATTAGAAAATAAAACTACAAGAATCGACACTTATTTCGTGTTTTCGGCTATTCCTGAACCTGATGATAGGTACCTGTACCCCAGAGGGATGACCCGACATACACATGAAACATGGTTCACATTTAGCTCAGATTTATGAGACTCCAATATCTATTAACCTCGCATTTAAATTTTCACCACATAAGTCTTTTTAACAAAAAAAAAAAAAAACCGACTTCAAACCGTTTTCTCATGGATGTCATTGTCAGAATTGGACCAAATTGAAATGGGACCACACGGGAAGCATCAGCTTTCAAATAAAAAAAGAATCATCAAAATCGTTTCACCCAGTCGAAAGTTCTGAGGTTTTTTTAGAAGTTCTTTTTTAGAAGTCGGTTGAAAAGTTAAATTCGAAACAAAAATTCCAGATGTGGCAAAGTGCGTAGACGCACCAGTTCTACACGTGAATGCTGATGACGCTGAAGCGGTGGCCCACGTGGCTCGCGTAGCTATCGAATACCGTTGCAAGTTCAAGAAAGACGTTGTACTGGATCTCGTGTGTTACCGCAGATTTGGCCACAGTGAAGAAGACGAGCCCATGTTTACGCAGCCCTTCATGTACAAGAAGATCAAAACTTTGAAATCAGGTTTATTATACATATATACGGAGAGCTAAAGCCGAAATATCACACATTTTACTACAATAGTAGTATATATATTTTTTATTGATAACAAAAAACTGCAGCACTATTAAAATTATGCAGCGTAACGCCAATTGAAGTTTTTTTTTTTTATAATTTATATAATGAAATAACTAGAACATAATGTTGGTACCCACTTACATACTTTTAAAATATCCTCACAAATTTAAATTTAATTTTATAAAATTGAAGTTGTGAGCCTATTTGAATATCTGTGTATCGGTAGTAGGTAATAGTAGGTAATAGTAATTCTTATATTATGAATTCACAGTGGATCAAATATATGCACAAAAATTGAAGTCTGAGGGGGTAGTAAACGATGCCGATATCAAAAAATGGGAGAAGGAATACACGGACACACTTAACCAACATTTCGAGCTCGCTAAGAAAGTCACGAAACTAAGTATCATGGATTGGATCGACACACCATGGACTGGTTTCTTTGAGGCTAGAGATCCCAATAAGGTAAAGAGTTTTCGCAATACGCTTAAATAAATGTGAGGTTATCTTCAGGCCTTCTAGAGGTCGTTTTGAATGAAAATCTATTCAAATCTTTTCAAAGTTCGAGTGAATAGGTATCTTCTGGGTGAGCTCGCTCCATCATAGGCCTCATCCCTGCTACACGGTTGTTTTTTGGCCACGAAAAAACACATCTATGATAAAAAAAAAACTATAGGTTAAAAACATTTTGATTTCATTCATATGACGTTGCCTTCAATATACACTCCTATCTGTCCCTATTACCATCGACTTGCCTTACCACCCTAAGGGTAGGTTCATAGGCTGGTAAGTCGATGCCTATAACGCTCTATGAGAATCTTATTTTTCGTAACAATGCTGGTAGAGTGCTGGAAGTCTTCTTCTGCCAGAGACCTACAGGACCCGTGCCGCTTGCTCTTTAACAGCTTCAACGGAGTCAAATCTTGTTTCTTTTAATGCGAATTTCACCTTAAAAAAGAGACAGAAATTGCATGTAGCAAGATCCGGATGAATTAACACTGGGATGCTTAATATTTTGTGGTGACAGTACGATATACTGCATTCCACGATCAGGAATTGGTAGCAAAACACCCATTTAGTGACAGCATTTGTTTTGTTGTGAATTGATGGTTGAATACGGTTTTTCACTGTCCATTTTTCACTATCGCTATATAATTTTCCTTATACTCAGACTCGACAGTGTGACCAGACTGTTGTGATTCGATACCTTAGTAAGGGACACCAGAACCCTTTCCCATATCCTCTTATATTGTCCCTTATCCTTTCTCTTAACTGACAGCTCGGCAACACCTTTGCAATCTCCGGTTTTACTTGTTTTCTTAATAATCATCTATGGCCTCCATTGTAATAATCCATGGCAATAACGTGTATATTTAGATTGAAGAAACTGGTATATCGGAGCAAACGATGGCAACTATTTCGAAACATTTCTATACACCGCCAGAGAAGTGGGCCTTCGAAGTTCACAAGGGCGTCAACAGAATCTTGGCTAACAGAGAGAAAATGGTAAGATGTTTAACTATAAGTACCTACTTATTAATGAACACCGTTGTGACCGAACTCATGCAACCGTTGTCAAAGCAATCTAAGAGTCAAAACAAATTACACCGAAACCTACAACATGGAACTTATTTACCGAAAGTTCACTTTTTAGGATGAACGTATACAAAATTAAAGAATGGGGAAGTATATGTAGTTTTTTTTAATATATAAAAGGTAAAAGAAGGTATTGCTGACTGGGCGATGGGTGAGGCGTTTGCGTACGGTGCGTTGCTCCGAGACAAGATACATGTGCGTTTTACAGGCGAAGACGTGGAACGTGGAACTATGGCGCACAGGTATTGTAGAAAAACAATTCAATTACAACGAGCAACATAGGCTATCTCTGCTGGCGATGTGTGTGTGTGTATGTTCCCTATGGACTCCAAAACCACTGAACCAACTTTGATGAAGCTTTCAGAGAATCTTCAGATTAGTCTATCGGGTAATCCTGTCTAGTTTGGTAGCTAGCGATAGGACGCGAGCGAAGCCGGGAGCGTGTCGCTAGTCAATACTAATAATAAATCTGTAAGTGTACATATTGTATGTATGTATGTATATTCCTCCATAACTCGTTAAACGAATTAACTGATTTTTTCATGAAACTTGGTAGACAAACATACAGGACGTACGTACTGTAATACGTACAGGACACAGGACAGGCTACTTTTTTCTTTTTCAACGCAGACGAAGTCGCGGGCGCCAGCTAGTTTTTTATAAAGTTACGTGGGCGCAGTAGCTTGGAACTGCTAGTCATATTATAAAGAGAAAATTAGTATTTATTCTTGTATGTACCTATTTTTCTACGGGCGAAGTCGCGTGCAACAGCTAAAAACACCTTTAATCTATACCAATATATTTATTTATTTACAATAACATTGTAAATATTTTAGTTAATTGGCTATGAAAACACACACTAGGCATGCATGCCTTTATCGTGTGCTTCATGAATTAGTTATAATTTATTTTTTGATATTTATAATAAATATCAAAAAATAAAATAAAAATATTAATTTTAATAATAACAAATTATAAATTACTAAATATACACTAAATTAATAATAAATAGGTACATATAATATAAAAGTAAATAAATATAAAGCTGAAGAGTTTATTTGGTTGTAAGCGCTAATCTGAGGAACTACTGGTTCGAATTGAAAAAATCTTTTTGTGTTGGATATTCCATTTATCGAGGAAGGCTATGGGCTATAGAGAACGCGGACGAAGTCGCAGGCACCAGCTTGTTTAAAATAAAAGTGTTTGTTGTTGACAGGCATCACGTGTACCATCATCAGGGAGTAGATGGCGCCACGTATCGAGTCTTTGATTATTTGTATCCGGACCAAGCGAAATATAGTTTGCACAACAGTTCCTTGTCTGAATTCGGTAATTAAAGCTATCAACATATAAGTGGAATAGATACACATCATGGAGGGATAGTGCGTAAACGTCATTTCCCCTCCTAAAAAAAACTCATCACAGCGGCTTACATGGACGGCACGTTAGATCTAGTGGTTAGTAATCCTAGCTGTTAATAAAACGGTCGCGGTTTCGAATCCTGCTAGAGGCAAATTTTTTTTAAAGTTTTTCGTATTAAATATCAATAAAGTTTTAAAATACATAAAAAAAATCTTTAATTTTTTTTTTTTTTTCAAATTCCCAATTACTTTGGCCGTGCAGAAATAATGCATTTGTTATGTCCAGGGATCCTCGGCTTCGAAGTGGGCTACTCGTACTCTAGTCCGCAATTGCTGACGATATGGGAAGCGCAGTACGGAGATTTCGCCGACACGGCTCAGGCAGTTTTCGACACGTTCATTGCCAACGGGGAGAGCAAATGGGTCTGTCAATCTGGAATTGTTGTGCAACTGCCTCATGGAATTGACGGAGCTGTTAGTACCTACATTTGTTAAGCATATAAATTGATCCTTAGTAATATTATAAATGAAATGCGAACGTTTGTATAGATGGATGTATGGAAGGATTTCAATGAAACAAAAACTCTTTAGCTTTGTATCTTGGTATAGATTATATTATATAAAAACATCTGTCCAGGGCCCCGAGCACTCGTCAGGTAGAGTCGAACGCTATTTACAGCAAGCAGATGATGATGAAGACCACATTCCAAATCTAGACGACAGGGACTTTGCCCGTAAGCATACAATAGGCTATTATAGTATTAAAATCTATTATTCAGTTTGATAGTATTGATTAAGAGTTCAAAATTTTAAAAAACATTAATATTTGTTTTGTTTTTTTTTTTTTTCTCGAATATGATATGTCTTAAATTGTATTATAACATTAAAAACATTTTGTTTAATATTTGTTATTTTTTTTTTAAGTGAAACAACTACGAAATTGTAATTGGATAATTTGCAACGTGACTACTCCTGCGAACTACTTCCACATGATTCGACGCCAGATTGCTATGCCCTTCAGGAAACCCCTCATCTTGATGACGCCTAAAGTTGGACTGAAACATCCCTTCTACAGGTCGCCCTTCAAGGATTTCTTGCCGGGAACTTGCTTCCAAAGGTATTTATATAGTCTCACTCGGTGATATCGGGTACACCTATTTTTAACTACAAATAGGGCCTCTTTTACATATTATTATAGGGTCATTTTACATATAGGGTCTCCTGATACATGTACTTTTATACTTAATAGGAGGTCCCCTACACCCGTTTTGTACCTAGGCTTAAGTTTATTAATAAATTATTTTGTATTTTGTATTTTTTTCACCATCTGTCAAGTAGACTAACAGTCATTTAAAGTGACCGGTCACAGGGGATAATTGAGCTGATATGATATACCTTTGTTAAGTCATAAACATTAAAAAAGAAAAGAAAATCGCCTATCGAAGGATGCACTAAAAAGAGTGCATAATTTAATAAAACTTAAAATTATTTCTAAAAGTACCTAACTAATCAACACTTTTTTTGTAG
The DNA here is from genome assembly GCA_945859745.1 of Synanthedon formicaeformis. NCBI lineage: Eukaryota > Metazoa > Arthropoda > Insecta > Lepidoptera > Sesiidae > Synanthedon > Synanthedon formicaeformis. The sequence goes on along the minus strand of OX243956.1, from coordinate 12,448,888 downwards.
TTGGTGAAAGAGGCCCATAAACTAGCTCAACTTACTTGTAGATTATGAAAAGAGTTTCAATGCTTGAAGAGATGACAGAGCCACGCCACCTTTTACCGTAGCCTATTATCACAAACAAAAAGCATAGGTGCTGCAAGTGTGCTGCTGACTTTAGTATAAAAAGCCTATTTCCATATTATCAGCCTTAGGCTTTTTAAAACTTTATTTTTCAATTTTAAAATATTTCTAGTTCACTAATAGAGCTGCGAGTTATTTTTTTTTTTTTCTAATCCTAACATATTATAAAACAAAGTCCCCCGCCGCGTCTGTCTGTATGTCAGTTCGCGATAAACTCAAAAACTGCTGCACCGATTTTCATGCTGTTTTCACCAATAGAGAGAGTGGCTCTCGAGGAAGGTTTTGGTACATAATTTGCATCTGTGCAAAGCTGGGAACAGGCGCTTGTTTTTATATAAAATGAAATAATACAGTAGGTACTGTAGGTAAATGTAGGTAGGTACCTACCTACATGCTTCCACATTCCAAAATTATGCAGCGTAACGCCAATTGCGGTTTTTTTTTTATAATTTACTAAGCGCCTGTTTCACAAACGTCAAGTAGGCCAAACTGTCATTTAAAGTCACCGGTAACCGGGGATAATGGAGCTGATATACCTTTGTTTGTACGGTAAACGTCCAAAACATTAAATCAAAAATAATAATAAAAATTAAGCTATCGAATGATGCAGTAAACCGAGTGCATAATTCAATATAACAGAAAATGATTTCTAAAAGTAACTAATCAACACTTTACATGTAGTTTGTGAAAGAGACCCTTAATGAAATAAACTTTAGAACATAATTATATCCACTTACCTACCTACTTACATAGTTTTAAAATATCCTAACAAATTTAAATTACATTTTGTTATAACAGAGCTATACCAGAGAGCGGACCCGCGAGTAAGAAGCCAGAGTGTGTTAAGAAATTACTCTTCTGTTCGGGCAAAGTGTCGATCACAATTGACGAGTTGCGCAAAGAGAAGAAGCTGGAAGAACAGATCGCGATGTGTCGCATAGAACAGATCTACCCTTTCCCGTACGACATTATTCTGCAAGAGTTTTGCAAGTACCCCAATGCTTGTGTGTACTTCTGTCAAGAAGAACACAAGAACCAGGGTCCGTGGCTCTTTTGCAAAGTGAGGCTTGAGAATTTGTTTGCGAAGAGGATCTGGTGAGTTATAAGAAAAATTATATTAAAATAGTTAGGGCCTCTTTCGCCATCTCTGAGTCTAACCATCGTTTAAACGATAAACGATAAGATACGATAAGATAAGTCACGATAAGGTGACTTTATAGTCACCGGTAAGAAAGCTTTTTAAATAAATAAATTTTCCAGGTGTATTTCAAGACCGTCTAGTCCTGCTTCTGCCACAGGAATCAAATGGCTGCACGCTAAAGAATTGAAGGAGCTAAAGGAAGCCATAATAAAGTTGTGATTGCATTGTTAATTGCGAAATTGTTTTTTTTAGTTGGAAATGAAACGTTCAAATGTCGCCGTGTGGTTACTGTACTGTATACTATACTTTCGAATTTATTTTTATATTATTATATTTCATGTTAGAACAATGTTTTTGTTTTTTATTTATTAGTACTTAAGACACTAGTAAACTAAAAAGTTATTACGCGATAAAATAGTCCCATAATATCGCTTCTTTTTTTTGCTTGATGTCGGCCCGAGGCACAAAACTTTTTTGTGTTAATAAAATTACTTGACGTCACACTAAGTACCAAAAAAAAAACCAGGCAAAAGTGTAATAGCAATGCATAGTCATGCGTTATCATGACATTATATTGCTTATATTATCTATTATTATATAATTAGTTGCTGCCCGCGACTTCGCCCGCGTAACTTTGTAAATTTTTTACTAAAACCAGACTAAAAACCTTCCTCGACCACCACTCTATTCATTTGTGAAAACAGCATGAAAATCGTTAAATTGGTGCAGTAGTTTTTGAGTTCATTGCGAACAGACAGACAGACAGACGCGGCGGAGGACTTTGTTTTATAATATGTTAGGATAAGGATAATTATTTATTTTTCATGGCGGAAGTTCAGCTTTGTAGTCTGTGCTATTAATAAGTTTTGTTGTCAGTGTCAGACAGTTGACGTTGACTCTTACGAATGGTGTCAAATCGACTGTCATTGTCATTGTCAATGTCAAGTCAAGTTCGTCAAACAAATTTCAATTCAAAATCTACCTACTTCGCGGCTGCTCTGCTACTTTACTTATTTAATTTAATAATATAATTATTAATATTGTTATATTCAAATCAACAAATAGTTTATTTTCAGTTTTAACTTATATACACTAAGTATGAATCCTACCCTCTATGATATGCGCTTTCTTAAATTATACAAGCCATAATTTATTACGATAATGTTATAGGTATATTTGTTTTCTAAGAATTACAACTTCTAAATAATGTCTTATTTAGAGTTTTATACGACAAATATTATTAACAATACAAGTAGCGATATCATTAAAGGGACTTGCAACACTATGTGTCCTCAGATTGAAGTCGCTATGTAAGTATATATATAGATAGTATGATTCAAATTTCAAATATTAATCCTTACATATAAAACAATCGTGTATTCGCGATTAACTTAAAAACTACTGCACCGCTTTTCATGCTGTTTTCACGAGTGGATAGAGTGGTTCTCGAGGATGGTTTTAGTATATAATTTACAAAGTTACGCGGAAGAAGTCGCGGGCAGCAGCTAGTTAATAAATAAATAAAAGTTTGTAGGTTTAATTTTATTAAATGTCTTAACAATCCTTTATTTTACAGGCGAGTTAAAGAGAAAATGGTACATGTACTCGAGGTTACAGAAACTGGAAGAAAATTAATAAAAAGCTACAGTAGGTCAGCGGCGGATTCGGTTTTGGCCGTTGCACACCTCTTGCGTCCTTACCCTGTTCTCAAGGATACATTACAATATCTTCTATTGACGTAAGACCTGTTTTAAAATCATCTGTATATTAATTTTTTGACAAAAGCAGTTTTGTACACTTGGATGCAAAATGATCAAACGATCAATACAATAAAATAAATTTACAATAAAATAAACCATTAGCCTGTCTGCCGACTTACTTTTATATTTATTTATTCTCATTAAACCTTATAGCTACTCTTATGAACTATAAGTAGCTATAAGCTCATAGGAACTACTAGCTGGTGCCCGCGTTCAAAATGTTAAAATGCCTTCCTCGAAAAATGGTCTATCCAACACAAAAATAATTTTTCAATTCGAACCAACAGTTCCTGAGATTAGCGCATACAACCAAACAAACAAACTCTTTAGCTTTATATAATAGTATAGATAAGAAACTATAATAAAAATCTTAATTAGGTAACAATAAATTTAATTAGGAACACAAAGACAAAAAAGAAAATTAAATCAAACTTGGTCACTGCTATTGAAACATTACATGCCTACCATGCATCAACAGCTTAAATCTAAGATTAAAAAGCTTTCGTTTTTTTGTTTTAGTGTGACCAAAAGGCAAGATGTTCCAGATTCGGTTATTTATGATTTTATAAATGATCGTTTGAGAAGTGTGAGACAGGACATGACCATACAAAGGCTGCCGCCCAATGAATGCAAACAATTGTTGGAACCTATGATAAGGTTTTATATTTATTATGGATATGTGTAAGTATCAAAATAGTTCATTAAATTTATTTATTTATTTAAATTAAATAAATGTGCTAAAGAGTCCAGATTCGATTTTTAATTTGATTAGAGGGACAAGAAGTTATTATTATTTTATTATTTTCATAGATTTGTGTGAATTTCATAGTGAGCTTTGAAAATTTAACTGAGTTTTACTAAACTTGTGAGAATGTATTAATTTTTCGAAAAACTAATGAATGTTTCCCTATGGTAGAATGCCCTTAGAAACTTTTATGTTGTGAGGCCAATTTGACGGCCTTATCTTAAATACAGAGCTATACAAGACATTTTTTTAAAAGTTAAAACAGACATAAATCTGCACCCTCATTCTGTTTTGTTCCCAACGTCACATATCACAAACTTAGTGCCGCTAGTAGCTACCTAATTTAATACACTAAAGTATTATTACTAATTATAATATGTGTATTGTTATTTTACAGATTATGTGAACTACCACAAAATAATTACGACCCATTTCTAAATAAGAAATATTTACTAGAATGCTTAAAATGTTTCCTAAGTTGTTGCGACCAAGACGAAACATTGCTTAAAAATAAGTGGCATATGAACATTGAAAATCAATTATCAAACTTGGACATCAATGATCAAATTAAATTAACTTGCGATAGAGAATTAATGGAAAGTCTATACCTATTATGTAACTTGAACGATGTAGTACACCCTTTGTATAGATATCTAAGTCTCCCTAAACATATCAAAAGGTGAGAAATTTTTATGTACCTACTATTTGTATAGTTTGTACCATTTTAATAAGGAAAACTAGTGTTTGTATGATTGGGTATTTAAATAACTTCAATATTGATTTAGTACTTTACAATTTTTCGGTCAATTTCAACATTTTCCCAAGCATTTTCAACATTTTCCAAGGCTATTTCAACAATTTCCCAAGCATTTTCAACATTTTCCAAGGCTATTTCAACAATATCCCAAGAATTTTCAACATTTTTCCAAGGCTATTTCATCAATTTCCCAAGCATTTTCAACATTTTCCCAAGCATTTTCAACATTTTCCAAGGCTATTTCAACAATATCCCAAGCATTTTCAACATTTTCCAAGGCTATTTCAATAATTTCCCAAGCATTTTCAACATTTTCCAAGGCTATTTCAACAATTTCCCAAGCAACATTTTCCTAAGGATAATGTTGAAACAGCATGGGAAAATGTTGAAATTGACTAAGAATGGTTAAAAAAAATCAAAAAATGTATTTATTTTTTCCAGCCATACAAAAGTAAAATTAGCGTACAAAATAGCAATAGCTAATCTAAACGGTAATTTTGTTCGGGTGTCGAGGTTTATGAAGTCACTCTGTCCCCTCACGTTTTGTGCCTTAAACGTTAATATGCCAATAGTTCAAAGGTAACATTTATTTTTATTTTCTTAATTATTTTAATGGTATAAGTTGTAGAAGATTTTGCATGTCGCATTAAATAACAATTTTCATTCAGAATATAATAAAGCATATCAAAGGGATTTTTCCTTATTATTACTTATTATACTTTATTACTCTTTCACGCAAAAACTACTGAACCGATCACCATAAAAACTTGCATACACGTTGTCTGGGACACCAGAAAGGACATAGGGTACCTTTCGTCGTTCAACGCGGACGAAGTCGCGGGCACCAGCTATTAAAAAAATAAAATTATTTCTTGCTTGTAGTTGGTGAAAGAGGCCGCCCTTAAACTCAAGTACGTGTACCTACTGTTCGAAATACTTTTCAGGAGCGCGTTAAAAGTGATGAGCGTGGCGTACAACAGGACGCGGCTACCGTCGCCAGTGGTGGCCGATTGGCTTGTGTTGGAAGGGGCGAAAGAGGCAGTCGAGTTGTGCGCGAACTACGGACTAACCGCGGACGTGCAAACGGTCTCATTTGTACGTTCTCAATTCGCACCAAAGGATTCTGTGGTGAGTTATACGTTTCCACAAGGTGTCAGCCAAAAAAAGAACGCGATTGACTGTTTCGCGCGACTGCTTGGAGTTATTTGAAGATTTTTTGCATAGTTTTGTTACTGTGGACGAAACATGGGTTCACCAAAGTACACCAGAGACAAAACAACAATCGAAACAGTGGGAGAAGACCCGGTTCGCCACCCCCTAAAGAGGCTAAGTCGATTTTGTCCGCAAATAAGGCGATAGAAACCCTGTGCAAAAAGGGTTATTATAGGATATTAGATTATATAAATGATGAACATCCTTGGAGTTGAATATAGTTGAATATTGTGTTATTAGATTGATATATATGTATTGTTACGTGTTACATGTTGTAAATTGATTTATGAAAAGAGCAACTAGGGGGTTTCTTGCCGAGTTCTTCCCCCTAGAAACAGCTTTCCGAACCGGTGGTAGTTTGTAATTTTGACGAAGATAAATGTTTTGTAAAAACTTACATCTAATAAATGATTTGAATTTTGAATTTTGAATAGCTTCAGTGTTTTGGGACTCAAAGGGTGTGATTATGGTTGGTTGATTATCATAAAAAAGGCCGTAATAATATAAACTTTGATTACTACCGCATCTTACTGCGTCGTTTACGGGAAGGAAATTAAAGAAAAAACGCCCTAGAAAGCTCATAGGAAAAGTTCTTTTTCATCAGGACAATGCGCGAGTTCACACATGTGTGTAAATCAATGTCTGAAATTCACAACTGTGGCTTGTGAACTGTAACCGCATCCGCCTTATTCACCTGATTTGGCACCATCCGACCTTTTTTTTTGTTCCCTAACTTAAAAAAAAAACCACTTGTGGAGGTCAGAAGTTTTCCACAAACGACGAAGTCAAAGCAGCAGAGAATTATTTTTTTTTCAATGACCTAAATGCTTGCAGAGGAGGTGGCAAAAGTGTATTGAACTTGATGGTGATTACGTAGAAAAATAAAAATATTATTAATTTTATTGGTCAAGCCGAATACTTTTCAATCCGCCCTAGTATTATATCAAGAACTAGCTGCTGCCCGCGACTTCGCCCGCGTAACTTTGTAAATTATATACTAAAACCTTCCTCGAGAACCACTCTATCCATTGGTGAAAACGTCATAAAAATCGGTGCAATAGTTTTTGAGTTTATCGCGAACGGACAGACAGACAGACGCGGCGGAGTACTTTGTTTTATAATATGTAAGGAAGGTTATTATAATATTATACAATAATAATTTTGTTTCAGAATCCACCGCGAAAACTTCATAAAATGGAGGATAAATTTAATTTCAACATTGATTACATATTTACTTACAAATCATGAGTTGTTATATATATAAAAGATGGTTTTTTTTCATGCTTTTGCATTCACAATATACTTTGAAATCTTATTATTTTTTTTCATATTAATGGCCTCATTATGTTATAATAAAAATCGCTCAGTAGCATAATGTACAAAATGGTCAAAAAATCACATATTTTAATTGTCATAAATTATGTTGTATGATGTTAAAATATGCTGTAATTTTTAATTACTATTTTTATTAACAAGACTGAGGCCATTGAATTCAATGCATATTGTTATGTAAGTTTTTTTTTTATATTAAAATAAAACAATTTCCCCTCACTTCTTTTTTTAATCGCCTTTTATATAGCAATACCGAATATAGTTAAAAAACAAAACAGTTATGTAACTGAATTGTGTGAACTTGGTGCAGATTTTAACTATATATATTTTTATCCGCAAACTAAGACCATAATATTATATTATATTATATTATATTATACTCCTATGTAATTTATACATCCTGGTATGATATATTTAATTGGCGTTAGTCGCCACTGAATGGGTTGAATGTAAATAAAACAATATTTATAAAGGGATCCTTTATTTATTTACATAAAAAATTCTCCTAATTATGCGACTAATTACAACGAACAACAAAATCTATCTAAATATCAAACAAATAGGTTTAGTTAGAAATATATGTCTCGCGCATAGTCCCACGACTCGTGACCTTAATATATTATATTTTACAAGTAAATTCATTGCATGCGGTTATATACCGTAAATATAAGCACATATAATACAAATCAGCTTGCGTTTTGTACAAGCGTCGGAGCTAACAGAGTTCATAATGTGACAGAATTATTCACATTTTAAAATAAAATATCCGCCAAACATGTCTAAAAGTTGACAGAAATAAGTATAATAAGTACTAAAATTATTTTCAAAATGATTGATTCGGGCTTTTCTGAGCTTTTTATATCGTCTTAAAACTTATAGTATTGGGTAAGTAAGGGTAACTTAACTAGACCATTGGGTAAGGGTGTGTTCAAACATAGCTTACAATAAGACGAACTGCTTCTTCTTTGTGACTTTTAAGATTACCTTTTCACTTTAAAGGCCTGCACACACGAGAGAATTTTGATCGGCGAAGACAAAAACCCTCAAAATCACGATTAAAATATATTGTGTAATTTTTATAAACAAAATTTTCATAGGTTTTGTTTTCTTCCGCGAACAAAAGTCTCTCGTCTGCGCACGCCCTTAAAATTACAAAAGTAATAGTATCCTGAGATTCTTTAGAAATTTCTTCTCAGCGGGCCTATTCTCTATCTGTGGTTTTTAAAACGTATCGACTCCAATGTCGACATTTAATTGGAAATAATACTTTGTCAAATTAAAAACCACACAATAACGCGTCAATAACTTCATCGACATGTATAACTACGTAAAAAAACACATGTCGATGAGGTTATTGGCGCGTTATTACGGAAAAAACGTCGTAGACAATTTGACATGTGCTTAGTGAATGCCAAAGTAGACAATTGTCGAGTCTTTAACCGCATCGAGTCGATAACCACAGCAAAACCACACATAGAGAATACTGGCCCAGGATCTTCATCATATTGACTATCAATTTTTTTTCCGAAACTTCTTCTGAAAGCTTTTTTTTTTTAAATTTCTTTAATGAGTAACTGACTCTTTTACTGACTTCAAAAACTCACATAAATCGGCGGCTTATTATACGCAATATTTGAACACGCCCTTAAGTTGGACAAGTGTAGGGATTGTATATGTGCACAGTCAGTGTACTACAAATATAAATTATCGCGGGTAAAACCAGAATAAAAACAAGAAAAAAAAAAAAAAAAAACAGTTTTAAAATTAAAATCTCATTGTGTTTTCAGTTCATTGAAATTCCAAATTAAACCTATTAGAGAAAATGAAATAAATCCGTAAAATGGGGCTACGTTGGCCTTGCTAATTTCGACCTTAGTCGAGTATGCGATAAGGTATAATATTAAATGCCAAGTCTACAGTTTCTGATCCATGCATGGGATCACTATCTAACAGACTGTTGAAAGTTAAACTGGACCAAAGCAAAGCGGGGTGTTTATAAAATCAAATTTGCATTACCATAGAGCCGTACCATATTTTAAAAAAGTACACATTTCGTCTACGTCTAAAATAAATTAACAAATTGGTAACTAGAAAATAACACTCTACTAAAACGCACGAATTAAACAGACGATTAAAAAAAAAAGGAAGCTATTATAAAAATTTTGAAACTTATATAAAGGCAGGTTTGATGCGGATATATATGCATCCGCAAATGCGGAACTTCCGAATCGATTTAGACACTCGCAATAATCGATGAAAATCTTTTGCGGATGAGCTTTATTTTATTTAAATTGTTTCAATTTTCCATTAAATAAAAGCTTGATCACTTAAAAAAATATATTAAAATGTTCAGTTTCAATCATTTATTAAAATAAAATCTATTTAAAAAAAAACTTGAAATCCGCATTCGCAGATGCTGAAAATTCTGTATCCACGATAACCCAGGTATTTTTTTAAGGTATAAAGTTCAAAACACAAAACTTTTTTTACACATAATTTTCACAGCTACATTTTTAACTCCACTCATTAAATATAACAATAAATAACGATAAATAACAAACGAGTTATACATTTTATGAACGTCTCTGCATTATTTATACAGTTTTTTTATTTACATTTTTTTTTATATATATCGTAGCACCGTGGTGTTAATTTTTTTATTTTATTTAAAAAGCCTCGAACCATATTCATAAAAAAAAACAAATGAAACTCGTACAAGGGTTGTCACTTTTACACTTTAAAATAAAATAAGTGAATCTTCTCAATATGATTAATGCACATTAAAAAAAAAAAAAAAAAAAAAACAAATATAAAACAAGGCGACAACCCTAAAAAAGTATTATTTACAAACAATTTCATAAAAAAATCACTTTAATTTCACATCACGACTCGATTCGTCACAAGATTCGCAATCGATTCTAACTATTCGATAAATCTAGATAGACCAATTCGCAAGCGTGGCTTCATTTTTTTTTATTGTAAATAAATAATAATAATAATAATAACATAAATCACGCGAACTTACGCAACTGGTCAATAAAAAGTCGCAGTCAAATTCATAATTTATCGTCGTATTTTTAATTATATAAATAAAATGCACTTTAAAAATGTTACAATCGTTAAAGCCACGCTCGCAATACTTAAAGGTTTGATCACACATGAGAGCTACGTTTGGTATTCATTTTTAAAAGAAATACCTAACAACATTTTTTTTTTCTTTTTAACAAATCACAGTATGACCGAAACCGCTGTAGCACTCCTTAGGAATTGCGGGGTGAGGCACGAGTTCACATGAGAGCAATATTGTCGGACACATCTCACGATATCGATTCACAATATTTTTAAAAACGGTCGAGATAGAGCTTTCTCTGTATTTATTAGTTAATATTTTTACTTATCAGGGTAGGTTACGTGTAATATTAACAATTTTTCTTTCACAGAGCACAGAATCACCGCGCTTTGTGTTGCAAAACAATCTCGACTTGCATATTTTTTTATCTGAAAATTGCATTTCATCAAAAATTCTGGTGTATCATGTCACAATTAAGTAATTGTGACATGATACACCAGAAGTTTTGCATTTTTTATTTATATTTATACATCAAATCACTGCACAATGAGGGATTTGTATCGCTTTTCTGGATAACTTAACTCCATAACGTGCAAATAGAAAGTGGCGACCAAATGCGCCATGAGCTGAGCACAGCGCAAGTGCGAGGCGATTCTTTGCTATGTGGTTTCTTTTTAATCTAGACAATATCACAGTTTTGATGTGACGAGATATCGCACGACCCATCTCTAGATATTTTATCTCTTGCTAGTCCGACATAGGCAAGGCAAGCATAGACGACGGACGGACAAACCGAAGCACACATATTTAAAGCGTGGTACAGTGATTCGGGTCAAACTATGTGTATGAAACCAAGTCGCTAATTTATGTCATTTCATGAGTTGCCATGGAAATTTACATAATATTATAAATACCGTTCAAACAATATTAATTCATTCGTTTACAACAAAATATTAATATTTTTTGCAATTTTTTTATAGATTCATATTTTTTACATAACGTAGGAATGAAAACAACTAATCGTGAAGAGAAAAGTTCTTTGCACACTTTTGATACGGAATCAATCAAGAAAATCATAAATTAATTAAATATTTGGATCCAAAATATTTTTTAATTTCAACGAGAATTAGTTTTAAAATCTTAACATTTAATGAACATTTAATTCTTTAACAAGTTTGACAACAATTAATATACACTAACTACCCTCACATAAGGATATTTTAGTTTTATTGGTGGGTCGGTTTCTATTCAACTCATAGATTTATTAAACTCATAATAGTAGGACATTTGAAACATGTGTGACTTTTACACTATTATATTATTTAATTAATTAGTACATTTGAGGTCTAGATAAAATTAAAACCCTCGTCGTAAATCCAGACTCACAGAGAATCTGGAAAGAAAAGTTTTGTCATTTGTATTTTAAACGAATGGCCCGGGTGGAAAAGCTAAGCCAAAAATTAATTAAAAAAAAAAAACTATTAAATACTACTTACTAAACTAACAAGTTCAGACTGAGCGCAGCTTTCATTATTCAATAGATTATTATAATATTAAAATTTAAATTAAAAAAGTCAGTTAGACGCCCTTAAATGTAAAAAAACATGTAATAAACACATAAAGTACAAATTCAACTATTGCTGTGTTCAATCTGAAACTTACGACTATTACACAAAAAAAATTTTGGTATGTGATTTTTATTTTTTTTGTGTAAAATACTATTAACGACACTTCGTAACGACACCAGTGCCTTCAGAATATATTTTTTATTTATTATAGTAGGTAGATTATTTTTTTTTCTTTTTCTTCTTTGTATAAATTTGTATATATTTTTTTTTATTATACATTTTTAGGTTGTATTTTAATTTTAACTATTTGGAGCATTTTGTATTATGTTTTGTTTAGTAAGTGTGTAACCTCACCATCGGTTCCACCGGAAGACATTGAGCTGAGTTGGAGCAGCAACACGGTGAGTGCAATTTGTGACAGACAAATATAGAAACCCCCAATAGAAACTTCAATCACTCATTATTACTAGTGCCAGTAGTAAAATAAATTAATCTTTCAGCAGTTTGAGTATTTAAAAAAAAGGATTATTACTATTTTAATGACCAATTCAATTTACTAAAGTAATGCCACGGAAACAACGCCATCAATGTAAACAAACCGACCCGTACTGAGTTTTACGACATCGAATGCTTACATATCTTTGTCCTTTTCCCTCGCACGTAAAAATGTGAGAGACGGTTGGCGCTATTTTGTTTCGTGTTACAGGAAAGCGGTCTTGGCAACACTTGGTCACCATTTTAAGATATTTTATTATCCTGGACGAATAGGTGGTCACTTAGGAAGCTTTGACAGCGAACAGGTATTAGTCAAATGTAAATTGACAGTTTTGGTGATGTATTACCCCAACATTCCAATGTCTCAAGTGACTTCCAATTTGAGGTAAAAATGCGTTTTAACTATTTATATCTTAAACTAGCTGCTGCCCGCGACTTCGCCCGCGTATAAAAAATTGATAAAAATTAATTCTCAGACCTACCAAGTGTACATATAAAATTTCATCAAAATCGGTTAAGCCATTTCGGAGGAGTATGGCAACTAACACTGTGATACGAGAATTTTATATATTAGATAGATTTAGTAATATCTGTATGTGGACATGCTTGTGCATGTGCATTGTTAATTTTTTTTTGTCCTTTTTACTATATTTTTGTTTGTGTCCCAAATATTAATAGAATAAAATAAAAAAATGTTATAAACTCCTGAAAGTTTGTTTACATTTTTTCCTTTGTCTCCGTGGCTTTGCTGAAGCTGAGTTTGAGTGATCAAGAGGATATTTATTAGGGATGCAAATGCGTTGCACATCCCGTGGGATGATAAAGGCACCCCCATCACTCGCGCACTGAAACAAGACGTGGTAACACATTGTGTGCGTTGTGGTCCCAAAGGGACGAAATGTAATAAGGTTGTTTACCGTGAGCTCAATTGTGGTCTAAGAAGGCGTCGTCGAAGAGTTCCAGCTCGTGACTGAGGTAGTTCGCCTTGTTGCGGAGTTTCTTTGCAGAAGTGGAAGCGTCTTCGAGGAGTTTGATGGCTTCCTTCACTTCGCACAGCTCCGAGTCCATCTCGGTGGTGGCCTCGTCCACGAGCCGACAGAGCCGCGCGAACATTGTTGACAGCTCCCTGAAATTCACGTACAACGTAAATATATAATAAGAATTTTCTTTTTCAAGTTACTTATTCTTAATAAATGAAGGTTTTTTTTTTTTTAATACTTTAATACTCACTGTTGCACTTGATGGCTGCAGTTTGCCGAGGTCAAATCAACGATGAGCCGCAGCTTCTTACTGGCGTGCGCTACATACTGACGCTTGAACACCCTCTCCTGCGCTTTGGCCGTCCACGTCAGTCTCTCGTACATGTACAGCGCTCCGTATAGCGCGCCGGTCGCCGCTAATGCGCGCCAACCGACCGTCTTGAGCAGCAGACCAGACAGCAACAGCCCGCCCATCGTGCCCTGTGACGTCAGAGCGCCCATCGCCACGCGCGACACCATCCCCCACTCCTCGGCCGACAGCGGCCCGATCTGTGACGTCACCGGTCGCGGTTCCACCGTCGGCACGCTCACTTGGAGAGGCGGCGCTATCGCTTTGACGGGCCGCGGCGCTTGACGGTTCTGAAAGCGCTGAATGAGCGCCGTGAGCCCGTACGAGAACCGAAACGAGAGATCCTCCTGAAAGTCGGCGCATAGGTTGTCGCAGTTGAGCCGGTACAGCACTTCGAACGGCTGCTGGTGGGGCACTATGTAACTGGCTGCGGCCGCTCGCTTGTTCATGGGCAGAATGTTGTACATGCGCTCGGCCATGTCCTCCTGGGCCGTGTCCATCTCGTGGCCGATGTCCGAAGACAGGCGCTTCTTGAGCCTAGAGCCTAGTCCGGACTCGACGTGTCGGTGGAGCGCTCGCTTGTATTGCTCGAGCGCCGAGCGCTCCGTTCGGAATGGAGCTTCGTATTCGTCCACTAGGGCCGCAAGTCGACGGATCTCCTGGCTGAGAGTGAGCGATACCTACACAATAAACATCGAGTTACTTTATATGAACAGGGAAGGGAAAAAAACATTAGTTCAAGGGTAAAAAACGTGAGGTACAATATAAACAATACCAATTTAACTTTTATTCCTTTACTTCACAATTTATTTGTGTTTTAAATAGAACAAAATAAAGGGTATTACTGTATAATAGTATAATATCCTTCCTTACATATTATAAAACAAAGTCCTCCGCCGCGTCTGTCTGTTCGAGATAAACTCAAAAACTACTGCACCGATTTGCATACTGTTTTCACCAATGGATAGAGTAGTTCTCGAGGAAGGTTTTAGTATATAATTTAAAAAGTTACGCAGGCGAAGTCGCGGGCAGCAGATAGTATTTAATATATTTATATATGAGGTGTAATGTTAAAAATGATGATGAACCAAACAATACTAAAGATAATTATTATCAACGAGTGATAAATAAACAGAACATGATCCAAAAGTAAGTTTATAAAGTGTATTCTTAATATTCAAGCAAATCAGTCTACAGCAGCGACATAATAATATGAACTGCATTATTTATTAATATCTCACAGCCCTTAATTGGCGTTACAAGAGGAGGGTTTTGATCCTGTTAGCATACAAACGCCATCTATCAACTATCTTTAGTAATGTCAACATTCCCCAACAATAGAGAGATTATTATGACGATACACGATTTAGTTGTTAGAGATGATTTCACACAAAAATATCGCTAAACTTCACCAACTTTTCACGATACCTTGTGCTCGACGCTCTCCACCATCCTGCCGATCTTGTCCTTCATCTGTCGCGTGACGGTGGTGAGCTGCTCCTCGATGGTGGCGAGTTGGTCGTGCAGCACGCGCTGCTGCTCCTGACGGGCGGCGCGCTGGTCGCTGGCGAGCGCGTACACGTGCTCGAGCGCGTGCATCACGTCGCCGGCGATGTTCTTGCCGCGGCGCGAGTGCTGCGCGAACTTGGTCCGCAGCGCCGACTGGCTGATGCACTCCTCGAACTTGCGCTCGAACTCGACGAACTCGAGGTAGCGCACCTGGTGGCCGTCGGCGAGCGTGGGCGACGAGACGGGTTTCTCGCGCTCGCGCATGCGCGTCAGCAGCGCCTCCTTCGCCGAGATGAAGAAGATTCGCTCCTCGGCCTCCTTGGGCGTGCACACGCGCAGCTCGCGCGACAAGAAGTCCACGCAGCGGTTGGCATGCTGCGTGCGCACCTGCACACACCATCGCGATTATAATACGAGTCACCAAACAAGAGACCGTCATAAGGCAATGCTACCGCGCGGGTCGTCTTCCGCCCTCCACCACCGTTTATTGTATAAAATAAAAAAGCTAAAAGTAAACAGCCCTACGCTGTTAGTTAGTTATAATAGAAGTTTATGTTTATATATATCTAGCTGGCGCCCGCGACTTCGTCCGCGTTGCAAAAAGAAAAAAGTAGCCTATCCTGTGTACTGTACGTCTAAATGTTTATCTGCAGTAAAATCAGTTAATTCGTTTAAGAGTTATGGAGGAACATACACACATACAATAACTACACTTACAGATTTATTATTAGTATTTGTTGATTGATATAGTTCTTTAATATTTTTCAATATGGATTATAAATATGTATATAAAATTATATAATATATATAATTCTTGTGTCACAGCGTTAGTTGCCATACTCCTCCGAAACGGCTTAACCGATTTTGATGAAATTTTATATGTACACTTGGTAGGTCTGAGAATAGGTTTTTATCTATTTTTTATAAGCGGGCGAAGTCGCAGGCAGCAGCTAGTAATACATAATATCCATACCTTATGTATGATAAATATAAATTAATAATAGTTTCCAAACTGACCTGCTCCAAAAACTCTGGCTCAGAGGCAGACGCATCCCACCTGTTGTTGAGTATAAATATATTGGGCTGCGAGATCTTTGTGGACACCTTGTGAAAGAAGTTCTTCTCGGTGACCATCAGAGTCGACTCGGCA
Source organism: Synanthedon formicaeformis (assembly GCA_945859745.1). Taxonomy (NCBI): domain Eukaryota; kingdom Metazoa; phylum Arthropoda; class Insecta; order Lepidoptera; family Sesiidae; genus Synanthedon; species Synanthedon formicaeformis. The sequence continues at coordinate 12,432,703 of OX243956.1, read as the reverse complement.
TTCGCCACCAGCACAAACACGTCCGCGTCGAGACAGTGCTTGTCGATCCAGTCGTCGAGATTGGGCGTCACGTCCACGCCCGGACTGTCCACTAGCACCACGTCGTCACGCAACAGGGCGCACATCTCACGCGGCCAAAACACTTGCACCAATGAGCATTCGTTCAGACGAGAAGCGCACAGAGCGTGACCCAATTGGGCCACAGACTCAACGTTGTGCTTCTCCTGGGAGCCTTCGGTGCGAAGGAAGGCCTCGTCCGTGTCGGATCCTTCCACTTGGAGGAAGCAGTTGGTCGTGTGGCCGATACCGCTCGGCAGTATCTTGTCGTGAAGCATAGCGTTTATCACTGTGCTCTTGCCATTGCTCGTCCTGTGGATAATCAATACTTATTTATTTATTTGCACAGCAAAACTCAAGCTATTGTCCTGTGGGGATTGTTCGGGTATGGAGAATTTTTTTTTTCAGGACAGTATAGAGGATGGATATCTGTCATTTCCAATTATCACGTCATTAATTTTTTGTATGCTAAAAAAAGGCGACCTTAGGCGACATTACCTTCCAAAGAAGGCGACCTTCATGTGGTCCCTCTTGAGCACCTCCCGGATGGCTTGCACTTTGCTCACGTAAGCTTCCACGTTCGCCACATCCTGCGCTGACGCAATACCTTTCTCGCCGGATACAGCTGAAATTGGACACATTAATTTGTAACATCGTATCTTAGTAACAAAAATATAAATTGTCAAAACCCTAGCTCAGTTTAAAACCGCCATTAAGCCATGGAAATGGCGGCCCAATGGAAGTTGCAGAGGGCAGAACACAGTATGCTGGGGTGGGTAGGTCTTAATAAGGGCCACAAGTGGACACTGGGTCCCAGGTTGCTTCTGACCAGTTATGATAATTATGGGGGAGGCCTATGTCCTGCAGTGGATGTCCTTACAGAAGATCACTGTGAAAGATCGCTGTTTTTATGTGTGATTTTTGTGTTTTGATGAATGAATATGGCATGCCAGAGCCCATTTCCCTATCTCTTATTCTTAATCCTTCTATAATCGGCTATGCAATTGCAGCATCAGTGGCATTGCTTGTGTTATAGGCAACAATAGTCATTTACAAATCAATCCAACATGTCTTGGAAATACATAACATAAACATCATACTCTAATAACTTATTTGATTTTTGGTTACAAAGAATCTATCTCTGTGTTAATTACAAAAAAAATAGTATAAAAATAAAATAATTGTACTATAGTAAATATTACTAGCTTTTCGCTACAAAATTGTCCTCATATTTGGTCAAAGCATTATTCTAATCTACAAATTGTTGAGTAACTTTTACACCTATTCAGTAACTTTTGTGTAAAAGAATAACAAACATCCATACAATCATCTCACAATTTAAACATTTATAATATTAATGTAATAATCTCAGTTTTTTTTTAGCACTCAGTGGAATAAGTGACTTTATTTCATTCTCATGTGTAGCCTTTTATAAGAAAAAAAATAAGTAACTCACCATGCATGAAAGCCACAGCATCTTTAACGTAATCATCGATTTCAACAAATATATCATTAATCTTCTTCTTGGCCCTCACAAATATCTGCAGCGGCGAGTCCACATTAGGCATATTGACACGAATGGAACCGTTGTTGAGTGCGGCAACATTGTGTGGCCCATCGCCAGCCATCATCGACATTGATCGGTTAACATATGCAGCCATACGGGAAGGAAAGATGCACTGACTTTAGCTGTAGCTGTACCTTTTGTTGAATGGATATCCAACAATATAAATTCACTGTATCACTTCTACGGTTCAACACAACATGCAGGGTACGACTGCAACAAAAAATTCAATGTGCAACAGAAAATATTGGCATTAAAAGCAATGTGAAAGCTATAATTGTGTTATGCTCAAATAGATTGAGATTAACACTGAAAAACTAATCGCATTCCAGACAATCATTAACAAAAACCATGTGTGCAGTGTGTGTACACTCACGCTTATAGTTTTTTCACGTAAAACTTTCGTTAATGCAGAAATTGTTGTATAGGAAGTTATAAAGATATTATTTTAAATTACTCAGTAAAGGTCATACTTATTGAGAGGTTATAATTATTAAGTATAAAAATCTGTATGTTTACTGCAGCATTATTAGAATATCGAAAGTAAAAGTATTAAAACATTTAAGAAGCAAAACAGAAAAAAAAATGAAGCATAGGTTATAAATGCACCTTATCATCTCGTTGCATCATCGCAATCTATGCACATCCCTGCAGAGCGGCGTGAAAAACCGTGGACATATTTTTTATATACATAAACGAAAATTAATAAGAAAAAAATTACAAAAGACGTAAAACAACTGACAGCCGCCAAATTTGTCATAATTAAAATTAACAAGTAAATTATAAATAATATTTTGTTTGAATACAAAAATACACAGAAATCTGTCTTACCTGATTTTTAATATTATTGAACCATTTTTAACATTTCGATGTTTTTTTTATTATTTTTACTATAGATAGAACTGACTAAGATATTTATAAAATAATGAAATTGAAATTTGATTTGATTGATTGATATTTTATTTTTTTATGTTTTCGTTTACCATTGTTAAAATAATAGTGTACTGCTGTCACATTGGTTTTGTCAAAATTGATTTTCGTTTACTGTTTGTCTTTTAATGTGATTGGCTTATAAATATTTTGTTAAGTTTTCACTAATTATAATACAGATTGCTATCCAACCACAAATGACTATTCACAGATGATACATATTTGACCAATAATAAAAGTTCTTTATTTTATAGCATAGATAAAATTATGGATTATTCCTACTTAGGTTAGGCATAGAGAAAGAAGATGCAGCTTGGTTATTCGAATCTATCGAGTATTGTTTGGTTACTCTTTTAAAGTCAATTGCATTTGCAACTTTTATTAAAAAGTTTTTTAATTAAAATATATAAATTATTATAAATCCACGAATATATTTTTTAATGCTGTTGTTAAACTCATGTAGTAATACTCTATGGTTAAACTATAACCAAAGACAATATTGACTCATGCTCTAAACAGATTTTTTTTCTAAGTGCAACATTTTTTTCTCTCCAATATCCCACTACGACTTCCGGTATACGAACTAGATCCAATGGCCCAATGGCTGTCATTCATTTTTTTTTTCAACTAATGGCGGATTTTGATTGAACAAGAAAGTCTTAGTTGTCTGCGATAAAGTTTTGTTTATTATTACTAAATAATTAAATTTAATCACATAAAGTTTCGCAAATTTTGACTGGATTCGATAGACTTATATATTGCAATATTAAAAATGTCTCGTTCAGTTCGAGCCGAAACGAGAAATCGTGTAAAAGATGATATCAAGAGAGTCATGCAAGCTGTTGAAAAAGTTCGCCATTGGTAAGAATATAATATTTCGCTACCTAAACTCGATTTGTTGTTCATAACATACGTTGTGACTATTGTAATATTTTTAGGGAAAAAAAATGGGTGACTATTGGGGAGACCACAATGAAAATTTACAAATGGGTTCCAATATCTACCAATGAACAGAAGAAAAAACATGCTGCCAAACGCGAAAATAAAGAGAACACTTTAACTCCTAAAAAAATGCACGACTCTTCAAACTCTAATTTCGGAATGGCAGAAGACTCTAACACGTGTAAGTAAACGTTTTATTATGGAATAATTTATCTATATCTAGGTATAATTACTTGTGAATGTGCAAACTGTGCCAATGGATTCCCACTCGTGGATATCTATTTGGAACAAAATTCAGGTTTTTTTTCCTTAATAAATGACTCCTACACTGTATAATCTCAAAATTGTGGAAACACCATGGTAAGTGTTTGTCATTTAACAACCATTTTATTTAGGCCTCCATTTTATAACCATTGGTGTCTCAATTCAAAAACTAAAAAGAATTTAATTCGATTTATTTTAATTGAATTCAATTCAAATTAAATAAGAATTAAATCAAATTAAATCGAATTGACTCGAATTAAGTAAAATTAAATCGAATTGACTCGAATTAAGTAAAATTAAATCGAATTAAATTATGAAAAACTATGCAAAACTTGGAATAGTTTTAAGACTTTGATATTGAAATTGTGATTGATGCGAACGAGCTTGTTGGAATAACGATAGCAAAAAGCACAGGTACTAGGTAGTGCATCGAAGGTATTATCTTTCAATGATCTTATCGTACTGAAAGTATAGGCAGCAAAGGAAAAAGTTCTTTCGGGTAACAAATGGTCTATACAATTACTATCGGCCTGTTCCTTTGCACGGATGCAAATTATATATGAAAACCTTTCTCGAGAACCTCTCTATCCATTGGTGAAAACAGCATGAAAATTGGTGCAGTAGTTTTTGAGTTTATTGCGAACAGACAGACAGACGCGGCGGAGGACTTTGTTTTATAATATGTAGTGAAGATATGTATTTGTATGTGTATAGTCCATACAATGTCCGGTCATAATCTCCTTTTGAAGCTATACACTTGTTTAGACGATGCCGGCGTTTAATGATCCCCTCTTTGTAATAATCTTTTCTGCGGTCTTCAAAATACGCCTTAGTTTTCAGAGATAATTTCCAAATCATTTCTAAACCTTCATCCCGCAAGCCATTTTTTCATGTTTGGAAAAAGAAAGAAATCTCTAGGAGCCAGGTCAGGAGAAAATTATGATACTGTGTTGGCTTTTTTTGCATAAAAAGTAATATTTATTGGCCCGTTGATGGCAGTCAACACTCTTTTACAAAACACTTCTGTAAAAGTACAAGTGTTCATCCTCTTATCCTCTCAATATTGGCAATGCACTTGCAACCTCTATGGTTTTGCTTATAATATCAATAGTACAAAGCTTGTATTTTTTTTTATTCAAATTTAAAAAAAAAATTACAAGGCATTTTGTTTTGTTTTTTTCCAGGTTTTTCCACTGTGAGTGATTCTCAGGGCCCGACAGAATTCTCCACACACATGAACTTCTCGGAGGATTCAAATTCTCAAAGCAGCGGTACGACTACTCCGGCGAAACGGTTAAAAACGGACTGAAGTGAGTGTGTATCGTAATAATAATAACCCCAAAGGAAGTAACTTTAGTGAAAGAGATATTCAGTCAGTTAATTTTATGTTGAAATAATTCTGTAAGATGTTACTTAGAAAAATTATAAGCTTCCATATATGTCTCTTTTTTATTCGCTGTAAAATGTGAATGCTTAAGTATCTAAGTGAAGTGTGCGAAAGTTATTTGGGGCTCCCAAAACAGATCTTAATCCCAATCTTCTTAATTGCATTTTTTTAGGTGGAATATAATATTTTCTCATATATTATTTCACCTGACATCAAAACAATTAATGCACTATTTGTATTAGCTGGATGTTTCTTAATAACAAAAATAATATCTAATGCATGTCAGGTGTAGAATTTTTTTGAACAAAATTTAACTTATTATCATATAAAAAAATATAAAGCTATAATATTTATATGAAACAATATTATATATAAATGTTTGTAATGATAAATACAGTATCAAACATTATTCCATTTGACTTTAATAAGCAATCGTTTGGGGAGTGCCATAAAACTGTTGTAAATGAATATTTTATAAAAACTGCAGGTTGTGGATTTATTTAATTGCATATATTATGTGATGATGCATTTAATAGGGAAAAAAGAGTTTTAAGAATGTTAAAATTTAGATTAATACAGTGGAATTGAAGTTTTTTTTTTTTTTTATTAACATTAAATCTATCATATTATATTTATGTTCACTCAATACATAATGTACAAATTTTTATAATTTGCTACTGAAAGGAAGTAAAATATGCATATAAAGTGACATCAATGACACGTGTGAAATGCAGATTTTTTTAAAACACTTGACCCAATGTGAAATTTTTCATTTTACCAATAAATTATAATAAGTAATTGAAATGATTGCATCAGATATTTTTTCTGTAGATTCATATCTGAAAGTATTTTCTATGAGTGTATTGTTTTAAGAAGTATGGTAGTTAGTATTTATTGGTTGTACATTTTTTTAGTACCATTAAAGAAATGATAAGATTTGTATGAGCGAGTGAGCATAGAAAATACTTTGCTATACTCGCACTTTTCATTGTTGCAGCGATTGTTTGCATAAATATACTATAGGTCTGAAAATTACTTTGCTAACTCTGTATGTGTGGAGTTATTGTTTATATAGTAATATATTGTTATTTCTCTTATATATTTTTGCATTAACGTGCAAGAGAATCGTGGCCATTGCATTCGATGCACAGTAGCTGAAGCAAGTACTTAGCGTAGTATGTAGTTGATTGCTTGCACTTGCCTCTGATATTGTATGATTTATTTAAACGCATACTTAGACCTAAATGTGAGCAAAACACAACGACAACACAGTACCATATCAGGGCCCTGATTCTGTAACGCCATTTCGCGATTCCTTACTTCAAAACCACGTCACTCATCAGTGGAATTGTCAAATAAATACAATAGTGTACTGTGGTTTCTGTGAAATCATAACGTGCCATAGATAATTTGTCTTGGGGCATACAGAATAGAGACATAAGAATTCCGTGACACGACCAAGGCAAGACATTGACGTGGTTTGAAAAAAGTAAGAAGTGTGTGGAATAGTAGTTGTCATACAGACAGGGCCCTGTTCAGTTCATATTTGTAAGTGAGTAAGGGGACGTTCAAGTATTAAGTAACGCAATTTGGGGGGAGGGGTGGGGGTCTTGTAAAACGTTACTATGCCTTATAGGGGCGGGAGGAGAATCCCTCGAGTTTATTGTACGTCATTTTTATTTTGTTCTTCCAAGTTGGCTACCCTTTTCTTTGGTAAAAAAGGTCAATTGTTTGTTACGCAACGTTCAGGGAGAGGGGGTACGTTACGTAATACTTGAACGCCCCCTAAGACATGCCAAAGCCCATGCCTCATTCCGTTCTATTCCCTCATTTAATCCCACTATGGTAGGCAGCACACTTAACTTTTGAATAAGTGAATATCCATGGTTCACACTATGAAGTTTTTTATGAATAGGACTTGTGACTGTGCATCAATTGCAGAGGCCTTTGTTCTAAATTATTAACTTGGAAGCCAAATAGTCTGATTGATATATTTTGACAAGAAACTAATTAGTTTTTTAATTATAAACACATTAATTCTCCTTACCATATAATAATTAAATGTTGCCATTATAGCTATCGTGTAAAATAGAATTGAATTTGTTGATGTCATTTGGGCCTATTGACTTCTGAGCTTTCCAGATTAGCGGTACACGTTTTTGTAAAACATATAGAAGGGAAACTTGAGAATGGTTAAGAGAGTTTTTGCCGTAAATGACGGTTTTTTGCATTTGGTCTAATGTTTGTATTGTCAGCATTTTGTTAGTTCAAACATACAGCCAAGTATGATATCAAAATATTTACAATGTCGGCATTAGTGGCCACAACCTAGGAAAAAATATTTTATTAAAAAAAATTGATACCTAACATTTCTTAATTGTTTTCTTAAAAACATGCTTTATTTAAAAAAATAAGTATATAAATGAGATTTTCTTCATTGACCGATAGTACATGTATGCATTTTTAACCCATCTCATTCATCAATCTGAACTATGTAATCCGATAAAATATAATAGATCATACAAACCTAAGGCACATTCGTAACTATTTTTCATAACCGGCTATGAAAATGCAAATTGTCCTCACTGTTTTATTACTGGTAATTAAAAAAGGGATCTTTTTTTCCATTTTTATAATTAAAAATTACTCCATCAGAAAACGAACTGTATTGCATAAATGTTTACCTTCTAAAATTAAACCTTATATTAGACAACATTTAAAAAAATGGAAAACTATACCTATAGATATTTAAAAATGTAATGATTATAAAATGAAACAGTGAACTAGTCCTTCTTTTTGTATGCGGTTATGAAAAATAGTTACGAAAGTGGCTCAAGAGGAGAACAAACGTGGCGAAACAAAAATGTGATAAAATAAAAATCTGTCAAAATGGCAAAAACTGTTTTAATTTCCGTGTGATGCGAGATGTTATTGTACATAGTAGCGGTTAATGAATAAACAATATTGTATATGTGAAATGAAATAGTAGTTTTATTCGTAACTATTGATTGAGGCGAAACTGAGACCGGAGGCAGCAGAGCCGATCGTGGATTGCATCTCGTGTAGTGCCTCAGTGTCTCGTATGCCCAATAGTCCAGAGACCAACTCGTTCAGCGTTATAGCCTGTAAAATAAAAGGGACCAATATATGGGGCACTATTCTATCGTTACTTATCCCTAACTATAGTTTTAGGGCCATATTATGGCAACCCTAAAACTTTACCAACACAAGCTGAGCGTAGTGTAGGCGTCAAAATCAAATCTATTTGTAATTTTTTGAGAAAATAAGTTGTTATTATTATCATAGTTAGGGATAACATTACATATTATGTTCTGTTAGAAAGTGTACACCTACAACAGAACATTATGGACAATACTAATTGGCGTAAAATATGTTTATGACACGACACAATGAATGACAATGGGTATGTTTAAAAGACCAGTAAAATATTATTTTTACCCAACAATAGAGACCTTATATAGATTACTATAGCGACCCTCCTCCCGGCTTCGCACGGGTGCAAAACGCCGAACATGGCGGAATGCGACTTTATTTTATACATACGATATTAATTTATGTCTAACATGTATAAAAAAACCATTTTTCTTATTTTAAACTTTACAGTGGCAATACACTTTCTTTAGCAAACAAATAGATTGCCAGTAAAAAATATCATTGAAACAGTGACGTCATAGGCACAGGATTTAAAAATCTTTCTTGGGATTTATTTATTGAATATTTTTTATGAATACAATCATTTACACATAAATTAACGTTATCCATGTATGATACATAAGTTATTTTTTTTTTTATAATAGTTACAATACTCTTAGTAGGCACCTCTGGAAGAAAAGAATAGTCTCCTTGTTTCATCACAGCCCTTTCTTCGAACGAATGTCCACAGAGTATGGATATGAGGTACCACGTTAGCTCCTCCGAGAATCGCTCGCCTTAAATTTAGAAAGAGTAGGTATAGATGTATTAATCAAAAAGTCACATTTTGTAACTACAAAATTGTGTTTAATTTAATAGCCGCAGAGTTTAGTTCGAGTAGCCATTACTTCGAAATATATCATAAAGAGCCCATTATTTTTATGAAAGTAGGTAGGTAGTTAGTCAAAAATTTAGCTCCGACTATGAAGCAGCCTGACGCGTTGCGTAAATGTAAATGCGAAATTTTTTAGTTTTTTGATATAAGGTTTTGGAACCCCTGATGTAGACACATAAAAGGCAAATCATAACAAAACACTTTATTTAGGGATAATAGAGAAGCCTAAGAGTCAGCGCCGACCGACGGAGTGGCGGCGAAGAGACTAATGAGCTATCATTTGAAAATCGACTTTAGTCACTTCACTATGTGATTGAAAGTGGTATAATAAAACAAAATACTCTCGCGTCGGCAAGCGCGGGCGAGCGGCGCGCGGTGAACCTTCAGCTAAAGAAACTAAAGTTGATTTTCAATTGATAGCGCTTTAGTCTCTTCGCCGCCACTCCTTCGGTCGGCGCTGACCCTAAGTATACCTACCATAAGAGCCGAGCATGTCGACAAAATCTTCACGGCTCATGCTGTACTCGTTCGTGTCTAGTTTGGCAAAATTGCGAAATGCGTTTTTAATTTTCACCATGCTGTCTCCAAACGCTGGCCGATGGTTCAGATACAATTTGACGACCTCTTCAAAGTCTACCTCGGAGGACGCGCAGCTTTGATTCACCTTGTATTTCGCTTCCACCAAAAGATTTTCAACCTGGTAACGATAATGCCTACTTATGACTTAGTTTGAAAAATAATAATTCGAAGGAACCCTTTCACATTAACGTCTAACGTGACGTGATCCACGTAGTAAAAATACAGCTAATAAAACTGAATGTCCAAAGAGATTACGTAACAAAAATGATGTCCAACTGCATTTAGCAGTTTGCTGTGCTTATAGCCTGCCTATATGTACTTATTAATCGCAAAAATACTTATTGCATCTAAACACAGCTAAAAATAAGTAAAAATTATGGTTATTAAAGATTTTATACCTCGTATTCCGATGGAAAGTAACCCAAAGCCCTCATCATGTCTGGAAGCGAGTCAATCGGTATGAAATCTTTGACTTGTCTCTTCTTTGGGGTGAATGTGCCTTGACACAAGATCTGTATGTAGTAAAAGAGGTCCCGAATCTCCTGAAAAAGCCATCCGGGACGACCGTCCTCCACCAAGCAGTAATATGGATCTAAATCAATGCCACCACTGATTGTTGTTTTGTCTACGGCACTGGTTTCAAAAAGAAGAATTGATGTTACCTACATGATTAAAAATTAAATGGTTTCATTTGGTTGTATATAATTAACAAAACAAACAAAATAAAGTCTGATAAAACATTACAAAAAAAGGTATTATGAGTTTCTATCGGGATTTCTTTTTACAATCTTGCCTATTTATGACTCCTTTTACGATGCCACTTGACTTTACAATTGACAAGAAACAGTAGTATTAATTCTATACAAATTTAGTTCAGATATAGGATACCTGTAATTAGCACTCCACTGGCAAAAGCAGGTATCTTTGGCGCCGATACTAAATAGAGTTCCGCTGTCTTGCCGAAAACATATCTCGAGAATCTGTATACGTGTAACGGGTAAATAATTAAATTAAATGGCGACAATAATATACTTCTAATTCATGTTTAATACTGATAAATGTGTAATTTAAACAAAAATAAAATCAAGGCAAATTGTTTTAATTTTTTCACCTCATTAGAATTTTCCTAGGATTTCAAAAAAATTTTGAGAAGAAAATATTGTCGAATTGGTCAAATGTTAAAAATCAAATGCAAAATGTATGACGGAATATCACTTGAGAATGACACGCCCGATTTCGAGGAACGATAATAGATTAGTAAACTCTACCTATTCCGATTCCGCCTTCCAGTGTACTACCTATAGGTACACTAGCTGTTGCCCGCGACTTCGTCCGCATTCAAAATATTATGTAGCTTAAAGCCTTCCTCGATAAATGGGCTATCCAATACAAAAATAATTTTTCTATTCGAACCAGTAATTAGTGAGATTAGCGCGCTCAACCAAACAAACTCTTCAGCTTTATGTATCGCTGCTTAAGGGAAAACTAAAGGGTCATAAAACAAAAAAAATCCAAAAATGTTTTTATTGTCAAAATACAATCACAGTCCTTCATATTGTATGTTGCAAAAAGATTGTTTTATTCCATATTTAGTATATTTTGATCATTTTTTATATACCTAGTCAAAAGTAACTTATATGCTTATATTATCTCTTCTAGTATTCAGTTTATTATAAAAGTACTTAAAACATTTAATGCTACTTAATAATATGCTTCTAACGATGTACAATATGCATATATATTTGATATATATCTAATAAGAAAAAAATAGATAAAAATAATTTAATTTTTTTCGATTCGAGCTCTCCTGTAAAATGTGTAATATTGATTTGTGGCCCTTTAGTTATTAAGCAGCGGTATATGTATAATAGTATATAATATGGAAGTATAGATGTGGGACTCAATACATACGAGTATAATATGTATTGCCAGTGCTGAGTCCGATATAACCTGGCGGATTAGTTAGTTCAAGTTAGTATATGGGAGCTGATGACCCGAAATGGACAGGTGACCTATTAGGTAAATGTCGCCGGTCAACGCTGAACCAAGACTTCCTACCGACCTGTCCATTTAGAAAATTACTGAAGAGGTCTATATCCAACAGTGGTCATCCTCTGCTGAACAGGAGCAATATACAATATTATTAAATCAGGTTAACTGGTCATTTAGGTAGGTGACGAATAGATTTTTTACCTTTACCGGATGTCCAAGTAAACCTGTGTGTTTCCATGGATTGCCGTCTAACGGCAACTTTTGTAATCCTATAATATTTTTGGTTGCAAACAGCAAATATTCGTCATGTGCAGTGGCCTCCTTGTTGTTCATATTTTTCGTCAATATAATCTTTGAAACTGGCGTCTCGTATCGAGGACCGAGCACCGTTGACAAAGTCATGGCAGTATCGTGATTCAGTATTTTATATTTGAACTGGGACAATATAAAATTTGGTACTAGAAATATTGATTCAACACTATCTATAACTACTATTGTCTACAAAATTTTTTACTTCATAATATTAATATGAAAATTTTTGGGATCTCAATTATTTTGAATAGGTAAAAAGTATAAAGCCACTCGCTAATAATGTAGCTTTCTACAAGTGAAAGATTATTTTTTTTTTTAAATCATTTATAAATACTTAGTTTTTGAATTTATCCACTACAAGTAAATACGAGTATATATACAAAAAAATCAAATCATTCCTCTTTAAGTATAATATAATATAATATTAGCGTAGAAATTACCTCGTCATTGGCCATTAGTATTAGTGGCATGTTATAACGATATAATTCAACATCTTGGTTCTCATCAGGCATTTTCCATGGGATACATGCCAACGGAACCGCTGTTTGATCGATTCTATCCAAACTCGATATGACTAGATATTCTTCTTCGCTTGCTCCAATGTCGTATTCGACCATTACTCTATCCACTCCCAGGGAGAACAATTTATATTCGCCGGAATCGCTTTGGACGGGAGTAAAAAATATAGCGGTTATGTCTTTGTAATGCGCTCTGTGTTTTCCCACGAAATTCCACATGAATTTTTCGCAATCGTACTTGTAAACGCAAACAGTTCTTCCGGAATCCTATAATGAAAAACATTCACATATTGTGCATTTAGCAGCATTTGGTGTATAATTATAGGCTTAATATCAGTCTTTACTTAGTCCGATGATATATATACAATAGATTTAACCTGTATAGAAAAAATATAGTTTAGGATAGGTACACATGTAAATGAAGATTAAAAATATAAAGTCTATACTTTATAAAACTAGTTAATCATAAACTAATAGCGATCGACTTCCGACTTTGCACGGATACAATTTCTTAGTGAAAATGATATCTTCTCTTATGCAAGGACACAAATCTTCTTATCGCTCTTTCCAGTAGTGAAAACGGTATAAAAATGAGTAGAGTGATTTTGAAAAAGTTAGTAGAGAAACAGACAGTGGCAGCGACTTTATTTTATTATAATATGTACAGAAATTGATTGGCTGAAATGACCTATTTTTGGGTTCGAATTCAAAAAGATTTTTTTTTGGAACGGACAAGAATTATTGACTTGAAGTCTCAACTTAGTTCTCAACATCATCAGGTTTATCGGAAAGTTATAAAACCTAACTTAGTACAGAAGATCAGAAATGGTCACAGTTGTCATAGGTGTAAAACAAAAGTCTTACAAGAAATATAATACTTAGGTATTTTTTTACCGCAAAAGCCATGGTCAAGGAATCAACGCTGTAGGTTATTTGTGTAATACTGTAACTGGTGTCTTTCAAGGGCACCTCTGTTAGTATGTCTAACGTTATTGGGTCTAGGAAGAACAGCTGACCCGAGTTCAGTCCACAAGAGAGATGTAAACCTGAAATTATTTTAAATGTTGTTACTGGCTGAAATCGTGTTACTGGGTGAAATCAAATAAGCATTTATTAGTGGACTGCCCCAGGTTCGCGCGAGCAAGGTTCGTGCTGGAGCATGATATTGATTTGGATCTAAGTGCAGATAATCTGCACCAAATCTTGAAAAATAAATTAATAGTCAAAAAATTTTTAGACTTCTGCCACAAAGTGGCAACGGTGTCGATCAGGATGAATAAAAATTAAATAGGATGACCAATCAGAAATGATGGAACAAATTTGATGAACAAGGTCCCTTGCCTACGCAAGGGGTAACTGTGATTTTCCCCCCACTTAATAAGCAACATGTAACAAGCAGTATGTAAATCAGAATGAATATATGGCCCACGGGGGTGGTGTAACCCCCGGGGGGAAACAATAAAAAAAAAAAATCAAACAAATGATCGCGCTATTTGTACCGTAAAATATCCAACAATAAAAAAATCAAAATTCCTTATTGATTTCTATTTTTTTTTTGTTTTTTTTTTTTTTGCGGCTTTGCTCTTTGCACTTTTTTTGCATTGTAATAGTCTAATAACTCATCAAATTCCGTTGGGTGGTTTAGAATATAAACTTTAGATAAAGTTAAACTTGAGTATATTCTTAAATGTCCTTTACTAAAAAAAAAATTATTCTATTCTATTCAGTCAAAACACTGTTGTCATTGTTGTTACTCGATAAATTATTCACGAGAAATTAAGTTAAGGCGCCATAGTCTTTCTTAATTTCACCGTGGTTTTTACCACCCACAAATAAAATACCTACACTTTCACATTTTATTTAAATAATAATTATGGTTAAATTACCTACCTGATGGTGAATATTTGAGACAAGTGACAGACAGTTCCGGTATTGTGGTTACGTAGTCGCATTTTATTGAATCGTCTTTGGGCGGAATCACAATTTTATAACGATCTCTGAGATCTAATCTCTTGAATAATTTGTGTTTGACAAAATTCACAACTTCCACTCGCCCATCCGAAAAACCTATTGATATTAGTGGCCTGCAGAAGTTACGATTATATTATTATTGTTAATGTACGCAAAACATTATCTATAATAAGGAAGTAGGGACTTGCAAATATCTAAATAAAAAAAAATTATAATACTGTATAACAATTATAATTGGTATTCATCAAATTGTGTGCTTAACAAACTAGCTGTGCCTCGCGCCTTTTAATTTAAAATAAATCGGTTTTGACAGGTTTTTGTTTCGTCCGATTTTAGTTTCATCAGTACCTAACTAGGTATATTTTTACTACCTAATAAAATCTAAATAGCTCACTTCTCCGGATGAACACTGAGTGCCAATGCAGTAGCCGTTTTAAAATCCATAATTAAATTCAATTTCTCCGTCACAAAATCCACAAAATATACGCCAATGTTATTGCTACCTGTAAATGTTTCATTAAAATCCTACAATCTCATGATATTTTAATTATTATATACCTAATATACTAGATGGCGCCCGCGACTTCGCCCGCGTAATTTTGTAAATTACATATATACTAAAACCTTCCTCGAGAACCACTCTAACCATTGGTGAAAACTGCATGAAAAACAGAGTTTTTGAATTCATCGCGAACAGACAGACAGTTTTATAATATGTAGTGATTCTCGTGTTACAGTGTTTGTAACAAAACTCCTCTGAAACGTCTTGACCGATTTTTTTGAAATTTTTTTGTATAGGTATGTATATTCAGTAGGTTTGATAATATAAGTTGTAAACTATTTTTTATACCCCAAAAAATTTTTTTTTGCAAAAAAACGTTTGCGGGGTCAGCTAGTTATGATATAATACGTATAATAATTATTAATAATTAAATCACTCTAAGCGCCTCTTTCACCAACTACAAGTAAAGTCTTGATTAGTTACTTTTAGATATAATTTTGTGTTTTATTGAATTATGCACTCGGTTAACTGCATCATTCGATAGGCGATTTTTTTTTTAATATTTTCTATTTAATGTTTGTGACGTTTACCGTACAAACAAAGGTAAGTATATATATCAGCTAAATTATTCCCGGTGACAGGTGACTTTAAGTGACGGTTTAGCCTACTTGACGTTCGTGAAAGTGAAAGCGCTTAGGCACGTGAAACAAGTATTAAAAAAAATCCTTACAGACAATAAAATCTCTGACGACGAATGGTTTATTTCCTACTGTGGAATCAGATGGAATTTTCCTCTTGATCAACTTCTGTTTTATGTGTCCTGTGTCAGGGTCGGTCTCAGTATCCACTTTCTCCCAACATAAACATTTTGTGTTACCTGACATTATCAATTTCAAGGTTAAACCTATTTAAGGAAATGTCTAGAACTATCATTATTTTATTTTATTTAAGTTAAGTTTATGTTATGTTATATTTATTTATTTATTTATTATACAAGGCCCCCAACGAGGCAGACATCTAACTTTAACACACTGTTCAAAATAATTATCACAAGGCTGATGCCGCCGCAATTATAGGAAGCTCAGCATGCACCAATACAAGCTCCAAGCAACATCCTATGTACTACCTAAATCTAATCTAATGTAATCTTAAATGGGAATAAACAATTGAAATATATATTGTATAGTGTTACATTACATGTCACGTCCATCAAATAAATAATAATCAACAATTAAAATATTAATTGTTATAGTTATGCATATGTTGTCCATTCGTCACAATTTCTATTTTGTAATTTATTTGTGTATAACCTTAAAATTGCCTTGTATTACCTATACGTATTATAAGTTTTTTGTTTGTGCTGTTGGTGTACCTTTTGAAAAATAAATAAATAAATTATCGTTATGGCGTTGATTATGGTTTAATGTTTCAATATATTTATGGAAAACTTAATGCACATTTATAATAATACAAAAAACTTAATAAAAATAGTGACTTCCACAACTCAAGAGGTAAAAATAAAATATAGTATAATTATCTACATAATTATAGCAAACGGCATTACCTACAATGGCAATGGTGGGTTCCCGCAATGGTATTTATTAAACGTTTTATGGAAAAATAGGCAGTTGATTTTAAAATCAATGTATCTATACTAACTAAATAATAGGTAAACAAAAAATGCACAACGAAAAATTAGTAAATTCAAATAATAAATAATTAGTAAATTAGTAATATATTATTTAAAACGACATCTTTATTGCTGTGACGACCGTGGCGCCGCCACATTTTTTTTAATATTTTCAGATAACTCCTCGTGAACAGTCTTTTCATGAATGTCCTTTCCTATATCTTGTTGGAATTATACCTTTATGTATATCCCTGACAACGCGTGTGTGCAAAATTTCATGACGATTGGTTGAGTTGTTAAGGCATGAAAATTAAGGTAACAGACATACAGAGTTACTTTCACGTTTATAATATTAGTATAAATGGATTATTATTTTTTTAACTTACATTTAGGGTCCAATATCATATAACTTCTCGGCGATATGTTAAAGCTCATTCCCTTAACACAATCCACTTGGAAACCGTGAACCCAATACAACAGTTTCATCTGGACGTCGTAAAAATGTATTTCGCCCACGTTGTTGCCGACTACAATTATACTGCCAAACATATTAAATGTAAAAATATAATGTAATCTATGTACGAGTACGAGTAGGTATCCCTATGGGCTTATCAATACTAATAATAAATCTGTAAGGCCCGAAGCCCACACAAGAGTCGCGTCGAGGAACGGGCGCATAAGCGGCGCGCCGCCTTTAGCTTTCCTATAGAAATCAATGGTTGTGCGCCCACTGGAGAGGCGGCGGCGAGGCGAGGCGCGAAGAGTCGCGGCGCGGGCGTGAAGCGTCGCCGAAGGGGCATTTTGTTTGCGGCTGTGTTTAGACGTGGTCGTGTATTTATTAAATAAAAGTAAAATGTCAGACGATCTAGATCTAAATATAAAAATCATCGAACTTGTTTTATGTAACCCGTGTCATTATGACCAGACACGTTCCGACTATAGCAATAGAAACAAACAGGACCAAAAATGAGGTGAAATAGCGCAACAATTTAACGAAACTGGTAAGTGATTTCTTGGTAAGTGAAGTTGACTGTGTAAAGAAAGCATAGCCGCCTCCGCCGCAACTCTTCACGCCTCGTCTACGTCGCGACGCGCCTCGACTTTTCATGTGGGCGTAGCGCCTAAGGGTTGGTCATGGAGTAAGTTACTTTGTTTTCAGAGATATCGTCTTTATAGGCTCTATACATGATACTGAAACTAAATTGACCATTTTTAGATTTTTTTACAATGTAAGTAAGTATGTATGTTCCTCCATAACTCTTAAACGAATCAACTGATTTTCATGAAACTTGGTAGATAAACATTTAGACGTACCGGACACAGGATAGGCTACTTTTTTCTTTTTCAACGCTGTCCGCGTCGCGGGCGCCAGCTAGTTTTAACTATAACTTTTAAACTATTTGTCTAAATTATCCACACATCTGTGCTGGTGATACATAAATGTTAGTTTGAATCATGTATGTACTTCCGCAGCCTCCATATTCACCTGTTTAGCTTTCCCAAACCTGAGTGACTATTTTGGGGTCTTGAAGAAACATTTTTTTAACAGGGATCAAGGTTTTTACTTACCGGAAAGGTGGAAAAAATATATTGAGCTTGGCGGACTAAGAAAAAAATAAAAATATTTTTGTCAGTCTCTACTTTTGTTGTCATTGTAGGGCTAGGAAAAACGAACTTTACAGTCCACCTTACCTGTAGTAGGTTACTAAAATATTGTATAACAATGTCATCTGTCTCTATTTCTCCGCTTATTTCTTCTAACTAAACCATCCAATGAATTTTGATATAGTTTTGACTATTGAAAAGATCGATAAATGAAGAAGTATGTATATAATTTGCAGAAAAAAATTGCATCCTAGCAAAGTCGGACGCGAGTTGCTATACATAGTTCAATATTAAAATGTTTAATCTTCGACACTAACCCATCAATGTTTTGTATAAAGTTAATCTTCTGCTTCTGTATCTTCAGGACCTTAACAAACTTTAAATTCTCATAATTAGACGAATCTACTTTGACTTCATATTGTACTGTGTAACCATAAATGATCACATTTCCCCTGCTAGTCGCCGCCACAACCTGCGATGTCCCCTCGACGAATGTGAAGCAACTCAGATTACCAACATCTGAACTGGCCTTCTTCTCAACCAATCTGATTTTCAACTCATAATTATCTGTTTCCCTCCATTCCCCTCTTTCGAAAACGAATATTTTCTGCAATTTTTTTTAACATTATCTTCATATACGTATATATTTCTTCTGTGCGTGTGTATGTCACTGAACTCCTCCTAAACGGCTGGGCCGATTTAATTCTGTCTTCACTTATGTACAGGTGTAAATTATGTCAAATAATTTACACCTGTACATGATGTAGGTATTAGAACGTACCAAATAAACATTTTTTCTTTCTTTCTATATATAAAGGTCACACATATACTAATTACATTAAATATAATATTTGCTAAAATTTGTTTAAATACTAACTTGTGAGCAACCTAGCCAAATATCTTTCTTTGTCATCAATAAAAACTGAAACGTGTTATGTGGATTGAACGACATATCTATGACGCCATCACGTGAAATGGGAACTTCTAATGTGGCTGCAACAAAAAAATATCTATATATGTATAAAAGGTATAGCAATGTGTGTATGTATGTTCCCTATGGACTCCAAAACCGCTGAATCGATTCTAATGAAATTTTCAGACAATCTTCAGATTAGTCCAGCTTATCTTCAGATTAGTAGGGTAATCCATCGGACGCCGACGAAGTCGCGGGCAAAACCTAGCAATTAACAAAATTAATGTAATTATTCACAAGTGAAATTAAACGGAAATGTACCGTGCGGCTCGTCTAATCCAAAAGACCATATCCACCAATAAATTTCAGCGGACGCTCGATACGCCAGAGTCATGAGGAACTTTGCGTCCCCACTCATCGCAACTTTAGCTAATTTTAGGTCTTTGTGTGGTGAAAACAAAGTCTTGTAAGGAAAGTAGTCGACGCCGTCCCAGATAGTCAAAATATTCTCCGGACCCGTGTCGGCGGTCACCAGCCACTTGCCGTTTCTGTCCACTGCGATGCACGTTAACATGTGTCTCTGAAAATATTTAAAAAAAAAACATTGCGGTTTTATAATTTAAATTTATATAGGTTCCTTGGTCTAACAAGAGATGGAAAAATTAAATAGATTTTTTTTCTGTAGTATTCTTGCTTTTCTTTTGTTGCAAAAACTATATAAAATAAAATAAGGAGCGGTCATACACATACGTAGGCAGAGCGTTTTACATGCGCTTTGAATTTGAATGATTTGTTTATTTTATTTGTAATTGCTTATTATTATAAACAGAGCGGGAAAATAGGTTGATTGCTGAGGACATTACTGATAAAAAAAAATAGTCAAATGCCACTATCAGCAATGTCGTTTTACCCCCTTGTTGGCAAGTTTTCCAACTTACTCACAGGCACATTGTGTCTCCCAGTATTAGGCAAACAGTCTAGGGGCTTCTTTGCTATTATTAAAATACATTTCCTTTAAAATATCTCTCTGTGTGTCTCTCTCTCTCAGTGCCTTAGCCCAGAAGGTTGGCCGTCAACTCCTTGAACTTGTCTCTGTCAAGAGCCAACTGCAATAGTTACTCGACCGAGGCAATCCCAGTCCACTGACGGATATTTCGCAACCAAGATTTCCTCCTTCGCCCAGCGCGTCTCTTTCATTCCACCTTACCTATCAAGATTAATTGAAGCAGCACATATATGTCGTGTCTAAGCACGTGGCCAAGGTCTTCAAACTTGTGCTAAGGCTAAGTACCTACTGTTTTATTTTTTAATCTTTATTTCGAGGCTTTTCCCTAAAGGACAGTGGGCACGGTCGTATATGCATGAATAAACTAAAATATTACTTTACTAAACTACATATGTATTACTCTGGAGTGGGTGCTAAGCATGTGCTAAGACTTGATAGAAAAATATATTATGATTTTTCAAAACGACTTCTTGTCATTTATGCCCCAGTTAATTTACACCTGTCAACCTGAATCTTAAAAATTATAAGAATTTTAAAAATATACTTAAGAAGTTTGTGAATCGAAACGGATATAATTATGCTCACATGACCCTGAAGTATTTTCATTTGATTCGTTGTCCAATTGTACAGAACCCCACAATTGCATGCAGCATAAAACACGATTGTGCTCCCATTATTGTTCAAGTTTAGCACACCTGCTTTTGGATTGAACCCGTGGATCCAGCGAAGGCTCTATAATTAAATTAAATAGGTAGTAGTAGTGGCAGGGCACACTGCGTTTCGTAGTCATTTTGGCAGCCCGTCTTACACCGTTAAATAACAGCAAGTGTGCTGTTGTGTTTCGGTGAGTGAGTGAAGGATGCCAGGGCCCATTTCCCTCCATCTCCCAATTCCTTATACTTAATGCTACTGTAGTCGGCAGTGCACTTGCAGCACTTGAAATGAAGGGTCAAATATTGTGATATACTCGTACTGCAGTTTAAATTTAACTAAACTAATAATTTTCTGGAGTTTAACTTGAGCATATACATATTTACTTTCCAAAAACACATTTATATTTAACTCGATAACTCTTAGATTACTTTTAGACTTACAAATGGCGAAGGTTTCGCATGAAAATCACTAAATTGTGGAAAATTTTCAAGTTGCGATAACGATAAGCTGCGCAGTGTTTTCTCTTTAACAGTATTACTAGAACTCCTTATATTTGGTAAAGAGTGGAATTTATCCATATTCGGCTGCATATTAAAAAGTTATTGCAATAATTACAACGTAAATTCAAGAACACAACACATGTGTGGCAGACGCTGCCAAATATTGAAGATGTCATTATGAAATAACATATTAAACCGCTTTTTATAATAAAAAAAGGTTGAGAAATGGGTTTTGGTATAATCTGAGATTGTTACTGTGGCCGTTGGACCGACATTTGGCACTTAATTTATTTATCTATATAGCTATACTTCCATCTACTAATATTATAAACAGAGGAGATTTGTATGTTTGTAATGAATAAACTCAAAAACTACTGGACCGTTTTTTAAAATTCTTTCACCTATTGAAAGCTACATTATCAGCGAGTAACATAGGCGAGTAACTATACTTATTTTATAAGTAGCCGAAGTCGAGTTCAACAGCTAGTATATAACAAAAAGCTTCACGGTGATATCGTGATAAATAAACATCATTCTCCATCCTTGAGCAGCTCATTGCTTTGGTTCCGGTTTGATGCTCAGATAAAAAAGAATTGTAGGTAAATCACAAATTCATAACATGCTGAGTGAGCAATGAAAGTAAATCGATATAAAATCACAACAGGTTATAAAGTTTAGTTCGGTAGGTATATCTTCTACGAAAGAAGGTGGCCATTGCTTTAAATGTTCTACGCTTGTGAGTAGTCGATAAACACGAGTATCATCATCTCGTGTTGACAAACAAGACGACCATTGCTCTAAGATGTTCTACACAGTAAGTAGATAGATGTGAGTATCATCTCATCATCTCGTCATGACGAATGACTCAAATACTTGTACCTAGAAACCGACCGGAAGACCGTAGCTTTATCAAACCTCCGAAGGGCGTTCACCAGATCTCTTTATGGAATATCAGGCCATGTAATATGATTCACTATCGAGAAGTCAAAGGTCGATATAACGCATTCTATTTTATACACAAGATCGCACTTGTCATTGGTGGCCGTAGCGAAAATGAACACATGTAAATATTGTTTGCTCATTCCCTTATTAATAGTTGTGAATTCGGTGACATGTCGGACTATATATATGGAGTTAAATGCACCCACGAGCGAAGAGGTCAGTGTTATCGCGAGATATTCTCCTTCTAAACTTATTTACTACAACGAAAACGAGAGTGAATATTATGTATAATATCCCCCGCTCATGACTAGACCTTCATTTGTGGTTCAATATTTGCTTTTTTTTTTTCGTGATGGTCAAGTGAATGTGTTTCTACTATATAATAACTATATATGGGATAGTAATATACGATCTAAAAGATTTTAAGAGACTAATAGCAGTGGCACTGTGTTACAGAAGACTAACGTGAAATAACAGCACGTTGTGCTGTTGTGTTTCGGTTAGTAAGTAAATAAATAGGATAAATAGGCGATATAAAAAATATATTAGTATATGATATAAATGAAATTGTATATCATGATTTTGTATTTTGGATCCCCGAATATTCGGCCGAAACATCGGCCGATTGACGTTCAAAGTAGAACCTCAGAGACGAAACGTCTCTTGTCCAAGACACAAAATATTAACTTCGTATTTTTTGCACTCAGTTAAGTTATCTGAAAAAGTATGGCTACCTACCAGAGGAGCAAGGTGATGTGGACTTCGCTTATACACCTCACTCCATATCAGATGCAGTAAGGCGTCTACAGGATTTCGCTGGACTCCCAAAAACAGGCACTTTGGACGACAAGACAAGAAGCGTAAGTTTAAAAATGTCCGCGAATAACAAACAAACATTTGCATTTATAATATTAGTTTAGATATATTATCGAAGTTTTTCTATAATATATTTTCGAGATAAAAACTAATTTAAGTATTACATATTTCATGTGAAATTCCAAAACTGTTTTTAGTTATTTAGCAAAAGACGTTGCGGAGTCAAAGACATTGAAAATGCGGCTAATAGAAGACGAAGATATATTATTCAAGACGGATGGGGAAAACGGATCATAACATATAAGTGAGTGTATTTCTATAAGAATTTATCAAGAGGGGAGCTTGTATTTATAACAATGAATATGTGTTGCCAATGACATATGACGGGTCTCTCTATGGGCCTCGTAAGAAAGCTGAAAATCTAAATTGGATCTAATCTGTTCTAAATGCGATTACACCTTCCGATTTCCTGAATTGTCTTCCTACAAATTGAATAGTGTAACAACCGTTTAAGGTCGGGTTCGATTCTTCACAGTATTTTAGAAGTTCCTCGAGATTTTAAACCATTTTGCTGCTGCTTTGTTGCAGACGAAACATTCTCCTCATTAAGCTATCTCTACATTTTAGGGTTGCGAACGGTTCAAGCACAATGCCGAAGTCTCGTATCGATACTCTAGTCGCCAAGGGGCTGGCGATTTGGGCTCCCCATGGGAACTTGCAGTTTGACCGAGTTGACAGTGGGAAAGCAGACATCGTCATCAGTTTCGTAAGAGGAAAACATGGAGATGGGTAAGAGAGCCGAATGGAGAAGACTCCTGAATATATTTAGGTACTCCGCAATTATAAAAAATACATCGCTCCATTCTGAACAGTACCTACTTATGCAATTAAATACAATTTCCAAAGAAAATTATTTAATTAATTAAGTATTATTATGAAATAAAGCTCTAGTTGAAAGTAAATATTTTATTTATTTTAATTATGAATGTGATAAAAAAACTTTAAAGTAAATAGGTACTTAGGTAATTCATTAAAATGTTGATTGATCACATTCGGGAACTGTATCTGCTCTTTTCTGAATGAAACGTGCCCTGTATCCAAAATTTGTAAAATTTCAATACAGTATTTTCGGAGATATGCAGTTTTGAAAAATCATAAAAAATTTATAAATATAATATCGAATATTTGAAGAAAAAAATATCCAAATTGGTCCAGACGTTCTCGAGTTTTGCAATTATTTTTATTTATATAATCATATAGTAAATAGTTTAAGTATAGTTTAAGTAACTATTTACTCTATGATATAATATAGTTTGTTTTATTGTACGTACATTCTTTCATATCTACTTTTTTCTGATTACTGCCCTATTGTCCTACAGTTTTCCTTTTGACGGTCGAGGGCGTGTCGTCGCTCACGCTTTCCCTCCGCCCTTCGGAGTGCTGCACTTCGATGACGATGAACTCTGGGGTGACAACCCTGAAGACGACAAAGAAGATGTGACAGACTTCTTCGCGGTCGCCGTCCACGAGATCGGCCACGCTCTAGGGCTGTCACATTCTAAAGTGAAAGAGTCCGTTATGTACCCATACTATCAAGTGCCCGTAGAGCGCCTGCATATCGACGACATTATGGGCATGCAGGAACTCTACTGTGAGTTACTGATTAAACTTTCTTTTTAAATTATGTAGGGTGGCAGGCAACCGATGTTCCATTTGATGGTAGATGGCTACCGTCGCCAAAAAACACCGGACATTATGTGGTTGCACTACCTTATTTTTTTTAAATATCATTTTTCATTTATACATATTATATTTAAAATATAGTATATTAGTGGTCCCAGTAGACGTTGGCCATATTCGCAAAAAAAAAATTGAAACCAATTATAAATCTAAACCATTCCAGGGGCCACTCAAATACACAATTTTTTTTATTATTTTTTTTAGTAAAAGACCAGAAACCAGAAGAGGCTGAATTAATATCGACCGACAGCCCCCTAATAACTCAGTCGTCTTTTGTACCGCGTTTTACGAAACCAAACGAAGGCAGTGACGAAGAGAACGACATTCCGGATCTGTGTTACACGAACTACGACACGGTTCAAGTTATTCAAGGGAAAATATTTGTTTTTGAAGAAGAGGTATGTATCGGTCGTAAAATGGTACTCGTAGTTCAACGTCTAATGCATTAAACAAGCAAATGTATGAAATTTTACCTTGAAATGGACAGTTAAATACAGATAAAATATCTATACACATGGCTAAAGTTACATACTTCTTTCTAAATATTTTAACAAAGAATTTCTTTAAAAAAATTCAGTGGATGTGGGTGCTGCCTCGTAGAAAAGTAATCGAAGAAGGATACCCGAAAAGATTTCACGACGTGTTCGTGGGACTGCCCAAAGATATCAGCGCAATCCGGACTATTTACGAAAAGAGAAACGGAAACATTGCTATATTCTCTGGTAATCTATACTCAATTCTATGACTAAAATAATAAAATTTAATTTAGGTAAATATAGAAACTTCTTTTTTGTAACATCATTTTTGTATAATATAATTTGAGGATGTTTTATTTTTTCCCACCCTTTCTATAAGTTGGATTCGAAAATTTCTTTCTTTCATTATATTAAAATACTAGCTGGTGCCCACGATTTCGTCCGCGCTGAACGATTAAAGGTATTATATGTCCTTTCTGGTGTCCCAGACAACGTGTATGCAAAATTTCATTGTGATCGATTCTATAGTTTTTGCTTGAAAGCGTAAAAAACAAACTCACATTCACATTTATAACAGTAATTAAGGATTAGTAAGGAAGGATATTAAAAATCCAAATCTTTATACTAAATATAAAATTTAAAATTGGTTCTCAGTTCGCCTATTCGTAGAAATAGAAGAGAAATAGTCACAGAAACATTCGTATAATATACAATACAGAAAATATTTTTAAATATATTTTTTTAAATGATATTTAATTGGTTTATTGTTTAATTTCCAGGCAAGAAGTATTGGGAATTCGATTCTTCGTTCAATTTCGTGCGACGTGGGAGAATATCTGAGTATTCAATACCGCCCTATGTGTCTGAATTAACAACTGTATTTCTATCGAATTACAACAACAAAACGTATCTGATCGAGTATGAGAGGTTCTGGCGTTACGACGAAGACACGAGACTAATGGACGAGGGTTACCCCAAGGACATGTCTGCCTGGAGACAGGTTCCTTATCCGGTCGATGCCGCAATCATTTGGAAAAATGGTAGGTCTTGATGAAATACCTCACGATACTCAACATTTCAAACATGTTGCCACAAAATAGATAATTGAACTAGACGCTACAACCGACTATCGACAATAGATGGCGCTAAACATGTTATTTGTAGTTTTTATATCTACAAATATATGTATAATTATCTATACTAATAATAAATGTCTTGGTCATGGAGTAAGTTACTTTGTTTTCAGAGATATCGTGTTTATAGGCTCTATACACGATACTGAAACTAAATTGACCATTTTTAGAATTTTTTTACTGTATGTATGTATGTTCCACCATAACTCTTAAACGAATTAACCGATTTTCATGAAACTTGGTATATAAACATTTAGACGTACGGGACACAGGATAGGCTACTTTTTCTTTTTCAACGCGGACGAAGTCGCGGGCACCAGCTAGTAAAAAATAAAGTCTCTGTGTGCCTCTGTCTATTTCTCCACTAACTTCTTCTAAACTACCCAACGGATTTTGTAATAGTTTATGCTAATGGAAAAAGTTTACACTATAATGGACAAACGAGGAAGATTTTTGTACATAAATTACGAAGTTAGGGGTGTTTTTTAGTTATTTTCCCTAGGAGATATTTGGCTCCTAGAGTTCTTAGCGTGAGGTTTTTAAATTCCACTGGAATTAAGTACTTATAGAGATCAGCGCATTCATACAAAAAATAACTTATTAACTTTGTTACATATATGAATATTTAAAATAACTAAAATAGGCAGACATCACCTGTTTTAGTAGGAAATTAAATTTTTAGCTACCTAAGCGCCTCTTTCACCAACGTCAAGTAGGCTAAATAAACCATCACTTAAAGTCACCTGTCACCGGATAATTTAGCTGATATACCTTTGTTTGTACGGTAAACGTCCCAAACATTAAATAGAAAATAATTAAAAAAAACGCGTATCGAATAATGCAGTAAACCGAGTGCATAATTCAATATTACAAAAAATGATTTCTAAAAGTAACTAATCAATAATTTACTTGTAGTTGGCGAAAGAGGCGCTTATAAGGCTTATAGGCTCCTATAACTTACAAGCAATGACTTCTATATTACTTCGTAAGGGCAAGGCTAACGCTCCTAGTACGTGGCACCGACGCGCCGGTGTCAAAATCGGAAATTGGCACCAATGACGGGTGTTCATTCTGTGCGTAGAAAGATACGAAAATGCCTACTTACCAGTGATATGTCCAACCAACCAATGAGAACACTTTACAATAAAAGAATACGCAAATAAGAAATAAAAATACGTATTAAGATGGCAATGAAAACAAATTATTATTAGTAACTAGACGTGCAAATTGGAGGACTATTTTTTTTGTCACTAGTAGTATGGTAAGGGCGCATCCAGTCTTGTTTAACATATCACTGCTCACAAGCTTCCGTTTATTTCCAGACACGTATTTCTTCCATGGGCCACGGTTCTGGCGGTTCGACAATGAGTTGGTTCGCGCCCACGAGTATTACCCACTGCCCACAGCCCAAATCTGGTTCCCCTGTCAGAGCAACTACGAAATGGACAAGTACACTATCAACGATGGACCGTAACCGCATGGCAACAAAGATTTAAATCACAGATGCGCCCTTGCCATACTTCAGGCGGCTTAAAATGTGTCATCGTTGGAAAGTGTGAGCTCACTCTTCCCGTCTTAGTCGCTTGTAGAAATCAGTGAGCGGTTCACGTTGCATACAGACATATTAAACGTTTTCAGAAGCGCAGGGCGCATCTGTGATTTAAATCTTTGGCAACAATATCAAAACGCAAATCAAGGGATAAACCCTTAATCAACCCTTAAACGAGGCCGCGAAGAACAGATGTAACTAGAAAAGTTTCCAGTGTGAAATTTTGACCTCCGAAAAAATATAAAAAATTGCGCCATGTTTTTTTTATTTTGTTTTTTTTTTTTTTCTATTTTAAAAATAGGACATGTTCTATTAAAATTATTCGAGTCCAATCTGTAATACTGTGCAGTAGAACTGCTTTTTAGTTATTATTCTATGAGTAGAACCAGTTGGTTTTTTTTTTGTCCAAACTAACACCGTTTTCACAACGAAAGATGTCAGATATTATTTTTGTTATATTTTATCATATCAGATGTTATATTTGTAATGTTTTTTGTAGTATTAGGGAATATTTTGACAATTAATTAAATTTTAATTTTATTTTGACTACTATATATATTCTTTGTTTTATATAATTCTTAGGGCCTCTTTCACCAATTACAAGTAACGTGTTGATTAGTTACTTTTAGAAATCATTTTCTGTTTTATTGAATTATGCACTCGGTTTACTGCATCATTCGATAGGCGATTTTTTTTATTATTTTTTTCCTATTGTTTGGGACTTTTACTGTACAAACAAAGGTATATCAGCTCCATTATCCCCGGTTACCGATGACTTTAAATTACAGTTGGGCCTACTTGACGTTTGTGAAACAGGCGCTAAGTAGATTATGTAAGTTACGATTTTACACGCGTGAAGTACATAAAGTTGCATACCCTTACATACCTATTATAAAACAAAGTTCTCCGCCGCGTCTGTCTGTATGTTCCCGATAAACTCAAAAACTACTGCACCGATTTTCATGCTGTTTTCACTAATGGACAGAGTGGTTTTCGAGGAAAGTTTTAGCATATACATACAGTGAAAATCGGTTATAGCGACCTTCAAGGGAACACAAAAATTTGTCGTAATAAACGGATACTCATTATAAGCAATATTAAATCTTTATAGGCATTCAACAGGGACCTTGCCATTTGGTCGCTGTAACCGATACGTCGTTATAACCGAAGTCGTTATATCCGGTTTCTACTGTAATTTACAAAGTTACGCGGGCGAAGTCGCGGGCAGCAGCTAGTTCAAACTAACAAGAACTGGTTCACATTGACCTATGTCAATGTTTCAAATAATTTTTTTTAATATTTTTTCAACGCGGACAAAGTCGCGTAAACCACCTCGTTTTCAAATAAAACCAAGACTTGATAAAAATATAGATTTATTAATTTGAAAAATCACATAATTCGAGGAGACACGTTTGTTTGTATTGAAACATGCCTCATACTGTTTTGTTTACAAAGGAAAAAAAAAATGTTTGCTCTCGGAATGTTATTATACCTTCCTTACAGCAGGTGTTTGCTATTTGTATAGAAATTATTTTTAATAAAAACATGTCAATGCTCAACAATCAGTAATACTGAATACAATATTAGTCCTGGAGCTGAAGACCAAAAATTGTACAACTTAGAAAGCTGTGTATAACTTTATTTATTAACTAACTTCAAGTAAAGCATTTAATCCAATTGCTATTAACATTAATTTTTTTTTTAATGTAATAATTTAATTTATTTTTAACCTCCACTCAATCTTCACAAAACATCACAATATTGAGAAATTTTTGATCGTTCGTTTTCAATTTTTAACTACACAATTAACAATAAAAATAAACAAGATATAAAATCACACGAGTACACTAAATGAAACAAGGCAAGCATCTCCGTTTAAACAGATTTCAACTCTATTCCTTTGCGATACGGTTTGAATTCGCTTGAAGATTATTAAATACGTAACACTAAATGCATTTCTAATATGTATTTTATTGTGAAATTCAACTAACTACGTGGTCGTTTTGTTAAAACAAAAAACACTTATAACATTCCATTGTGGATTATAATATTTATTTATTTTATACTTATTAAATATTGTCAAAGATTTTCTAATACAAATTTTTCTTCAATAGTTAAACTGACCGACAGTACTGTATGTAATATGGATATAATTATACTTTTTTTTTAACTATTAAAATTGAAATAAAAAAAAATATGTGTATTAATTATGTATTATGAAATGTTAAAAAAAACCTTAATGAATTTTTGTCTCTGTTCACTCTTTGCTGTGAAAGGGACAAGCAACTCTTATTCAAGAGCTCGCTTGAGTAACTTGAAATACAATTATTTTAATTTTTATATTATATATTTTTTATATTTACCGTATCAGAGGTTTGTGTAAGTACATAAAAATGCTTTCGGTGAGTGTGTGTGTGTCTGTGTGCGGTACAAAATTGTGTGTGTGTGTACGCTTAGCTGCAGCAGGAGGCAGGGTTGGGATCCTTCCCGGAGCGCTTGGTGATGTTGAGACGGGTGAACTCCTCGGCCACCGTTGGATGGATTCCCACAGTGTTCATCAGCTGTTCCATTGTGATACCGCATCTATAAAAAAACATTAGGTACTTTTAGATACACCGACAACCAACCAAGACTAACCATGAATTTTTTTAATAAAATTGCTGGATTTTATCAGTTACTCAAAAAGATAGTTTGACAAAAATGGTTTATAACGTTTTTTTTTTTAATACTATCTCCTATGACCATCGAAATACTACAATGGAATTTGCGTCACAAATGCCAAAGCGGCACATAAAAAGAACGCCTTTGACAGAATCATGGCGGACTCTTGCCTTCACGCGTCAATGGTAAAAAGTAGTAACTATCAACTTCTACTATTTCATTTTAAACTCTAATGGGTTGACGTAAAGTCACATTTTCTTTAAATTACGTACTTGTTTGTTTTGTTCTCTACGCATATGTCACTTTTAAATGTTCCATAAAATTCGTAGTGTTTTGTATGGCACGCGGGTTCCATGTAGTAGTAGTTTGATGCCTATGACCATTTACTTTTTAGCAATGACATATGTCAGCAATCTCTACCGAACTCATTGAAATAAGTGAACAAAACTCAATACAAACGAATGTTCAGTGAAAATTAAATTTCCGGATTTCAACATATTATTAGGGCGGTTTTCCATTAGCCACGGCACGGCTTTGATTCCCGCCGGCGCCGGGGTAACTGCATGTGTGTTGTATATGAATTGTAGCCGTGTGCGTGTGTGAGTGCGCGAGGCGGGGTAGGCGGGTAGGCGACATCCCTACCGAGGACGTAAACCGGCCGATCAACACCGGCTCAGTGGAAAAGCGACCCAGTGACCGGGCCGTACCGTGGCTAATGGAAAACCGCCCTTAGGAATTAAACTGTGTGTTGCAATGCAACATGCGAGAAAACGATTGGTGAGGAGGAGATTGTAACATACTTGATGGCTGCGGCGAAGCCCTGGATGACCTCCCCGGCGACCGGGCCGACGAAGTGGAGCCCGAGCACTCGCTGCGGGGCGTCGCGCGTCGCCACCGCCTTCAGGTAGCAGTTGCGGATGTTCCGCTGCGGGATGAAGAACTCCGTCGGCTTGTAGAACGCGTGGTACACTTCCACCTTTTCCGCGCCGTACCTGCGGTCACAATCCTTCCTTTAGTTCCTTTAGTTAGGCCATTCATTGATGCTGGCTCAGTGCAAGGCCGAACTCTTGGCAAAACATTTTTCAATTATTAGGTAATTAATCATAATACTCGTAGCTTGACCAGATTTTTTTTAGCCAACCAATTCGAGATATATTTTTTAACATACTAAATTTGATTTAAAATACTTTAATGTTCAAAAAATATATATATTTTTATAGTAGGCAACCCTGTGTTTTGCAGTGTTAAATTAAAGAACTCGTTTTACACTTTGACTGAACCGATTTTGACGTAATTTTATATGAAGATAACAAATCGCCCTTTTATAATTTCACATGGGTAAAAAAAATTTTACAACAAAATTCCGTCTAAAACGTTTTTAGAATATTATCTTTTAATTATGTACGTATTTACTTATAAAAATCAATAAACATTTTTTTTACAAGCAAAAACAATTCTTAATACAACAGCGTAGATTTGAATTTGCATTGTCATGATCATGAATTCCAAGAATGAAAGTGTTTTGTACCTCTGCAGAGCCTTTATTCACAAGCAAAAACAAATCTTAATACAACAGCGTAGATTTGAATTTGCAATGTCATGATCATGAATTCCAAGAATGAAAGTGTTTTGTACCTCTGCAGAGCCTTTATTCACAAGCAAAAACAAATCTTAATACAACAGCGTAGATTTGAATTTGCAATGTCATGAATGCGATGAATGAAAGTGTTTTGTACCTCTGCAGAGCGGTCTCCTCGCTGAGGCCAACGCAGCCGTACTCGAGCGGCGTGAAGATTGTGGTGGCGACGTTGTCGTAGTCCATTTGCTGATCTCCGCCGCCGAAGACCCGACGAGCGAGTAGACGGCCCGCGAGTATGGCCACCGGAGTCAGCTCGGGCCTTCCCTCCAACACGTCACCCACCGCGTAGATGTGGCTCACGTTCGTCTGCTCGCCGTTGGCGATCACCTTGCCGTTCTCAGACAGACACTGCAACAGACAAAAGTGACCAATTTACTTTGAAAATATACATACTCATTTTCAGAGGACTCCTCTCGAAAGGCTATTATAAAATCATTTATTATTTATCGCGACAAAGAAGCCTGGATTTAAGCGATTCGGAGCTCGTACTATGTTTAGTATTAAAAAACTATAATTGTGTAATTTTATTAAAATTAAGTGAATTGTGCTATTTTATATTTTAATGATGATATTTTAATAGCATCCTGAGTTTCTTTCGGGGTTTCTCCCGAAACCCTCATATAGATCAGTGGTTTTTTTTTTAAAAACTACTGTTAACGGCATTTTGTGAAACTTTTTGTCACCGGGTCTTTTTAGACTAATTTGACCCTGCTGAACACGATTCTGCCCGGTGTCATCCCCTCCCCCGCTCCCTTCCCCCCCTTTCCTCCCCAAACGTGTCCCGATCTGCGGTTTTTTCAATTTATTTCGGAATCTATTAGAGATAAAAAAAAACTGTCAATGACAAAAACAATCTGCACTAAATTCTCTACAAAATGTGTATATAAATAATTTGAGAGACATAATAACTTAAGAAATAATGTGTGTCGAAACTATGTAAATTTTTATTTTTTTCAACATTTTTGTATTTGCTGTTAATTTATCCAAAAACAAACGAAGATGTGATAAAGTAGTTCAGGAGTGAATTATTCTTGATACTTTTAGCTACAAAACAAGACCTTACTTACCCTCGTACGAGTATTCGTTCACGAATTATAGGTCGTAGCGCAGACGCCGCCATGCCGCCCATGAATCTCAAGTACTTACACTATGCTCGATACATCACATAGACACGTATATACTTAAAATAACTACTTTTTATAAACATTTCGTCATCATCATCTCAGTCAAATGACTTCCACTGCTGTACTTAAAGTTTTACTGAAGAAAACGGGAGACCACTAAGAACCAGACACAAGGCTGGTAGGTAGTACAGCCTTGTGCCATCATCCACAGATGTTTGGAGGCAATCATCCCCCAATGATGTAGAAGTAAGAAAAAGTTATCAGAACCCCTCACTAATACAATAACGCCCTGAAACGGACTGTTCAAAGCGTATACTATCAGCCTTGTGTCTGTTTCTTCGTGGTTTCCGATTTTCTTTAGTAAAAATTAAAGTCCAACAGTGAAAGTCATTTGACTGAGATGATGACGATGACGAAATGTTTATAAAAATAGTTATTTTAAGTAGGTACGTGATGTATCGAGCATAGTGTAGGTACTTGAGTATCGTGCGCGGCATGGCAGCGTCTGCGCTACAACCTATAAATCGTGAACGAATACTCGTATGAGGGTAAATTAGGTCTTGTTTCGTAGGTAAATGTATGAAGAATAATTCACTTCTTAGCTATTTTATCACAGCGTCGATTGTTTTTCGATAAATTAACTGCAAATACAAAAATGTTAAAAAAAAAATATTTGTATAGGTTGGTCAGACATTATTTCTTAAGTTATTACGCCTGTCAGATGATTTATATACGAATATTGTAGAGAATTTAATGCACATTATTTTTGTAATGGTCAGTTTTCTTATATCTCTAATAGATTCCGAAATAAATTGAAAAAACCGCAGATCGGGACACGTTTGGGGAGGAAAGGGGGGGAAGGGAGCGGGGGAGGGGATGACACCGGGCAGAATCGTGTTCAGCAGGGTCAAATTAGTTTAAAAAGTCCCGGTGACAGATAGTTTCACTGAATTCCGTTAACTGTTGAAAGCAGGCGCTTTTTGAGATTTTTCCGAAAGTCTAATGGCTGCGTCTGCGTTACGACCTATAAATCGTGAACGAATACTCGTACGAGGGTAAGTAAGGTCTTGTTTTTTAGCTAAAAGTATCAAGAATAATTCACTCCTGAACTACTTTATCACATCTTCGTTTGTTTTTGGATAAATTAACAACAAATACAAAAATTTTGAAAAAAATAAAAATTTACATAGTTTCAACACACATTACTTCTTAAGTTATTATGTCTATCAAATTATTTATATACACATTTTGTAGAGAATTTAGTGCAGATTGTTTTTGTCATTGAGAGTTTTCTTTTATCTCTAATAGATTCCGAAATAAATTGAAAAAACCGCAGATCGGGACACGTTTGGGGAGGCAAGGGGGGTAAGGGAGCGGGGGAGGGGTTGACACCGGGCAGAATCGTGATCAGCAGGGTCGAATTAGTCTAAAAAGACCCGGTGACAAAAAGTTTCACTAAATGCCGTTAACCGTTGAAAGCAGGCGTCTTTTGAGATTCCACCGCCGCTCTAATAAATTTAAATTTATAATGACGGTCATAAGAGTTTCTTGTAGAAACCTAATTGATAAATAAATATTTTGTTTTTATTTTTTTTTTATTTTGGTCACGCGATATACCTTCAAAGTTTCAAATTATTTTCTATTTTTACACACACATTTTACCCATCAGACAGTAATCATACAAATTGACATTACCAAGTCTAAAGGTGCGTTTACACGGGCAATTTTTTGAGCAATAATTGCCCGTCAAAGGTAATGGATCAATGTGGAACAATTTAGTGGAGTAATCTTTGACAATATTGTTTCTAATTGCTCCATATATTCAGTATATTTTTTCAATGTCGCCGACACGAATTGCCGCATATCCAGTGGGTATGGAAATTTATGGCAATTTGTTTTCTATCCTGGGCCCGTATTCTCTAAGTGTGGTTTTGCTGTGGTTCAATGACTCGATGCGGTTATAGACTCGACACTTGTCTACTTTGGTATTCACTAAGCACATGTCAAAATGTCTACGACGTTTTTTCCGTAGTTATACTTGTCAATGAAGTTATTGTGTGGTTTTTAGTTTGACAAAGTATTATTTCCAATTTAATGTCGACATTGGAGTCGATACGTTTTAAAAACCACAGATAGAGAATAGGCCCGCTGTTTGCACTTATTTATTCTGTGGTATGACTGTGTCTCGTTTCCACGACGCTAGAGCGACACGAGGCGTGTACACTGCCTGTCTGTTGTTTTCTGTCATTTTCTTTTTCTTTTGATTCATGATAACGAAAGAGCTACAGGCCGCCGCTGCAAGTAAAACGTCGTCCATAGCAAGCGACAGTTTTTCAACTACTTGCTCGTGTATGGAATTATTGCCTAGTTTCTTGGAATTTCTCCATAATATCGCTCAATATTGTAGTTGCAAAACATTTATGCTTGTTGGCCGTTGCCATAAATTGCTTGTCATATTTTGTCACGTCACAATTAGGGCGTGCATTATTCGCCTTAATTCAGTATTCGAGTTTTACGAATACTAGCCTATATAATATTCGAATAATTCGAGTAAAACGAGTTATTCGAATACTTTTTAGAAAAACAAGAAAACGGACTATGCCAAATCATCTAACCTTTAGGACACCGTTTACTGATTCAATTACTTTCATGTAATCGGAAAATTTCCACTCATTTTCTTTTTCTGCAAGCAATAATAGCAAAAGCATAATGAATAATACATCATATCCGACGATTATCTATAGAAGTATATATATATATATCGTTGTCTAGTACCCATAGCAAAAGCCTTTATAGGCTTAATTTGGGACTAGGTCAATTTGTAAGAATTGTCACAAGATATATTATACTGTATTATATTATACTAGCGACCCGCCCTGGCTTCGCACGGGTAAATAATAGAGCCTATGACACTCACAAATAACGTAACTTTCTATTGGTAAAATAATTTTTAAAATCGGTTTAGTAGATCCAGAGATTACCCCCTATAACCTAACAAACTCACAAACAAACTTTACCTCTTTATAATATTAGTATAGATTATATTATATTTATTTATATTATATTCTTTCTTTGAATTCCTGTTGTGTGTATTATATACGCATATTTATTCATTTATGTGTCATTGATGCACGTTATATTCATAATTTATACAGCTTACATTATAAATACGTTTAAGTACTTACATGTTTAAGCAATAATATTCTTTAAACTCATACATAGGTCTGTCATGAATTATTAGGTAGGTATTTGCTTAAAATAACATTTATAACTTATAAAAGCAAAAAACCATGTGAGAAGTAAGTAATAACTTATTTAGTGATTGGTTAACATGAATCAAAAAGATTACTTTATACCTTATGTACGGTACGACTGGCGTTCCCTATGCAATTGTGACTTGTGTTGTGGCACAGAATTAGTATCACAGGCAGGACAGCTTATAAAATAAAGTTGTACAATAGACACATTCGTCATTTGCCACGTTTTAGGGTTGCCATATCAAAAAATCTTCCTATCATTTTAACAAATAACTGTTATTCGAAAAGTTCGTAAAACTCGAATAGTTAATTGTGTAGTATTCGAATAGTAAAAATAGGCGAATACTCGAATAAAACGAATACTCGAATACTCGAATAGTATGCCCTAGTCACAATTGATTGGAATTGGCTGGAATTGAGCAATTTTAATTGCCCGTGTAAGCGCACCTTTACCATAATTAGAGTTAGCACCGCAACAAAATACTTTTACTTCTTGTTACATCTCGTCTTGTGGCTCGGCACTACCAAATAAATTTTGTATTTGTATACAAGGGAGGAAAACTTACATTAACACCGGCGGCTTCTAGGTTTAACGCCTTCGTGAGGGCGTATCTTCCGGCGGCCATGAGCACAGTGTCGAAAGCCTCTTCAAATCTGAAATTGTATTCGAGATAAATTAAATACGCTCGAGTAAATCCAAAAATCCCCTACCATCTGTATATAATGTACGATTCAAAAAATACACACGTATTTGTTCAAGTCGGAATCACTTCTGTCGGCACTCCCGGAGTGCCACTGTTTTTTTTTTTTTAATGCAGACGAAGTTGCAGGCACCACCTAGTTATTTAAAAAAATAATTTTATTGAAAAGAAAAACTCACTGTTCCTGCGTCTCTGTGTTCAACCAGCGCGCCTTCAACTGTCCAGTTTCCATTTTCTCCACCGCCAGGGGTATACACCTGTGGTGGAACTTGACGCCTTTCTGTTCCATCTCGTTTGTGACCATTGCCGCCATTTGTTGGTCGAAACCGCGCAGAGGTACCGAGCGGACCAACACAGTCGCCGAATAACCTAGGGAATTCAGGAATCCGGCGCATTCAAGACCAATATCTGACGTTAACAGTGAAGGAATCATAATAGTTCACTATGTTAGAGTACTAAGAAAATAATAACTATTGATTTATTAACATTTTAGTTTTCGCAACTAAAATGCACCTGTGTGAATTGACTAAACTTTATTGTTCATTTGTTTCTCTGAAGCACAAATATGTTGTACAACTATAATCTTTGGTGATATCAATATTATTTTATTTTACCAAATAAAATTTAAGATGCCATATTGTAACAATGAGTAAATTAAATTTGGGTCAAAATTTTTGATCCAACACACAATATTGGATCAAAAATATATGATCTCCTTTATTTATTTATTTCATTTTAATTTTAAGTTAAATTACTACATGAATTAAATATGAGATATTTTAAATAATGACAATTTTAAAAGGATACATCCAGCACCGACAACCAACGTCTTTCCTGGGGGATGTCCTAAACTGAAGATATCATCGCTCGTTATGCAGTACTCCGAGGCGCCTGGTATTTCGGGATAGTTGGGTCTACCACCGACAGCGATCACTATATTCTTAGCGGTGAGAGTCTTCTTTTCGCCGTTCTTTAAGGTAGCTACGATCGTGTGAGGATCGGAGAATTCGCCGAGAGCGTTTATATAGTCTATCTTCTTGTCCCGAAGGTCGACTCTCGTCACCCAGTTGACAGATTTTATGTGATTCTGGATCGATTCGGTTAACGCTGACCAGTTGATTTTCACGTCTTTTATGGACGGCACTTCCCATCCGTAAGCGGCAGCTTCCTATAGTGGAATCGTAAAACATGTATATTACTTCCATGTAATTGAAATTTTTAGGAAATTTATTAATGTTACATAATTATATAGCTTCACATAATTTTCACACATCTACACGGCTAGGAAGATAAGATGACTAATTTAAATCCAAGCAACAGGATATTTAAAATTATAAATTGTAAGAATATACATATAAATAATTATTATTTGCATATCTGTCACAGCCATCGTCTTCACAGCGATAAAGATGTCAGATAAGAATACAAAAATTAATATAAATAATACAAAAAATAGTAAAGAATATTTTTATTTAATTTTAATGATGTAAACATTCATCAATGAAGATGAGTCAAAAAGTTTGATTCACTTAAATCCGCCGTGAACCCAATTAAGTGAATCAAAATTTTTAAGACTCATCTTAATAGGAATTCAACTTTGTTGTACCTAATAAATGGCCTATTTAATTTCATAATCGTACATCTATTCAGTTTATTCTTATACAAATCAACGCTTCCACTGATTTATTATCGAGTTGAGTGATTATTAAAATCCGGCATCTGATTTACGGAGCAAAATGACTAGTAAAGCGTTCAGACCTTGAAATGAGTGTGAGTCATACTTAATGAACGGTAACGATCGTCCAAGCGATTAGACTACTATGTCTGGACGGCTAGCCAG
This sequence comes from Synanthedon formicaeformis, assembly GCA_945859745.1. Taxonomy (NCBI): domain Eukaryota; kingdom Metazoa; phylum Arthropoda; class Insecta; order Lepidoptera; family Sesiidae; genus Synanthedon; species Synanthedon formicaeformis. The sequence continues at coordinate 12,393,451 of OX243956.1, read as the reverse complement.
CACATTAATCGTCACGGAATTAAGTCAAGCTGTCCCATTTGGTAAATTAAATTAAATATTCAGGTGTCAGATGGGTACCTACACCTAGTGCAGGCAAAGATTTCTATTATAACTTAGTTATAAAAGAAATTCTTTGACTGCAGGAGATAAAGTATGACGAAATAACACACCATATCGCTCCTTAAAAACTAAAGGGTCATAAAACAAAAAAAATCCAAAAATGTTTTTTATTGCAAAAATACAATCACAATCCTTTATATTGTATGTTGCAAAAAGACTTATATGGTTGTTTTATTCCATATTTTGTATATTTTGATAATTTTTTATATATTCAAAAGTAACTTATATGCTTATATCTCTTCTAGTATTCAGTTTATTATAAAAGTACTTAAAACATTTAATGCTACTTAAAAATACGCTTCTAACGATGTATAATATGCATACATTTGATATATATATCTAATAAGAAAAAAATAGACAAAGAATAATATAATTTTTTTCGATTAGCTCTCCTGTAAAAAGTGTAATTTTGATTTGTGGCCCTTTAGTTTTTAAGCAGCAATATATACGAGTATGTTTATAAATACAATCCGCTATGTCTCTTAGCGGACTAAAAATATATTAAGTAGGTAGGTACAAAAATTCTGCGAATTTAAAATACATATGCCCATCACATCTTAATTTCTTAAATTAATGTTTTTGTCGTTTTCATATTATCGAATTGTCGTAATATACCTTTTGTTTGTCGAATAGTGAACATGAGCAATTCAATAGAACAAACAAAATATTTCAAACATTTGACAGGCAGTAATTTAAACATCTAAAAAAACGTGTGAATGCATATTAATTAAGATTTTTATTTTTATTTTATACACTTATTGTTAATATTACATAATTCACAGCTCCTTTGAGGCCAGCCAAAGCAAAAACTACTCAACGGATTTGGACGAATTTCTGTGTAATCCAGATACCTGGACAAACATATAGGATACTTTTTGTCCTGGGCGAAATTTGTTAGGGCACATGCTTGTTAATTATGAAAGCCTTTCTATGGAAGACAGTCAAACGTGCCACTTGATGGTAGGTGGCTACCGTCGCCTATTTGTATCCTTATTTCAACTATTGACACAGATACATGTAAAAAGGTTATAGGCGATGGTAGCGACCTACCAATAGGTGGACTTTAAAGAAATAAATAAAAAAGGACAAACAAAGAACAAAACAAAACAAAACAAAATTAACACAACGACTATTGCAATATTTATTTTCAGATTTCATTAAGTAACAAAAGTATATCTGTAATTGGTTCTCGAACGTTAAGCGGATGTATTGATATCATTTTAAAGTTTTGAAATTTTCTTACAAACGTCGAACAAAAGAATAAATGAAGTCTTACATTTTAAATTATCCTTAGTTTAAGCTGTTCAGGTACAGGATAAGAACACTTTTTAATCATCAGAATCTTACATAATCCGACATCATAGCAATAAACATTTTGTTAAATAAAAAACACACATTATCATTATAATATCTAGACCTTCTGACTTTCTCAACCAGATGTCAAATAGAAATGTAAGAAGTCAGAGCAAATGCCATTGCTAAATTTCTTTATTTATTTTCATAATTACATTATCCAAATTCTAATGATAGTGTAACTAAATTATATATTTTCATATTGTATCAAATATCAATACTAATAATAAATCTGTAAGGGTTGGTCATGGAGTAAGTTACTTTGTTTTCAGAGATATCGTGTTTATAGGCTCTATATGTGATACTGAAACTAAATTGACCATTTTTAGAATTTTTTTCTGTATGTATGTATGTATGTATGTTCCTCCATAACTCTTAAACGAATTAACTGATTTTCATGAAACTTGGTAGATAAACATTCAGACGCACAGGACACAGGATAGGCTACTTTTTCCTTTTCAACGCGGACGAAGGACGAAGTCGCGGGCGTCAGCTAGTTACAAATAATGTGGTTCTTGTGAATTGAATTGAAGCCTCTGGACACAGGAAAATTTGTGTTTAGTGTACTATATTTAAGTTTCTATAATTTTTTTCTCAATGCTAATTGAACTGTGTTTAAACTATTCTCCTTGGAAATAGGAATTTCCAATAAAATTCTAGCAATAAGTTGGTGAATAAAGAGCACTGGATTCTAAGATGGACCAGTACTTCTATACATTCTTACAGTGGAATTTAGGGCAAAAAGAAAAAAAAATCAACAATAAATTCAATATCTTAATCATATTCTGGTAAGGGTTCGGCTTTGCAAGGATGGCTCATATTGGGAAGTGTGGATAAGGCTGGGACAGGAAGTGGATCACTTACCGCACCCTACAACCAAAACATATCGAGTTAATCACAAGAACTATTATGTGAAGCTATACAATTTCTATATGAGTACATTGAAAATGCTAATTTAATGGCTTGACTGCTCTAAAGTAATAAATTAAACAAACTATGTATAATTAAAAATTATAAACTAACCCCGACTAGAAAGTGCTAAATAGAAAATGAGCTCAAACACGCTATATCTGCTGTAAGTTACGCAGACTACTTGATGCTGCAGCATTAAGTCAATGCTATCGTGTCATGGAAACACCAATAATGTAACACTATACCAAATTTCACATCAATCGAACCCGTGAAAGTTAGTGAAATACCTTCGCCACTAGGAAATGGGCTGATTGTCTTCAAACGCCTGAACAAATCTTTATAAATTAGAGCTGAGGACTACTTCAAATAAAAACAAAACAGATCAAAATCGGTCCATTCATTTCAGAGCTACGATTTACGAAGTCAAACCTATAACACCCCTCTTTTGTGTCAGCGTCAGAGGTCAAAAAGCTATTAATGTTAGCATTTTCAATGACAAGAATTAATATCTTATTACAATATAAAATCACACTTACATGAATACTCTCTCCGAGTATGGCGGCCTGATGCATCAATTTCTTTGGAATACACCCGACATTAACACATGTACCACCGAGACCCCATTTTGTGCCAAGCGGTGTCGGTGTCACATAATCCAAGACAGCTACACGGGCTCCATGGTTCACCGCCTCCTTGGCGCAGGCTAGACCACCCGACCCACCACCGAGGACGGCCAAATCATAGTCGAATGTTCCATCTACAAGGTGCATAGTGATGTAATCGTGTGAGATAAGTGTTGTTATAAGCACCATGTTTTTTTTTTAAATAATTATTGACAATGACAATGTGCAACCATGAGTGTAATGAAAAAAAATGTCATGACAGTACAATACCTTTGATGAAATTCTCTACTGGGCCAACCGACTGGGTTTTACGGCTACAACAGAACCACCCGCCTGTGCCGGGCGACAACCAAATACCAATTTACAACTTGTTGCTCATTTATTCTTAGTTTAATTTTGTCACCAACACATTAATTAGTGAGTAGTTAAAGAAAACCATAGTGAAATAGAATTTGTGCTGTTGTGTTTCAGTGAGCTAGTGAAGGATGAAAGAGCCCATTTCCCTAATCCTTATCCTTAATCCTACTATGCACTTGCTTGACCTGTGACATTGCTTGTGTTAGGTGACGGTAGCCACCTAACATCGAGTGGACCATCAGAATGTCTGTCTACCTTAAAATAAAAAATAGTTGTTCATATAAGATTCTAGTATGAAAAAATGTAAAAATGTAAATGTCACCATCCCAGAATAAAAAGTTGTCTACAAAGTCAGGTCGACACATTGAGGGAAGATTTATTAGTACGAATTCGCAAAATTTACCTCAAAAGGGGTGAAGAGAGGTTATGAAATATTAAAAACTCAAGGCCAAAGAAACAAATAGGTACATTTTGAAACTTACTGCCGACTAATGTCCTTTGGGATATAACCATAACATCGATTCTACTCAATGGCTTTAATAAATTATTAATCCGCGTAAATTTATTAAAGATTGTCATTTTTGACGTCAAATCAAATGAGATGATAGTGTCAAAGTCAAGAAAAAGTTCTCGCACACAAATTTCTCACACACGCAAGCAGTTTGTTTGAACGCACGGCGAATTGAAAAATTGGGAAGTATTTTCCTCTCTTGAAAAGATAAAACGAAATGAAATCAACACTAATTACAGGCGCGAACCGGGGCTTGGGGCTTGGGATGGTGAAATATCTCGTAAAGCACAACAGTGACACAAAAATATTTGCAACATGCCGAAATGCATCCGAGGTAAGTAGGTATATGATAACTCACCAACAGGTGCCATTTTATTAATGGTTTTTATATAAAACAAACTATCACTTTACACTGCGAACGTTTTTACAATTTTTCGCCTTCGTTTTGATGAATAAACACAAGAAGCGGTCCTTTTTGTAGCGAATTAAAAGTGAAGAACATACATTCCTATATAGAACGTGTGAAAGAGACAGCGTATACAATACAAAATGTACAACCAGCGGGGGTTGCCAACTTATAGAACTTTTGTCTGGTACAGAAACAACTAAAAAATCTTATATTTTGTCTTTCAAACCTAGTCCACTCATCGGGCATTGAAAATGCTATAAGATTATAAACAAAGATTTAAATCACAGATGCGCCCTGTGGTTCTGAAAACTGTCGACGTAATATGACTGTATGCAACGTGAACCGCTCACTGCTATCTATAAGCGACAACAAAGGCGGCCATCGATGACACATTTTCGTCCGCTTGCAATATGGCAAGGGCGCATCTGTGATTTAAATCTTTGGTTATAAAACTTACTACTTACGAGTTTAAGCTTAGCAGACATTGTCGACTTAGTAGGCAGTTGCCTATTTTTCAGTGTTTGTTTTTTTTTTGCATAAATAATAACCAAAAAACAAAGATACACACAAAAAAAATCACATTAAATTGTTGTCGACTAAACGCACATACGTCGTCATTAGGTCCGTATGATGTCATATTATTCAATAAAAAAAAATCTTAAAATTATTTGATAATTAAGTTGAAACACTTTAAAACCAGTGTAAAAAGTAAAAATTATTTATAAATTACATATCAAAATCTCATGCATTATACGAATCGTAAGAGCCTGATCGTGTCCTCATTCATACCTCGTATAGCACACCACAAATCTCATATTTGTACAAGGAACCTCGTACGGTTGGCAACCCTGAAAATAGATTGCGTGACGTCACTTAGCCATACGTCATCGACCTTGAAAATGAATGGAATTGAGGATGACTATGAAAAATGTAGAATATCGATGTTATAATATCTGATCATTATGACGATGAAAATTATTCTCTCGCTGGATGACGTTTCCTATAAAGCCAGTGATGTTGTGTGTGTGAATGAATCATAACACAATCATAAAGTATGTAGGTATGTGCGTAGTTGACGTGATGTTGATTAGGCGACACGATATTTATTATCGCAATATTGAAAATTATTTTTCACATTTATGTTGAACACGCATTTGATATTTAACGATTTTGTTACCACAGACAAAAGAACTATGCGATTTTTTTTGCACTGGTCACCCTTCGGCCACTTACATGCACATAAACACACACGCACAGGCACGCATATAATGCCGCGGTAACTTTAAATTAAATTTTATTTAACCTTTTCAGGAACTTATAAAGTTGGCGGAAGCGAACAAAAATCTGCATATAATTAATTTAGGTAATTATTAGATTTTATTCTACAAACGCTTTCAAAACAAAAAAGTGAACTTTTATTATTAAAAAATCCTAACTAAACACTGATTAAGTAGACCACAATTAATTTATTAATAAATAAACATTATGCAATAATTGTATATAACAGGTAGGTATTAATATATCTTTATTAACTAGTGGGAATAAACCCTAGGTCTTATCTTTAACTTTTTCTGATTTGTTTGTTTCATTCTTATAAATATCTTTTTTGCGTTGTCATAGCTGTTCTTTTAATTATTGTAATGCAATGTACGAGTATATTGATATCAAAATAATTGTCATAGTTGCGGTAGAATGTTTATTGGCACCAACGAAATTTTACAAATTGGCACCTTAAAATCTAGTCATCACACTCACATTCTGAGACTGATAATAAGTTATTATATTCACTATTATTATAATTTTATTTACTTGAATTAATTATGTAGAATGAACATGTAATAGAGATATATGTTAGCATCGAAATAATATAGGTATGTTTGCAAGCAAAGTAATAGTATGAAGATCGATGACCTGGTTTCAAAAGACACCATTATTTTGTAAATCGCTATCATTATTCTTACTTGTATATTTACAAATTACTAGCTTAAATATTTTATTTTTTTAATTTACGTTACAAAATTATGACAGACATACTTTTTAATAAATACCAAAAACAGGTAGGTAATTATTCATTGACTATAAAACGACATAATATTTAGTTTTGATTTAAATTCCTTATTATATTTTTATTATTTTCAGATGTTACAAAGACAGATGACATTGACAATGTATCTTCGAAGGTGGCTGCCATTGTTGGCAATCAAGGGCTCAATTTGCTCATCAATAACGCTGGCGTCTCCACTAAATTCACCAAATTAAACCTAGTCAAGACTGAACAATTGTTAAACAATCTTACAGTCAACACTATTGCTCCTATAATGCTTACAAAGGTCAAACTCTAACTCCCCGTTTACATGTCGCTGCTTAAAAAATAAAGGGCCATAAAACAAAAAATCCAAAAATGTTTTTATTGCAAAAATACAATCACAATCCTTCATATTATATGTTGCATAAAGACTTATGGTAGTTTTATTCAATATTTAGTATATTTTAATAGATGTTTTTATATTCAAAAGTAACTTATATGCTTATATCTCCTCCAGTATTCAGTTTATTATAAAAGCACTTAGAACATTTAATGCTACTTAAAAATACGCTTCTAACGATGTATAATATGCATACATTTGATATATATCTAATAAGAAAAAAATAGACAAAGAATAATTTAATTTTTTTCGATTAGCTCTCCTGTAAAAAGTGTAATTTTGATTTGTGGCTCTTTAGTTTTTAAGCAGCGATATAGCCATTGCCATTGCCGATTGCGTTGTCGCATTTATATCCCTAAATACTGGTGTGGCAACGTCTAGGGCCTAGGGCAATGAGTGTTTACATGTGGCCATTGAGATGGCCGCTCGCGTTGCAATCCGTTCGCACGTTCAAAGCAAGTGAGCGAGAGAGCAGCATGTAAACACTCTCGCTCTCGCGTTGCCAATTGAGGGATGATAGACGGGCAACGCGAGCGGCAACGGAAGCGACCTGTTTGCATACTTGCGTGGCCCATTTTATTTCTCATGTCCCTGCTCATTGCCGTGGAAATGGGCTTTTTTTTATTTATTTTTATGTTAAGGTCGACAGACAGGCTGACGGTCCACTTGATGGTAGGTGGCTACCGTCGCCTATAACACAAGCAACGCCATAAGTGCTACAAGTGCGCTGCCGACCATAGAAGGATTAAGGATAAATGATAAGGGAGGGGTGGGGTAATTTTGGTAATGGTATATGTCATTATTTAGCCTTCTTTTGGGGAAACATCCCATGTACTAACTTTTATAGACTTTTTTACTATAAAGAGCATATTTTTCTTTAAAATGCTTTACTCGTATTTCATAAATTACAGAGTCTACTGCCGTTACTAAAGCAAGCAGCTGAAGCGAATCACGATAAGCCAATGGGATACCAACGCGCCATCATCATCAACATGAGCTCAATACTGGGTTCTATTGGTCTCAACGATAATGGTGGATTTTATCCGTACAGATGTTCCAAAGTAATATTAAAATCAAGAATGTATTTAAAACTTTAAATCTATATCCATACTAATATTTATAAGGAGAGAAGATTTGTATGTTTTTAATAAATAAATTCCAAAAACTACTGGGCGGTTTTTTTAAAAAGAAAATCACCTATACAAAGCTACGTTATCAGCGAGTAATATAGGATGTATTTTATATATTTTTATGTATTTTATATAAAAAAACACCTAGTTACCTATATTTATATCTCTTAAAAGTATAAAGCAAAGTTGCTCTGTCTGTTTCCTCGAGCAACAGCAACCGAATTTCTAAACGAAGCAACAGCATTTGATACGCTTTTTTCGCTCTAATTGAAAACCTAAATGAGGAAGAAAAATTTAGCAGAGGAACAGACAGATCTAAATATACAGAGATTTTATTTTATTATATGTATTTTATAATATTACGATGATTGCACATATTTCCCTAGAAAAAATTAAGCATGCGACAATATACAACTACTAAATAAACGAAGTACAATTTACATTTTTTTTAAAAACTACCTTGTAAAACTAATATTGTAAACTAAACTAATGTATCTATTAAAAAAATCTACCCGGCAGTTACATTTTCTCTACGAATCTACCGTTTCTGTTCTGTTAAATGCTGACAATACTGACAATATTAATTTATTTCAGGCAGCTCTCAACGCAGCTACAAAGTCAATGAGCATAGATCTAAAGAAAGATAATATCCTAGTGGCTTCTTTTCATCCCGGATGGGTGAAGACCGACATGGGAGGCAAGAACGCGCCGATAGATGTCGACACAAGCATCGAAGGCATATTTGGAACTATAAAAAAATTGAGCGAAAATGATAGTGGGAAATTTTTGGAATATACCGGCACAGAGTTGCCATGGTAACTAACGCACTTTGCAATGCAATAATGCAATGAAGACGTGAGTGGATGAAGGTGATATGTCGCATAATTCTAATTTTGAATAAATCGAGGTTAAAGTTTTACTTTTAATTTTTTGAGATAAGTCTCCACGGAACTGATTTTTGTAATAAATCATGATGCAAAGTTGTGTAAACAACCTAAAATATTAATGGTACGATAGCAAGTAAACACTTCTATTATTTAATTTAAAAAAAAAAGTGAACATAGCTCCCTCTTCCATTAACAAAAGTAAACTTTTCTGCACTTTTTGCTTTTTAAAATTTACTGTTTACATATTTTTATTTTCCAAAAAGGTCTTAAATCGCCGATCTTAAGGGCTTTAATCATTTATATGGACATATTACCTTCATCAACGCAAAAAAACGAAAAAACCCAAAAATGCGACATATCACCTTCGTCCACTCACGTCTTCAATTATAACATTATCAACTGGCTTAAATGTCTAGTTGCCAGGCCATAAAATTCCAAAAAAAAAAACCACCATCAACATCTCGACCCTAAAAAAATTGTTCCAATATAATAAGACGGTCAGAAGCAGCCTGGATCCACCGTCGAGCCGCGACCTGATTATAATTACTTATATAATAAATATTTACTTACATTTTTTTTTAATTTAAAACTGACTTTTATTATCAATCACCTCATCATCTCGATCTCGCCAAGCACACACAGCCCTTATTTTCTTTCTAGCCCTAGTCATATTAACAACATTCCGAACAACATTATAAGCAGCTTAATTTTATTACAGATCTGTGTGTCGGATCTGTAATTAATCTCTTGAATCTGTGTTCCGGAATTCAAGAGGTTAATCTTTATATATATATATATATACTAGCTGTGCCCGCGACTTCGTCCGCGACTAATTTTTTTTTCATACAAACCATTCCTGATTATCCATAAGTGAAGACAGAATTAAAATCGGTCCAGCCATTTAGGAGGAGTTCATTGACATACACACGCACTCCTCCTAAACGGCTGGACCGATTTTAATTCTGTCTTCACTTATGGATAGAGGGATAATCAGGAATGGTTTGTATTAAAAAAAAATTGGTCGCAGGCACAGCTAGTATTCATATATATTTTTAAAAAGAAAATTAAAGAATTACTTACTTGTTAATAAGTGTTACTATAATTTAAAAGATTTCTTGTCTGATAACTTAGTGGATGGTAGTCATTAACTAGAAGATATTGTTATGTTCTTAAAATATCTTAAAACACCCCAAAGGGTAGAATGTCGGCCTGTCTGTCGACCTTAACACATACCTACGCAATACCACAACTAAGCGCTAGTTGCGTCGTGAGATAACAGAACTACTTTAATTATAAAGAAACGGTAATATTATGCCTAGAAATTAATGTGAGTCTAGGTATGCCTAGAAAAGGTAACATTATTATGATAAAACGTGACTAGGTACCTTCCCAGGGTGCTTTTGATGTGCCCCTTACCAATTCCGACTTAGCAGTCTTCACTTCAGACCCTTTTCCTGCAAAAGAAAAAACAGTTTCCAGTAATGTAGATATAAATTTATTTGCACATCATTACGTTTAATTGAACACACCAACTAATATTATAAACTAGCTGGTGCCCGCGACTTCGTCCGCGTTCTCTATAGCCTATTATATAGCATTCCTCGATAAATGGACTATCCAACACAAAAAGATTTTTCAAATCGAACCAGTAGTTCCTGAGATTAATGCGTACAATCAAACAAACAAAAAAACTCTTCAGCTTTATATAGGTATTTGTATAGATGCGAAATTTCGTGTTGTGAGGATGTATGGATATTTGTTACTCTTTCATGCAAAAACGGCTCAACGGCATCCAAATGGGATGGAATTTGACACACAGATAGTTTAAAACCTGGATTAAGATTATAGAAAACTTTTTATCCTGGAAAAATGTTAGAAAGACATTGAAAGGTTCCCGCGGGATAGTCTACAAGTATAAAAAATGGATGCCTACTGTCGCCGTGGCGGCGCCACCGTCGTTTTCGCTATCAAGAACTTTTGCAATGATACTTATTTCTAGATAAGTAGTTACTAAAGGAAATAGACATGAATTTGCAGTTTTATTCATTTATCAATAAAGGAGGTTAAAAACTTCTAAAAATAAATCATTATTTCAAAATAAGAAACATTTTAAAAAGAGACTAATTAATTAAGAGATAAGGGAATTCCTTAAAAGTGAATGAAATGTAACAATCAACGGTAACAATTTAAAAAAACAACAATGAGTCTTTCTTAATTAATCTAATTCATCAGAAACTGTTATCACAAAATGAACTCCATATTACGTGCGGAGCCGGGAGCACACAGCCAGTACTTACGCACTAATGATAAGGGGATAAAACGGTTATTATTTCAATTAGGTATATTAAGTATGTACCTACCTAAAGATAAACAGGAAGTATTACATAAAAAGATAACCTACCTACTGACAACCTCAGTAGGTATATCATCATCAATCAATCAATCAATACTAATAATAAATCTGTAAGGGTTGGTCATGGAGTAAAGTTACTTTATTTTCAGATATCGTGTTTATAGGCTCTACGCATGATACTGAAACTAAATTGACCATTTTTACAATTCTTTTCTGTATGTATGTATGTTCCTCCATAACTCTTAAACGAATTAACTGATTTTCATGAAACTTGGTAGATAAACATTTAAACGTATAGGACACAGGATAGGCTACTTTTTTCTTTTTCAACGAAGACGCGAGCGCCAGCTAGTAAATAAATAAATATCTTCACACATTCCACACAGCACCATCTAGTTCCACACTGAAACTAATGCTTGTATCATGGATACCAGACATTTGATTTTACTACATAGATTACTTTTTTTTCGTAAATACATACCTACATAGGTATTATAAATACAAAACATCCATGACTCAGGTACAAAGGCAAAATGTTAACACATAAACATTTGCCCCTAGCGGGATTTGAACCCGCGACCTTTTGGTTAACAGCTAGGGTTACTAGCCACTAAACCAAACGTGTCGCCAAGCATAATAATAATATGCACGATCAATATTACTTTATATTTTTTTTATAAAAAAAAAGTTGATTTGTTATACCCATCTACACCCACAATTCAATAATACACATACCATTTCGGTGATTCATTTGATGTACCTACTAGATTATATTATATCAAAGTGGGCGGTGAACTTTTACCACGTGCTTGTTAAATAGAACTCTAGCGTTCGATTCGCCCACTGGTCGAAGTACCAGAGCTTTTAAGCCTCCGGCTTCGATCGAAGGTTGAGGCGGTAGCTTCGGCCAGAAATTGGCCTTCGGTCGGACACTAAACCATGTAGGTACCTCATCACTGCGCAGGATTGCGTTTTGCGCTCTGCAGACATTTTATATTGTTATCACTCCCATCTCCAATAATTGGATGCCGTAGGTCGATACGGGTTTGATAACTGCATTGTATACACCTACTACTTCTAAAGTAGGTAAGTATCTAATATAAAGCGTGCTTTTATTATGGAGGTCAGTGATTATAGGTACAGCAGTAAGTAATTTGTTTTCCAAAGACAGTTGAGTACCTAATTGTAATAATAGGTAGGTAGCTACTATAGAAAAGGAATGCTAAACACTTGTCTCTAAATACCCTACGACTTACCCAGACTTCAGTATTTTAAATAATTGTTAAGTAAGACGCATTTTGTCTATGTGAAACATAACGAGATGATGAATGGTGGGGTGCTGAATCAGCATTATTTTGCGCCTTTGTTGTTTATAAACTCTTAAGTTATGTCATGCATCGATAATCTATTCATTTTTAAAATATAATATTATATGACATTTTTCTTCATTACCTACTACTTGCTGAAGATCATTTTTAACTATCCATTAATTTTCTTTATATAATATAGGTTACCTATATTTTGTTTAATGCCATCAATTTCCGATATTTTACACTAAAGTTGAATAATATATCTTCATTGAGCTGTAGAACCAGTGAAGCGGTCTATGCGGTGGATACTTCAAATTCAAAAAAAATTCTAAGTCAACACATATTTCTTTAAAAATATAAGTATCAAAGTTATTAGGGTCTTATATATCGTAGTAGAAATCTAAATACCTACTGTTTATTATTTCACTCCCATTTAATATGCATCAGCAGTAGGTACCTAAGTAGGTTAGGTAATTTAATGCAGTCATATTATTTTATAATGCGACTGCATTGAAAACGCTGATGCGTATAAAAACCTGCATGTATAAATATTTCATAATCATGTAGGTAATGCAGTTATAATAATATTCAATATGTAAATATTCATATACCTACTTCGGTTATAATTAAACAACTATCTACTGAAATAGATAGGTATTACATATACATATATGTATAGGATAATTTAGTTTGGTTCTGTTGTAAAGTCGGGGTACGAAAACCTTCGTCAATTTTCAAATTCTTTCCAGTGAAGTCGTGTCCCAGATAACATTTTTTGGTAGTTGTTACGAAAAATTTCGACACTTTTGTGTCGACACAAATTTATTCTAGAAACTTTTTTAGTCACTGAGTCGAGATAGTTACGTCGCTACGACTAAAAATGGGGAACAGTCGACACAGTAACTAATGGTTTCACAGTTACGTTGCTGTGTAGTAACATTGTTCTCAATCTGCAACCAGTCCTAAGAAATCATTCGTTCGTTTCGTTCCTTCTTCCATTCAAAATTTGAAGTTTGTTGTCAAATTATTGTGAAATGTCAAATTATAAAATAAATCAGAATCACCATCTTGCCAAGGTAAACTTACTTTTTCTTTTTAGTAGGTATTGTATTAATTGAATTTTTATATATTGACTGTCCAGATTGTCAGTGGCAGAAGAAATTCATTGTGTAATTTGGTGAAAAAGCTTGTAATTTACCAACGCGCCACCTTTTAATTGTAATTTTACAGGTAAAGTTGATATATACGGATATAATGTATAAACATTTTTTTAAATTTTCTAAGCTGAAGAGCTCAATATTATTATTATTTTATATTAAAAATACTTTTTTTTTATTTAGAACAAACTTTAAAGTAAAAAATCTATAAAAACTAAATCTTTATAATGTTTTAATAATTTTAGGTTATAAGGGCATTCTAGTTACAAAAGTTACAAGATTGTGTCGACAATTGTCGACGTGTAAGCAGAAAATTTTATAATGTTATCGATTTAACAAAATGGTGCAACACATTTTTTTTGTTTCCAGCGATTCTCAAACGTTTAAAAAAAATGCTATTTTCCTTCGTGCTCACCAGTGAGGGTTCGTCAGTGAGGGTTGCTCAGTTTATATCAGTTGTACGGTTGTACCTAGTACATGGGTAAATGACGATTCTGTCCTGTTTTGGCCAAGGGCAAGAAAAACCAGCGAGATATTAAGAAGAAATAAAAAGTGTACCTTCTGAGAATTGAAAAAAAAAACCCACAGAACAACCAGTATTCGTAGTTTAAACAGACGCTTCAAAAATAAAAACTGAAAATGAGAATTCCAATGCAATCGAGGAAACCGTAAATCAAAACAATGAAAATTTAATAAGTGTACATTTTACATCAAGTAAATCGTATTTTTTTTTTCCTTTACTTCATAAGCAAGCAATGTAGCATAAATGTTTAAATATGAAGAATTAAATGGTCTCTCAAAAAATTACACTTGTTTTTTATATTCTCTCCAATTATTTTAATGTTTCCCTGATCTAAAATTGCAAATTTCATCTCAACAATATTATTATCGGTACTTAAAAACCGTTCATTGTTGATGTCTTTTGACAACTGGTAATTCTCTCTCATTTTGACTGTACATTCAATATATTTGGTATGGGAACAATGAAGTCTGCTTGCACGCAATCTGTCGCTTCGAAACTAGGACCTTCGACACTAGACAATTTGGCACTAAGCTTTTCCACACTAGGCATGTCAGAATGATTTTAATATCTGAAGTTGGTGTATGTGACATACTTGTATTCTGGCCTGCAAAATATCACTTTATATACAAAACGGAAACTACACATTATAAATAAACAATTAATATGTTAGTTATAAGTCAATTTAACTATATATTTGTACGAAGAAGCACTTACTTACAGTGACATTTTGTGGAAATCGATTTGTACACTTTTATATAAAAAGTGGACGAGAGACGGTATTTTTTCGCTTTTTTATTTATTTTTAACTGCAGTAAATTCAAGTCTTGTCAAAGCAGTTTGAGAAACAGGTGTCTAATTGTGACTTTGATTAAGATATTGGCATCAAAATGTTCAAGTAACAATGTCGTAACATTCATACACTTTGTGTAAAAAAATATAATTATGGTAATATAGTAACCACACAGATACCACACATTTTTAAGCAATTGTACACTAGTTATAAAATTGGCACAATGTTTCTAAAAATGTGTAGACACAAAAAAAATAGTAACATGTGAGCACAACGACCACAAATAGTTACTGAATATTTTTTTGGTTGAATTGTGTTTAAACTGTTACCACACAATTGTATTTAACCCCACACAGTCGCTATGTTTCGTAACAGTTACAAAACAGTGTGAGCTTGTAACTACTTCCAAGATTCTGTGACTGAAAAATGTTATCTGGGGTAGGTACTCCTTAGTAGGCACCTTCAGACATTTGAAATGAAATTTTAGCATGACTGATAAATTGCCTTGGTGCAAGCAAATGTCGACTTTAAGGTGATGAACCTTTTTTTACCCCGACTGTACCTACATTAACTGAATATACCTAAGAACTTACTGAACCTGTTGCATTGCGCCCTCTGCGGACATATCCTAGATAAATCCATTAAAATAGTTAGTAACTAATTCACATAACACAATTAATATTTAGTGTTTTACTCGCACTTCAAATCTCAGTCAAGTTTAACTTTTATTATAAGCAATATAGACATAAAAACAGTTAAAACTTTAGGCACTTTATTATGAAAGGAATAAAAAAATACACAGTTAGTACACACCACTTTGCCATTAGAGAGTCACTGTGATTTTAAATATAGGAAAAATAAGAAAATACTTTTGATTTAGATACAAACATAATATGTAATAACATTACTGACAATTAATTGTCAAAATATTAGAATAATTCCTACTTTGATAATTTATAATAATTCCAAAGATTTTAAATAATAATTCCCAAACGGCTAGACCGATTTCATTTCTGTTTTCACTTATGGATAGAGGGATAACCAGGAAGGAAGGGTTTGTATGTAAAAAAAATTTGTCGCGGACGAAGTCGCGGGTACCCACTAGTTGTAATTTTGTTGCAGTGTCAAAGAAATGAACGAAAGCAATTAGATTTATTTATTATTATTTTTAATAAAAAAAACTACAGAACCATTAATTTTAATTAAAAAATATTTATTTAATGCAAAAATATTTATAAAAGATTTGGGAAAAATTATGAACTGGCGAAGTCGTATCGCGAACAGACAGAGAGACAGGCAGACAGAAGACGCGGCGGAGGATTTTGTCTTATATTATCGCTGCTTAAAAACTAAAGGGCCAATAAATCAAAATTACACTTTTTACAAGAGTTTTTACACTTTTTTCTTATTAGATATATATCAAATATATGCATAAGTATTATACATAGTTAGAAGCGTATTTTTAAATAGCATTAAATGTTTTAAGTACTTTTATAATAAAATGAATATCTACTAGAAGAGATAAGCATATAAGTTACTTTTGAATATTAAAAAAATGATCAAAATATACTCAATATTGAATAAAACAACCATATAATATACAATATAAAGGATTGTGATTGTATTTTTGCAATTAAAAAAATTTTTGGATTTTTTGTTTTATGGCCCTTTAGTTTTTAAGCAGTGATATATACTTACAACTTTCAAAAGCCAGAATTTTCAAGTAAAATACCTAATGTATAAGTTCGTGGCGATCCTTTGACGCGTTGACACCGTCGTCGATAGAAAATATAGACCATTTTCTCCTAATTTCTAAGATCGGATGGATAAAAGTTTATACTTATTTAGGACCGGTCCAGGTTCGCACGGATGCAATCAATATACCTACACAAACCTTACTCGTTTATCTCTCTTTTCATTAGCAAAAACCGTATCAAAATCTGCTGCGTAGGTTAGAAGCAGAGAAACAAACAGCAGGGAAGAGTGACTTTGTTTAATATTATTTATTTTAGAGACTCGAAATAGTCATTTTCCAAATTTATTTATGACTATTTTTCGTCAATCATCAGAAATTACTTTATTTCAAGTCATGTATAGAAATACATGACTTGAAATAAAGTAATTCTTGGGAAGAATCACAAAGGCATAAAACTTAGCAACATAATGGTTAAGAAGGCCACCCCCACCAGTGAACTGTTTATATAGAATACTAGCTGACGCCCGCGACTTCGTCCACGTTGAAAAAGAAAAAAGTAGCCTATCCTGTGTCCTGTACGTCTAAATGATTATCTACCAAGTTTCATGAAAATCAGTTGATTCGTTTAAGAGTTATGGAGGAACATACATACAGAAAAAAATTGTAAAAATGGTCAATTTAGTTTCAGTATCATGTATAGAGCCTATAAACACGATATCTCTTAAAACAAAGTAACTTACTCCATGACCGACCCTAACAGATTTATTATTAGTATTGATGAAAACATTAGATGGTGTAAAAGGAAACTACTTGGTTGGTATCAAAAATCGGAATTTATTTCCGTTTGCTGTATAATAAGTTCAAGTAATTTTAACAATTTGCCAGGTTACAGATTTGGCCACACAGCCTGTTAAGCATTTAATTTTATAACAATTATACAATTCGTCAGACCTATTAACCTAAAACTTACACGAGCTACCTACAATGACATTATACAAGTAAATCTAATTTATCTACAGCAATTACATTAATAAGTTATATACACAGAAATACATTATCATTACGGCAAAATTTATATCATTTACACCTAAGATAACATTTAAGATTTATCTGTAGCCTGAGAAATTTTGATTTTTCCTACACTCAGGGCAGTACCACTTGCCTTTGGGCGGTACCATGATACCTACGCACTCAAAGTGAAACCATTCTATGGGACAACCTTCTGCATCGCACGCTATCATTTCTGACACCTCGTCGTAGGGGCACCGGCAGTAACAATACACGCTCTCTCCCTCGCGCGCCTGTCTAAAAGCCGGCCTCTGGAAAGGATACGGCAGACTGGATGTGCCCGAGTTCAAGTAGGAAGGTGGCGGCAGTGGTGCCGGATTCTGTACACTGTTCGGCTGAAATATCTCCAACGCTCCCTCCTCTTCACTACTCTCTGAATCGCTCGAGTCCATTTTCATAAGAACACGCGGTAACTCGGGTTCCGGAACGGGGGGATGCTCATATTCATAGTTACTTAACCTCTGTGTTAATGTACTTGAAGGCACTTCTTTCTTTGCTCTATGGGTGACCGGTGAGGGCAAATCTTCCTTCCGCCACTCCAATTTCGGTGGTTGTTGCGGCTTCAGTGCGAGAACTGGCTGCGGAGTGGACTCCTCGTCGCTGGAGTATCCGTAGAATTTATTCGGAACACGTCTTCTCTTAGACGATCTTTTATTCTCTGCAGACGCTGGAGTATTTTTATTGTTAGCAACAGTCGTCTGTTTAAGAGCCTCTGGAATTTGTACTGTATTAGATTGTAAAGATATGGTTATTTTGTTCGGAACTAAAGTGCCAGGTAGCATATTTGTTTCTTGTACATCCGATTTAGCAATCACTTCTTTAGGAATGTTTATTTTGATAGGACCATGTTTCTTTGAACTCCTAGATTTCTTTTTCTTTTTACTCTTCTTCTTACTACTGGGAGGTTTCTCCTTTATATTTTCAATTTCATGTTTAATTTCATTCTCTTGTTTAATCGGTGTTGTGCACCGACTGGGATCGGCAGACAAAGATCCTCCGTCTGACGGTGCCGCCGACGCAAGAAGCATAAGTTGATTGCGTTTTTCTGCAAGCTGTTTATTTGCAACATGTTGCGGGCGTTCGTCATAAAATTCTTCATCAGTTTCACTTTCTTCGGTTTCTAAGTCTGTCTCTGCAATTAGTGGCTCAGTTTTTTCTGGAATCAAAATAGGTGTTTCGGACATTCCCATGACGTCAACATTCGAACCATTGCTTAACCTTCGGCTTGGTTGCAATTTCTTCAACTGCTTTTTCTTCTTCTTTTCATTACTTGATTCACTTGACGAGTCAGAGTCAGAAGAACTAGACGAAGAAGATCCACTACTAGAACAGGAACTACTACAGTCAGTTGAAGAAGAACTAGAACCACTTGAATCACTATCAGTATCACTATTACTAGTTGATGAAGATAGTTGTCCGTCTTTCTTTTTGGGTGACTTTTTACTTTTCTTTTTGTCCAAACTAAATGTATCTTCATCACCGTTCATATCTGTGGGTATTATACAATAATCATGATCCGATTCACACACATGTTTCCTGATGGGGACTAAGGGAGGTGTCTTTTCCTTTTGTTTTTCGACTTTAGCTTGATACTTTTTAAAATTATCCCATATATCCAGAACTTGTTGTTCGCTTTGTTTTTCCTCTTCAATGTTTTCAACATTTTCGTGTGGTTGTAAATGTGGCATGTTTACAGCGTCAGTACTCTGAACATCGACATTTGGTTTAGATTCTTCTTTCACTGTGTCTTCTGTACCGTCTACAGCAGGCGGAGGTGGGATTCCACTGTCAGACTCATCACTGCTATCACTTTCAGAGAGATTTAAAGCGGGGAGATCAACATCTAACAATAAAGCATCTTTTTCTTTAAATTTCTTTTTCTTAGACTTTTTAGATTGCTGTATAGGTACCGGTTCTACCTTTGCATCTTCTGTAGCTTCCGCTTCTTTCTTTGGAACAGCATCTACTAAGTCGATAACAGGTATTGGTTCTTTAGGAGCATTCAATATATCAGCCGCAGCCGTTGATGTGTCCATATTCAAATCTTCAGATGCTTGTTTTTTAAGGTGCTCTTCTATGTGTTTCATTAGTAATTTCTTTGAAACAAACTTCTCAGTACAAGCTTCTTCAGTACATACATGAGGAAATTCATTAGAGTGAAATCTCTTGTGAACTTTCAAATAGACAGCTTTGCTAAACTGCAAAGCGCATTCATCACAAACAAACGAGGCAGGCGGAATACAAAAATGATAAACATGGGGCCACTTTTTTTGAAGACACTTTTTGCACATAACACTTTGGGTGCCATGTTTCCAAAATAAATGTTTCGTTATATCCGGTTTGTTTCTGTAAGCAATTCCACAGCGGTAGCATAGATGGTGCAATTTATGTTTCCAGACGTGATTCGACAGGCGGGCTTGATTATGACAAAATTCTAAACAGACATCGCAAGTGTGATGGATCTTTCTTAGGTGTACCATCAGTCTAAATGAAGACGGTATGGAATCTACATTGCACAAACAGCATCTATACTTAATTTCATATTCAGAATCATATGTTCCTGGACATAAATGACATAATAACTCACTATAACTATAAAAATTAGATTTACACATGACACACAACAAAATTGTTTTCTGGTGCATTTTACGGTTATGTAAATAGAGATCTTTATGAACAGCAGTTTTAAAGTAACATTGAAAGCATTCAAAGGTGTGATCATACTGAACATTTGCACATTTCTCTTCGCTGTCGTAACAGTCCAGGTTTATGTACACTGAACGAAGTTCCTCGGCACGGCTGTTCACTTTCACTGCTATAGTTTCGGGCATCAGTTCTTCGGCAGTGATACTGTCAACTGTGGCAGAAAAACGGTGTTGGGATACCATATGCAATGCCAACTGCTCACAATTCACTGCCACCTTCCTCACATAATTACAATAAATACAATTAAACACTGTTGTAGATAAAAACAATTTAAGTAGTTCTTTCAGTGGATATTTATCCAAAGGCCTGTCCAATGTGAGTTCAATTACGGGGACTTCGTCTTCACTTTTTATTGGAGTTTCTTCTTTTTTTATTTCAGCAATTGCATTTTCGTCTTTGACTTCATCCAACGGTTCTGATTTCTCAGGAACCTCCTCATCTTTTACTTCATTAATTTGTACTTGTTCCTCCACAGGTGTAGCTGTAGATACTGATTCACCAATATCCGTTTTTTCCTCTACTTTTTCTACATCAATCTCTGAAAGTGAGTTTTCTTTGACTGCATTATCTTCTGCAGTAACTTTATTTTCGTCTACAGTCAATTTATCGCTAATATCACTATCTGATGAATAATCACTGGATGAATCTTTATCCAACAATTCTTTAGGAACTCGAACTGTCAATTTTGGTACCCTGTTAAATGTATTAGTATCATCCAGGTTATTGTCATAAATTGTAGTTTTAATAGTATTATCAGATGTTTTATTTTGTTCCAATATATCGGTACTTTCTAAGTTATTATTGAGAAGGGTTTTAACTGTTGTTTCTTGATTGTTTTCATATATTGTTGTTTTAACAAACGGACTGTCGGCTTTATCACATATCGTCATTTTAATTGTAGGTGTTTTAGGAGGAATCGCTGGCAAGTGTTTTTCATATCTCTTTGGTGGTCTTCGATTACGTGTTGGAGGTTTGTGAGCTTTTTGTTGACCAATTGAGGGGTCGACTGTCGAATTTATAATCACTGGTGATTTTGCATTGTTTAAACTTAGTTTTAATTTTATACCACATTCCTTTTCTTTCTCTATGACTGGAACTACTGTTTCTTCAATTTTTTTAATAGGTTCTTCATTTACAGGTGATACTGCAGCAGGTAGAGTCTCACATTCGGGAGAATCCATGCCATCTGAATGCTCCACATTGTCATCTCCATTAGGAAGATCCTTATTTATCTCTGGACTAGGTGGCATTTGATGAGGAATAGGGCTTAATTTAGTATTAACATTGTCTATTTCCAATGCAGATTCAACACTACTGCTTGTGTCTTTGCTTGTAGTGTTACTAGTGCTGGTATCTCTATTTGTAGTAGAAGAACACTCTGAACTTATTGTGGAATCAATATTAACTGGTTTATAATTACTACTACTAGAAAATAATTTATTTATTTGTGTAATATTTACATCAAGCTTTAGCTCACTCTCTTTATCACTGACAGGTTTGCATTCTTTCACAATATTTACAGGTCCATTTGTTGACATGTCAATACTATTTCTATTACTTTTAATGTTATTAGGTTTTACTGCATTCTTACTGATTAAAACGGGTTTAGGCACAGGTTTCGGTTTCACATTGTTACAGTCATGATTGAAGAAATCATCCTTTTCACTGCATATTTCATCACACACACAACACATTAAATACAATGTCCCATTATAAACACTAAAGAATTCCTCTTTACTGTCATAGTTAAATTCTTGAACATTATGCTTGTTTGTTAAGTGTGAGGATAATTTTTCAGCTTTAGAAAACATTCCTAAACAAAACAAGCATATGTGCCTATTGTGGACTTCCCTCATATGGAGAAAGAGATTCCAATTTTCATAATATGTTCCACACGCAGAGCATAGGTAAACTTTTCGTGTTACCCTCGAAGGACCTCCCACGGTCGGTTCCGTGCACTGAGCTGCTTCCGGACTCAGTGCTGGCTCTTTCGATTGAGCTCGACACACTAATTGATGTTCTTTGAGCATAGCCAGGGTCTTGAAAGACATAGAGCAACATTTTCGACACTTAAATTTGACCATAGGCTGCAAGCCCAAACTTTGCACATAGTCCTTCAACTGGGACCCTTTTTCAGGCTTACTCTTTTTATATTGCATAAGTTGACTTTTGGGTACGAGCCGTGGCACTGGTTTGTCTTTCTCATTATCCAATGCTGATGCAACATTTTGAAATTGATTCCTATTAACACGTTTAGGTATGAGTTTAGGTGCTCTGGGCACTGAATTCCTTTGGATTGCACTAGTTTCATTTGACTTACTTAACGAAATCTTTCTCCTCTTGTTGGTATTGTATTGTGGCAAGGATCCGTCAACAAACGGTCTCTTGCCAAGATGAATTCTGAGTGGGTTGATGCGTTTCTTAAACTTATCCTCGTTCGAATTTTCACCGCTTGGCCTGCGTTGATTGTATAATTCTTCAGACAGATTGGACGTTTCGCCAGCGAACTCATGACCGTTTGACGTTATTTTCGTTGGTCGTTCACAATATACACTTGCCAAACTGTTTGAATCGGTATTATCATCTCTCGTATCGACATTATTACCATCGTCCATAGTTTTCTGAAAGAACAATAACACGTGTTTATTTCAACCACAACGAAACAAAAGAGGCGCAAACAAGGAAATCGAAAAATTTAAATTTCTGATAGATGTAAAAACAAAACATTAGTCAATTACCGCCGTACCTGTGAAATCGTACATCCAGTACGTGTACAAGAGTAAGGATTTCTTTCCATGCATTCGATCGACCAAAGCGCTTCTTACATCGGGCTTATTATGAGGCAGCCGCGGGCTGATCATTCCCGTAAAATGGCGTCACTTCAGAGCGAGAATGCTCATATGAAAATCACTTGTCGTGCTTCCTCGTTAACTCTTATGTCACTATACACATTCATTATTTAATTTTCACATTTTAGACAAATAACCAACAAAAAATTGTTAATCTCTCTAGTGCTGTTTATTTCCAAACACAAGAAACGAAAAATCTAGGCGCGTTACGACGAGCTAATCATGAATAACCATAAACAATATTTGTTACTTTTTAAATTCAACTTTTTTAATTTCTTGGTCAAAGAAGAACACGTGTGTTTAATATACCATAGACAATCCAACAAAATGTTTAATAATTGTCATATTGTATACTATGTAGTTTATAAATAAAGGAGGAACTTAATAAAAGATTTAATTAAAATTACAATGCTTATTGTAAAAAGACCAATAATCTACGTCAGTCTCCATTTAAAAATAGACATTTGGAACCATCATAATATGCATTATGCAATCTTCACACTATTTTTTTTTAAATTGTAAGAATAAATTATAGTCCGAACCAAACTTTATGGCGGCTTGGAAGTTAGTTACGAGCGCTATTGTGCGCATATATAGCCCCTGTACACCCACGCGGATACCTAATATTGCGTTTTGCGCACCATGTTGCTCTATGTTCAGCAGAACCGCCATAAAGTTTGGTTCGGACGTGTTCGGACTATACCACGTTTCTTACCACGTCCATATAAGAAACAGGAAATAAGGTCTTTAGGACAATAATAAGGTTATCTGAAATATTTTTTTTATTTACTCATATTCAAAAAGATATATTTGCTTCTATAGTTAACATATTATGATATTACTACTCCATGGCAGGTCGCAAGGAAAACTTTTTCTGTGGTCGGTTGTACATTGTTTGTGGTCTGTGTTTAATAGGCTACAGATAGAGTAGAAAGATATTCCTTGCTACAGAACCAAGGACAACCTCGTCAACCAAGGAGGATAGATATAGAACAGATTACTCAATACTGTGGCGTTGCTTTGCTTTGCTTAATGCTTTGCTTGCACTGCTATATAAGTGCTATTACTAAATAATCGAATCCATCGAATCGAATTTCTTTCATACATAGTACATACTCGTAGCTCGTAGTTGTATACCAATGTTATATTAAGTTTTTTTAATTTTATTTAGTGAAATTTAGTTATTTTGTGTTTGTTATGCAGACAATGTTGATACAAGATGATGTCTGATCAATTTAGAAAAGTAGAATCTTATTCGCCAAAGTCTTCGCCGAGAGGAGCGAGGTCACCAGTCGTTTCACGACAGGATTCCTCCGGAACTCTAAAGACGACCATATCCCTTGGCAAGAATCCCTCTATTGTACACAGTGGACCATTCTATTTGATGAAAGAACCACCAGGTAACTTGAACTAGTGTGATCGCAATAAATCTAGGGAGAAAGTCGTGTCATACAATAACAATATCTTGTACCTTCACAGGAGAATGTGAACTCACAGGAGCGACCAACCTAATGACCTATTATGCTCTTGAGCACTCTTATAGCAAGTTCAATGGCAAGAAGCTTAAGGAGTCACTGTCGTCATTTTTGCCAAACCTACCGGGGATCATGGATGGTCCTGGTCAAGAGGACAACAGCACCTTGGGATCAGTAATAGCCAAGAGACCTATAGGCGGTAAGGAATTACTGCCATTGACAAGTGCACAACTGGCCGGATTCCGCTTGCATCCGGGACCACTTCCCGAACAGTATCGTTATGTAAGTGCAACACCACCAAAGAGACATAAAAGTAAACATAAGAAGCATAAGCACAAGGATGGAGCACCACCAGGGCAAGATACACCATTGCAAGGTAACATTTCAATATTGTATTTATACTAGTTGCTGCTCGCGACTTGGCCCGCGTAACTTTGTAAATTATATACTATAACCACTCTATCTATTGGTGAAAACAGCTTTGGAATTGATGCAATAGTTTTTAAGTTTATAGCGAACAGACAGACGCGACAGAGAACTTTGTTATATAATATGTAAGATTAAGCCATTTTCCCTATCTACTTATCCTAATAAGGTCTGCGACATACTTGCTACATATGTGGTGTTCCAGCATCAAGTGGATCGCAGCCTGTCTGATGATCTTAACATTTATAACCATCAAACTTCTACAACATGGAACCCGCATGCCATACAAAACACTATGAATTTTATGGAACATTTAAAAGTGACATATGCGTAGAGCATAAACTGTCATTTAAAACAAAACATACATAATAATAAGTACATAATTTAAAGAAAATGTGACTTTACGTCAACCCATTAGAGTTTAAAATGAAATAGTAGAAGTTGATCATTAATACCATTGACGCGTGAAGGCAAGAGTCCGCCATGATTCTGTCAAAGGCGTTCTTTTTATGTGCCACTTTGGCATTTGTGATGCAAATTCCATTGTAGTATTTCGATGCATATAACAAAAACTTTCTATATCAATTCATTTCATACACAGTACTATGTTAGTTTTCCTGCTCATCACACCCTAGGTTTAAATAAATACTATATTAAATCACATCATATATCAAGAGATTTCTATCAAATGGACTATTTATGTTTTTGGAATCCCAATAATAAAGAAGTTGCTTGAGTTAATAAGCAATAGAAGCCATATACCCTCAAGAGGACCAACTTGCCTACTGACCTTGTCATAAAACAAATTTTTACTTTTATTAAATTTCATGGTATAATTTCAAAAATTTGTCTTACTCCTGGGATATCTTTTTAAGTGAACTGTTGGTTAGTTAGCTGTCATTATATTTGTATTTCTTTAAGATATATAAATGTGTTTCTTATAGAAATAGATTAAGTTTTATCCGGTGCAAAGCCGGGAGTGGTCACTAGTAATATTATAACTTTTTACAATAATATTATAAATTTGGATGAAATTTGGTACACAGATAGCTTAACTACCTGAAATAACATGGTATGGTAACTTAAAGTTTGATTCCTGTGGGGTTTTCATAAAAGAAAGTTGCGGGGGCACATCTAGTCTATACTAATATTATAAAGAGGAAATATTTGATTGTTTGTTTGTTTGCGGACGAAGTGCGCGTGCAACAGCTAGTCTTGAATAAATGTTTTAACAGTGATCCCTGTGGAGCACCAGCTATTGGGTTTTAATTTAATAAAAATTTTTAGATTCTTCAAATCCTGATACGTATGAAAAGAAGCACAAAAAACAGAAACGCCACGACGATGACAAAGAACGCAAGAAGAGGAAAAAGGAGAAAAAGAGAAAAAAGCAGAAACACAGTCCCGAACACGGTGGACTTACACCTAGCCAACATCCTGTCCCTTGAACTCTTCATTTAATAGTGTTTAATTCAAAATTTTAGGCCCAAAGATAATGATAATGTTTTTTTACTTTGAATTCTTATCAATAAAAATCAGTGATTTTCAAACTGTTGGATCGCTACTCTCATGAGTGTCTAGTTTGTAAAGACTTAGTACAACCGAAACTAATCTTGATTTTCTATTTAACATATAAAAGATAAAAAAACATTAAGCTTCATGTAGTTGTAGTTAAAAAATACCAATCCCAACAGAGCTTCCAATTTATTAGATCAGATCAGATGTTCCAATAATTAGATAGTATAAATCATAATTTCCAAAACTAACTACATACATTAATCATTATAATTGTATTTTATGGTTGTTTTAAGTTTGCGAATTTAGAGGTTTGAAAAGCACTGTGTAAGTAGACCAAAACTTAAACTAACAATAGAAGATTCTGTAAATAAAAATATAAATTGGCAAACAAAATGTCTGTCCACTTCAAATTTACCTAACATAAATATATTATGTTAACATATGTTTTTAAACAAAGTAAATCGCGTCAGCGTGCGATTTTTTTTCACTAAAATGTGTGCATGATTACATTGATTTACATATTTTATGATTCTGAAGTGGTATGTTTAACGCCCAACATAAAAATTTGGTTTTATAACTTTAACGTGTGTGTCTGTGGAATCTTTTTTTGTGTGTCTGAGATGACGTGATCGGAGTGGTTATAATTTGTGAAAATCTGTTCAGGCATTTGAAGACTATCAGCCCATTTCCTAGTTAACCCTTTAGCCGCCAGAGTCGGATAATTATTTTCGTGTACATTTCGCCAGAGTCGGATATATGGGTCACTTTCATTCTGAGTTAAATAGACACATGTTTTTTTTTATTTGCACATTTGTTGCATGTTTCTCAAAGAGGATATTGTAACAAGTTTTTTGTATGTACATATGTCCTTTTTTTGCATAATTTTGCTAATACTTTCTCTATCTAAATGTTTATCTATTTCAAATTCCAAATTGAGTCGCGCAACTGCAAACCTGGGGCATTGGAGCAAAAGATGCTCAACAGTTTCCTGTACCCCAGGCTCGCAAGAGCAGTCGGAACTGGGTTTCTTTTTGTATTTGTACAGATACTCCGGAAAGCCTCCATGGCCCGTGAGCACCTGCACCAGGAGTGGGCGTCATTTTTATTTTGTGAATCACACTGTACGCCGCCTTGACGTCTGGTAGGAACAGTTTCGTTCCCTTCGCCGTTCCACCTTCGTCATATTGTATTTTCCACTTGGCAATGCTTTCGCATTTGTCATATTTTGATATGGATTTCGACTTCAGTGCCCCTTCCTTTGCCAAGTAATCGGCTCTTTCGTTACCGACAATCCCCACGTGGGCTCTGACCAAGAAAAAGCGTACCACCTTTCCTTCTGCATTAATTTCTTGCAAGTTTTGTTTTATTGCATATACCAGGGGGTGGCACGTGCCACCGTTCTTCAGCAGCTCCAGTTAGGATTTTGAGTCGCTCAGGATGCCGATCACAGCATCCTTACTGCGTTTTGCTATTATTGTTGCCTCGTGGATGGCGCTGAGTTCCGTCTGAAACACCGTACAGAAGGGCTCCAGCCGGTACTTCTTTGCTTGGATTTCCGAACCGTCCCTCCAGCATGAAAGTGCGGCACCGACGCGGCCTTCGACTTTGCTACCATAGGTATATATGGTCAGGCCTGTAATTTTTATTTCTGCAGTGGTCCATGATTGTGACAATTAGAGATGGATGTCATGTATTTGAGTGGTTCATTGCTGTAACAATTAAAGATGCATTGTGGGACAGCTGCCCATAGATGTTTAAAATGATACATAGGCAATTAAAGAAAACATATCTTATGTTGGTACGTTTTATTAGTAGCTATATAAAAGAAAATTGAGTATGAGATCAATCAACATTCTCTGAAACACAGAAGACAACTCTTTCTTAATTATTAATTTTTGGTACAAATAAACTATTTAGGAACTTAAAATAAATGAAAAAAAAAAACTTATAAAGTTTTCCATCGCAGTTAGTCATTATTAATAAAAAAATCTCAGCAATGTAGAATGTAAACAAAAACTAATCTTCTGAAACAAATAATAAATTTTTCCTTATACTTTAACAGTACTTTAACTTCTTTTTTTTTTAGAAAAATCACGAGTCATAATTTAAGCTTAAAAAATTAAAGTCGAATATTAGTTCACTCCTTCTGCTGGGTGTTGGTTCAGGCAACACACAGACAATTTCACTAGCCGAAATAGTAGATATGTCTTCTGGTTCTTTCCAAATGAAGATTCCATTATTACATTCCAGTGTCTTTTTGCGTAGAAATTAAACTATATAAGGATCTTCCACGCCCGTAGTGTCAATTGAATATAATTTGACCAACCAAATGGGGTAAGGATTTTTTTCCCACAAAGCGAGTTATTACCCAAGTTCCCTTCTTTTTAAGGTTTTCAGTCTCTATGTCGGGTTCTTTCTCAATGATTTTCACTTGTCTTTGTTCTTGTGCGGAATGAACATCCAGCTTCTCAATTTTAATTCTAGTACTTTTTCTTAATTTTTTTTTTTTTTGGGATCTTTGTATGATTTGATTGAGGGCTTATCTTGCTCGAGTATGAAGAACTCGATTCATCGAGTTGCGGTGACAAACTAAATTCAAAGTACTGCCATACACAGCTGAAAATTTTGACATGCAGTTTCACACTCCAAGCATGTTAATTCTCGCAGATAATTTTTTCTTGGATCATCTCGGATCCAAACTACGAGTATTTGGTGAAGTTTTGCGGTTTCCGGGATGCTATTAAGTGTTTTTGGTATGAGATCATCAACATTAGTAACATCAGACCCTTATATATACGACAAATTCCTCAACTTGTATAATGTTTATTTATAAATCATTGAGTTGCTTTCTCTTTGCGAGTCAGGCGCTAGGGGCATCACAAGATAACAACTACAAAACCAAGTGGTTAAAGGGTTAAGTAACTTAGGAATTTCACTAATTTCCACATGTTTGATACTCGTAGATGTTAAATTTAGTATACTGTTACTTCAGTGGTATTATACTTCCATGACATGATAAAACCTTTGCAACTTACACCAATAGAAAGTCGGGGGGTGAATTTATAATTTTAATTGTAGGTAGTAAATGTAGACTACTTATTCAAAGCTGTTCATCTTGTTTTTTATTATTATTATTAAAGATACCAAAATAACAAATATAGTTAATTTTTAGAAATATTGTAATTGATATTTTAATAATTCGAATATGAGATTTCAATAAATATCCTGATTTCATGTATACATACGTACACTCCTATTCTCAATGTAAATTATTTGGTATAGTAAAATAAGTGATTGATAAGTATATTTTAATTTATTAGTAATTTTGTTAGTTAATATTGGATCCAAGAGAAAAGCAAGCATTTTTTTTTTGTAAAATTTGTAACATAAAATTTTCTTTGGGCCTGAATAATCCTAAGTTAGTTAATTTTAAGAAAATTTATAATGTTTAATAAAGTAATTTAAGAGTTCTCAGTATGTTGTTTTTTTTTTTGCAAGAAAATTAAGCTTATCACCCTATGTACGTAAGCATAAGCAATCAAATTCTCTTTCAAACCTTAACAAATAATTTTAACAATAACTTACCTAAAATGTTTACTAATTTCGATTAAACGATAATGTAGTGCTTTCTATAGTCGAAATTTTTTATCCTATCTTTGTAGGCGAGCCTAGCTCCGGAGTACAATAAATAAAACAACAATTTCCAGAGCGAATATTTATTTCAAGTATTCAAATTTATACATAATCATTCATTATTATTCATGTTTCGCTTCATTTGATGACATTTGTCATTTATTGTGTAGTTACAAAACAAAATAAATTAGTAATGCAGCACCAAAATACATACATCATACGATTACATACAACAATCATTTCTATTTAAACTCATTTCATACTAGACATTACGTGGACACGCCTAAACTAACTTCGAGGCTACTTTATCATGGAGGGAAGTTAAGCTTGGTATAATTATATCTAATTAATCAATTACATTATCATACATAAGTAATATGTTGTTGATTTGACTCTTGTTTTGTGGTGACGAGGTAAAAGCAATCGGTTCACAAATTAAGATTTTTTTGAGTCAAACTATCTATTTTGAAAAAAAATATTATGACATTGCGAAACTGGTGGCAACATAAAAAAATGCTATTAAAATTTTAAATGCAAAAATAAATCATCGATTGTTTAATAAATTTAGATAATCTCATAAAAAAATCGTCTCCCCTCCGGAATATATCACAAACAAACGTACAAATATTTATAAATAAATAAAATTATATTATAGACACATTCACATCTTTATTATCGACAGTTCAACCTAATAAAAGGAATAAGAACTTACAATAATTAATTATTGAATTGGCAACATTTATAACCCCGTGAGTGAGATATGTAACAGAGAAAAATAACTTTTATGCACTGGGAAAATAAGTTCAAAATGGCTACGTCACTAATGCTTTAGTACTCACATGAAAAATCTTATAAAAGTAATATACAGGGCGTCCCAAGACTATGCGACATGAAGGGAAAGTACCTTAAATATCCAAGATACGATATTTTGCTGAAAGAAGACTTTGTTATTTTTAAAAGTTAGTAATACTGCATTCAAAGATTTTCTAAAAATTACGTCATCGTCGGCATCGTTCTTAATAATATTCTTGAAATTTGAATCAAACATTTTACGTTATTCTTTTCTTTAAATATACTATGTTACGAAGAATTATTATTTTTTGTCCATTCTTTCGATTGGCATCATAAAAATACCGGTGATTTTTAAGTCGGTTCGATTCCCAGACGAAGTAAGTAATTTTTAGAAAATCTTTGAATGCAGTATTACTAACTTTTAAAAATAACATAAAATCTTATTTCAGAAAAATATCCTATCTATGATTTATTCTTTTTCTATTGTTTTAAAGATGGGATTTGTACATTAGGCATTATCAAAGAGAGTTGACTCAGTGATTAACTCATTTAGAATTTGTTCGTATTGTTTGTTTAGTTCTATATCGTGAATTGTTTGTTTACCTTTTTGATCAATGAAAAAAGAATACATAGTACGATATTTAAGGTACTTTCCCTTCATGTTGCATAGTTTTGGGACGCCCTGTATAAGTAATATATTACGGTTTTGACGGTACCCACTTAACAAGCGTTAATACATACTTAACATTAATTAACATCACATTATATTCAGATAAATAACGACATATTAAACTATTAGGTTGACGTGCTAGTATTTTCACTATTACTTTATTGGAATTATTATTATTAATAATAATTAAAAAAAAAATACATAATAAACGAAACTATGAACTTAGCGAGGAATAATAATTAATAATGGCTATATTATTTGTGATGTGCGATTTTGGTTTAGGTTAATTCGGTGGCGCCATCTATAAATAGGTTTTCTTGGTGTGAAGTGCACTTTATTTTCAGTGAAAATCACTCATTTATTACCCACTGTCATATCATAAGGCCACCCATCCGATCCCTTATCCTTAATCCTACTGTATTCGGCGACGGTAACCACTTACCATCAAGTGGACCGTCTGTTTGCCGACCTTAAAAAAAGTTTTCACCAGCATAATCTCGATACACAGTGTGTCTGTCTGTTTGTCTTACATAGTTTAATAATTAAGAAAATTCATTACAAAACAAAGCCAAGTGGGGATATTGTTTGTTTCGACAATGGTCTCTTAAATCGCGTATATTTTATTATATATCAATCACTTATTTTGAAAATCAAGTTATTTTAGTGCCACGTGCATTTTTCATTGTCATTTTTAAGGGCCGTTTTTTTTTAAAATTGCGTATTACAATATACCAAATACAAAAACTTGAGCAAGACTATTCTCATACACGTATCTATATTTTAATTGTAAATTTTTAAACAATTTCAATGTTAAAAAGCTCTGGACATTTAAACTTGAGACACTTTTTCAAATACCAATGGCAAGTATTAAAAAATATATATCATTAGTAAGAAAGCGAATTTTTGACAGTAATTGGCAAGCTGAAGAAATTTCCTTACAATAAAATGTAGAGCTATACAGAAAAATAAGATTTATTCGCATATTTTTTTGTGTTACCAATAAATATTATATTTAAAAATAAAATTATACACATTAATATATTACAAAATTATTAACAATAAGTTTTAAGAGCGGTTATACAAAATAAATAGAAAAAACCTAAATTTTTACAAGTTAATTTCATTTAATCATAAGTTAGACGACTTTATACATTCATTATAATAAAATTAAACCACACAGCAGAATGTTTGCTCGAAATTGAAACGCCATTTTGAATATCAAACGTGACGGCGGTTTTGGACCATAGTTATAATAAAATGCCAGTTTCCCTTTCAAAATTAAAACGGTTGAATATTGATTAAAACAAATATATAAAATAAAAAGTTTAAAATACACATTTTTAGACCACTATAGTGTTCGATTTAAACGTCAAAAACCACTAAATATAATTTAATGTCGAAATCATGGTGAACAGAGATAATGAGTACAAACTTAAATGGGCGTTGAAACTAAAATTTGTCAAGTCACAACCATTAAATAGAGGGTTCATAAATTGACCAAAATATATACATAAATATATAAACAAACCCCAATTCTACACAAAATATATAATTTGGTATGAAGTTGAGTATAGTTTGTGCCAAAAAATTAGTGACGAAAACGCTTTAACAGGGTGCTATAAACAAACAAAAGGTTGGGTTATTTCCTACCTAAATGCCTGCCCAATATACATTGTATTGTTGAATACCATTGTTATCATAACGTTTGTGAAGATTCTAGGAAAGGTTTTGATACTTAGATTATTTAGTTTGGTCAGTTCGGAATTTTGGTTTACAGAGGCAACATCATATTTCTTTCTTTCGCTTTAAAATGATCAGACCATGGCAGAATCCTAGTACATCTAATGAATAAAATAGTTTATTAAATAAGCATTTAGTACCACAATCACAACAAGTGAATAGGTTTTTTGATTTATGTGAAATCTAGAAAATATTAAAAAGTATCAAGATCACTTGTAGTGCCTAACATAGATAATTGTTGTTTACAATCTTTATTGATATGCATTGTATATTTGAAGTAGGGCCTCAAGTGTTTTCGTCACTAATTTTTTGGCACAAACTATAATAAATAAAATGCTACTAAACCCCAAGACGGACACTTTCTCACACGACGTATAGAGTTGGTCCTCTTGACATTATTCTCAATGGTTGAAATTTAAATGCGGTCCTAAACCGCCGAAACGAAACCAAACGCTTAACCCTTCATATGCCGGAAACGTGGATTCGCTTTAATAATTATGCACCACTCGTGAGCCGGAGCGTGGATCCGCGTTAATAATTATGCACCACTCGTGTGCCGGAACGCGGATCCGCGTTGCGCCAACTGTATTTATCATGACAAGTGGCACTAGAGATTATGACTACGCTCCGACATACAACGGTAATTCGGCTCGCTGACGTTCGGCACACGAGGGGTTAAATCATACATAATCACCATTAAAGAACCTTTCACACGATTACGAATTAATTATTCTTTCATTCCGTTGTAAATAATTATTATTAGTCTTTAAATAACTGGTCACAGTCCTAGTCAGTCGGACGCGATACCCGAGTGTTTTCTTCATTTATGTTACAGTCAAAGTCCGAATTGCGTTCTATGCGAAAACGACTAGATTAGCATCCACATAGGGCATTGTGGATAACGACAAACTATCATTCCATTCCATACGGGAAGATATTGAAGACGCATCCATGGAAAATAATTTGTAGCGTTAACGTTGACTTCACTTGAGAAAGTTTTGTTCAAATTTTATTAATTAATATTATATTATTTATAATGTTGCAAAGCGATACACGCAGATAAGTAAAACTAGCAAATATAGGTAGGATAAACGATAAAACTCGAATCGCCCATGCCTAAGCTGAAGAGTTTGTTTGTTTGATTGAACGCGCTAATCTCAGGAACTACTTGTTTGATTTGAAAAATTCTTTTTGTGTTGGATAGTCCATTTATCGAGGAAGGCTATAGGCTATAGAGAAAGCGGACGAAGTCGCGGGCACCAGCTAGTTCGTAATATACAGTAGGTTTGTGACGTCACTAAATCCCAATCAGGGGTGTAACAACCGATGTATCAGCCGTATTAAGTATTTAGGACTCCGATGTAAGTGAAAATGCGTAAAATATTAATCTCGCATACATAATAATACTCAAATGCAAAGTAAAAAAGAATAATAATAATACAAAACTAGTCATACTTAAAAGTGACCTAATTTCGGACTTTGACTACAACATAATGTCACTTGCACTGTTACTATGAAACTTAAATTTACATGTGTGATTTACTTAACTATTAAACTTAAAAAAAAAACACATAAAAAAAGTCTCACATTTTCCATTACTTGCATATTAATATGACACATAAGCTCCGGCGCACATTATTTTATTATGAACTTTTGATTCCAATGTGACTCCAGTCAGTAAGTTTACAGTGAAAATTCAACCGTCTTTAGGACATATGTATTATTAAATATTAATAAAAAAAAACCATTCACTTTATATAACTATTTCACATTATTATAATTTTATGATGATATAAATTAGGTGTTAGAAAATTGTTTTTTGTAAAGTAAATAATATGATTTTATTAATGTAAAAATGTATTGACATCATTATATCTTCTCAAATTTTTTTTTTTTTTAATTATGCATATTGGATAAATATATACAAATGCATAGTAAATATTTTGGAATCACGCTTAATTAAGACTTTACATCCCACTTTATATTTTAAATAATAATAATAATAATAAGTTGATAGTGAGCTTTTTACTTTGACAACAAACATTGCTTCGAATGTTTCGCTTGTGATGTTCGAAATGTGATGATGTGCCCATTGTGATGCGGTCCCAAAACGCTCATAGGTCTTTGAGGAGAGCTGACTTGGCGTTCTTGAGCTTGTCCAGCCGCTTCGTCAGGTGGCTGTTCTCCGTTTCCAACTCTTCGACCCGATTGAGGGCATCGCGAGCCTATCGGAAACAAAAATGCATTTTAGCACATCGAGTTCTGAATTAAGAGTTCAAGTTAAAACAATTAATATAAAATCATGCGTTGCAGTGTTGATTATTTAAAAAAAAGGGGGGTCACTTCTATGTTCATCTATGGTAAATATTATAATTTTGGAAATCCCTGAACTAACTCAACCGATTCAATGAAATTGGTTGGACATGGGCAAAATCCTAACCTATTTTGAATGAGGCCAATAAGTAAATTGATAACAAAAATATATGATTTCATCTCAGGATGAACGACCTGACTATGACCTGACAGTAATACTATTATAAAAAAAAGTCCTTATTTTTGAACGATCTAATTTCTGGAAGTGGTAAGTCATATTTGAAAAATTTCTTTTTGTATGTGATGTCGTAGTCCTTCGAAGCCCCCTAACCGAGAAGAGCCGAAATTTAGCCAACGTCGAATTAAATCAAATGGCGGTTCAATTCAAACTATGGCTCATAGTTTTTAGTTCGGCCATGTTTATTATATTTTCTCTTCACTCCGATGACCATTATATTTAATTATCCCATTTAAAAATTTGAAAAATCCAAATTGAAAAAACTACTTTGAGGTGTCATTTCCTATATCATTTTCACAATAAATACGGCATTATATACATATCTACACATGTAAAATAATTTATACATATCTAGCTGTAAAATAATTGTATATAACTATATACAATTATTTTACAGCTTGTTCACTATGACATGCCATCAGCTGCAATATGAACATGAAAAAAAAAAACAATTACGATCTCCATCTTGTAATAGATGGCGAAATATCCACAAATAATAAACAAAAAATTCAATTTTACTTCTAGTTTATTTTTGGTGACAAATTGTCATTAAAATGTAATTTTGTATTGGTATGCCATAAAGGGCGTGTCACGTGAACTATAATAAAAAAAGATTAAAACATAAGTAATATTAAGGTATTATTTGAGTAATTCGAGAGTGGGTAAGAATAAGAGTTATTATGTGTTTTGGATCGGGATCACACACCCTTCAACTTCAAACTGAACTGTACCATTAACTGTCGCCATTATTGATAACGGCCCAGAAGTCAATTACTTCCTGAAAAGAAATTTTAGTCAAAACCATTTTGTAACAACAGCTACAATTTTACCTTTTACATTACATAAGCCAACTAGAATATAATTTAAACTGTAATTTAACTGAATTAATTGTATTGTTCCATTACAACCAACGCTGGACATAGTATTGTAAAATAGGTAAGTTTCGGTCCGTCCGTTTTCTCAATCTATTTCTCTACTTGTCAAATTCGGCAGAACCCCGAAAGAATTTCTCCTTTATAGTAATATGTAGATATTACTTTTTTTTTCTTACTTTCTATTCTGAATTTGGATGATTGACGTAGAATATGACATTTAGAACTAGTTTTCGTGAACTTGTCGAAATCATTTTGAAAGTTGGGAAAGAAAAAACCTATTCCTTTTTTTATTGATAACACTTGTCAATAGTTTCTAAAAAAAAAGTAAATTGTTTTACAAACAGATGAGAAAATAGACTGAACTGTTTCGTCTCTACTTATTTACTCGTATAAATAAAAAACCCAATGAGTTACCTCGCGCTGCAACCGGCGGCGCTCCTGCTTGAGCTGCTCCTCGTGCTCGTCCTGGTGGTCCTGGCGGGCGCGCAACCTCGCCGCCTGCGCCTCGAGGCGCGCGACGGCCGCCGCCTGCAGCGCCGCCTCCGCCTCCGCGCGCGCCGCCCGCGCCTTCGCCTCCGCCACGCACTTGCGCAGCGCCTCCACCTCGCCCTCGTACTCGGCGTCTAGGCGATGCGCCACGCCGTTCTGGCGCGCCAGCCGCTCCTCGTTCAGCTGCAGCTTCAGCTTGCGCACGTCCGA
Source organism: Synanthedon formicaeformis (assembly GCA_945859745.1). Lineage (NCBI taxonomy): Eukaryota > Metazoa > Arthropoda > Insecta > Lepidoptera > Sesiidae > Synanthedon > Synanthedon formicaeformis. Next base: position 12,355,892 of record OX243956.1, on the reverse strand, counting down.
CTCGAGCGTCGTCTTGGCGGCCAGCAGCCGCTGCAGCCGCACGTCCAGCGTGCCCTCGCCGGCGCCGTCCAGCAGCCGCTCCGACTGGTGCGAGATGAGTGCGAGCGCGGGCACGGCGCCGAAGGGCTCGCCCTCGCCCGCCTCCACGAACGCGAGGCCGGCGGCGGCAGCGGCCGCGTCTCGCGCCCGCACCGCGTCGCGCGCCGCCGCCAGCTCGCGCTCCAGCGACACCTGCTCGCGCTTTAAGCGCTCGTGCGCCGAACACTTCTCCTTGTGCTCCCGCTGGAAAAAACATTTCAAACTTTCACTCGTCTCTGTTTACACTGAGAATGGACCCGCATGAAATTAACCACGATCTAGAAAGAGAGAAAGCGATCGTGCGGCCTATATAGGTATTTCCTTTCTTTCCTGTAGCTCTATAGTAACTTCAAGGACCAATCTAGAAAGACAACTACAGACGATCGCTTCGTCTCTCTCACACTTTCTGTCCGTATTTACTTTACAGGCCTCTCTATGTCTTTGCTTACACAAGAACTCCATGGAGTGGAGATAGAATAACTATAGTCTAGTAGTCACTAGTCAGTCGAGTATGGTAATATTACAATAATTTAAAAATCATTGCATTTCTATATTAACTATAGTCTGTAGTTTTTTTATTACTAGGTATATACGTGAATAATGTTACCTGTAATTGTGCGTATTCCTCGTGAAGTTCCTCTATCCTGTCCTTGAGCAGCTCGAGCTGGTAGCCGAGCGCCGCTTTATCATTATCTAACTGAGCATTTAAGATCATCGCCTTTCGAAACTTCTCTTCTACTTCTTTTAATTCGTGCTGAAATACAATAAATATTTCATTCAATATAATATGCAGATGTATGATCAACACTTATAAACATCAAGCATATAAACATAACAATGGTCCATCTCAATAATATTACAAAAAAAATGTCAAAAAATGTTCAGTGTAAAAATATTAGAATGTGGCCAACATAATTATAGTTACCCTAAGGTCTTTGATGCTGAAGACATCGTCCGCCGAGTCTTCAGAACTCCGTCGCGGCGAATGTAACCCTCCGGGACTTAGAGCCGCCAGCCGCGTGCCACCACGGCGACCTACACTTTCTGAAAACATTTTGAGATTATCATTTTAGTACATTCGCAAAACGTCCCTACTAGATCCAGCTGAAGAAGAGAGGCTCATAAACATTTTTGTTCAACGTATGTCACTATAAGCATAGAGTAAATAGTTACTTAACCAGTAATAGAGAGGCGAACCCCGTTTAAACATGAAACTCCTTATTATTTTCTTTCTGGCTCACTTGATGTCGTTAGTAATGTCGAATTTGATGTTACATGATGTTATTCTTATTGATACTATTTTTGACTTTCTTTCTGGCTCACAAGATGTCGCCATATAACAATCATATATATCGTGCAGAAAGAGAATCGACGCGGCGTATAAAGGAACTAACATAATAATGATAAAACTTAACTTCATCATTATTATTATTTTATTATATATAAACAATTTAACTTATTTATATTATTTATATTAAGTATTAGAAAAGTTGGAACGGAACGTCTCTGTAATTTTTTGACAGTTAATGATTAACAACTACGATCACGTGGTACAGCAAAGAGCAAGTACGTTGCCAGTTCGCAATTCGCCATCCGCGCATTGTTGCCACTATTCAACATCAGTTGCTGTAGTTAGAGCGAGACAGCGAAAGATGCACTATTCCACTCTTCACATACTTACAATTTACAATATTCTTTCGACGACTAGACGGACACCTATGTTGCTAACTGCATGAATTTTAGCAAGAAATTTAGGGAAAATACATTCCAACAAAAATCCGTTTCTCGTTATCTTTCGTGTATTGTAAATAATTTTTTATGCCTTTTCAATCAAATTATTCATTTAGAAATATCACAGACACAAAATAATAGTTTTCGACTGGTTTTCAAGTTACTTTGGTTGTGGTTTGATATTTGTATAAATTTATTTAGGTATATAATTATTAAAAATAATTGTTGTAACGACCTCGGATTATATGGCGTAATATTACAATTTTATTTTCGAAATAGAAATACCTACAATAAATATTTCAGCAAAATATGTTAAGGGAAGAAGTTTTTATAGATAGGGCAATACCGAACATTTGTCGAGTCAGTCAACTGTCAACGTCACTTTATTTATTATTATATTTTCACGAGTATCACGACAGTCGAACATCAATCAAAGTGTTTTATTTATGTATTATGTTTTATTATTTTTTTAATCTCGGTATTTATTAGTGTTTTGCAGTCATAATTTACGGCAATCATCATTACATTAGGCCCCAAGGCTACACCCCAACCTATTATTGTATTATAAAAACGAAATAACATAAAGTTGGGAATATTTCAGGCCTGCATTATTGGTAGAGACACCAAAAAATACCTTTTCATAGGCTTGCATCGAGTCCAATATTATAAATTTCGTTGGATATGAAGACTCATATCTAAGAAAATAATAAAATTAACAACGACAAATAAAGAAAATGGACTGCAAAAACTATACAGGCAGCAAGGTGATCTATCTTTAGGATATACTGGAACATTTGCTGTATGCTGTATTTATCAAATGCAACTAAAGTAACATTTTATTTATATTGGTAACATGCCTTAAATGAATAAGTAATGTGTGATAATATTTATTTATTTAAACAAGTAGGAAAGTAAGTTCATAAGATAAATTAGGTTTCTATGTAACGGAAACTTCATAATCACATTTTATACAATTTAAATGGCATTTGGAATTAAGCTTAGTTTTTTTTAAAATAATTAGACTTATACCGTTATTTATAGTTTATTAAATATAAATTAAAAGATTGACTTTAGTATTCATGTAATCTATTATTTATATACATGCAACATAAGTTCAAAATATGCATGAATTGATGAAAAATGTCAAAATAAACAATTAATTACTTATTTTAAAATCAGAATTTTAATTACTTATTTATTAATATTGTCAGGTATTGTTTACAAATCAAAATATTCGACCTCCTCCACAATATAAACTTTCTTTCAATTGTCATGTGCATCAAAGACTTTGCCCTGAAGTACTACAATCTATAAAAAACTCCCGCTATCCCATAGTGGTTCCTATCCCGCCATCCCGCTAACTCCCGCTAGTGGTTAGCTCTCTCATATATATGCCCATAACATTCTCGTTGTTTCAGAAGAAGACCTCGACAGTACTTGATATGTCCGACATACCGAGATGAGCCCATGAGGGCACCAATAGACGTTTTACCTTTCGGAATGAATGGATTTTAATGTGTTTTTTGTTGGGTTTTTTAGGGCCTTCAATAAAAAGTTTACCTATTAAATATTGTGTATTTTTAAGTTTTTTTTTTGCAGGCGAGTGATTCTCTTATTTTGTATATTATATCTATACTTCAATACTAATTTTGTATGTTTTTAATGAATAAACTGAAAAATTACTGGACCGATAAAAATAAATCACATATATAAAGCTACGCTATCAGCGAGTAACAGGCTATATTTTATAAAGTTACGTGGGCAAAGTCGTGTGCAATAGCTAGTTTTTTATAAATATATTTTTCACTATAATGTATGAACATATACATACATTCTACTTACACATGTCTTCACACATATGTAGAACAGCGGCGCGGGACAATTTTATGGACGAATAGGTAGGTACCATACCATAATATGTCCTTTCCGGTATCCCTGACAACGTATGCAAAAATTCATGATGATCGGTTGAGTAGGCGTAAAAAGGTAACAAACAGACAGTTACTTTCACATTAACAGAATAGAAAGAATAAAATAAGATTTTATTTTTATAGGAAAGGACATATAAAACATACATAAGTAACATAAGACAAACACAAACGTCCCCAGCCTCAAATCAAGCTCAGCATAATGCAGGTTGTAAAAATGCGCTGGTCTTCCGTTAGAGCCGATGGTGAGGTTACGCTCTTACTAAACAAAACATTGTTGTAATGACTAACTGGCTAATCAAACTATTTATATTTCTTTTTATAAATATACAATTCTAATTGACATGTGATTGAAATATACAACAAACAATACACAAAAGCTCCAAAAACAAAGAAAATTATCATAAATAAAAAAGTTAAAACCAAAATAAAATATTTATACCCATTTTCCATATATCCATATTTATACAAAGAAAAAATAATCTACTACAAGAAGTAAAAATACATTCAGAAGGCACTGGTATAGTTCTGCAGTTGCTTCTCGCTTTTTGGTGTTCGAATGTAAGCGTTTAGGGCCCATGGCACCACCGGCTTGAACCACTGGTGGTGCAAAAATGTAATGTAAACGGAATGTAAGTATGTTTTGTAATTATAAAAAAAAATAAGGAGTATGGATCTTTTGTAATTATAAAAAGAAATTAGAAAGAACTGGAGATTAGAACAGGCGTTTCTTTATCGTGAGCGCAGTGACAACTTTTTAGGTCTATGACGTGTCTTGCCTGCCCGACGAAATTGAGGTTAGCTGTCACAACTTTATAGAAATGCACAAAGCAAATATACAAAATTCTATCCACAGTAAACAGTAAGCACTCCGATGAAAATTATTAAAAACGGCGGCCGACACTAGATATTAGAAACTTCAGTTTTGCGCCATCTATTGTGTATGATACGAATTAACTGACTGGTATTCGACTACAGCGACCTTTGAGTTTGACGGATTTTTAATAGCAACTCATAATCGACTTAGGCGCCTTTGACGGATTTTTAATAGCAACTCATAATCGTATTCGATATAGGTGCCATCTAGACTTACTCGACTTTTTTGATATTTTATGCGTCTCTACGTGTCTGTCACTCTATTACTGGTAACTACTTACTCTATGCTATAAGTGTATATGAGGATAAACAGGAGGCAGTCGTTACCTGTCATCATGTCGTACGCCTTATCGGCATGGTCTTCTTGTTCGCGCTGCTGACGTTCCAGTTCGCGCATGCGTATCTCACGTGCCTCCGCCCGCGCGGCCCTTCGAGCCGCCAACCTTTGTTCCGCCTGGAATTACCAAAATACACTCTTTACTTATTTATATTTCCTATAAGTCCTATTAGTTTCTACTACGGCTATTTGAAAATAATATTAAAGTTAATATACCTACCTGCTAGAAAAAAGTTCAAGGAAGAGTCACTAAGTTAAACCTAAAAACAGTAGTTATGAAGAAAATACAATTAAAGATAGGCGAGCACGCGATTTACGCTGATAAGTAGGAACCACGAAGAGAAGAAGCGACTGAACCAGTTTAAAAACAAGGGATGTTAGAGCCCATTTCCTTAACCAAGTATGCTAGTAAGGTCAGCAGTGCACATGCAGCTCCTTAGACGTTGCTTGTGTTAACACAGCCTACCACCAATCAGCGTAATCAGTAGAAAAAATCAACGAATGATTGCATTCATGTGAAACTTCCTTACAATCAAGAACACAATACGCTTTGCTATTATACTTCAATAACGAAGATTGTTAAATTACTTTCCTATATAGATTATTCGAACATAAAATACGTAAGTATTTATTATCATGAATACAACACAGTCATGTTCGAGAAGCGAGGTACGGTATAGGAATGTTACGTTTCGGAAGTAATTATAATTACCCTTCATTGTTACGAGGTACGTCGCGCACGAGTTATACATATATATGCTCTGCTGACGTAAGTATCTAGTGACTGTTATCTTCCATAACTAAAATAAGGATACGGACAATTTGCCCGTTTAGGAGAAAAAACGTGTGTGCAAAAATTTCATGATGATCATTTGAGTAGTTGAGGCGTGAAGACGTCACAAATAAACAAACTCATTATCGAATTTGTAATATTAGTTAGTATTTATGGTTAGTTTAAATAACTAACTAGTTTGTATTCAAACATAATGGCAGTTTTATATTATACTTTTCAACCATTTGCTGAGTTCTGGTAAAGAACTTTAAAACATACGAGTACCAGCTGGTGCCTGCGTAACTTGTAAATTATATACTAAAACTTTCCTCGAGAACCACTCTATCCATTGGTGAAAACTGCATGAAAATCGGTGCAGTAGTTTTTGACTTTATCGCGAACAGACAGACAGACGCGGCGGCGTATTTTGTTTTTTAATATGTAAGGATACTACATTTGTCTTGTAAATATTTGTCGATTCAACGTCTGGGAGGGTAAGAAAACGTTCTAAAGAGGGCTGAGTGTCTAGACTCCGAACGTAAGCTTTTATATAAGCTATATTATGTGTTTGTGTATATAGGTATGACGTACATTTTGAACACATTATAAGATAATTAGACTTTGATGACGGTGGGTTCTTGTTGGAATATACCAAAATAAATATGTCTCACTCTAACAAGTAGATTGAGTCTTTCTCCTTCACACATATACCTAAACATTAAGTTATTTACAATAGCTCTTTGTTTCTTACAAGAGTCTTATATACGTTTGGCTTTGAGCTTTAGAGTCAGATGTAATTGTGTTTTAGCTGCGCCTCTTATGGACGAAATACACGATCAATCATTTGGCGTGACGACAAATTGAGGTGACGCAACGGCGCGATTTGAAATACAGTGTTTGACATCAAGCCATCATCAGTTTGTACCATTCACGATCAAATTTTGGCTTCATGTCAGTTAATTTGACGCGATGGACTGATCGTGTATTTCGTCCATTAGTTAGTGAATACGAACACGCCTTCCTACTATATTAAAAGAGACTTATTAAATAACTAGCTGGTGCCTGCGACTTCGTCCGCGTTTAAAAAGGAAAAGTAGCCTATCCTGTGTCCCGTAGGTCTAAATGTTTATCTACCAAGTTTCATGAAAATCAGTTGATTCGTTTAAGAGTTATGGAGGAACATACATACATACAGAAAAAAATTCTATAAATGGTCAATTTAGTTTTAGTATCATGTATACAGCCTGTAAACACGATATCTCTGAAAACAAAGTAACTTACTCCATGAACGACCTTTACAGATTTATTATTAGTATTGATATTATTTACAACGAATTCCACCTTTCAATGCTTCCCATACTCGTAGCCCACTCTCACCAGCAGACGAGGTGAACAAAGTATTTGATAACCAATGTTATGCGGGCGGCTTGCTAATCTTGCTATTGTCATGCGGGCGAAGGGATGTACCCTACACTCTATACGCCATGGTAACACCCACACCATACAAACGACTCATATACTCTTTCTATGTACTTGTTCAGTAAGTTGGGTCTAATATTATAAGTAATCTAATATTATTATTAATAAATTTTGAAGGCTCCTGGCACAGGCTTCCGCTTAAAAGGAGTCTTCAATCATGGTTATTGTAAAAACGATTTTTCTAACTGTTAATAAACATTTTTATTTTCATTTTATTTATTTATTTAATATTATAAATGAGATAGTGAGGTTTGTTTGTTACGCTTTTACGCCTCAACCACAGATTTCTAACTGCGTCAACTATGAGTAGTTACTATAATATGTAGGTACGTCCAACTACAAAATTATATGGGATTGTGACAGATTCCCATGAAATCTTCAATACTGAGTACGTATATATTTCTATTGAAAATCATTAACTCTTGTAATACTTATTTATATTAAAAATAAAAATAAACCTACGTTCATGTTATTAATGCATATATATTATTAAAAATATTGCATATTTAAATTGACAGGTAGCACAGTAAACTTACATTAACTACGGTAATGAAGAAACCTATTACCGTAAGATAACTTAGGAATGTGATAAAAAATATTTAATGTGACCGATGATTCATGAAAGACAAATAAGATACAATACATGCTTAAAACCAAACATAGAAATCTAAAAAAAAAAATAGATAAGCCAACGATAATACGAAAATATAGATTTTAATCTACAATTCGATGCTAAACCTCAATTTCATAAATTTTATTTTTATAAATACACTGCCCGAGCTGCTCTCGTCGTTGTCTATATTTTTTTACTAGCTGGTGCCCGCGACTTCGTCCGCATTCTCTACATATCGCACGCTTAATATTAAAGTGACCTAATTAAAAAAATCAGTTTTTTGGGAAATCGCAAAAAACGTTTTGCATTCACGACTTGAGTTGCTTATTTGGATATAAATAACACAAGATGTTAGTTTTACTGTTACTTTTTTTTCCATAAATATAGAATATGAACCACAGATTTCAGTGAGACTTAAATTTTAATTGAAAACTATTTATTTTGTTTATAAATAGGTTCTCAAAGTTTTGTTTGTAGTGTTAGGTCTTTTTTATACTAAATAGCAGTTCGTTTGTTAAAAATCATAAAGACCCAATTAATTTTAAGTCTTTTTATTACTAACTTCCAATACTGTTTGGTTGTATATTTACGGTTTAAGTCATATTATTACTAAAAATGAAAATATTTTTTTTAGTTAAGACAGTTTAATATAACATTAAAGAACAAAATAGTATTTTTGCTATTAAAAGATCAATGATTTTGAGTACTTAGGTAACTAGAAGTTTAAAAAAAAGTTATTTTTATTCTAACACATTAAATTATAAAAATGTACTTCAGTGAACATAAAGTAAACATTTTCCTAATTTTTATAATTACAGTCATTAGTATTGCGTACATAAAAATTTATGTAATTACAAAATAAATATATATTTACACTTTTTAATTTTTATACAGAATTTACATAAAACAAAAATAATATTAAAAAGAAGTCTTAATTTTTTTGTAATTAATCAATCAGTCTCATGGTAGTATTCTAAGTAGATAAATAATCATCATTTTTGAAATTAATAAGTCTACATTATTTAGGTGTAAGTAGGAATAATTAAAGTAAAAGTAAACATTTAAATGTAAGTGGTCGCCTATAACAGATTGATTAGTAGTACATTAAAAAATTGAAAATCTTCTGTCATCAGGTTTTGTTTTTATATTATAATAGTTGATAGTCCTTTTTAGAGTTTTGTTTATTTTTTTTGTTAATTATGTGGGTGTACCTATTTGTATACTATTATTCTTTTGTTCGGTTTGATTTGGTTTTTGTTTTTTATTTTATTTTTAGCTTTATTTTGTAAACAGAAAAGTTAGCCCATAAGTGGAGTATACAATATTCTAAAAGAATGTTTAAATGTAAATCACTTTTTTTTACTTATATAAGGATGGTTGTATACTGTTGGCTTCCTAATAAATAAATAAAATAAAATAGGAAACAACAAGGTAGGAACAATAGGTGGAGATAATTACAATAAAACATGGCATACATTTTCAAAAACCTAAATTATTAACATAACGAAATAATTGTTATATTATAAGGTAGCTTTTTTATTATTGAAAAAAATGTGGAAAGTAACTAATCATTAAATAAATTATATTGGATCTGAGTTAAAAGACATCTTAACTTCTTAACAAATAATTAGCCTTAGTTGTTAGTAGTATACTTAGTAGGTTAAGTCAGATATTTTAGTTAGATTTATAATATCTTAGTTAGATTTAAATTAGTTCACAAAAATTCACTCCTCCATCTTTACAGCGTCAAAATAGTTTGCCTTTGAACAAAATCAATCTTGCTGCTCAACCTGCACCAAAGAAACTGCACTTATCATATACATCAGTGGTTTAAGTTCACGAGCATTAGTTACAATGTTATTGCTATGAATATAAGACTTCCACAATTTCTTAATTTTTAGCCTTATTTTGTTTCCACATTTCCGGCTGTCTCGTGCATTTTTTACCTTTAGGCATGTTTTAGGCGTAGTAGAAACTGTAGAAGTTGCTTTAGTTGTTTCTTCTGTCAAATTATCTGGATTCTCTCTCGTTCCTTTGTTTCATTCTCTTGTTGGGTCAAGTGGTATATTCTCTGTGTTATTGGCATTCAATAGTTCTTTCAAAGTCTCGATGTCAAAGCTATCAGATGAAGGAGAACTACTATTTACTAACCGTTGAGACTGAAGTAGAGGAAGAACTACTACCCGAAAATGAGCTAACAGCCGATGGAAATAGCAAATGATCAACATTTTTGCCACCATCTACGTTGAAATTAGGACTAAAACCTGCGTCGCTTTCTTCTTGATTAATGGGTGACACACGGTAATCTATGGCTGCGTTCTTACGGCTTTCAGCATATTTCAAATACTCGGCGACATTCAAATATCATTGATTATTGGGTTTATTTTATACATTACTAAAATCTGTAAGCAAACGTGAAAGGTGAGCATACAAATATAAATAATATACCTTAGGGCAACAAATATTTTACATACCTGGACAACTGTAAACAATAAAAAGTGAATTAGTATATTGCAGGTAACTATAGATAAAGTAACTTATTTCAATGATTTTTACATACCTGGACATCAGAACTTTACGTTGGAATATTGTTATATTTAGTCTGAATTAACTCCAGAATTTTTTTGATCGTGAAGTAGTCATTCTAATTAAAAAACGAAAATTATAATTATTGGTCAAAAAAGTAAAACCTATTTTGTTCATTTTATTTAGTTATAAATTGACTCAATTATGAAATCGCAAATTGTTAGGAAAATTATTTCATTTTTTTTAGTAAAACACAAACCAAATACTGAATGTTACTATAAACACATCATCATCATTTGTATTAAACAGACTTAAAATTGAAGCCATCCGCACGTACAAATAAATTTACAAAGTTTTTATTATAAAATAGACCTAATTATTATTGTGCTTAAAATTATTCATAATTTTTAGTTTTAAACAGACTTAAAACTTAATATACTGTGCAATATGATAAAAAAATTAACATTAAATGGACTCATTATGGATCGGGTCAAAATAAAACAAAAGCAATCAGTAAAACTTACCTCCGATTTAACTTTTAAACAAACTTAATAACTAATAGGTTTCTTTTAAATCAAGTCAGAAGACGTTTACTTTGTACCGGTTGAACGATTAATGAATGTGTCTGTGTAATTTCAAATGTCACCATCAAAACCCTCGAGTGTAAAAGAGACCGAAAACTTGTAGACCAGTAAAACACTAACTTTTTAAGAGTTTCTTAATCGTAAGCCATAGAGGGCGTAGACATACGGATTATAGTGTATCTAACTCATTTTTGACTTATTTTGAGTTAGGTCACTTTAATATTAAGCGTGCGATATAGCCTATAGAGAATGGTTCTAGATAAATGGACTATACAACACAAAAAGAATTTTTCAATTCGAATCAGTAGTTCCTGAGATTAGCGCGTACAACCAAACAAACTCGATATAGCTTCTAATATTATAGCTTTTGATATTTTTTTATTTCCGTCAAATATCATTTAAAGAAAAATATTCGGTGCGCGATAAGGATTCAAATACACGGCTACGTTTAGGCGATCCAAGTGTAAATAGGTATTGGTAACGGTGACCACCAAGGGTCATCGCTTCTGCCCACAATGACGTCATCAACATTAACGGGTGAGATCATGCGTGGATTTAACCACTCCGTTGCAGGACGTAATGTATGTCGCTAAGAGTTTTATTCGGTACTATAGCTGTTGTCCGCGACTTCGTCCGCGTTGAAAAAGAAAAAAACTAGCCTCTATACGTCTAAGTTAATGTTTATTTACCAAGTTTCATGAAAATCAGTTGATTCGTTTAAGAGTTATGGAGGTATTGTACATATGTACATACAATACCTACACTTACAGATTTATTATTAGTATTGATGATTGATAAACATTTTGTAATTGTATTTAGATTATGATTAAAAAAAAGCCTGTTAACCAAATAAATGATTGATCAGCAAACAAATCTATATTTGGTCAGCCAATACTTAGGTCTCAGGCAAAAAAAGTTGCTGACCAAATGGATATTTTGCTGATCAAAATATTTATTGCTCAATCAAAATGGATTTATTAAATAAGCAGGCATACAATGACAGTGATAATTACATTGTATCAATTAAAGTTAATATTTAATTATTATGATATCACCGACAAAACGTGTCACGTTTAGAGGGCGATGATAATCCTGTTAAATAGTTTCGTCATTTTTAAATGGTTACTTATTACTTAATATAATATTATTATAATAATTTGTTTGTTTAATGTGGAGTGTAATCATCTATTTGTAAGATTCTTTCATTAATTTAATATTAGGGAAACTAACTTTTAAACCAGGGTAAGCCTGGGTTTAGCCTATAGTAATATCTTAATATAAATAAAAATTACGTTCCTCTTCGATGAACTCCTAAATTACTGAACCGATTTAGATCAAACTTCGTAACTATATGTAATTTGGTCCAACTTAAAAGATAGGATATATATTTTATAAAGTTACGCGGACGGAGTCGCGTGCGTCAACTAGTACTATTGTAGATATAACGAATATTGTTACTTTTATTACCTATATGTGGAGAATAATCTCCGTAACGTGGACATAGGCTATTATTTTTTAGGTATATTAACTCCGCTCTTACATTTAGATATTATCATAGATAGAGCAAAACTGTGCAAGAATCAATTGCGGGAGGATGTCGCAAATAATATAGACACGGATATGCAAACATCACCATCATTAGACATGCTGTGAATTGACGATGAATGACTAAGGTCTTAGTAATTGTCTAGAAAAACCTTAACCAATTCAGCCATTGTGTGGCTTTCCACTGTGAGGATATCAATTGTATAATAATAATAATAGGAAAACATTGGGCATTTTTTAAACAACTATCTGGTGATCGCGTGTTCGTAGCAAAGATTTAAATGGAGAGATGCGGCATTACTAGCGAAAGTGTGTTACAAAATACAACATACATTATACTAAAGACAAAAGTATAAAATACATATACCTTTGTCTACTTTTAAACACAGACAACACATTCCTTACTTCAAATGTGACTGTGACGATAGCGATGCTCTCAACAAGCGACCGTCACTCACTGTAGCCGGCGTGCAACTGTAGTTGGGTTGAGCGCCTGCGCCCAACTCATTGTTAAGAATTTTCGGTGTGTTTTTAGTTTGGCGCGAGGAGATTACGCCGCATCTTTCGATTTAAATCTTTGGTTCGTAGATGTATTGTTTATTCTTCATTTATTTTTCTAAGGTATTGCTATGCTTGTTTATTCTTATATTTCTTATCTTAAGATATTCGCTATTGTTATCATAATATAAATAAAGCATCAATACTTGCCTTATATTTATGTCCATATATAAGTATTATTGAAAACGTTTACCATAACAATAGCAAATTGTCTACAGATGATTTAAATCCAATGGATGTACACAGCATACTTTATATTCGCTTATTTGAAAATATTTACCAACTTAAATCAACAATGCGCATGTATATGCACAACTCAATTGTATTATTAAAACATTAACATCGATATACAACCATTTTGAAAGGTGATATTACACACCTTATTACGTCGTAATATGTAATGCATTGTTAGTATACTAGCTGTCTCGCGGTTTCACTCGCCGTTTTATTTAAATTGACAATACATGCACTAGGTAAACAAACTTTGTTTAGCTCTCAGTGTGACCTGCGCTTTAGTTTTCTCTTTTCTTTCTTTTTTTTTAAAGATTTTTCTCATTTTGCTCGGCTCTCAAGGCACTCATGATGTTCGTCAAAAATTGGGCTATCAAATTCAGAAATAACCAGTACAAATAAACAAATAATTTATATGATAAATTAGTATTTACAATACTAATATTATGCACTAGCTGGGTATTCGCGACTTCATTTGCGTCATACATAGTTTATATCAATATTCATTTTTAGATTTTCTATCTGATATCCAGGAACAGTATTTTTTTTTTTTATGAAACCTATTCCTCATTTGAAATAGTAGTATTTATAATTTATAAATAAATAATTATCAGTACATGTTTATATAATAACCTTACTAATATTATTATAAATGTGAGTTTGTTTGTTACGCTTTCACACAAAAACTACTGAACCCATCACCATGAAATTTTTCATACATGTTGTCAGGGATACAAGAAAGGACCTTTCATGGTTCAACGCGGACGAAGTCGCGGGCACCAGCTAGTTTATAATATAATAATATAAGTACATACAATGTTACGAGTACAGTATTTCAAATATGGAATATTACATTTATCACAGAATTGTTACAATATTCTACGTTATTTATTTTTATTATAAGTACTTGAGCGTTTAGTTAATTCGATACAGATGATGTCATCGAAGTGTAAATGATTGCATAATGAAATGAACCATTCTGTGGGGAACCACTAAAATTAATATTTTAAAACAACACGTTTAGAAAAATTTGGAGCTAACTTCATTTAAATTCAGATCAGGTTTAAAACGAGTTTCGAAGGCACAACAATTATGTCGGATTTTGTTTATATATATATTTAAATTAGTCACATAGCGTACACATTTTCAACTATAGTGACCGTCCTTGCTTCACACACGAGTGCAATTTGAGTGTATGAAATATAAAATCTTCCTAGAGGAATCCTCACAACTGAAGTAACGCTTTCAAAATCTATAACTAACGTATTTATTAGTGGCAGGGCACTTACAGAATACCACAATGAAATTAAACCATGTGAGCTGTTGTGTTTTGGTGAGTGATTAAGACATTCTAGGACACATTTTCCTGTCTCTTATCCTTAATAGGATATGGGCTTTGGCATCCCTTAATCACTCACCGAAAAACAAAAACATACATGATATCATCACAGTGGCCTGTAAGGAGTTGATTACTACAGCTACACGAGTTACCCAATATATAAATGCTGTATGCCCTGCTACTACTGTCTGATATAATATAAGATGTCAGACTAATTCCCAAGTAACCCCAATATTCAGTTAGTTACTCTACATTGAATATATTTTGATATTTCTTACACGTTACTTATCGCCAACATATGTTTTAAGATAGGGAGGGAATAGGTTCGAACTAGTTCGTGAATATCATTACTCACATACAAGAGCAGTATTCTGCCTGCAACGCGCAGAAAAATCTCCGGCGTTGACATGTCAAGAAGACACCGAGGACGCCAACGAGGTCACCAGAAAACGCACAATAATACTAACACAAGTGTTTTCAGTCGATGTCACACCTGTACTGGCGAACTCGCCAGACATACAATACAACGTTATTTCTTTTTCAAAGTTCATTAAAACAATAATTATAATACACACCAAGTTAGCTGGGATTACATTCAATAAAAGATTTCGCGCGCTATTGACAACAACACAGGTCACCCGATCACAAAGCGGTTCTCGACTAACAAGGACGTAAAACAATATTGCGGAATATAGATGTCAGGTTCATCTGAGACTTATTAAAGACACCGCAGAGCAGCGCACGTGCTCCTCCACTTATGCGAATACCAACAAACTTTACTTTGATAAGATCATCTCAAATAATTGATGTCACGAATTCTAGAATCAAGTGAAAAAGGTCTTTGAAAACGTCATTTTAGGTGATTAGTTCACGAAACTGTTAGAAACAAAGTGGTTTTTAGAAACCGCGGCCCCGAGACCTTGTGGAGCACAATCTTAATAATTTAGAAATAGATAAGATAATAACATAGAGTACACTAAGATTAGGAAGTTGCGTATTTTTATTCCAGTGGAAAGTAAAGGGAAAGGGCAATTGCAAATGTCGTGTTGCAAAATTTCAATGACTCAACTTGTGAATCACAAAAGATATGTGGGATTCACCAGATTCAATTTAATTTGAAAATTGAGGCTTCAAAGAAATTCAATACATACATGGTTCTGTTGATCTCCGAGAATTCCTACGATGGACGGATTCTGTTCGGAATTAGAATCTTTTCTTTCTAGAATTTTATTATCTCCATTGCTAGATACACCGTTGACCTTGGCCGCATCTTTGGAACCATTCGCTGCATCACTCAATCCGTTATCATGTACTTTCCCATTCAAATCAACGTTCACCTTGCTTATTTCCAAGTTTAGCGTTTCGTTTACGGGAATAGTTTGTTTTGTGGATCTCTCGCTTGCAATCACAACTGTATCATCATCTGTATCACCGAAATCACCGTCTGTGAACTCCTCACCGCTCTCCCCGTCACTGTTGGCGGGCGTTGCGAACTTAGATTTATTGCCCATTATTACCGCCACTGATTATGCACTATTGTTCCTTATTCGGCGAATTCGCGCAATTCAACACGCTCGGTGTCTTCATTCCCACATTCGCTAGTTTCGTCAAACACACCCGTGTCCCAACTGTTTGTTACAAACGAGATTACAGCATCGTTTGAATCGCCCGAGTAGAAAGGAAGGACGCAATTTTTGCACTGCGCTCTTTATCTAACTGCACCATAACAATATGCGGTGTAAATGTATAGCCCGATTTACTATCGGCTATAATCTTATCGTTTGTATATTTTCCACTTCGAGGCGTCTTGCTCCTTGACCGATTCGTTTTTAGATTTATATCAATAATAACAGTGCTAATGATAAATTGCAGGTAACTGGTATTACTTGTACTTAATCACTGCCTACACAAGAAGGTTGTAAATTTTTTTTTGCGGTTTTCCTTAATATATTTTTTAAATATCGCGTTACGTCCGTATCTGCGGACGAAGGCTACGAGTGTACGTCGACGTGCGATTGTGTCGACGTCTTCCACCGACTGTTGGTTGAGTGTTGGCGACGGCCCGAGCCCTCGTCATCGTTCAGACGATACGGTACGTACGATGTACATTTCGTAATCGTATCGCACCGCACCGTTACCATATAATAAATATTTAGAGCCTAGATATACGAGGAAGTGAGGCATGCCTTGGCATGCCAAGAAATGCGTTTCTTAAATGCCAATGGAGAATTATTGCGGTCTAATTGCAGAATAAATTTTCATTTAAAAAAAAGTATTTATTCTCTGCTTAACTGCATGACTCGATTAATGTTAAAAATTATCGATAAAATAAAATTAAGCTAGTAATTATTATAATTACTAGCTTTTGATCACGATTTGTTTAGGATAGCAGTGACCACGTCCCTCTACTCTAGAAGACCACCGTGAAACAAGAGCATGTGATTTGTTGTGTGACCTGGTTCTGGCTGAGGCCAGCGCCTCAGGTCAGGTATCCTACTGTTAGGCATTATAATTCTCTGTAAATTATAATATCCTATCTTTCGAGCTGGAACAAGCCATCACCATTAGTAAAATTTCATTGAAACACGTCATTTTTATGTATTAAGAAAGATATCAAAATTAAGCTTAAAAATGTGATTTCGAATCGTTTAGTTTTACATATAAATAGGTGTTACTAATATGATGTTATTGTAGTATATTATTAAACAAGTAGTGTGACATTGAACTTATCAGAGGAAGTGTTTATTTCAATACTAATTTTACAGCGATAATAAATTAAATTTACGTACTGGGTACGACATACTGTGTTCCTGTTCCCATATACAAGGGGTATACATATATATAGTGATGAAACTAGGCCCTTAAAATTACCGATATAACTTCACCTATAAAAAAATATTATAGGATTACAGATTGGGGTAGCTTTTTTTTAAATTGTCGTTTTCGGGAATTGTCTATTTTAACGACAGTATAGGTAACCAACCACTTACAGGACTGTGAATTACTCGTACCTATATGTT
Source organism: Synanthedon formicaeformis (assembly GCA_945859745.1). Lineage (NCBI taxonomy): Eukaryota > Metazoa > Arthropoda > Insecta > Lepidoptera > Sesiidae > Synanthedon > Synanthedon formicaeformis. Next base: position 12,338,275 of record OX243956.1, on the reverse strand, counting down.
TCGGTGAGTGAGTAAGAGATGTCAGAGTCCATTTCTCTATATCCTCTGCTAATTCCTTATCCTCAATTCTATTAAGATCGGCAGCAAACTTGTGGCACCTGTAGCGTTGGCTTGTGTTAATAGGCGACGGTAGCCACCTACCAAGAATGTATAGTCAGCCTGATTGTCGGGCCTTTGGAGAAAAAAAATCTTTTGAATAAATTTTCTAATTCGCTTATACTAGCGATCGCTTCTGGCTTCGCACGGATAAACTTCTGAAGGTATATAGGTACTATAAGAAATATTTACAGGTATCAGACAACATCCACTTTCCCCTTAAAAAAAAAATTATTTAAAAGGTTTAATGTGGCACTAGACGAGAACCGGGACAAAGGCAAGGGCGTCATGGGTGACGATTGCATTACAGCAAACATGTTAACGGATCGTGTTACTTTTATTTTTATATCCGGAAAAACTTTTGATACCAAGAAAAACTATTTCACAAAATAAATTTGGATGTTGATTTTTTGAAATCTATCATTTGTAAAACATTGTTGGGTTAAAAAACTGGATGCCACTGTCGCCGCCGCTTTCGTCACAGCCATAAAGATTTCGGGCATTAGGTATATTATTACTCATGTATTTTTTTATTTTTCAACGCGGACGAAGTCGCGGACACCAGCTATATTTAATACTAATGAAGTTACTAAATCAATTAAATACTTAATAAAATTAATTATTAATTAAATATGTAAATACGTACCTACGTACGTACTACATTAATCTTCAGACATCATCACAGATGCCAAAATTCACAGTCACCAAACAGAATTTTGGTATAATTTTGGTACAAACTATACTTAATAAAGTTACATTACAAGAAAACTACTTCTTCGAGGATACGCACCGCGCACGACGACCGCGCACAACAAAAAACTACACTGAGCTCTGAATGAAAAGAAAAATGCTAAACCACTCCGGGTGACATTGCTAACGGATCGTGGAAAAAGTTGAAACTTTTTTCTTGACACGCGACCGCTAATAACAAAAAAAAAAGTTGATTGAATATCGAACGGTATTCCGCGTTGTATAGCAAACAAGATGCGTGTTCGACGTGCGCACGCGACACTCGGTAGTCGTCGCTTAACTATACATTATTTGTAAACTTTTGCACGAACAAATTCAGCATTGAAAGTTATGACTGGCTTTTGTCCCGCGACTTCGTCCGCGTGTCTCTATATCATAGCCTAGCATAGTATTATTATTATGGTGTATTAATTGACTATATTAATTCGTGAAATTGACAAAATCCGTTAAGTAATTTCTGCGTGACGGAGTGACAAACATTCGCACAAACATTTTCTAGTAAAAATTTTGTATTATAAATGTTATACTAGGCTTTTGGCCGCGACTTCTTCCGCGTATCTGTATAAATCATAGCCTATGTGTCACTATAATAAACAAAGATTCGAAATTCGAATACTCGTTATTCTTTGAAACAGCCATACGTAAATTCCCACAAACTTATGCATTTATAATATTTATAGCATTTGCCCGCGACTTTACTAGCATGTCTTAATAAATTATATAGTCTATATTGCTGTAAAGTTTTATCCAAATTGTTTGAGTGGTTTTTACCAGAAAGAGTAGCAAACGTCCATAGATCCATTCTCACAAATTACAACGTAAAATGACAAAAGAAAATGAACCTAATATACAACAATGATAATGACGCGAATGATAAATGGAAAACGTGACCGGTAAATTTAAAATACTGTAAAAAAAAAACTATTCTAAAAATATAAAAGAAAAACGCATTAGAGGCATATTTCGAGATTTCTACCGACGTGAATGACGAACGGTAGAACCGGAAAGATATTTTTTCGTTAGTTTTAAAATTCATACTTAAAATTATGTAATTTATTTTTGGATTTTTTTAATGTTTCTTTTAATATCAAGCTTTATTTGGCTTTAACACAAAATACAGCTAATACGAAACAAAACAAGGTTACTCAGTTCAGCATGATGGTGTGGGACGAGACCACAAGGCTGTTTTCAGCTTTACCTATAAAAGGGTAATTGATGGCTGCTAACTTTTTTATATTTAGCGCCTCTTTCTCAAACGTCAAGTAGGCCAAACTGTCATTTAAAGTCACCGGTAACCGGGATAAATGGAGCTGATATACCTTTGTTTGTACGGTAAACGTCCCAAACATTAAATAGAAAATAATTAAAAAAAATCGGCTATCGAATGATGCAGTAAACCGAGTGCATAATTCAATAAAACAGAAAATTATTTTTAATAGTAACTAATCAACACATTACTTGTAGTTTGAGAAAGAGGCCCTTAGTCTAGCGGACCCAGTCCAGAGGGCCTAGTGCGAATTTTACTCGATCAAACGCGTCAAACGCGTAAACGTCAATTTTTATGGCAATGAAGCAGACGTACACGTTAACCACTAGGTGGCGCTGCTTCATTCCTATACAAATTGACGTTTACGCGCTCGACGCGTATGATCGAGTAAAACTCGCACTAGGCCCTCTGTAAACCTTTTGTCTTAACCATATCCGAAAAAAATATATCTGTGACCCGATTGTAGCGTCACCTATCGGGCAAAATTGCGAATCTAGACGACCCAGGGTACCCCCGTAGACACCTAGAATCTAGGCGACTCACACACACAAAAAAAAATTGAGCTAGACCGATAATAAACGATGTTAAAGTGTTGCATCAACAAACTAACTTACACCGCCATCTTTTAGAAACTTAGATTAGAATCTTTTAGGAACTTATAACCCCTTGTCCTATAAAACATTTCATTTGCAATAAGTTTACCTTGGACAATCATAGTGACACCGGATTTTTATTATACAAAAATGAGAATATAAAAAATAAGCAGCTATTATCTATTCTCCTATAGAGTCCGGCTGAAAAATAAAAATTCGGAGGTAATTAGAACCAGACCTCTGCTATGTATAAATTGCATTCGGCGCCAGGTCTAATTCCGTGGCCACAATGACATATTGTAGCAGTAACAAAAGACATATTAATGTACGATGTAAAGCCAAGACAAAAAGATAAACATAGGAACATAAACGACGTGACATTTGCAACGATGCAACGATGCACCGCCGACGCACGTGAGGCTCATACGCTTTCGTAATAGCAAAGGTGAATGATCTATGTTTGTTCTAGTTATTTCAATCGGAGACGAGTCTCGATGGATGCGTCAAATTTATCTGATGTGGATATAAACAGAAACACTATCGGTGCCAGTACCACGGACGTTATCGTGTTTCGGGCTTCAAGTAAAACCATCAATCGGTTACCGTACCGTGTATAATCAATTCGTGGGGACGATGTTGTCCCTTCTTTTATGTTAAGATCGGTAGACAGGCTGACGGTCCAATTTATGGTAGGTCGCTACCGTCGCTTATAAAATATAACACAAGTAACGCCACAGATGTTACAAGTGCGTTGCCGACTACACTAGGATTTGTAATGAAGCTTTAAAAAGCGTGTTGCTATTTGTAATGAAGCTACTAGTGCATAATTTCTCATTGCCTAAAGTTTTACTATTGCTAAACATTTTAGAGTTACTAGAGCATGACACTATTTCATCATCGTATCTACTTCTATCTATGTCTAGACGTTCTGTTACAACAACTATTTTTTAGTAATTTTGATAATGCGGTTTGCGGCACACACCGAAGAAAATATAAACGTGACAGATACTACCACTCATATACTGGTTGTAATCGTTCTCGACCCATTTCCCTAACCTTTCCTAATCCCTAATCCTAAATCCTATGGTCTGCAGCGCATTTGCAGCATCTATGGCGTTGCTTGTGTTAACAGGCGACGGTAGCCATTACCAGCAAGGGAATCGCAAGCCTGTCTGACGATGTTTATCTATACTATTATTTATTTATTTATTTATTTATATAATATAAAGCTGAAGAGTTCGTTTGTTTGTTTGGTTGCACACGCTAATCTCAGGAATCACTGGTTCGAATTGAAAAATTCATTTTGTGTTGGATAGTCCATTTATCGAGGAAGGCTATAGAGAACGCGGACGAAGTCGCAGGTACCAGCTAGTACAATATATAAAAAAAGTACTAGGTAAGCTACACAACATTTATTTACTACCACCATAAACCTGGTGAAAATATTATATTTATCTCGTAATAGAACTTTTCTTCAAAAGTACAGCGTGGGTGTTCAACTATTCAATACTAATAATAAATCTGTAAGTGTTGGTCATGGAGTAAGTTACTTTGTTTTCAGAGATATCGTGTTTATAGGCTCTATACATGATACTCAAACTAAATTGACCATTTTTACAATTTTTTTCTGTATGTATGTATGTATGTTCTTCCATAACTTTTAAACGAATTCACTGATTTTCATGAAACTTGGTAGATAAACATTTAGACGTACAGGACACAGGATAGGCTACTTTTTTTCTTTTTCAACGCTGACGAAGTCGCAGGCGCCAGCTAGTAATTTTATAAAATGTAACTCTAGACTGCCCGAACAAAGCCAGGCGGTAGGCACTCAGAACTGATGGTAGGAAGGAAGTGATTCGTTTTCTGCAACAATAACTTCCTATCTTCATCGTCATCTGATTTCCGTGACAAAATGCCTTGAGCATGCACAAAACGGAAGCCGCCTTTTGTAAAGAAACTAATAAAATCAAACGAGCCGATAAAAATATGTAATGAAAACGACTGTACGAGATTACGTAAATACTCGTAAGATACGCTCGTAAAGTTATGCATCGAGCCGGCTTATTGAAACTGTTTACACGTACGTAGGTACTAAATTAAATATTAATTTTATTTCATTAAATAAGTGACTCCGCCTAACATAGTGCCCTATCATCAAGTGGACCGTCAGCCTGTCTATCGACCTTAACATGAAAAAAGATCATCTGACGAATTGTGATTCTATTGATGGTAGATAAAGCTACCATTCACCTTTAATAGAAGCAACACGAAGGGAATGCGAGCGCGCCGACGATGTGACGACCCTGGCAGGGGAAAATAATAGAGACTGTCGCCATTTAGACAGTAACCCTGGTCATTTTTAAAGAAAGTGTTAATAATTAATTGAAATAAGCGTTTGTCTTGCTAACCGTACCTCAGCCAATAGAAAACTCGCGGCAAATGTATACATAACTGCACAAAAAATTACTATGTTGCAAAGAGATGACAAGACAAGAGTATAGTTGTGAAAGTGAACATGATGCAATAGGGTGTATTTTATTTCATAATCTTGTAGCTTTTAAATTGAAAACATTATTATTTTATGTTATATATTTATTTTATAGGTAATGATGTAATTCGAGAGAAAGCAAACTTGAAATTAAGAAAATCCAAGCGACTGCATATATAGAGCCCTGACTGATTTGGGATTATTTTTTTTTAATTTGTAAAATGGCTGATGGTAAGTGAAGACGAGGTCGAAGATGGATTTCAATTGCCCGTTAGTACCCTTTACTTCTAAGACCAAGACTTTATTCCGATTTTTAAAATGTACTAAATCTATCATTATTATCATGATAAGCTACTGTTGGGAAAAGGCCAACAGTGGACGCTTTGAATTTATTGAGTGCCACAGCACGCGATCCTCCTCCCTCCGCACCAGATGACCGAGGACTGCTATCATCAGACAAGCGAGCAAGTGATCAGCTGTCTCTACCTACTAAGAGACCCGCCTACCACAACACCTTTCCGCTAACTTACAAATATGTCCCGCCCATTTCAACTTCAGCTGACTGATCCTTTAGGCTATGTTGGTTCTCTGACGGTACTCCTGTTTTTCGGATCATATCCCTCAGAATACTGGCAGGTAATTCTTTGAAAGACTTATAATTTCGTCAGTGTCTACATCTCAACACCGTATGTGAATACTAGCAATACTCACATCACATGCCATTATATCTTAAGATGATTAAGAAAAATTCAATTAATTAAAATATTAAATGTCAATATGCCCCGGATAATGACGCAAACCTTCAAAAAGCACAAGATTGAATATATCTTGGACTTCACTTAATCATTATGGGTAAGGTGGAAGGAAAGATACGCGCTGGTCAAAGGGGGAAAGTTATCGGGTGTGGACTAGAATTACCACAGTGGAGCAATTGTTTCAGTTTGTTGTACCTACTGAAGCGGCAATGAACGATGGAGGGAAAAAATGTTTAAATTTAAAATATATTTTCGTATTATAGCCATCAAGTTACTCACAAGTTTTGGCCTCACGTGGCATACGATCGAACGGGCAGAGTCTTCGTCGCTACTGCTCTCCAAGCAATCAGACAGCGAGGGAGAACGTCGGGGCGGCCAAGACTTTGGCACCTTTTCAACGGTCGGACTGGTCACCAGGGCCAGGGGAGGCGGCAACCAGGGCCCTTGTCCACGCCACCACGACACCAAAGCCGGCGCCACACCGACCACCATTGCCAAACCGAGACGTACCATCATGCTAATCGCGAACAAACGCACCGCGTCTCTAAACGAACATTAATAATTCAAGCGCTGTCACCGCAGCAAGGAAGCGACTTCGCGACGCGCATTGTTCCTAAATAAAAACTCCTATTTTAGATGGATGCACTCGCGACGTCACTGGCTGGCGAGAGCACAGCTCAAAAAACAGATAACTCACAATTCAAAAATTACCGAACTCAACTGTCACTAACGGTAGCTCAGTCAATTAAGAGTAATTCGCAATCAACGTTCACAATTTAACACTTGAATTGCTCCGGAACTAGTAGGCGGCGGACTGAATCTCGTTTAAATTGTGCAGGCAACGGAAAACGTCGCAATCGTGAGAGTATTTGTACGGGTTTCGGTCGCATGGGACAGGGCACGGTGTTCCGTCGCGTCCGCAGACTGGCGAATGGCGGTCGTTGACGCTGGAGATGCCCCCCTTCCTCTCTCAGCCGCCCTGACCGCCCCTCCAGCCAGCCGCCCGCCTAGCGAACAACCCCCGGCCACGCGCCACGTGAACTATCCGCAGAAAACGCCATTACTACATTTACTAGTTTCATAGTTTCACCATTATATGGCTCCCTTTACTGCTCCGAATCAGATTTTAAAACGACTTAATTAAGTGTAACTAATAAGCTTCTTTTGGATTTTTTGGAAATTATAATAATTATTATCAAATCTATCTGTATAATCTATAGTATTATATAAAGCTGAAGAGTTTGTTTAGTTGTACGCGCTAATATCAGGAATTACTACTGGTCCGAATTGAAAAAATCTTTTTGTGTTGGATAGTCCATTTATCGAGGAAGGCTTTAGGCTATATAAAATTTTGAACGCGGACGAAGTCGCGGGCACCAACTAGTTAATAAATATCCTAAGTAATATTATATCCTAAGTAATATTATATCCTAAGTAATATTATAAATGCGAAAGTAAGTTTGTTTATTTGTTTTGCCCACTCAACATCATCATGAAATTCGCTGTCCGCATTTTAAAACCTTTTAAAAAGGTTTTCGCTAATGGAAAGAGCGATAGACGAAGAAGGTTTGTATATTTAAAATTGCATTCGTGCAAAGTCGGGGCGGATCACTAGTAATATAATGTGAGACCGTTATTTAAAACAATATATCCTTTAATTCCAAATATCGAATCATCAAAACGATTTTACAACTTCCTCGATTCCGCTGTCTGCATTTGGTATTACAAAGTCTTGATTCCACTTAATTTATTGTTTTTGTCTGTAGTATAAATAGCCTATGGAAGGGAAGATTGAGTGATGAACGCTGAGAATAAATTTGTGCATAATTGAGATGCTCATCCTATGCGGGTGTTCGGATGGAGGGAATAAGACTGCAACTTTATGTGCACAAAAATCCTTGACACAAAACGAAAATTTTGACCCAATTTTGTAAAATGTCATGAGGTCAACATGAGGCATATAAATTGCTTTATTGAAATTTTTTTTATCAATATGAAATTTTTTTTTATCTATCAGTAAACTACACATGTGTAAAATTAAAGTGTCTGTATATTTGATTACGATTTAATTGGTAAGAAAAGTTTCTGGTGATGGATAAAAAAATGTACCTAGTAAGCAGAATTTAATATACCTTGAAACTTTTGATATCAAATAAGTGATTTGTTTAAATTTTGATATATTGAATTGATTTCAAATAAGTTCAAATAAGTGTATCATTCACATACCTATCACTATACAGTTAAATGTGAAGTTATATTATACATACATAACTTTTGGAAATTTATATATCATAATTACCAAAAAAGAGGGATGTGGCTGTGTCGCAGACAGGGCCATATGTTTTATGTGAGTACGTGTGTTTTACGAGTAATGTTTTCTTTGAGCTTTGACCTTTTTTCTTAGCTATTGAGTGGTGCGATTAAATTTTGGATGGAGATGACAGATAAGTACCTAGAGCATCTAACTGTATCCCTCGATTTTGTTATAAGTTTTCTGAATTGCCTCCCACTTTGAAAGCAAATTTAAAAATGAGGCTGTATGTTGAGACGTTGGACCATTAAACTACTACAACATGGAACACGCGTGCCATACAAAACACTACGAATTTTATGAAACATTTAAAAGTGACATATGCGTAGAGCATGTACTGTCATTTAAAACAAAACAAACATAATAATAAGTACGTAATTTAAAGAAAATGTGACTTTACGTCAACCCATTAGAGTTTAAAATGAAATAGTAGAAGTTGATCGTTACTACTTTTTACCATTGACGCGTGAAGGCAAGAGTCCGCCATGATTCTGTCAAAGGCGTTCTTTTTATGTGCCGCTTTGGCATTTGTGACGCAAATTCCATTGTAGTATTTCGATGCGTTTGACACATACTCGTACATAAATATTTATTGATTCCAGTTTTGTTGTTACAAGAATTCTTTCTGATTGTGTAGATATCTCCATATAAACTATGATAAGTATTAAAAGCTTACGAACGAACGTGCTGCTTGGATGGATCATCACTTAATGTTTGATATTTTAAGATTTCATAAAACTCTATTCACATACTTTGCAAGATATTGTGAAATTGCATCAGCCGAGCAGGGAGAAAAGTGGAAGGGGCGCAGACAGATCGATCCTGCTGACGTCAGCGCCAGACCAGACGACAAACGGTAGATTTATTAGCTGATTCAAACTTTGCATAGTCTGCATGTTAGCAAGAGAAGGGTGAAAGATTTAGAAAATAACCTTGCTTAATTGTGAGAGAAATTCGATTCGAAAAGGTTCTAGATCCATTAATCTAGAACTTTTTCACAACACAACACAAGGCCTCCAACGAGGCAGTCATCAAATGAAATCGTCATCTCAAGAACACTTGGCGGATGCCGCCGCCGCCGCAATTACAGGAGGCACAGCCTGAACCAATGAAAGTTCTAAGTATAACATCAAATACATTATACTTACAGCTAAATGAGAGAAAGAAAGAAATAAATTTATTATATTAAACAAACACAAGCAGTCTATAAAGACCATAGACTATATAAGTGGTCTGTTGATAGAGATAGTGTCATTTTAAAAATAGGAAGACAATTTTATTTAATAAATAAAGAAAGACATGCGCAAATTGCGCAAGGCACCTAACATCTAGGTCTGCGTCCAGTAGGAATCCATTCGGGACTTTAAGCACGCAGAAACTGGGACACGGGATCGATGGAACGGGGCGATGACCTAACACAACGTACTGTTCTGTAATATAACGTATAACTTTATATAATATGCATTCTCCTATTCTATAATACAGGATCAGAACAGAATAAACTACTTTTATGTATTGACACTGTCTACTAAACGTCCTAACTACATACATAATATTGTAAATGCGAAAGTGAATTTGTTTGTTTGTTACGCTTTCACGCCTTAAGTACTCATCCGATCATCCGGAAATTTTGGGTCAGTACACGTTTAGTTAATCCATCCGCTAGTGGAATAGTAGTGACAGGGCACACTGCGTTTCGCAGTCATTTGGGCAGCCCGTCTGGCGGCAGTAAACACCCCCTTACAGAATATCACCGTGAAATAACAGCATTATGTGCTGTTGTGTTTCGGTGAGTGAGTAAGGGATGCCAGAGCCCATTACCCCATGCCCTTCCTCATCCCTTATCCTTAATCCTTCTATGGTCGGCAGCGCACTTGTAGCACTTATGGCGTTGATTGTGTTATAGACGACGGTAGCCACCTACCATCAAGTGGACCGTCAGCCTGTATGTCGACCTTAACATAAAAAATAAAAAAAAATAGTATCAAAATACGTTAGGTGGGTTGGTTTAGAAGAAATTAGCGGAGAAACGGACAGCGAATATTAATATTATGTATAGATAGATATAGAAAGATATGATCTATTCTTTTTCTATTGATCAAAAACGTAAACAAATATAGTGTCGCCATGGTCACTGGACTGTTTTAAAGATGGAATTTGTACATTAGGCATTATCAAAGAGAGTTGACTCAGTGATTAACTCATTTAGAATTTGTTCGTATTGTTTGTTTAGTTCTATATCTTGAATTGTTTGTTTACCTTTTTGATCAATGAAAAAGAATACATATTACAGATAATGGTTCTATATAGATTTGATATTATGTACAGTCGCAGTAAGAAAAGGTTCGTCACTTTATAGTCGACATTTTGCGTGCACCAAAGCATTTGTCAGTCATGCCAAAATTTTATTTCAAACGTCTGTCAGTTGTCTGATTACTGTTTTAGTTTTAAATGGTAGTGTACCCCGACTTTACTTGATAAAATTTTATTTTACCATTAAAACCATTTTGCAAGGAACATTTTTAGCGTCTCTCGAAATTGTATGTAGCTCATTTTTTTTTAAACAAATCCAATTAATGTCAAGGAGGAAATCTCATTTGGAAGCTATTACGAATCAACGTATTGTATTGTATGTACTTAATTTATCATGTAAGGTTTCCACATGTACGTAGCACGTGATATTAATAATCGTATTCACCATTATCATATTATGTATACTAAGGCGTAAAATATAACATTACGAAGAATGAACTGCACATAAATATACCCCCTTTAACATAATATGGTTTCGCGTGCTATAGTTAAAGTAACTATAGTTTATCTTCTAGTGTAGTCATTCGGCGTATACCTATTTTAGAAAAAAAAAAACCATTCAGCCGTTTCCTGTGAGGAAGATACAAGCTTAGTGTGTTTTGATAACGTTTTATATTTTTTCGATAGGTTTTAATAAAAAAAATTTTTTTTTTCATAAAAAAAATTTATGACGTTATAACTGAAAAATGTACCATACTAAGGGCCTCTTTCACAAACTACAATTAAAGTGTTGAATAGTTACTTTTAGAAATCATTTTCTGTTATATTGAATTATATGCACTCGGTTTACTGCATCATTCGATAGCCGAATTTTTTTATAATTTTCTATTTAATGTTTGGGACGTTTATCGTACAAACAAAGGTATAATCAGCTCCATTACCCCCGGTTACCGGTGACTTTAAATGACAGTTCGGCCTACTTGACGTTTGAGAAACAAGCGCTAAGACATACAAATAAACAAAGAATTTTACAGGCACGTTTACTAGGATACAGAAAGGTACTTTTTATCTAGAATAAAAATACTGTTCCCGAGGAATCATCTAAAAATTAAAAAATTAACGCCTTACAAAAATTTAACAATTTTTAATACTTAACAAAAAAGGAATGAGAAAAAAAAATTTTGTTATTACATTAAAACTAAAGAAATTCAAGTCATCAATCCTTTATAACCTAAGTCAAAAAATTAATAAATTTTCAACGCAAGCTGGGCCACAGTTGAATACTGTTAACATCTATATAAGCACTTGATAAATGAAAATGATATATTATTCAAGTGTGCTGTGCACTTGTACTAAACGGTTGATAATAAGAATTATACAAGTACCTACCTAAGTATATTCTCTTCAATAGCTCACGGTTTATCCAAGTGGTTTTTCACTCACTTTACAGTAAGTGTAGATACCAATTCCTATACGTTTTATTTATTACTAGCTGGCGCCTGCGACTACGTCCGCGTTGAAAAAGAAAAAAGTAGCCTATCCTGTGTCCCGTACGTCTAAATTTTTATCTACCAAGTTTCATGAAAATCAGTTAATTCGTTATAGAGTTATGGAGGAACATACATACATACATACATACAATACCTACACTTACAGATTTATTATTAATATTGGTGGTGATCCATCAGGATTGATAATTAATAGATATATATTTTGTTTCAATAATTATTGTTCATAATCTTTTAACATTTTGTACATTCTCAGATTTTATAGTTGTGGTGATTAAAAAATATATAATTATGCTATTATAAGGTTAAAAAATATAAACAATAATATGGGACGGAAAAAGCCTCCCATCGAACTCAAAGACGTCTGTCGTTGTAACGAAATGAGTGAGTTGCAGGAAATGCGTTGCTTCCAATTTCTTACAACATACTTCATAGTTTGAGCAAGCACGTTGGGATTTATTTGTGTATCGTGCCGGTTCGTATTGTCGATACGCATGACCTAACGCAACATTTCTTCGGAAATCAAATGCAGTTCCTCGAATATGAGAAACGAGAAGATAAATCTACGTAACTTTTCGCTCCTAAGGACACATTTTTAACATTAATTACTAACGCCTTGTGGAACGTCAGATCTATATTTTTTGAAAAAATATAGATTAACTAGTATATTATAATATTATCTTTACATGGTATATAATAAAGCCTCTTATAGTTACTCCTGTCTGTTTCATAAATAATGACAACGCAATTTTTTATGCTTTTTCCACCATCAATAAGAAAATTTCTTCGGAAAGGTTGTATTAATGAAATTTATAAAAGTATAAGGATGTTACTCTCGAATTTGGTGGCACTATAAATTTGTTTTAGTGAATTATTTTTAGAATTAGAACTTTTACAACTTGCGAGAACGAACTACACAGTTAATCGAGCTAATAGTTAATAAATATTGGTTTTTTAACATAATCTCAATTTTTTAACTACATATTGTAGTTATGAAGAAAAGTTAAAGTGCATTCTGGTAGAGGTGTTACTATATCTGAAATAGCGCAACTATTTCGGCAGACTTATTTCGTTTTGTTTGACGCCGCGATCCGCTGCGGCCGGTATGCGCCCGCGCACAAATAGATCACCGTCGCATCTGCAAGGGCTGTCATTCACTTACATAGGATCTTGCGAAATTTTTCTCTATATATAAATTCATCGTTTATTAAATTTATTTGTAAAATTAATTGGTTGGTACACAGTACACACCAATTATTATTTTTTATACGAGTATTTCACAGTGATAATCATTAATGCAAATAAGGTTTCAATAAAATTTTGTTCAATATTTATTGTTTAGACGTCAACAATTACATTATGTTACGCAATACAACAAACGTAATTTACTGATTCATATCAGTAGTTCAGCAGTTCATAAACAATGCATTTTTTATTTGAATAGTTTAAAAAAAAGCTAATTTTTTTTAGAATTTTTTTTATTTAATACTTGTTTTTTTTTATTTATTAGACTACATTAAAAGGCGGCAGGGTAAATAGTACGAATTAAAGATACTGAATTTTTTTTTAAAGAGTATGTTAATCATTTGGACAAGCACTTATGCTTTAAACTTTAAAGGTGACATACTACTCAGCTTTACTAAGCTAAAGATAGATCATGAGCTGGAGGAGGAGCAGAACAGAGGACACTTTTATATTCGAAATGAAGTTCCCGAGTTCAAAATTTGAAATTATCCTAAAATTGCCAACCCTAATGCTCCAAGTATATTAATACAACAATCTCAGGATAACATAGGTCATTAGACAGAAGACACACTAACCTATCCGTTATCCGAATATACTCAAATTGGCACCAGTTTTTATTATAATCGTGAAATTTTTTTTAGTCCTTGAAAGCATATACATATATGAAATTGATTGAGCAAAATAGAATTTGATTCCAAACACTAGCTGGTCCTAAGTGGTAAATAGTAAGTGGTAAATAGTAAAAAGAATCCGAGGTGTTTGCACGCGGAAGTCTATTTTGATCATGACTGTCTATTCTACTCTATACCTAAACAGGTGGATGCATTGCACGTTGCATCAAATCACGTTTTGAGTGGCAAAATAACTATTTCTTTTGTTTACTAATTGCAGAATAAAATTGACTGAGTAAAAAAATTCATTTTTTTTAATTAGAAAATCCTTTTTCCGAAATGAACAATGAAAATAATGGATTAAATGTACCGAAATATGTAGTTAAGTTCTGAAAGCTTAAGTGGACAACTTGTTCTTTTTTATGAGAATATATGAGAAACTTAATATTTTGACTATTTAATTTATTGGTGATTAAAATCAAATTTATTGGACAGGAGTTACATAACGAATTTTTAACAAAAAAATGTCTTAATTTCTGTAGGCTTTCTTTTACGCATGTTTTATATTTATCTAATAAGGTGAAACAGGGAAGTTAAAATATTTTTAAAGATTTTATAATAACGTGAAATGCACACAAAAATGTCCTTTTTTTAAATGATAACACAGCGACAGTGTCTCTGAATTTAATTAATTATGTATCTCAGATTAAGCTCAGAGGAATACTTTGCACAAAATTTCGATTATCTTCCGTATTCTGTATTCCGGAATTTAGAGCCTTTCTTACTTATAGGAGTAGAAACCGGAAATATTAGACTGTTTAGCTTTATAAACAGTTCATTTTTAATTTTATTTTTTTTCTTCAACAATCTGTCTGTTGTATCACTGTGCACTCTCAACGTTTCGTACGCGAGCTTGACGCGAGCCTCTGATCGTAGTATTTTAATATCGGTGACGAGAGCGGTCGTTGGCGCAGGTAACACTTTCACTAACTAATTGTAATTAATTAACGGGCAAATACTTTTTCGAGGAATGACTGAAAACAGCGTTATCAGTTATCAAAATAAAAAATAAAACATATCCTTATCATCTGCTGCTATAAAAAAAAACTAACTACCCTTCCTTCCCTTATTGATTTCCTAAGTTCAAATAAAAATTGAATATATTTTTTTCCTTATGTTATTATTACTGGAAATTTATATACACATATACCACCTTCACTGAGCAGTACCACACACATAACATACAACACGTACATTAACGATGCACTCACACACATAGGTACACATGCACACTGACCAATACCTATAATAATATGTATGTAGGTATATGTGTGTGTGTATATTTATGTAATGTAAATAATTATATCAGTTACTGTTTATTTTGTTTTTGTACTTTCACATTTGTAAAATTAAAATTGTCAAACCAAATAACAGCCATTATAAAAAAATAATAATATAATATTTTCAACAAGAAAGTGTGCAAAACTAATTTGAGTCTTGGCGTACTTGTATTATGGTTTATATTAGTTTGCTTCATTTAACCCTTATATGTCTCATCCTGCATATCGGTGAACTAAAGCCTTTTAACTACCTAACCGGTGATAGGCTTCGCCATCTGTTAACAAAATGCCAGGACGTTATTGACAATTTTCAACCTACTTGGCTCAAAGAATTGTTTTCTTTGCCAAACTGTGCCAACAAACTAAATTAAATGCTGCAAGGATCGTAATGTAAATGAAGTTATAGGTTTGTTCTCATTTTCAAATTATTTGTTATTTAGTATTTCTTGTTCCTCCTTAGTATTAAAATAGCTAGTATCAAATCTACACTTACTATACTAATAGTATGGTAATATTATAACTCTTCAGTTAATTTTTATTTGAACCAATTTCAATAATCCTTTTTGCATTTGGTGTCCCAAATCTAGGTTTAAAAAGCATTAATCCTTAGGAGATGAGTAAAAAAACGTCAAAAATAATGCAAAAATTAAATAGGTAATTATTATGATGGACTATTTTCTTTTTTCATAAACTCCAAAGTAAATATGGTTAATTATAAGGTACTGTAAAATACAAATAAACTAAACAAAGATTAATGTGGATAATATTAATTAATGTAATTGGACGAAGTCACGTGCAAAAGCTTGTCCTTAATAAAATTAATTAGATGAACAAATAAAATGAAATATGCATTAAATTGGTGAGCAAAATAATATAATGTGGGCTAGGTCATTCATATCTGTAGAAAAGTCTTCTATTTTCTGTCTTATTAAATTACCAAAGATAAGACTTGAGCAGACATACACTATACACAAAAGTTTATACAAAATCATAATCTTATCTAGAATGGAACATCGATAAAATATTGTGATATATTTATTAAATATTTTAATCTGTTTTAAGTTAGTGTTGATTTATATGCAGGCAGGCAATGATGATGGTATGTCTATAATTAATTGTTTTTACATTATTATTTCAAAATCTTACTGTAATCTTGGTACACTAATTTTAAAGAAGTACCTACCTGTAAGTAAGGATGTTTTATTGAATTTATTTTGTTCTAGTGGCTAATATAGTAACCCTAGCTGTTAACCAAACGGTCGCGGCTTCGAATCCCGCTAGGGGAAAATGTTTATGTATTAACATTTTACCTTTGTACCTGAGTCATAAATGTTTTGTATTTATAATATGTATGTATTTACAACAAAAAAAAAAGTAATCTATATATTATATCAACTGTCTGGTATCCATAATACAAGCATTAGTTGCTTAGTGTGGAACTAGATAGTTCTGTGTGGAATGTGTGAAGATATTTATTTATTTATTTATTACTAGCTGGTGCCTGCGACTTCTTCCGCGTTGAAAAAGAAAAAAGTTGCCTATCCTGTGTCCCGTACATCTATAATCTACCAAGTTTCATGAAAATCAGTTAATTCGTTTAAGAGTTACGGAGGAACATACATACATACAATACCTACACTTACAGATTTATTATTAGTATTGA
The DNA here is from genome assembly GCA_945859745.1 of Synanthedon formicaeformis. NCBI lineage: Eukaryota > Metazoa > Arthropoda > Insecta > Lepidoptera > Sesiidae > Synanthedon > Synanthedon formicaeformis. The sequence goes on along the minus strand of OX243956.1, from coordinate 12,321,392 downwards.
TGATTGATTATTATTGATGAGGCAAGAAACATGAACACTAACCTCCTTGGCAATCTGATCCAGCGCTTGCTCCTCTGCTGTAGCCTTGGTATGTGTGCGTTGCCGTCGCGATGGATCCATTTCAGCTCAGTCACTACTACTAATTCTGCAATCAAATTAATACCACAATATGAGTGAGTTACTTTTTGTCATTTTTTAACAGTAAAATAGGAATAACTTCAAAATTTTCCTTATTATATAGATTCAATGAATAAATGTACTAAAACAGTAGGTAACAGATAAAAACATTTTCCGCCACCTTGTGTTTTAAAATGGTTCAACTTATCTATACCCAATATTATAAACAGAGAATGTGAATGTGGCTTGGCTGAAGCAACAGCTGTACATATCTTCCTGAGCTGCTCTAATATACAATATCCACTGTACGATCTTCTCCCACGAACTATACCCCGGCCAATTAACTTATCTTGCCTTCACTCTCAATATAACTTCACTTTCCTTCATAAGTTCATCAAGCAGAATAATATCTACCTGTAAACTAACTATAGATCCAATGCTTACTCTCACATAGTTAATTTTATTCATATACTAGTTGGCGCCCGCGACTTCGTCCGCATTGAAAAAGAAAAAAGTAGCCTATCCTGTGTCCTGTACGTCTAAATGTTTATCTACCAAGCTTCATGAAAATCAGTTAATTCGTTTAAGAGTTATGGAGGAACATACATACATACATACATACATACATACAGAAAAAAATTCAAAAAATGGTCAATTTAGTTTCAGTATCATGTATAGAGCCTATAAATACGATATCTCTGAAAACAAGGTAACTTACTCCATGACCAACCCTTACACATTTATTATTAATATTGATTCTATCTGTTAGCTTAGCTGGATTCGAACCCGTGACCGTTTGGTTAACAGCTAGGATTACTAACCACTAGACCAAATGTGTCATCAACATATTAAGTATATTAAGATAGTAACAAGTTACGGTTATAATAATTGCAACTAACATAATTAGGTCAATGATATCCATATTAAAAGTGTCCTTGAGTGTTGTGTCTACTCATAATATGTGCATGCCTTATCAGTTTTACAACGTAGTGGAGAACCTTTAATAAGGTCACCTCTAACTTCCTACTATAGTAAATAGATTTAATAAAACATTTTCATTACTTAAGATTGATTTATAAACAACATTTATTACAGGATTTGCGCTCACTACTGGCCAAAAATATTACAAAAAGCAATAAAATTAAAAGCCTTTTCTTTTCTGATCTCTATATGAACATAAAATATCTACATATTATTTAATCTAATTGACAAAAATAATATAATATGTATGTTTATTTAAAAAATAAAAATAAAATGATATACTTAAAAACCACAAATATATATTTTAAATGTCTTCAAGGACTATTTTATGTTAAATTACAATATAAATAAACATAAGGATAATATCTATAAAGATAACAATATATCCTCATGACAATTCCTGTATTCCTTCCCTTTAAATAAATATTTACCTGGTAGGGAATGATTAGCGTAAAACAAAATTATTTTATTTTAAAAGTTTAAGGCATTGATTGGCTATTCTTTGATTTATTTTTGTTTTACTTTTGCAGGTTTACTTACATTTATGTTGTCTAATTTTGTTCTAATAAGAAAATATAATGAACTTTATTCACAGCAATTAAATATATTACTTTCTCGACATATTTACCTGATTCTTGTAGAAAATTTGCTACATTCATTGGCAAAAACAGTGCACACGAATGCATACAAGACAGTAAACAATACACAAACAAATCAAGTTACATTTATGTATGTACACATTGATATAAAAAAAAAAAACTATTTAACACATTTTATTCACTACCTCCGCCGAATTTTTTTACGAAAAACCTCCGACAGCGAAGCGACGGTTGTATTAATTCTTACCGGATCAGAGATATATACTAATTTACATATCTAACTGGGTGTACACTAAACTTATAACCTAGTGAAACTTTGCGTTATTTTTTCCGCGTGGATGTTTTTACAAAATCGTGTTCAAATTGTCACTCTCGCAGGAAAACGGGTGGGCACAGGGCCAACACATTTTTTATGGCAGACTCCACAAAATGACATCATACTTACTGGTCAGTTATACAGATGTAAACACATCACTGCAACAGGCACTCAAACTCGCTACCGTCCAAAGAGAGAGATTCACATACAACACAACGTTATTCGACACAATTATTTATGCAAAACTAAAGATATTAGCAAGTTATGAGAACTACGCGAATCAACAGCCTACACGAAACACTTTATATTAGAAAAAAAATCTCACATGTCATTAAATATTAATTAGAGCGATAGCATCATGGCATTTAATTTTATTTTTATAAATTCAATAGTATTATCCTATATAAATTATGTTTATTTTATCATTTTTATTGAGAATGAATCTTACAAAAGCCTTGTGTGACATGCATGCCATTGCCATATAAAACTGTTGCGTTCAAGAATAACAAATCGAATTGTCAAATTGGTTTTATAGATGCGTTCAAAAATTTCCATGAACGGATTGGTCATTTCATTTCATTTTGCTATACTCGCCGATTAGCTTAACCGAGGGTTAATTCAGGTGACATTGAAATTTGAGTAGAAATGCAAAACCGAAAGGATGTGGTATAGTCTCTTGAAATAAACAAGCATTAAACATTGTATAATAATTTTTGCAAGTTTTTTTAACAAATCTGTGCCCAGTGAAACCCCATTAAGCCGTATGTTACAGACTTACAGTTATAGACGAAGTTTTGAATTTCGGCCGACTGTTTAAATTTAAAAGAAGTAAGTAAGTATCATTTGTTAACGACAAATAAATAATAGCAAGGAAACCTGCGGGTGTGGAATAGCAATCTTTGCTAAACTGGCTATACTAACAATATTCTCGCTAAAAGTTAAAAAGAATTAGGGTACTTACCTTTTATAATTGCTACTTGCAAACAGTGGCGTAGTTAGGCGTGGGCGAAGTGGGCCCACGCCCACGGCCTCGCGAGGCCTCTTTAAATGCGATGCCACCACCAGCTAAATCTGCTTCTACTGTCAATAGAAGCAGATTTAGCTGCAAAAATCAGTTACAAATCTTTACTAGAGGACTTCTGTAAGTCGAAAAGCCGAAAAACATTATTTTTGGAAAAATAAATCTTTTTTTTTAAATTTATATGCTTTTCAATATTCTCCCACCGTGCATTTATATTTTTTCACTATCATAAGTAGGATATGTCGTGTCAAAGCATGTTTGGTAAGATAGTTTTACTGGGTAGATCATGGGCACAAAACAAAAGGGGCCTCGCTGATGCGACTTTGCCCACGTCTATATTAGACCACGCTACGCCACTGCTTGCAAAATTACGTCGAATATAAAAATATTCTATACAAGGTTGGCGTATTCATTTATCTTAGTAGATAGGCGATTGCAAAATAGACTACTCTAGAAAGTCTTTACAGCAAGTTTCCAATTCACACATAAGGCAGAACACTTGAAAATACTTCGTCTTAAAATCCAAATAGGAAGTTAACTTGCATCTGCTGTGGTAACAGCAAGACGTATAAATTAGTATATCACATCTATAGATGGCTAATGGATTTTTTTCCACGAAAATAACACATCAGTTGATCTAAAAAATATTTTTATTACATACAATTTCATTACAAAATTAAATATTTTTATTGCATTTATTCACTCTTTGTCTTCGGTGAATCTTCCTTGTAGTAGAGGAATACGAAGGAGAAGAGGAACACCCCAACCATCATAGAGAAGGCGCTCACATAGTACGGGTATGCGCTGGGAATAAACCGCTCGTACTGAGTGTGTTGTAGAGGCCGCACCGATACCTGTTGGATGACTCAATGTTAAATCAAACTTATCTTAATCTTACATTTTATTTGATTAAGAAAAATATATCTTGAAAAAATTGTATTTGATTCAGATTTTTTTGGGTTATGCCCAACACAAAAAATCCAAAAACTATTTCAATTCTGCCCTGAGGCAGTATCCACTCTCGTACAGAAGAGCACCCTCAAATAACAGCATGTGTGATTTCAGTGTTTGAAATATTCTCTTATTCACAAATACTCCTTTACCCTATCGGGGTCATCAGGGCACTTGTATGGACCCAGATGTTGCTCATTTGAACAGTAAGGTGATGATAGCCACCTTACTGTCAATCATAAAAAATAATGTCAAAAAATTGAGGCTTTCTAACACATTCAAGGTGTTATTTAATTTTTAACGCAGAAACAGATGACTGAAATTGAACATTTTAATGAATTTTTGTAAGTAAGCAAACTTTTAGTAGAAAATTTAAATAAGTTAAGTAAAAATTTACTCCGAGGAATTTTCTCGATTTAGGACTAACTCCATATCGATACCTTAATTCGCAAAACGAATAACTCCACTTTTGGTTGAAAATGACTTTTTGATACGGGAGAAACTTAATGACAATTAGAATTTAATTTTTAAAAGGTCTATCGGTTAATATGAGCCATAATTTCCAATGTAAAGATGTCTTTTTTTCTTTTCTCGTATCATACAAAAAAAAATTATAACGTTTTTAGTCTCCCCTGTAAAGTTTGCCTCAGAGTTATTTGGTTTGCGAATTAAGGTATCGTTATGTTATTAATTAACCTGTGTGGAGTGGTATAGCCTCGTGTAACCGACTCTGTCGTAATCCACTTTGAACTGGTAAACGCCCCACACATCGGGCACTTTGAAACGCGCCTCGTATACACCATTCGGATTCAATTGGAGCGTTAACCGAACGAACGGATCGATGCGAACAAATTCCAGTTGGACATCTTTGGCTTCAAACGGTTGCCATTTGCCATTCCTCAACTCGTCAATTTCAATCCTGTACACCTGTTAGGACAATTGTGATAAGAATGTATCATGAAATTAAGCCTCAAAAAAACACATATTTTGTTTTATATAAATTACTAGCTGTACCCTCGACTTCGCCCGCGTAACTTTGTAAATTATATACTAAAACCTTCCTCGAGAACCACTCTATCCATTGGTGAAAACACCATGAAAATCGGTGCAGTAGTTTTTGAGTTTATCGCCAACATACAGACAGACAGACAGACAGATGCGGAGGAGGACTGTTTTATAATATGTAGCGATAGTGATGCTCAAAATTTATTGCATTCTACAAAAAGACATAATATACATCACAAATCATGTATGAACAATTATTATTCCTTTGCCTAAAAAAAGCCTAACTTATGTAAGCTTATGTTTGACTAGAAAAAAATTAAACTATAAATACATAAATTAAAGGAACTTTTTGTGTTAAGAGTTCTTTAAAAAGCTTTTTGTGGCGTGTCGATTGCGCAGAGTACTTACAACGGCATCGGTGATGGTGTATGTGTTGGTGGTTTCCTGTTCTCCGACGCGACGGTGATGAACTCTGCGCACGCGCAGCCTGCCTCGCTCCCCAAACACCCACTCGCTCAAGTTGACCGACAGGGCGCGGTTGCCGGACACGTCCGACTTCACCTTGTCATCCTAGTGACAAGTGGTTATGAGAAACTAGCTGTTGCACGCGAATTCGCCCGCCTAACTTTATAAAATATAGCCCACTAGCCGCCCGCGACTTTGTCCGTGTTGGAAAAAAAAGCAATATAACGCTTGACCACTTCGCTGCTTAAAAACTAAAGGGCCATAAAACAAAAAATTCAAAAATAATTTTATTGCAAAAATACAATCACAATCCTTCATATTGTATGTTGCAAAAAGACTTATGGTTGCTTTATTCCATATTTAGTATATTTTGATCATTTTTTATATATTCAAAAGTAACTTATATGCTTATATCTCCTCTAGTATTCCGTTTATTATAAAAGTACTTACGACATTTAATGCTACTTAAAAATAGGATTCTAACGATGTATAATATGCATATATTTGATATACAGGGTGTCCAGTAATTAATGGATAACCTTGCACGTACTTGTAGACAAAGGTAAAGTATCCCTACAAACTGCTTTTATTTTTTTATTATTTGCACGGAATTTTGAGTTACACTGTTTTTTATTTTTTTTTAAATAAATCCACTTTTTATCATATTTTTGCATACCACAATCGTAAAATGTCTATTATTTCATATTTTTTTCTCTGAAACTAATCTACAATAGTAGATTTGATGATACCCCACACATCATAATATTTAAGTGGTAAAGTGGCAACTTTGCTAAAATTTGACCTATTAACTGGAGATTCTAAAATGGTAAAATACATGGTGCTTATTATCTACATAATAAAAAGTTATTGTAACATAAGTGTCATGTCAGCCTCTTTTACCAGACAGAAAAAATATTTAATTTGAAGATGAGACTGAGTGATGACTTCATAGATTCCAAATTACTTGTTTATGTATGTACCTGCCTAGTATTTCTAAATTTATTTTTATATTCCCTCCTGCTTTTTCTGCACATTAAAGCGCACATTACGTCATTTGTGCCATTTCTGAAAGAGATGGAAACAGACGTACCTTTTACAGTCTTTAACTGAATCTACCTGCGAGTGTAGTGAGCGAGTATCCGGATAGTGTTTCCGGATGAATGTAGCATCCGGATTACCATATGTTTATGAGAGTACACGCCTGCTATGTTGAAGGATACCATTTTTTGGTATCCTTCAAAAAAAAAATTAAAAACAGTGTAACTCAAAATTCCGTGCAAATAATAAAAAAATAAAAGCAGTTTGTAGGGGTATTTTACCTTTGTCTACAAGTACGTGCAAGGTTATCCATTAATTACTGGACAACCTGTATATCTAATAAGAAAAAAATAGACAAAAAGTAATTTAATTTTTTTCGATTAGCTCTCCTGTAAAAAGTGTAATTTTGATTTGTGGCCCTTTAGTTTTCAAGCAGCGACTTGTTGGCCATAACAATTTGGCCAGGCGTTAGTTTTTTATTTTATTTTAGACGATCCCTCGGGAATAGTCCTTTTTCTGGACGAAAGGTACCCTATGTCCTTTCTGGTGTCCTGGACCACGTGTATGCAAAATTTCATGGTGATAGGTTCAGTAGTTTTTGCGTGAAAGAGTAACAAACATCCATCCATACAAACTTTCGCATTTATAATATTAGTAAGGATGTTACTTGCTGCATAATAAAATGCATGACACTTTGTTATACAAATTTACTTTATTGGAAAGCTGAATTGAGCTCAGCTGTCATTGGAGAGAAATGTAGCCAACTTATTTTCTATAGCATGTGTTAAATGTTTTTTTATGTAAGTATATGATAAAAAAGTGTGACAGTAGAACTTACATGTACTTTAGAGACAGGTGAATTGAATGCCTCATCAGAGAAGAAGAACAACGAGCCGCTGAACACTATGCGAGCATTGTTTCTCGCTTGTAATGCAGCTATCAGAACCGTCTTACGTCCTACTGCATGAGGATATTCTTTAACCTGAAAATCATATCTATAAATCAACATTATTTCAAAGAAGAGTATGTAGAATTTAAAGCAAGGAGCTGAAATGGTTGATCATATCAATCATTGCTAATCAAGTGGTAATTTACTCCCATATTGTTTTTTATGTTAAGGTCAACAGACAGGCTGACAGTCCACTTGATGGTAGGTGACTATTGTCGCCTATTACACAAGCAACGCCACAGGTGCTACAAATGCGCCGCCGACCAAAATTGAATTGAGGATAAGGGATCAACACGTTCATTGCCGCACCAAAAATTTCAAATGTCATACGAACTCACCAGGCAAGTCCTTGACAATGAACGGTTTAAGGAGGAGAGAAATGGGCTATAAAATCCCTTATTCATTCACCGATCAAGATTTTATAACTGTCCAGAACTCACCAAAAACTTTGTATTTTTTTAATTTTTTTTTTAACTTGTTTTTTTTTTAATAGATTAGATTTGATTTTGACTTTGTATTTGATTTTGATTTTCTATTTTGCAAATAGAAAAAATATATATGAACTCCTGAGAGTTGAATAAATTATATAATTAAAAAGGTTTTTTTTTTTATTTACTTAAAAATTACACAACATATATATATATATATATATAACATACGAACCTGACTCTTAGGATTATAACTGTAAGCCGTGCTGTCTGCCTTCAAGATTGGAAGCACTAAACTATTGTCTTTATCCAGAATCAGACCAGTTCCTTCAAAGAGCAAAGGTTTTGTATTTTGACTGCCAACAATTATAGGCGCATTGATAAGGTTCTTTGGGGATACAACCACTCTAGTGTGGTCACCATCATCTGATATGTCGTAATTGAAGTGGTCAATCACCGCTGCAGACTCTTCATCCATCTAAAATACAAAAAAAATATTTGTGTAAAAGCACTAGAATAAAGTAGCATCAAAAATGTTTAAATGATCTCAATTAAACTTTTGCTTACACTAAGAAGTTAAATTAAGATTTAATTAAATATTTCATACTAGCTGAACCCAGCCACACTTCTGTTACATTTACTTCTGACACTGTTTACATATGATATTATTTACTCTATGAGTTACTATATAAGTTACTCCTTATAACATCAGTTTACAGTTATCTTCCAGTGAAAGTCCCAGTAAAATCGGTACAGTCGTTTCGGAGATTTATTGCAGACTAGCTGGCGCCCGCGACTTCGTCCGCGTTGAAAAAGAAAAAAGTAGCCTATCCTGTGTCCTGTACGACTAAATCAGTTAATTTGTTTAAGAGTTATGGAGGAACATATATACATACATACAATACCTACACTTACAGATTTATTATTAATATTGATTAGGTATTTCACAGAAGATATTACCTGTTATTTTCTACATAACAGAATATAAATTATTATTTAAAAAAAAGCAAAAAAAATTTTTTTTGTTACCTCTATGTAAAAACCTCACCTCAAATCCACATTCAGATGCGATTTCCCTGTAAATATCACCTGCTGCAGCATTACCAGCCATAAGAAGATTCCCCCCATCATCAATAAATTTGGTGATAGCTTCGGTATCAATCTGACCGCCAAATTCCAGTACAGAAGGTGCAAAAATAATTAAATTTTTATATAAGTATTCTCCGTACTTGGACAATAATAAACTGGAGTCATCTGCTAATTTATAAGTTAGCGTATAGCCACGATCTGGAATATAACAAAACCAAACGTCTTTAAAAGAATGCTAATGAAAGGGTGAAGCATATTTTACATTTATTATTTAAAACAACTGGAAATCGATACCGGCATGGATCAATTTATTACCTTGCAAAGATTTAAAAAACTGTGAATGAGTCTCCCGTATATTTAAGTTGTCCAATAAAACTAGAGTTTCTTGATCAGCACTCGCGAACGAGAAAACTGCACTTATTCCTAATATCAGTAAAAGCCTCATTTTTAAATTATTCTTACAAAATTCATGAAAAATAATCGGATCGGATCAGTGGGGTTTGGGTGTCGTGGCTTTATCAATGTTGCCAGGTTGCCAGCCTATGCCAAGCCACAGATTATAAAGTAATATGTAAATATGCCAAGATGCCAAGCCACCAAGCCACCATAGGCGTAGAGTAGTAAGTAGTATAAACTGTAAAATGTAGCTTGATCCCTATATGTATATCGTAAAATATAGCTGTCTTTGAAACCACGCCTATGAAGTTTCGTGTTTCATGAAAATACAATGTTGACAATTGTATGCTAAATAATGTCGTACTTTATTGTTGGGAACGCCCACTTAGTGACGTCCATCGACGTGATCGATCATGTGAATAAAACAAATTTAAACTAATATAACATTTCTGTTATTTATTGTTTTGACGGTTTCAAGTCGTTGCTTGAACTGAAATAACAATTTAAATCCGTTCTATACCAACGATGATTTCGGTTGTAATCCATTATATTAATGGCACCTACGTGTAATGTAACATCTTAATCCTGCTGTTTTTTTTTATTAAAATTAATTATGTACAGTTATTTATAAATGTGTTACGATTTCATCATGCAAGAGCCACCGAAAGAACGTCATCGATATTGGTGGTATTGCAACATGCGATTCCCTGAAAGATCGCGCCCGTACGAAATACATTTCCTGGTAGGATTGCAACACGCAAGAGTCACCGAATGAGCGTCAGCTACATGGGTGGTATTACGACACACCTACAGGCGATTCCGTGAAGCATTGCAAACCTTATGAAATACATTTCACATAATTTTCGGGCGTATGAATCAATCCACACACCTGCATCGAGGGCCACCTTACATACTCCTAATCTGCGGCATTTGGATCTAACATCGACCGGTGTCACTTTAACGTAGTTTTAAGATAAATCATTGTAACAGTATTTCTTTTTAATTAAATTAATCCTAAATAAAAACGTTTTTTTTTTTTGCATCCTCTGCTGCCACCGAACTTAACTAATGTACTACTATTTATTATCAATGACAATATTGTACTAAAAATATCGATAAGTATGAACAAATTAAAACATGTTGCCCAGCACTAGGTATGTCACTCTGATATCTGTCACAGGGATCCAGCTATATTTTACGAACTGTAACTTATCTATAATCCCCAAAAAAAGTCTAGAAATTAAAAAGTGGCAATACTGTAGTGTTGTCCCGTTTGGTCCCGTTTTTACCGTTTGAGTGTTCTGTGCTTCGTACTCTCACCATAAATAAATATTTGTCTATTATTTCTTGTTTCATAATTCATATCACGTCACTAGTAGAAATTAGAGAATTGTCTGTGGTGGTTTATTTTGACATTTCATTTCATTTATGATTTATTTTTGTATCAATTACTATGCTCCATATTTAGTTACTTAATTAATGAACCGTACGGCACTGACATTCCACTAAGGTTTAGTCTTCCATAGATTTATACAAAATGATAATGTCGCGCTCAAAACATCGATCGTCGGTGGATGTTTGCGCTGATTGTGGTGCCTCAGGTTCGGGCAATATTCTAGTTTCGTTTCGTTCTATTTGTTTGCTGTTAAATTGTATCGTATTTATTCTTTATCAACTTTAGATCCGTCGTGGGCGTCTATCAATCGCGGCCTGTTACTATGTGCTGAGTGTTGCAGTGTTCACAGGAGTATGGGCCGACACATATCCCATGTAAAGTCTTTGCGGCAGGGGTCCTGGCCGCCTTCACTTCTTGCAGTATGTACAAATACATTGTGTAAATATAATCGTACATACATCAGGGATCGGTAGTTAATTCAACATTTCCTACTTTAGATGGTGCAGGCGCTAACAGCCCAAAATGTGAATTGCATATGGGAACATTCTTTGCTTGACACTACAGCACCAAAACACTTAAAGAAAAAACCACAAGCTAAGGACCCTTTACAGTAAGAGTTCTGTGTTATTATTGCTTTATTGTTTGATTTCTAGAAATGCACTTATTAATAGAAAACTATCTGTGAATGCGACTTCGAACATGCTGCAGTTCGTTTTTTTAAAAATCCACAGAAACATAAAATTTTTCAAAGATATCTTATATAGGGTAAACCAAGTAATAAACCTTCTAAATTTTATCCAAATTTTTGTGTGATTGAACAACAAACATACAAACTTTTAAATTTGTAATATTATCAGGATAATATATAAACTAGCTGGTGCCCGCGACTTCGTCCGCGTTTTCAATAGCCTATAGTCTTCCTCGATAAATGGACTATCCAACACAAAAAGAATTTTTCAATTCGATCCAATAGTTCCTGAGATTAACGTGTACAAACAAACAAACACTTCAGTTTTATATATTGGTATAGATTCTTAATATATTAATTCACAGATTGCTTAAAGTTTAAATTACATTTTTTAGTCCTACGAAAGCTGAGTTTATCCTGGCGAAACACCTGAGACTGGCATACATATTGAGAGCGCGTCGTGATGAGCCCTCAAGTGAGCTCGGAAGACAATTGCACAGTGCTGTAAGAAGTTCATCCCTTGACACTGCCATGAGGCTTCTAGCACAAGGAGCTGACCCTAATTATTACAATCAGGTATATAAACATTCACTAATGTGGCCAGCCTGTAATAGCTTTTCATAGATGGTGCTTTAAAAGTGGGTTCTGCTGTGATCTGTATAAATAATAACTCTTTTTACCAAAAAAAAGACCGACTTCAAGCCGTTTTCTCATGGATGCCACTGTCAGAATTGGACTAAATTGAAATGGGACCACACAGGAAGCACCAGCTTTCAAATAAAAAAAGAATCATCATAATCGGTTCCCCCAGTTGAAAGTTATGAGGTAACAAACATTAAAAAAAATACTGTCAAATTGAGAACCTCCTCCTTTTTTGGAAGTTGGTTGATGAAAGAAAGAAAGAAATAGATAACAGTAGAGAGTTGGGGGTAGTTTGTAATTTTTAATTACAGCTATCAAGGTTTTTAAAAAATTATTCTTACATGATATAAAACAATTCCTCCACCGCGTCTGTCTGTCTGTTCGCGATAAACTCAAAAACTACTGCACCGATTTTTATGCTGTTTTCACCAATGGATCTCGAGGAAGGTTTTAGTATATAATTTACAAAGTTACGCGGGCGATATCGCGGGCAGCAGCTATTAAAAAATATTTCAGAATGAAACTTCATAAGCAAAATAAAATTCATAAGCACATTTTAATTTTTTTTTTACCCTGTTTTGTTATAAAATTGTTAGGTATAGTTTTATAACAAAACTAAAATTTGTTTTCTTAATTTTTCAGGAGAAAGGCTCAACATGTTTACATGTAGCCTGTCGAGCCGGCCAGCCAGCACAGGTTGAGCTGCTCGTGGCCTGGGGTGCTGACCCCACGGCGAGAGATCACGCTGGGAACACACCTTCAGAATGTGCTAGGTAGCTTATACTCAATCACGCTATAATAACTGAACTTGTTCTCCTTTTTTCGATATTGTAAGTGTTCACCATCTAAATTGTGCCCATGCAAAATAAATCCTTAAATTGTAGCAAAGTGGTAGCAACGTTTTAAAATTATCTTTTACTAAATAGATTTTGATGAATGTAGCCTTAAGTATTGTTTGGATGCGCAGACAAGGCGGTCACGTGGAGTTGAGCTCGCGGGTAGTTGAGCTGGTGTACGAAGCCACCGACCGGATGATATTCTTCCTGAGCGGAGAGAAGCCCGACCACGCAGCGGGACAACACTATATCGCCCCGAGGCCCCATCACACGCACGAGATGACTGACGTGGCGAAGGCTGCCCGTGGAAAACTGCAACTGGTAATGTCTACTTTTTCATTGTATTGTACTTATTGAAGTGAAAACTTCTTTAGGCGGACTTGTATGGAGAATTTGGTTGGGGGTAAAACATTCAATTCGGCGAACCGACAAGCGAGTCTTCTTCTTTGAAATTCGAAATGCTTCAATATTATACTATGATTACACGTTACAGCTTCCCAATCACCTGTTTGAAGAGTTAGTGATGGACATCTACGATGAAATAGACCGACGCGAAACGGAAGCGAGTGAGTGCATTTTAATCTATTTTGATTTTGAGCTTTCTTATCGATCCATTCCAAATAGCAGGATCTCTGTTAACGCTCTTTAAGCTAAAAACTGGTTAACGCGTCTGGGCGGACCTACCTTATTACAAAGTGAAATAACAGTACAAACTCCGGCATTAAATAAAAGGTTTAAAAATCTCTTTAGAATCTTAAATTGAGAGAATTTTCTTTGGAACCTTAGATTCTTAAATAGAATTTGGTGGGTCTTAAATAGAATAGCTGGAGCTAAAGGCAGGTGAGTGTGCACGATTCCCTTATCCTATTTACAGTTTTGACCTTATCCACTAAGGTAACATTTCCCTGGAGGAGCCAAACCTCCAGGGTGATCCTTCAACGCCTTCTTCGCATCCGCACCATCAGAATTTTAAAAAATCTTTAGAATGTAGCTTTCTATAGAAAACTACACTATCAGCGAGTAAGATAACTGTTATGACTATAACAACAGCGTATATATATATATACCAGCGTGCAACAGCTAGTAAGTTATAAAAATACGAGTATAAAGGAACAAATGGAAGGATAAGTTATGTTATGTGGGCAGTATGGCAGACGAGTGCACTGGGGCTGGAGCGGTGCGGTGTGGTGTTCCTGCCAGTGAACCCGGCTCTGTCTGCGCCGCGGAATCAGGGCCGCCAAAAGCTCGCGCGCCTCTCCGCCTCCGAGATGGCAACCCTACTGCGAGACGTGCTCGTAGACGCCACCAGACGGCAGCACATCGCCACCCTGCAGCCAAGAGGTGCCAATGTTATTATTTTTAATAGTCTTAATTCTTTTCATGATGTACAGTCGGGGGTACGAAAAACTTCGACAGTTTTCAAATTCATTCCTTTATAAAGTCATAGACTCTTAGTGCCTTTTGAATCTACAGTACTAAGCAGACAACTGACAGGCATTTGAAACGCAATTTTTGCATGATTGATAATTGCCCTGGTGCAAGCAAATTTCGACTTTAAGGTGAAGAACCTTAAAGTCGATATTTGCTGTACATGGGTATAAAGTGGACAGTTGCTAAATTTTGCTAAATTTTTCATCATGCATTTTAATAAACAGATATTTATTAAAATCATGATGATGCATAGTTACTTAAAATTTGTATCGTGCGATGACGAACTGCTACTAACGAGGCGAACGAAGACCATTTCAGTTCATTGACCGGTGTGCAATTTCTGGACCATTTAATTTACTCCTTCTATCGACTAACTTGTTTCGAATTGGTCGCTCTTGTATTTGCGTGTGCACAGACAGAAGGAAAATGCGTCGCACGATACCCACTCAATGCTACGGTGACTATTACGTTGCTCAATAATAATTAATTTTCAAAAAAAAAAATTGGCTATTCAATTCTCAGCAGAATGAATTCTCTGAATTAATTTTCAATTGTTTAAGAAAAGAAATGATTTTTTGTTATTATTATTTTTTATGTTGATACAATTGATTGGAGACGATATTATATGCTGGCATCGCGAGACTAGCTGCGGACGCTTAATTTAGTCTAAATAAGCACTAGACATCCATGTCTTGGCTGCCAATATTGTACGTTGGCCGCTTGTCTTTAACTAAGATTCCTTAAATTTATAATCTACAGCAAGATCTCGTTGGCCGCCCAGTGGGGGCATGTATTGACTAAAAGTATGTATTGCAGCTGCACCAATTCCGTGGAACGCCAAGCACGCCTCTCAGATGTCAGACGACGAGCCACTCTACGACTCGGTGGCGTCCGACGACGACTACGCAGCGCTCGCGCCCATAGATCTGCACGTCAGTACCTTCACTTGACACTTGACAGTTGACAATTTAATGTGACAAATGCACAAGTTTCTCCATGCACTTTAGAATTGAAGACTTCCCGGGGTCTGATAGATTTAGAGATTATTAGATGACTGTATTACTGAGCGTAAAATAACAGACATTTATTATCCTACTTTATCATTACCTTGTTTAGTACAACTGAATATAATTTATGTCAAATTTGGAATTATGATTTGTTTGTAAAGTGAATAAGTAATGATCAATGTGCCTACGGTCGACATAAACAAGTTTTCTTTTCTTATTTTTCAGATGAACATCCTAAGGCACGGGGACGGCATCATGTCTACCTACAACCCTTATGTGCCCATTGAGCACTCCACCAGTCTCGAACTGAGGAGGGCACAGTCACCGAACACTCATCTGGACAAAACCGAACTCGAGACTCTCAAGAAGGAGCTGGACAGCAGAGACTCGACAATACACGAACTCAAGAGTCAACTTAAGAGCCTACAGACGATAGTCGAACAGTTGACCAAGGAGAACAGCGTTTTGAAAACGTCGAGCAGCATCGACGACAATCAGAGCGTGACGTCACAGCTGTCGAACAATGAGAGCGCGAGTGTCAGTGTGGAGTCGTCGTGCAAGGAGAGAGGCAGGAGCCTGGAGACGGAACAAATGCTCCGAACGAGCGAGGAGTGCGAAGTGAGGCAAGCCAAGTGTGCCCAGAGACCGGTCAGTATGTTTGAGACTAGGGAGGGACCAAAGAATAACTGGCAGGTTACTAAACATCAGGTACTAATCTATAATCATTTTACTAATCACTACATAGTGCGTGCTCTCGAGTCGCTGTCTTGTTTCGTTCGTTGACGTTTCTTAAATGAGTTGTTTGTTTGTATTAAAAGACACGTTGACCCGGCGAACTTCGTACGCCATAGAAAAAAAACGAGTTCCATACAAAATGTATGCAAGAAAATAATTTTATTCACATTTGCATCATAATCACAACTAATTTATACTCCTTTGAATAGTAAATATTTAAACAGAAATCATGGAAACTACAAGATTCCGACTCGAGTATAAAGGATATCCCAGAAATCCCAGCAGCTACTTAGTCAGAATATTAATATTTATTTGTCTGATCTCTTTTTCTGTGATATCCTGTTTAGTTAATTATGTAATCGTATATTTAACTATTTAGTTAGTTAATTAATACTGTTTAATAATAGAGTAAGAATTGTGGGATGTTTTATCAGAGATGTGATTACCTCCGATATCACATTCCATTTTGGATATAATCAATAGATTCAGTAGATAATAATATTTTAGTATCAAACTAACTTACTAGAAAGGTGATTGCAACTTTCTTAAGTAGATGTCTTAGCTTTATTAAAATTATCTTAAGATGTAGTATATACTTAAAGACGTTTTAAGGGTTGCTTGCTTTTTTTTAATTTATTTTATTATGGTATGGTTGTCAAACGTCAAACAGGCTGACTGTTCACTTGATGGTAGGTGGCTACTATCGCTTATCTTATAATACAAGCAACGCCACAAGTTCAACAAATGTGTTAATATGATTATATACTTAAAATCCGCAACAACCCTGGTGTCGTGTACCAAGAATGGGTAGTTTCTTTACTTTTGATTAATACATTAATTGTAGTTTTGAGCTACAAATAGAACTCTTTCAGAGGTAGATAGGGGAATACCTCCATATTATCATAATCAACTAGCAAGTAAGTCTACTAAGAGTGATGTGGTGACAGCTACGAGTGGTGCCGAGCCTGGAGCAAGCGGGAGCGATGGGAGCCGTGGACGCCGCGTGCGACGCAGTGCGCGAGGCGGCTTGCGACGCGGCACGAGACGCCGTCCACGAGGCGGCCGTCGACGCTGCCACCGTGCAGCGGCGGGCCGAGGCCGTCACGCGCGCCATACAGGTATCAAATCGTCTTGAGCTTTGGCGACATGACGTGTCAAATATGCGTAGCAACAAGTGTTGACAAGTGGAACGTTTTTGTGCACAGGAGGTGTGGGCCGCGGCGCGTGACCGCAGCGCGCGGTTACCGCAGAGAGCCGACGACGCGCGTAGATCCGCACATCACTTGTTAGCGCTATTCGAGGGTCCGCTGCCGCTAGCCGAGTCCGTAGCGGGCGCTACGGAGGCGCTACGCGAGGCCAGCGATGCGCTACGCGACGCGTGCGCTACGCCCGCTTCGCTCGACGCCGTGCGAGCCGCCGCCTACGAACTCGCCCGCGCCACTAAGCTACTAGTCACGTACTACCCGCACGCGCCTTCCTAGCGCCGACACTACTACTACACCACGGTGTAGTAGCGCTAATTTTTCGTGGTCTGTGAGCGTAGCACGGGTAAGACATTTTTACTTTCATTTATTTTAGTATATTCTGTTTCTTCGGATCTCAAATATATTAAAATAAAGTTACTAAAGGCTGGTACGCAGCGCAGGACGTCCATTTACGAGATGCGTTAACGACCTAGTAGCGGTCTCAAATCGACTCTAGATTCAGATAACATATTTTTGACTGGTCCGGCAAGAAAATTATGTAGGATGCCTATGTCCAGTAAATGGACGTTCTACGGCTGCGATAATGTTGACATAGTGTGTCTCTCACACTTGGCCGTGTTTCATCATTTTTAAAATATACAAATCTATGATGAAAATTTGCCACCTCTGGGTTCATATTATAATTTGTCGGAGGCCCGTCCTACGCCTGCAGCCTTGCTCACAAATCAACTACATGGTACAACACCAATATCTAAACGAGGCTAAATTGAGAAGATATGTACGAATTTTACACATTAGAAATAAGAACAAGGTCTGAATTTAGTGGCGAGTGATGCCTCCTCGTGATAATGCCACAAAAGAACGCCACTGAATGACAGATCTGTATTATATAAATTTTGATTGAAGTTAGAACAAATGTGTACTTGTGATTTTATACCACTCGATAGGTTTCTACCACTAATGAATGAAATTTATAAGGTTGATTTAAAAAAAAAAAAAAACAAGATTTTAAAAAAATCTGTATAAATATAGATTTTTATTTAACGAATACAATCTGAATCTACACTAAACTAGAACGTTACGAACGTGTAGAAGTGAAAAAAATATTTTACTAATAATTTTACTCAAGCTAAAATGTTCGTAATCTATCCAGAGAATATTATCGAAACCTATTCGTAATATAAACTGGGGCCCTAGCCAAGAGCAAACGTATATTGTATTCTTTTTTCATTGATCAAAGAGGTAAACAAACAATACGAACAAATTCTAAATGAGTTAATCACTGAGTCAACTCTCTTTGATAATGCCTAATGTACAAATCCCATCTTTAAAACAGTCCAGTGACCATGGCGACGCTATATTTGTTTACGTTTTTTAATCAATAGAAAAAGAATAGACATACAGTCGTAAACGCTACGCTCAGGCTACGCTACGAAACAAATAAAGCTCGGTGATTGGTTTTTGTAACGCCCACATAAAATTTTGACCAATCACAAAGCTTTTCTCCCAGCGTAGCGTAGCCTGAGCGTAGCGTTTACGACTATACGTTAGCTCTTGACTAGGGCCCCTTTATATAGAATTAAAAGAGGCATTTCCAAAATTCAAAACTTGAAATTCTATTAAGTTACTGATCTGATCACACCCAAATTGATAGCTATATCAATTATATAAATCTTTACATAATATAAAACAAAGTCCGTCTGTCCCTCTGTATTGTACGCTTAGATCTTTTAAACTACGCAAAGGTTTTTAATGCTGTTTTCACTAATTGAAAGAGCTTTTAAATATTCATGTGTATATTAGTTTGAAGTAATATTTATATTCTTTTAAATATATTGAAGTGTATATTAGTTTCATTTATCATTTATAACTTGTTTCCCATAAACTGAAGTGTATATCACAAATACTGTGAGAATCAAATTTAATAATACTCTAATGTCTAATGTCACAAATATTTATACGAATAGCAATTCGCTGAGAAGTTTTCCCTTAATTAAATTAAATAAGTTTACATTTTCATGATAATTAATCAAATTAAGTAAATGATTTAGTTTTGTAGCGATGTTGTTTAATGGTCACTACATAATAATTCGTTATAAAAATGCAATTTTATTATAGACAATTACTATTAATTGCCATTTTTATTGGTGTTTATTTCCATCTATCAAACTATTAAATCATTAAGTTTTGGTACTTACTGAGATTTGTAATACCTAATATTGTTTGGGAACTTTATTCTTATGTCTTTAAAGAAAAGATACGCAAATAATGATGTCCTTGCATTTCTTATGTTTACATTTAAAATAGTAAATAGATATTTAATATTTCACTGATTTAATGAAGTAATTTGTGCCATTCCATACAATGTGTTCTTTGCTGGTAACTAACTTTTCTTTTTTTTGTATTTTTTTTTATTCCTTGAAATGAATGTATTATATTTATTCTATGCTTATTCATGGCTAATTTTTTTAATAGTGGTTAGTTTGACATTGACACTAAATATGAAAGTATTTATATTGTTACGACCGAACATTCTCGAAGCGTTTGTTTATCATAAACAAACAGCGTGTTGTTGTTTATCATGAGACCTGGGCGTATGGAAATTTCCATACGTAGAAGGAAGCTCTCCTGTCTCAGAGAAAACTGTTCCTTATGTTCGCGACATAAGGTTCACATTCCCTTAAGCCAGAAAGTTGTTTACGATGTTTGTTTTTTATGACCTGTTTACTTGTGTACGAGCTTGTTTACCTTAAAGTTTCTAGTGTTTTCCAAAAACATCGCGGCTGACTGCACGTGTATAAATACGGGTGCCATCGCTCGAGTGGGACAGTTCTGCGACAACAAGCGATACGAAAACAACTCTTGGGAGCTTTTGCGAAGATATTTGCGACAGTGCATTGTTGACACGTAGATTGAATTATTTACGACTTTTGGCAAGTTTTACGGTTTAATTGGAAAAGCTCTGATATTTTGGAAGTCATCTTGGTCTGCGTAATAAATCGTGTTCTTACAACCCTAAACGGCATTTTAACTCACCCCGCACGTAACAACTGGTGTCAGAAGCGGAATGCCGTTAATGCCACGGGACGAAGGAACTCGTACTCCACGGACCAGGAGGCAAGTGGAGATGGATGCTGCGAGACAACGAGCACATGAGGAGCCGGAGGAAGGCACCGATGCTGATTTGCTTCCTACGGCAGTACCTACATCGAGCCCGTCGATGGACCTCGCTGCGCTGCTAGCTGCTGTGCAGAGCATACAAGCCAGTCAGGAAGCCGCTCGCCGTGAACAGGAAGCTGCTGTACAGAGCATACAGGCCAGTCAGGAAGCTGCTGTGCAGAGCATACAAGCCAGTCAGGAAGCCGCTCGCCGTGAACAGGAAGCTGCTGTACAGAGCATACAAGCCAGTCAGGAAGCCGCTCGCCGTGAACAGGAAGCCGCTCGCCGTGAACAGGAATCTGCTAGCCAAATGCTGCTTTCGAAATTGGACACAAGCCTTGAAGTCATCTGCGATAAAGTTAAAAAGGTGGAGTCCGAAGTTAAAGGGGTCTCAGTGAAAGTCGAAGGCCTGGAAGAGAGACTCGACCAAACCGACACTCGCCACCAGGCGCTCGCCGAGAAAGTGCAGAAGTTGGTGACGAGGGAGGCAGTCTTCACTGCGCCGGTACCTACACAAGGTAGGCTGGACTTGCCACGGTTTGATGGCACATCTTCCTGGACAGCCTATAAGTACCAGTTCGAAACCCTCTCTAACTGCAGCGGCTGGACTGAGGATCAAGCATTCATGGCGTTGACTCTAGCCTTAAGAGGAGACGCCCAACTGATTCTGGAGCGACTCCCTACAGAAGGAAGATCTCTGCAAGCCCTACTGGAAGCTCTAGAGACACGATATGGTGACAAGCACATGGAGCACACGTATAGGGCTCAACTACGCGATCGCACGCAGAAGCCCACGGAAACACTCCAGCAGTGGGCTGACGAAATCGAGAGATTAGTTCGTCGCGCCTATACATCAACACCGAATGCAGTAGAAATAACTCTACTCCAAGCTTTTGTGGACGGGATAAGGGACGGCGAAGTTCGCGCAGCGGTACGTTTGGGTCACCACCAGACCCTGAAGAGTGCACTGGCACATGCTCTGGAAGTGGAAGCTGTGCGGCGTGACACGAGGCCATTCAAGGTCAGGGAGCTGGTAGCCGAGGAGCGAAAGCCTCGCTATGGCCCGACCTGCTATGGCTGCGGTGAAAAAGGCCACATAAGGCTGGACTGCCCAAAGAAGAAGAGAAAAAGGGTCTCAGAGATGGAGACCCAAGTTGACGAGGGGCAGTTAAACTAAGCGTTGCCAGGGCCGCGGGGCAGGCGCTGGCTGGGAGAAGGAAAGCCCCTGCTATTACTATCAGACAAGCTTCTAACGGAAACAGTTTAAGCATCGAGGGTACGCTGAACGGTAAAAAGTGCAGGTTCACAATAGACACAGGAGCATCGCGCACCATTGTTAGACCTGAACTCTTAAAACGAACTATCTCATGGAAGCAACGATCTCCAACATGTCAGCTACGAACAGCAACGGGCCAGCCAGTACCTGTCCTCGGTGACTCAGACGTGGAAATTGGAATTGGTAGTCAGTTGTACTCAAACTCAGTGCTGATTGCCAATATTACTGACGACTGCATATTAGGACTGGATTTCTTAAAAAATCACCGTTGTATTTTGAACGTCGACCAAGGAGTACTCGAATTTCCTGATCAAGAAGTTTTCTTAGAAGGCTCGACCCCATGTACACTCTATTGTTTAAGGGACGTCAAACTAGCTCCCAGATCAGAAAATCTAGTAATGACGAAATTCTCATCCAACGTCAAGAACGGGTTATGTGTCATTGCGGAGGATGAAGGAACACATCCTAATTGGATAATGGCCAGAACACTACTAATGACAAGCAGGATAGGCAGAGTAAGAATTTTAAATCTCAGCAATGAAGAGGTACAGCTCAGAAGAAACAGCGTAGTTGGAAAGTGTCAGGAAGTGAAGTATTTAAGACGTATAAGCAGTACAACAAACGCAGTAAATAGCACAGACTACCAGGTATCGCAGTTATTGAATTCGCTGAAAGGAAATTTGTCGTCAGTTCAGTTGAGGCAAGCTCAGGATCTTTTAATGCGGTTCAAAGACATATTTGCCGTTGGAAATGATTGCGGTAGAACAGGACTTGTGAAGCACAGAATAGACACCGGCGATTCAAGACCTATACGACAAAGACCTCGTCGAATCCCGTGGGCAAAAGAAGCTGAAGTTGCGGATATGATAAGGGATATGGCGGCAAACAAAGTCATCGAACCATCTACAAGCCCTTGGTCGTCACCTGTGGTACTGGTGAAAAAGAAAGATGGCACAACCAGGTTTTGTGTAGACTACCGAAGGCTGAACGACGTTACCAAGAAAGACAGCTATCCTCTACCGCGTATTGATGACACTTTAGATATGCTCAGTGGAATGGAATGGTTTTCTACCGTTGATCTTAAAAGTGGGTACTGGCAGGTGGAAATAAGTCCAGAGGATAAGGAGAAAACAGCATTCTCTACGGGCATCGGAAATGGACTTTGGCAATTCAATGTCATGCCGTTTGGTTTGTGTAATGCTCCCGCAACGTTTGAGCGCCTTATGGACAGAGTTATGGTGGGTCTTCTGGGAGATGTTTGCCTGGTGTATCTGGACGACGTAATCATCATGGGTCGTGACTTCGAGGAACATCTCCAGAACCTTGAAAAGGTGTTCAACCGTCTACGCGAGGCAAACTTAAAACTAAGTCCTAAAAAGTGTACCTTCTTCAGCAACGCAGTTAGCTATCTGGGGCACATAATCACTAAGGAAGGAGTTCAAACAGATCCAGAAAAGATCAAAGCTGTAAAAGATTGGCCTACACCAAAGAATAAAACCGAAGTCAGATCCTTCCTTGGCTTATGCGCATATTACAGGCGCTTTGTCAAAAATTTCTCAACAATAGCCAAACCCCTCCATCGCCTGACTGAAGATAAACAGGTGTTTGCTTGGAACGCAAATTGTGACAACGCTTTCAAAGAACTGAAACAGCGTTTATGTGAGTCCCCGATATTGGGCTATCCGACACGGAATGGAAAATTCATTGTGGATACGGATGCCAGCAACACGGGTATTGGTGGAGTGTTGTCACAAGTGCAGGGAGACAAACAAGTTGTGATTGCGTACTACAGCAAAACGCTTTCCAGGCCAGAGAGAAACTACTGTGTTACACGTCGAGAGTTGTTAGCTGTAGTGAAGACCTTGCAGCACTTTCACAAGTATCTCATTGGACGTGAGTTCACCTTAAGGACGGACCATGCTGCACTTAAATGGCTTCTTCAGTTTAAAAGTCCTGAAGGACAGGTAGCACGGTGGATTGAGCAATTGCAGGAATTCCATTTTGCAACAGAACATCGAAGTGGTAAAGGTCATGGTAATGCTGACGCTCTATCGAGAAGACCATGTCCTGAAAACTGTAAACACTGCAGGAAACAAGAGTCTCAGGAATCAGTAAAAATTATCCGTACCCAAGGATTAGACGATGACTGGTCTGGAGAAAATATGAGGAAGGCGCAAGAGGAAGATGACGACCTGCGATTGATCTTAGATTGGATAAAAAAGGGAGTGAAACCTGAGTGGGCGGATGTATCAGCTTCCAGTCCTGTTACAAAAAGCTATTGGGCTCAATGGGATAGTTTGACCCTGGAAGGCGGAATCTTGTGCAGGAAATGGGAGTCTAATACCGGACATCAGGTGACTGTACAGGTTGTAGTCCCTCGAAGTAAGGTATCTCCTCTACTACGTCATATCCATGATGGGGTGTCTGGTGGTCATCTTGGAGTGAAGAAAACCCTTTTGAAAGTGCGACAGCGGTTCTACTGGGTCCATTGCCGGGAAGACGTAGAAGATTGGTGTCGTAAATGCAACGCATGCGCTTCAGTCAAGGGACCACAGACAAGAAGTAGGGGAAAACTGAAGCTCTACAATGTAGGAGCACCATGGGAACGTATCGCTATAGACGTGGCCGGACCATTTCCTGAAACTGAGGATGGGAACAAATACATCGTTGTAGTGCAAGACTATTTCAGCAAATGGCCGGAAGTGTTTGCGACCCCTAACCAAGAAGCTAAAACTGTTGCCAAGAAGCTAGTTCAGGATGTAATCTGTCGGTATGGCGTACCTCTGGAAATA
The DNA here is from genome assembly GCA_945859745.1 of Synanthedon formicaeformis. NCBI lineage: Eukaryota > Metazoa > Arthropoda > Insecta > Lepidoptera > Sesiidae > Synanthedon > Synanthedon formicaeformis. Next base: position 12,296,870 of record OX243956.1, on the reverse strand, counting down.
CACTCCGATCAGGGGAGAAATTTCGAATCAGCCCTATTTCAAGAAATGTGCAACCTTCTCGGTATACATAAGACCCGTACGACACCAGCTCATCCTCAGTCTGACGGAATGGTCGAAAGGTTTAACCAAACATTGGAAAATAATTTGGCTAAAGTAGTCGACTCACATCAGAGAGACTGGGACCAGTACATTCCTCTCTTTTTGCTGTCTTATCGCTCCGCTGTACATGATAGTACTAGTTTTACCCCTGCCAGAGTGAATTTTGGACGAGAAATAAGACTACCAGTCGATGCAATAACAGGGTCTCCGCCGAATAGCCCAAGACTTGTGACGGATTATGTCAGCGATCTTCGAGAACAGCTGGATGAAGTGCATAAGCTAGTTCGCGAGTGCAGTCTCAAGACCGGTGAAAAAATGAAAACCCGTTATGATAGGAGATCAAACATCAACGGTTTTGAAGAGGGAACTCTCGTATGGCTTCATAATCCCTTCAGGAAAAAGGGCAAAAGCCCAAAGTTGCAAGCACGATGGGAAGGACCTTACAATGTGGTTACAAAAATCAACGACGTCACCTATCGAATCAAAAAGGGGCAAAGAGGAAAACCGAAGGTCGTACACATTGACCGTTTGACAAAGTATCACGGCACGAATGATGATCGGGACGATCATAACTAAGAGGGGGGTAATGTTACGACCGAACATTCTCGAAGCGTTTGTTTATCATAAACAAACAGCGTGTTGTTGTTTATCATGAGACCTGGGCGTATGGAAATTTCCATACGTAGAAGGAAGCTCTCCTGTCTCAGAGAAAACTGTTCCTTATGTTCGCGACATAAGGTTCACATTCCCTTAAGCCAGAAAGTTGTTTACGATGTTTGTTTTTTATGACCTGTTTACTTGTGTACGAGCTTGTTTACCTTAAAGTTTCTAGTGTTTTCCAAAAACATCGCGGCTGACTGCACGTGTATAAATACGGGTGCCATCGCTCGAGTGGGACAGTTCTGCGACAACAAGCGATACGAAAACAACTCTTGGGAGCTTTTGCGAAGATATTTGCGACAGTGCATTGTTGACACGTAGATTGAATTATTTACGACTTTTGGCAAGTTTTACGGTTTAATTGGAAAAGCTCTGATATTTTGGAAGTCATCTTGGTCTGCGTAATAAATCGTGTTCTTACAACCCTAAACGGCATTTTAACTCACCCCGCACGTAACAATATTTTCAAGTATTATCTCTATAACAATAAGGGCCTCTTTCACCAACTACAAGTAAAGTGTTGATTAGTTACTTTTCGAGTAACGCTAATTGGCGAGTAAATGTTACGAGTATCTTGTTTCAATTTCATTGAAATTATCCATTGAGTAGGTAGGTAATGCTACTCGAAGATGGTGAAATTCGTACGCTTTCTTACTGGTGACTTGAATGGCTTTTAGCCTACTTGACACTTTACTCATAAATGGTTGAAAATACTTACGACTTGAAAATATTGTTTCTGATGCCATTTTTTTACGATATTTTTTATTAGCAGCCACTATGAAGTACGCCAATATTTTCCATTAGTGTTTATTTCTCTTGTACCTTCTGCAGTTTTATTGTATGGTAATATTATTCATAAGATTCAATCTGAATTTCAAGAATGCCAAGAATATTCACCATAAGTATATTATAGTACTCATAGTTAATGTGAATCTTATATATATTAATAAAAAAAAAATCAGAAATCGTGAGTTCGCTATGAAATGTATATCACGTTTTGATATATCTGTTTGTCTGTTGGCTAACTTGAGATGTAGGCAAAAATACATAATGTTATATATGTATATGTATGTAAAAAAAAAACTAAAATAAACGTGTAGGTTGTAATTTTTTTATATATATATATATATTTGTGTTGATTGATCTAAAATTAATGTTTTACTTGTGGGTAGTTAATTAAAATATTAATCTGATAATTTGGAGTAAGTAATTGGAAAAAAAAAATGGGTGCTTAAGTTTTCCAGTGTTTTTCCAGTACACAGTACTTTGTGCTATTTGATATGATATGTGCCTAAAAAAATGTTGATCTACTTTATTGTATTTTACGTAGATTTGTTAGATTGATAAATGTTGAGAAATGTTTGTAGTAAAATCACATTGTGCTTGAATAATAGATCGTTTGCAATTGAAGACATGAGTGGATGAAGGTGATATGTTGTATTTTTAGGTTTTTCGTTTTTTTTGCGTTGATGAAGGTAATATGTCCATATAAAATGATTACAGACCTTCAGATAGTCGATTTAAGATATTTTTGGACAATAAAAAGTTGAAAAAGGTGATATGTACAGATAATTTTAAAAAGCAAAAAAGTGCAGAAAAGTTTACTTTTATTAATGGAAGAGGGAGCTAATGTTCACTTTTTTTTTAAATTAAAATAATAGAAGTGGTTTACTTGCTATCATGCTATTAATATTTTAGGTTGTTTATACAACTTTGCATCATAATTTAGTACAAAAATCAGTTCCGTGGCGACTTATCCCAAAAATTAAATGTAAAACTTTAACCTCGATTTATTCAAAATTGGAATTATGCGACATATTATTATCACCTTCATCCACTCACGTCTTCAATTATTTTAACAATCAAAGGCTTTCTCAAACAGCTGCCAATTAACTCGGTTTACGGTTTTTTAGTTCGATATTTACGCAGTGAGCTGTGTGTGTGATCGCAATCGGTCCTCCTTCAAAATGCAGTAAAAAGTTGAATAGCGGTTTTGAAATATTGAGCGATAAATCGCAGTTGGACAATGTCGAGCGACAAATCGCACTTAGCTTATATTGAGTTAAAAATCGCAGTTCCATGATATGTAGCGAAAAAAATAATAATAGTTCGATGATATCGAGCAAAAATCGCACTCAGCATAGTAATATATTAAGCCATGAAACGCAGTTAATATCGAGCAATAATTTCACAGTTCAAAAATAAGTAGGTAAATAATATAATCGAGCGATTAATGATGGCTGTTTGGGAGGCTTAAAAACCCAGTTTTAGCAAATTTTAGCAGACATTTTGGTAGAGCTTCCTTCCTGTTGGAATCTGTGGTATCTGGTACAAATTTGATCACCTACTTTTAATTTACTAGTTTCTAACTAGACGAAGTAAAGACGACGGGTCTTGGCGGAAAATGTTCCGTTTTTAGATCTAAATACTAAAAAGCTAAAATTTAAGGCTAAAATTGTTGCTTATTGTGAATTTATCAGACGCTTCAAAATTATTAAGCGATGTAATGTAAGTACGAGTATAGGTCCTGTTCATTAATATTGACACAAGTTTGAAGTCTTAATTATTATAGGCCTCAACCTTAATTGTTTGTCGATATTTAAGGTTCAGGACTCAATCGTATGATAAACTAAATATTTTATAGTATTCGTTTGTTGTGTAGGTTTTTTGATATGAACGTTTCAAATATACATATAGTATTAATTATATAATGACAGTTATTGCGTATAGGTTGTAAGTATATATAAAGGGAGATTTTATTAACAATATTGTTTTATTATACATATTATATAGGATATGTTACAATGTGTATTTGTGATCTATTTATGTGCCAATGTTTGTAAAAGACGTAGAATAGGCTTGTAGGTATGTATGTGTGTAATGACTTCATACCCCTACTGGAAGTTTTTTCGGGTGTCTGAAAGAAATCTTTAAATTCAGAATCATGAATAATATTCAATCAATGTAACTATTTGGAATTTTTGTTCAATAAATAGAACTATGTGCAACAGTTTTCCGTTTGGCATAAGTGCGCATGTAGCCTGGGCCAAGAAACAAATGCTCGTAGCGAATTCGCTTACCCTTGGGCCACGAAAACAACGCTCAACGCTGATGCTTACAGCGTAAAGCGAATTCGCTTCGAGCGTTGGTTTCGTGGCCCTAGGGTAAGCGAAATCGCTTCGAGCGTTGGTTTCATGGCCCTAGGGTAAGCGAATTCGCTTCGAGCGTTGGTTTCGTTGCCCTAGGGTAAGCGAAATCGCTTCGAGCGTTGGTTTCGTGGCCCTAGGGTAAGCGAATTCGCTTCGAGCGTTGGTTTCGTGGCCCTAGGGTAAGCGAAATCGCTTCGAGGAGTGCAGCCAGGTCGCTGCGGCCAAACTTCATTAACTTCTTCCTCATTGGCCGACTAAAAGCACCTAGCCGTAAAATGCGTATGTAATTCAGTAGAACTAAACTACATGGAATAGACCTCATTATTGTAACTCATGGTAGGGGTAGAGGTAATAGCGAATGAGAAATTATTAAGTGCAAAAATTTTTTGACCGATATCCAGAGATACGTAAGCACTTAATATTTCGTCATAATTTTTTTGAATTGGAAATCCTGTTTCTTATATTTTAGATAGAATAATTAATAATAAATAATGGCTTCGATCATCACAAATAGCGCATTCCTTGTGCAATTTAGTTAGTATATTTTTTTTTATTTAATAATGTATCACTTCAAGCTTTAGCAGAGAGATGTTGTCAAAGTAACGGTCTGATGGGAATCAGTGGATTTTTTTATACAAATTTGCAGTAACCAAGAATTTTATACCTACAACTTTTATGTAGATTTTGAAAAATAAAAAAAACTACAAACACGTTAGTGCCTTAATTATTAAAAAAAATATTACTTTATCTTCCATATATTTGAACTTTATTTGATTTTTTTATATAAATACAGGATACATTAGGTATTATTCCGCTGATTCTCATTTCCGCGAAACAGGATTTCGACCTGATAGACATGAGATTCATAATAACTTTGTATCTGAAATTTTAGATATATGAACAATATAACTAACTAAATATTAAAAGTGTTTATTTTATACCCTAATCGAAAATTCAAAGACGTCATTATAATATCCCTAAAGTGGGCTCTATATTCCAGCTGGTAAACAGTATGGTGAATACGATTCTTACTACTTCTGGTTTGGTTGGCAAGTAGTGACAAGAGGACCCTGCATTTTACAGTCCTTAAAGTTGAGCTTTACTAAATAGATCTACTGGCTGCAGTAACCACCCTCTTACAGAAGGTTTGGAACCATAACGTCAGAGTTTCAGAATGTCAGACTTTTAGTTATGACAAAAGTCGGAGTTACAGAATGTCAGACTTTTAGTTATGTCAAAACGTCGGAGTTTCAGAATGTCAGACTTTCAGTTACGTCAAAACGGAGTTTCAGAATGTCACTTTCAGTTATGTCAAAACGTTGGAGTTTCAGAATGTCAGACTTTCAGTTATGTCAAAACGTTGGTTTCAGAATGTCAGACTTTTAATTATGTCCAAACCCGTCGGAGTTTCAAAAGGCCAGACTTAGAAGATCATCGTGAAATAACATTAATGTGCCGTTGTGTTTCGGTGAGATGCCAGAGCGCATTTCCCTATAGCCCTTACCAATTCCATTCCTTATCCTTCTATGGCGGTTAGTCCACCTAGTTATACTACTAGTTATACGATATAACAAAATGAACAGAAAAAATCCGAATAGTTATACTGAACAGTATAACTGGTCGGCAACATACTTGCAGCACCCGCACTGCTTGTGTTATAGGCGATGATATAGCCACCTATACCATCAAGTGGACCATCAGCTTGTGTCCGACGAAATTTAAAAAAATCAAACCAGCACTAGATTAGCACTACAAAAATAATATTTCTTTTTTAAAATAAAACATAATAAGAATGATAGAATTATTTATTTTATTCTAAATCACCGCCATTCATATAATTTAAATATTATATTTCTCATAATTATTACAAAATACAATCGTTTCTTAAACTTGACCTCAATTTGTACGACGATTACACGGACCCGTGAATATGTTTTTAAAACTAAAAACTAACGTCTAATTGACAAAATTACAAAAAAAATGTTTTGTGCGAGTAATTACCGTTCTCGACCATGACTCATTAGATAATAGGATCTGTCGTTTCTTCAAGGTTGAACTAAACCAACGCAATGGTTTTAATAACAGTCATTCGTATTACTGCCAAACAATTTACCGATGAACTGTGTTATTCAAATATTGTAACAATATAATAAGACTTCTTATTATAGCAAAATATATTTATCTTCTGCGTTCTTGGGGCCAAATTAGTTGTAGATATCGCTATATGTCAGTTATAGGCAGAAACACCATCAGCCAGAGATACTTATCTATAATTTATACAAAACAAAAAAAAGATCAAATATATAGGTAGATATATATAAATATGTGCCAACTTTCGGGCCAATATAGTTTGAAGACAAATGTTTCGAGCTAAGTTATTTCACGACAGGATAAACTTTATCTTGTCATTTATTTACATTATATTATGTCACCTAAATATAAATGTTAAACAGGCAAGCTCTTAACTTCAGAAGAAATTTAGCAAAGCTATAGATAGAGCTCAGAATATAAGAACAAACTATATTTTTGTTCTATATTCTGAGAGATAGAGGTACCTACCTACGAACAGAAATAAACTAAAATTCTATATCAAGTTGTAGTGCAACTTAGTCATCATTTTCCCTGACGATTGATCAATTATATGATAAAACTTAATTGACATGTGAAAATGAGAGAACAATAATAGGAAAATACACAAGAAAATACAAATAAACACGACAACTCTAGTGCTTAAAAATAAATAACCTACAAAAGAATCTCAATTAAGTATAATAATATGAGGAGGGTAAAAATTAAGAACACTTCCAAATGCAGACAGCCTGATTGCCGCCAAAATACAAGTAGCATATATTGGTACATTCGTAGGTGATTTCGAAGCCGTAGCTTTCGCCGACGACCACGTGGAAAGCCGGGCCGAATTTCTTGTCCATAGATTCTTTCACCATACGAGCAGCGAGCTCATTGTTCGCGGCGAACTTTTCGCACGCCGTCACCGATAACTCGAGCGCCTCTATGCGCATCTCCTCGGACATGTCCGTGTGCTGTGAACAAAATTAACATCAATGAATTAAATTATAATATTGAATGCATAGGAAGTTGCAAAAATAGATTATTACCTACTGACTGCAGCTGATATCGCGATAACTATTTTGATGATTGTCATGCTGACAACTGTGAAATGAGCTTTGTTGAGGATCTCTGCTGCCAATCAATAAAAATCAATAAGATCTCTTTTAAATTATATCTATTCTATAGTAATATGACAAAAGAGAGAAGATTTGTATTTTTATATGTTTGTAATGAATAAATTCAAAAACTACCCATTGGTTCGATTTTGATCAACTTTTTTAAAACGACGTCTATCCCGAAAATTTCAAGATCCGAAAAACATAAATCTTTAAAATAACGGAATTGAAAAGCAATTGAGATCCCGGGGATTCCGATTTTCGTCCTACCAAACTTTAATTACCTACACATACAAAACTCGTATTTTTATCTTTACCCATAAATAGCATTGTTGTGAAAGCTTTGTATATTTTCTTAAAGCATTGCACTCAAATTGTTCAAATAATCTTGCTCGAAATATTACCATACGAGGAGAAGTGGGATGGGCACCCAACCTACCCAGCTACTAAGCAAAGAAAGATGGACGCGTATTGAGTCCACCTGCCAAAACAAACATTCCACCGTTAACGAAATGAAAGTGCTCAGTTAATCTAAACATTTTAACCTCGGTTTCAAAACCGAAATTCTTTCGTCGGTAAACTATAATAAATAATACATAACACATATAGTAAGTATGCCTACTCAAGATTCTGTTGGATTGTGTTTTTGACACTAAAAAATTGACTTCTGCGGATCTCAATTTTTCTATTATTTAAATAAATTTGACTATATCCTACTTATGGGAAGTTTGTGAGTAGGTATGGATGTAATGATGTTTGCTAACTCTTTCAGGTAAAAACTATTGAACGGATTTGGATGACATTTGGCATAAATAAGTAGGGACGAGTATATAGGGGATTCTATTTATCCTATAATAACGTTAGGTTCCCGAGGGTTCGTCTAAAAATATTTAAAAAAATCAACAGTCAAAATTAATTATTTGTATAACCGCTGTAAAAAAAACTTTATAAAATTATATAAATTAATATTTAAGTTCTTTCTGTGCTTAAAAAACCCAAGTCATTAGTTTAAATACATATTAAATCTTTCAGAAAAATAATCACGAGTTTAAGAATTTACATTACAATGAAGGAGTTCATATGTGTGCTAGAACGACATAGTGGAACTAGGTCATAACTGCAAGTTTGCTAAATCGATGCAGGCTCGATTACATTACATTCTAAGAAATTGGCGACGAATAAACCTCCTACATCTTATTCTTTCTGCAACATGAATAAATAATAACTAGTTAGACGAGTAGGTAGGAAATTACGAAGCATCTTTGAGTCCAATATAATATCTCAATTTAAAGATTTTAATCAAAGTGTGTTTTGCCAGTGATGACTTAGCACAGTGACGATGCCCAGAAAAAATAGTTCAAGGTTGCTCAGCGTGATACAGTTTAAAGCTACTCTCGGGATTTCCACTGGAGATAGAATTCGTAAAGCGGTTATCACACTATTCAATTTGAAAGAAACCAATTCCTGAGTAGTGAACTAGTTGATCTTACTAAATTGATTTCCAAATCGAAGATATAGAGTTGGAAATAGATAATAGAATCTAAAAATCTAAATTGGATACAATCTGTTCTAACTGCGATTACACCTTCCGATTTCCTAAATTCCTAACCTTCAAATTGAATAGTGTGATAGCGGTTTTAGAGGAAATCAATGGGAGACTAAAATAACAAATTATCAGTAAATAGCGGGATACACCCAGATGTGGTGACGCAACATTTCCGGGACCCCGCTAGAAACTCGTTGAGTTTTAGCCGGTAGAAGTCCGGAATAACCCTGCAGCGTCTCCTTTACGCTGCCTAGTATCCATGACAATTTTCCAAAGTTAAGAAAGAGAATGTAGGTAGGTACGCTGCAGTCGCTGCATTTCGCAGTCATTTGGGCAGCCCATCGTAAAATAACAGTATTAACAGCATAACTATTATGTGCTGTATTTCGGTTAGAAATATTCTCAAGGAATACATAAAAATTAAAATCTAAGCTGCGCCTGCTCTAGATGGACCGACGATATAGCAATATAAGCTGGAGGAGTCCGTATTTCCGAGCCTATATAACCCTAACTAATCTTTTCAAAGTTCGAGTGAATAGGCATCTTCTGGGTGAGCTCGCTCCATCTTAGGCCTCATCCTTGCTACTCAGCTGTTTGTTGGCCAAGAGCAAACCCATCTAATAAAAAAAAAATCGCGTCCGGTGCTTCATGCAGGGTCGTGTTTGTGAAGCAGTTATGTGTTCCCTTTTTTAAGGTTAAGAAATCCTCTTGGATACCCGGCAGTGTAGGGGACACTGCGGAATTAAGTATGTCGGATTCGTACCGTCTTTAAAACCCAATGATTTTCTAGCGCGGCCGTTGATAGGCGAAGTCGCGCGGACGTTATGACACGACATCGGTGCCCCGTCAAGTTATGTGTCCCCTAACATTCTGAAGACTTTTCACTTTTACAATCAATAGAACTTATAAAAAATGAAAAATGTAAACGAGTAGGTTGATACTTGGCTCCGCTTTCTCTATAGCCTATAGCCTTCCTGCATATAAAGTCTCTAGCAATGCAACAGTTTTCCTACCCCCATTACTGTTCGCCGGCCGAGACTGGGCCCCGCCATTCAGGCATCCTTGACATTAAAAAATAAGATTCAAAAATCCTTACTAATATTATAAACTAGCTGGTGCCCGCAACTTCGTCCGCGTTCTCTATAGCCTGTAGCCTTCCTCGATAAATGGAGTATCCAAAACAAAAAGAATTTTTCAATTCGAACCAGTAGTTCCTGAGATTAGCGCGTACAATGAAACAAACAAACAAACTCTTCAGCTTTATATATTGGTATAGATAAGTGATGTACTTTTACTTTTGATGTCATATAAGTACCTAAATGTTTCTTATCGTGTTTGTAATTAAAATTTATTTGGTATAAATAATTATTTCATTAGTATAATGGGTATAATAGATATAATAAAATGAATAGTGGTAATTGAATACGGCATCTCGACAGGCGGTCGGTTGACATTCGTCGCGGTAGAGCGGTCATCTGGCCTCTTTTATTCAATAGAAATTCTATAATTTCCTACGGACTGACAAAATTACATTTTTGATGAAACTCCATAACTTATTATTTACCCACCTGTCAAATCACGTTACAACTAAACGGCATTTTTTAAAACTGTATTTTCATTTTGTGAATTTCTCAAAGCACACTCAGGCAGCATAGGCAAAGCATAGGCATAAAACAAATCCGCCGCGTCTCTCTGTTCACAATAAACTCAAAAACTACTGCACTGATTTTCATGATGTTTTCACCAATGTATAGAGCGGTTCTCGAGAAAGGTTTTAGTATATCATTTACGAAGTTACGCGGGCGCAGTCGCGGGCAGCAGCTAGTCTCTTAAATAAATCCTAATAATATTATTTAAAATGCGTAAATTTGTACGTTTGGATGTTTGTTACTCAATCACTCAAAAACAGCTGTTTCTTCGCTAATTTTTTCTAAGCAATACAACGGATTTTGATACGATTTTTACTAATGGAAAGAGCGATAAATGAGGGAAGGTTGGTGCATAGGTATAGGATTTGCATCCGTGGAAGGTCGTCGTTAATACAAAAGTGTACAGTAATTTTAGATAGGTAAGAACTTAAGGATACCTAGTTGATACCTAGCTTTTTAAGTTGCTTTCCTAATCCTATATACAAGTAGGTACCTACTTGTTAAAATTTAAACTATAGTTATTCGTAGACCGTTATATTTCGTAAATTAATAAACATTCTTATGTGAAAGTTCATTTTTGTGAAAATGCACTTAGTATTATATTTTACTAGCTACACGCTCCCGGCTTCGCCCGGGTTCAAAATAAAAACTATCCTATCTTTTAAGTTGGACCAAATTACACATAGTTGCGAAGTTTTATACAAAATCGGTTTAGGAGTTCATTGGCGTCAAACAACGTGACACTTTTTATATACTTACTAGCTGGTGCCCGCGACTTCACCCGCATAACTTTGTAAATTATATACTAAAACCTTCTCCGAGAACCACTCTACCCATTGGTGAAAACACCATGAAAATCGATGCAGTAGTTTTTGAGTTTATCGCGAACAGACAGACAGACGCGGCGGAGGACCTTGTTTTATAATATAGTGATATAGATATATTTATTAACTCTGAGCCACATTATAAATTATATCCACCTACGCTAAATTTATTGTTTATGACAGGTGGTTGTAGTTATATTGGAGTTATATGTACATCTACAATGTTTTACTTTTTCGCAAAAAAAAAAAACAATGAAAAATATAAAACAAAAACAACATGAGTGGACCAACCCTTATAAGCGGATATGTATGAATTACTTTCTCGACGCCTGCACCAGGTGCTGCAGCAGGCTCTTCAGCCATTGTCCATGCACTTCACAATATTTAAAAAAAAAAAAGTTCGATAACTATACTTAAAAGCGTTTCAACATTCAGATAAATCTTATTTACTGAGCACAGAATCCCGACGCTTGCGAAAACGTCTCCCCCACTGTTTACGCGTCGCCTTGGCAACCGACGGAGGCGGGAACTCCTGTGATTGATTTTTCTCAATGTGAGCACGTCCGCTCGCTGCCAGTACTTGACCAAGTAAACAAATACTCTATCGTTACTCGCGTAGCATTCACGTGCGTAGCTCACGGTTTCGTAGAGAAGCGGTGTCGTCACTTGACTGACGTAAAAAGACGGCCGTCTTTACGGTGACGAAATGTGGAGAGTCCATCACCATAGGCCACCGTTTTTTGAAAAAAAAAAAAAACCCTAAAAAACGTCACACACATAGCTTTAGCTATAATATATCCTTACATTCCTGTTCCTGTCTGTTCGCGAAAAACTCAAAAACTACTGCACCAATTTTCATGCTGTTTTCACCAATGGATAGAATGGTTCTCGAGGAAGGTTCTAGTATATAATATACAAAGTTACGCGGGAGAAGTTGCGGGCAGCAGCCAGTATTAATATAAATTATAGCAAGGCATATTACGATATATTTTATATACAAATATTGGAGTGACCTCACATACGCAGCTATAATTTCTATGACGTCACCAACGTATACCGCAATTTATATTATAGCACAGTATATTAATATAATATTATAGCTACGTTTGTGAGGGGCTTAAAAACCTTGATTTAGCAGAGAAAATGGACGACCTTCATTTAATATTAATAATTTACTTGGAGGATGAGCTGCTGTCATCAGAAGAGAAAAAAGTCGTATATGTATAGGAAAATGGTTCGCCGCTATATTACGACCACAATGACAGCACCGCTACAGAGTTGCCAAGGTTTTGCGTGGGAAAATGCCTTATTTAGCCGGTGCCTACTTGTGAATGACGAAAGATGATAGTTGTTGAATTTCGTTTGGCATATTTAATATTGTGTAGGTTTTCAACTTATTTACCTTCGATAAATTTGAAGGAAGCCTACTCATCCAACCTCTAAACAATCTTTGGTATTTGTATGCAGGGTTTTTTTGTGGGTGCGTACCCACAAAGGAGTTATTTTACTATATTGTTACTCACTCGCCTAAATATAAGTTCACGTTTTATGTCCAACTAGCTTCTGCCCGCGACTTCGCCCGCGTAACTTTGTAAATTATATACCAAAACCTTCCTCGAGAACCACTCTATTCATTGGTGAAAGCAGCATGAAAATCGGTGCAGTAGTTTTTGAGTTTATCGCGAACAGACAGCTTTTGTGAAGCTTATTAAGCTTAGCTTACACTTCTATTCTATATTGAGTCGTGTGGCTCTTACCCCGAATTTTTACTACGAACCCCGAAAGATAGTAAAGTAAGAAGTTTTACCTCGGAAGCGCACAAGCTCTGAAATATCTAAGTTGGTATAATTTGATGTCGCTTTCCGCGTCTGTTTGTCTGCTAACCCCTTCTAAACCGCGCAACGAATTTTGATGCTGTTCTCACCATCAGTTGGATAATTTTTTTACGGAAATTTTATATAATGTATAGAACCTATGTAAGTTTTTAATGAGGTAAGTAGAAAAAAACAATATTTTGCAACCATATCGCCGAAACTGTTCGCGTCTGTCTGTTTCTCCTCTAACTACTCAAACACCTTTGTTATGAGTTACGTGATACCAAAAACCTTAGAATAACAACGCCTAGAAACCGACTACACGGACGATAAGTGAGGCAATTTTTACCAAGCCGTATAAGCTTGGTAAGCGAATAGCTCGCGTCACTCGCGTCATAGTGCTCATAGTTTTCAACATTTTTTGTATACTTGTGTGCGTGTCGCCAAGCGTACTCATTACGTGTGGGTTACGCATACATCTATTAAATTTGTGCCTCATTCTCGCCAGTCTTGTGATATGAAACTATCGTTCTAGGCGTTGTTATTCTAAGCCAAAAACACGCTTTAGTGTGATATTGCACAAATTGATAGAAAGTTTTCGCCTGTCGAAAGTGAAGTCGGGAGTGGATTTTTAGTATAGGTGTAGTTCTATCAAAGAAAATATAACTTGTATCGTACACGTATTCACATAAAACACATGGACGTGTGTGTAACCACATCCTATTTTTAAAGGAAATAATAGTCACATTTAAACTATTTTTCTTACTAATTCAGCAGTACGCTATCCTTTGGTAAAGTGGGTAACACTGGTGCTTGATTGTCCACATCACATCCCAAACAAGGATTCAATCAATGTCAATGTCAATTGTCAATCGAGTTGTCAAATATATGCATGTATGTTTGTTTTGTTGTGAAGCTGAAACTTATTTAATTTATATTCCTAATTTATTTTAAAGTGTTGATTGTGTCTATATTTTGTGTTGAACTAAATTACTTTTAAGTATGGCCTCAAGGTTCAGCGGTGCTTTACAATTAACAGACCTCGACGACTTTATTACTCCATCACAGGTAATATACATAACCTAAATATAACCCAATTATACTTATTTTTTACTCTAGTTTCATGTATAATTCAATAAATTGTAACATTTCATATTAAATATGTCTATTTATATTAAGTACCAAATAAATTAGTGAAAATTATTACAGGAATGTATAAAACCGGTAAAAATAGAGAAATCAAAAACAAAAACTGGTTCAAAAATAAAGATCGGTGATGACGGTTACTTTGATATATCGACTGGGATAGAACAAAAACTACAAAAAGTGGAAATCACTTTGGCGGACTGTCTCGCTTGCAGTGGATGCATCACGTCAGCTGAAAGTGTTCTGGTTACACGACAGAGTCAGGAAGAACTATTGAGGTAGGTAATTATATCTAATTGCAATAATAATATCTTCACACATTCCATGCAGCTTCATCTAGTTCAACACTAAGCAAATAAATGCTTGTATGGATACCACAGTTGATATACTACATACATTACTTTCTTTTTGTAAATACAAAACATCCATGACTCAAGTACAAAGGTAAATGTTAACACATAATCATTTGCCCCTAGTAGGATTCGAACCCGCAACTATTTGGTTAACAGCTAGGTTTACTAGGCACTAGACCAAATGTGTCATCATTGTTTGATTGTTTACTTGTTAATTGGTTGATCGAACTTCATTGAATGCTTCAAATGATTGCCTTTATGGTGATAATTCTTTCGCTGTTGGTTGACTTTACATGGAGTGTATATGGTCAATTAAAAACAGAAATGACACCATGCGATATGTACAGTCATGTTCTCTCCTCACAAATAGATTAAAATATATGAGAGATGTTGAGGATAACATAAGAGAATGAGTTCTGGCCATCAATGTTTAATTCTGGCACACCATGTTATAGATATTAATTTAACTTTGACCCATCCATGTAATTTTTTGTTCTCTCACGTTTCTCCTTTCAGAGTATTTTCAGAAAGGAAATACACAGACACTAAGGGTGTAACCAGGGATGTTAGTTTAGTGGTAATATCATTGTCACCACAACCAACTCTATCATTAGCCGCAAGATACAAACTTACACCCGAGGAGGCAACTAGAAAATTAGCTGGTAAATAAATTGTATAATTTTTCTTAAAGTATGTAATTCATTTATATTTTTAGACTAAAATCCTTTGCACACAACTTGTGTACCTGTGCTCTTAAATATAATTAATCTATTTTTTTTTTTAGTATAAAGGGTGGGTAGCAGCAAAAATTAAAATATGTATTTTGTATTTGCATTTCAAATAATTGACATCTTTGGTGATTATTTTGCGTTTACGCAATTATTGTGATTATTTATTTTTTGTATTCTATTGTAGGATATTTCAAAAGTTTGGGTGCAGATTTAGTATTAGATATGACTATAGCTGAGGACTTAGCATTGCTCGAAGCTCAACAGGAATTCTTACAGCGGTATCAGGACCACCAGAGTGATCCTAATGCTAAACACTTACCTATGCTGTCTAGCTCGTGTCCAGGTAATTATTAATTACAATATTGTTACTACTCGTATGTTTTAACATAATATTATAAGTATAATAAGCATAAGAGTTTCAATATTATTAATAAACTAGCTGGTGCCCGCGACTTCATCCGCGTTCTATAAAACCTATGCCATAGGCCCTATGGCCTTCCTCGATAAATGGACTATCCAACACAAAAAGAATTTTTCAGTTCGGACCAGTAGTTCCTGAGATTAGCGCCAACCAAACAAACTTCAGCTTTAAATAAAGTGAATATAGAGTATAGATAAGAGACTCTCCTGAATTGCCACTGTACCGGACTACTGTATTATTTTTTCAGGGTGGGTATGTTATGCGGAGAAAACTCACGGAAATTTCATTCTACCCTACATATCAACAACGAAATCACCACAGCAGATCATGGGATCGCTCGTCAAACAGTTTCTCTCGAAGAACAAGGAGATGACTCCGTCGGAAATATACCACGTGACCTTCATGCCGTGCTACGACAAGAAGTTGGAAGCGTCCAGGGAGGACTTCTATAGTGAAATGTTGAATTGTCACGACGTCGACTGTGTTATAACTGCAAGTGAGTTCATCCATTTAAAATGGGATTCTACTTGACATGTGTCATTTGACAATGAAGATTGCAGCCATTGTAAATATAATCATCAATTTATACTAATAATAAATCTGTAAGTGTAGGTATTGTATGTATGTATGTTCCTCCATAAGTCTTAAACGAATTAACTGATTTTCATGAAACTTGGTAGTTAAACATTTACACGTACAGGACACAGGATAGGCCACTTTTTTTTTTTCAACGCGGACGAAGTCGCGGGCGCCAGCTAGTTTGTAATAAAAGTAGTCTAGATAGATTTTAATGTGTTAAATTAATTGACATAAAAATAAGTTTTTATTATGTAAATGTCAGTCCACTTAATGGTACATAAGCAACGTCATAGGTGCTGCAAGTCACCATAATAGGATTATTAAGTAACCACAATAGGATCTAATATAGAGGATTATTGAGGGATAGGAAATTGGGTTCTGATCATTACTTGTGGGAAAAACGAGGCGTGCGTCGTTTTAAACAAATGGTGAGATGGCTTGAAACAAGTTTTAAACCAACGCTTCTGCCACTGGATTGAGAATTTATATTGTATTGAGAATCGTATTTGTGCAGTGTTGTGCAGTGAGAAGGATACTCCTAAGTTATATATTATACTGATATCAACTCACTGAAGTTGAACGCACTGATCTCTAATAAAGCACTGGATAGGCTGCTGTCAAATTATTTTTATGTATATTTGAAAATCGCCATTTTGGCGCTGTAGGCTATGGAGTTAAGTACATGGAACTAAAACTAGTGATGTCCGCGTGATAGGGACTTTACAGTAAACACATTTCTTCATGTTTCAAAACTCAAGCGAACACAAATAAACTTAAACAGTCCCTAAGATATCAACAAATAGAATAAAACAGACACTATTATACTTATCTAGGATTAAAAATACGCAAACGTCAAAATTAGTTCCAGTACTTTCGTACGGCGGCGCTTCAAAATGGTTCACGAAAGTATTTGTAATTTGTATAGGATAACCCATCCATTGCTTTATTAAGGCTCGCGCACATTAGGGCGGGCCGCATCGCATAACAAAAATACATTTTATATGAACTATTGCACACTACAGGCAGGCCACACCGGGCCGCATCGCAACGCACTGGCGGATCGCTAGCTAGGCGTACTTTTGCGTCGATGTGCGTTGCGATGCGGCCCGTCTCGGTGTGCGTTGGAACTATCCATCGCTTTGGACTGCCAACGGCTGATTAAAATCAATTATTTCGTCGCGGCGCGCCCCGACGCGACTGCTGTGTGCTTTGGTGCAATTTTGCAAAGCGGTGCGCTGCGGCCTGTAGCGGCTATAGTGTGCGCGAGCCTTTAGAGATCAGTGGTTGAACGTGATCTGTCTTGGCAGTTGAAGTGGAACAGATGCTGGAGAACTCCAACACCTCTCTGAGCGAAGCGGCGGAGGGCGAGTTGGGGTGGCCGTGGGCGAGTGAGGGGGGCGAAGGGGGGTCGGGGGTGGGGATACGCTCGCACCGCGGGTCGGGGTCGGGCGGGTACGCGGACAACGTGTTCGCTCACGCAGCCCAACACCTCTTCGGCGCCAGTGAGGCTCCGCTCGTCTACAAAAATCTCAGGTCAACATTTCTCACTTGATCTACTAATAGAAGCTAATCTAAATGCGTTGTGGCAAAACTTGGGAGAGGTTTATGATAATGATAATGATTTATATTCTTATATTTTATGTTTTATATTCTTAGACGTCCCTCGTAAACCTAACATATCTCCAGGATAAAAGGTATCCTATATGTTAATACAGATAATAGACTATATGTGTGCCAAATTTAATTTAAATCCATTGAGCAGGCTTTGCATGAATGAGTAACAAACATCCAACGTCACAAACTTTCGCATTTATAAGTATAACAAAATTAGAAGTAAGAATTTTGATAACCCCTATGATTATAATATATTTAATTTGTTAAATTCTTATATTCCAGAAATCCAGATTTCAGAGAAGTAACTTTAGAGAAGGACGGAAAGGAGGTTTTGCGTTTTGCGATTGCCAACGGCTTCAGAAATATACAAAATTTGGTGCAAAAGTTGAAAAGAGGCAAGTCGCCTTACCACTACGTCGAAGTCATGGCGTGTCCTTCGGGTAATTTTTCCTCATTTTCACTATATTAGTTGTATTAAACATGAAGAAGATAGAGAGGAATTTGTTTACTGCTCGCTTGAAGAAGTCCATACAATCTCCCTTCTAAGGAAACACCTTAGAAGTGCGCAGCGACATTAAGATGACATAGTTTGCGAATACCCTTTGGTGTTTATTATGTCCTTAGGCGACGGTAGCCATCTACCATCAAATGGACCGAAAGCCTGCCAGTAACCTTTTATAATACCAATATATAAAGCTGAAGAGTTTGTTTGTTTGTTTGGTTGTAAGCGCTAATCTCAGGAACTAAAGTCTGTTTTTTAATCTCAGAGACAAAAATGACACATGCAAATGTCAAGTTTGCATATGTGTCGTTCATTGTAAAAGTGAACTATCTCCTTGTAACTGAATTTTAGAATAACGATCTTTTCGCGAATTATAGTGTAGAAAAAAAAAATAAAAGCATTCATTCATTGTTTTCATCTATGGGATTTTAATGCAACTATTGGAGTTACTTCACTTTTACATTGAAAGTTATGACTAAATGTGATACCATTAAGCAAGAAAAGATGTTTTTTAAAAATAGTGAGTTACACCACTTTTACACGACACATTTCATGGTATCATTATAATATGTGTCGTAGTAACTCCAATAGTTGCATTAAAATCCCATAGATGAAAACAATGAATGAATGCTTATATTTTTTTTCCTACACTATAATTCGCAAAAAGCTCGTTATTCTAAAATTCAGTTACAAGGAGATAGTTCACTTTTACAATGAACGACACAGATGTATATAATTGCATGTCAAATGTAATGTCATTTTTGTCTCTGAGATTAAAAAACAAACTTCACTGGTTCGAATTGAAAAATTATTTTTGTGTTTGATAGTCCATTTATCGAGGAAGGCTATAGGCTATAGGTTATAGAGAACGCGGACGAAGTCGCGGGCATCAGCTAGTTTATAATATTGGTGAGGACTTTTGAATCTTATTTTTTAATGTCAAGGATGCCTGAATGGCGGGGCCCAGTCTCGGTCGGCGAACAGTGATGGGGGTAGGGAAACTGTTGCATTGCTGGAGACTTTATACACACAGTTGCCCTTAGCGGACCCAATAAATAACAAACTGGTCTCGAAGCTCTACACTGAGTGGCTCGATGGCAGACATTCGGACAAAACTAAGGCCACCCTACACACGGGCTATCACGCCATTGAAAAAAACGACTTGGCTCTCAACATCAAGTGGTAAAAGTGGTAAAATCTGGTTAAAAGGAACAAATTGTGAACAATTTTTATGTGTTGTGATATAATATATAATTGATGTTTTTATGTATGTACTATCGCGGTCAATGGAGCAAACCCACTTTTCATACAAATTTGTCTAACGTTGAATTATATTTGCCTACTCTTTCTGACTACATTATAAATAAAAGAGACAAATATTGTCGTCAATATGTATAATCACCTAATATGTATAAGACGAGGTTGTCATAGTAACGTAAATGTTATAATACGAGTAGGTATTTGAAGTAGGAACAAAGATAAATACAAAATGTGCACACGAAATTGTTCCTTACGGTGGGACTGCTCCCTTGACCGCGATAGTACATGTTTAAGTTTGTTATTTTTATGGAAATGTTATATTGATATTGAATAGAAGTTAAGACAGAAAAATAAATAGTTATCCTAAGTGGAAAGTCTATTAACAATTTCAAGGTGCGGGTGCGTCGTAGTTATAAATAATTGATTGTTAATAATGCGGCGACCTCGCAACAAAAGAATGTCAAAGAATATGACTTGCACTGTCACTCGACAATTTGTGTTTACGCTCGCGTATAAATTTAAGCGGTTTTATGTAGATTTTGTGGCTCCACGCGCCTCTTTCTTGTAAGGGCGTGGTCGCAGTGTAAGCGACGCTCATTACTTTCAGTGGTTTTTTGCTAATATACTTTCAGTAGCATTTTGCTAATATGTCCTTTTGATATTGGGAACATTTGCTAATAGGTCGAGCAACTTATAGGACGTTCTGATCATAGGGTGTTTTACTTAAATGTCCTTTAAATACGAAGACAAGTGGACTTATAAACTATTTTCTATTTGACTGTACTAAATTGTGGCTAAAGTTTTTTGCATAAATTAAATTAGAGTATTTGACATTATATTACAAAATCCGATATTAATCAAATTTTAAGAAAAAATTATTAAACGCAAGCGTAGCAGTTGTTAGTAGTATTGCATTACCTATCCCTTCGCAATCCCTTATCCTTAAGGGCCTCTTTCACCATCAGTCAAGTAGGCTAACCGTCATTTAAAGTCACCGGTCACCGGGGATGATGGAGCTGATGATATACCTTTGTTTGTACGGTAAGTCCCAAAAATTAAAAAGAAAATAATAATAAAAATCACCTAGCTAAGGATGCACTAAACCGAGTGCATAATTTAATAAAACTTAAAATTATTTCTAAAAGTAACTAATCAACACTTGTAGTTGGTGAAAGAGGCCTTTAATACGGTCCCTCATCCAAATTCTAAATAAGTTGTGTCTTGTAAATCATGCCATATGCAAGTAAATGTTACTTACATAATAGCGTATAATACTCGGAAGTTCTAATAGTTTTATCACCAATATTATTTGTTATTTTGAATGCTTTTATTTTGATTAATGCTCATTCGTTTCTTATATTTTAGATGTTTACTTATTGCTTTACACTATAACTCTTATTAACGTCCAAATCAAACGATCTATTAATGTGAGTCTAAAATCGCTCATCCTATACCGCAACCCTACCCAGAAAAATCATTTGAACTTATCGATGCCCACACCTAGTGTTGTATGAAGGCAGCTATCGAACGCAATATTGTTAAAATAATGTGTCGTGTTTACAAAACAATACACAATTGAATATTAGTTGAGAATTAGTTAGTGGCGTGCAATTATGGGGGACTTTAGAGTGAGTGCTTCAAAGAAATTGTATGTGGCAGTGTTTTGTAGCATCGTTGGTGCGGTATATAGTACAGGTCTGGGAAAATGTCCAGTGTACCCTCAGTTGCCACATTTCGATATACAAAGGGTAAGTGTTTGCATTTTAGTGACAGAAACCCGACAAAATGTGACAATATACTTTTCAAGAGCGTTAGATCTTTATTTTTAGTAGAGCTGGTGCTCGCGGCTTCACCCGCATAGAATGTTTAGTCTATATTCGCGTAGGACTGACGAGCTGTCCTGCAAATGACAGTTTTCTGTATATTATTAAAGGTGGCAGGCAGGCTGACAGTCCACTTGATGGTAAGTGGCTACCGTCGCCTAAGAACAAACAAAGCCAGGCAAGTGCACTTCCGAATTCGACATAGACTTTAATATTTTATGATGATGTAGTGGGTGTAGTACCATTTAACTGTACCATGAATAGTACTAGTGATACTACTCGGTATTGCCAGTATCTTCAAAAAGAAGCTAGTTATAATATTCAATTTCAATTCATGTTCTTATCAGAGAAAAAAAAATTGTATCACGTGAATACTTTAGTTTCTTCGCGGTGGTTTTCTGTACCGTTAAAACAAGTGATGTTATTTCTCCACACAAGAAGTTTGTGGATGCTCCGAGGTAAAGTTTAATTTTTTTTTTAAACTGGCTGACGATCAGTGGTGGTTACCGTCGCATCTAAAGACCAGCTACGCCATTGCGGGGTGCAAATGCTCAGCCGACCTTGTTAGGGATAAGGGCAACATCCCTTACTCACACACCGAAATACAATACAACTAACCCACGTGTACGGCATGTACCGTTTCTACGTACTGGGATAATTATATTTCTGGAAAAATCATTCCATACTATGCTATCCTTACTAATAAAATAAATGTGAAAGTTACTCTGTCTGTCTGTTACCTTTTCACGCCTAAACCGATCTTGAAAATTTGCATAGGTACACGGTATACAGGAAAGGACATAGGTTATGTTTCATCCAAAAAAAAGTACTTTTCCCGTAGGAACTTTAGCCTGACAAAAGTGTAATAGCAATGCAGATGTCGGGCGTTATATTGCTTATATATTTTTTTATTTTTCTACGCGGACGAAGTCGCGGGCACCAGTTAGTCCTTACATATTATAAAACAAAGTCCTCCGCCGCATTTGTCTGTCTGTTCGGGATAAATTCAAAAACTACTCTGATTTTCATGGTGTTTTCACCAATGGATAGAGTGATTCTCGAGGAAGGTTTTAGTATATCATTTACAAAGTAACGCGGTCGAAGTCGCGTTTTTTTTTTCATTCTCAACGGATCATCATGAAATTTTTCGTACACGTTCTCAGCGATACAGAAAAGTACTTAGGTATATAAAATACATATCGCCCAAAACGAAAGTGACTGTTCTTGAAGGACGCTGGTAAAGGCTAAGTAGAGAAACAGAAAACTAGGCAGTTCTAAGTAGAAGCGTGCATTTTTTAAATGTGGAATTCACGTATCTGCTACCGATAGTAATGTATGACTGAAAAATATGTAAGCGGAAGTAGAGGCAGAGGTCAGCCCGCTCCCGCAGACATTGCGTAGCCAAACATACGCGTCGACTCACGCCACACGCCCCCAAACTTTGAATCATACTCACATATTTGATTCACATTATATACTAAAACCTTCCTCGAGAACCACTCTATCCATTGATGAAAATCCGTGCACTGTTTTTGAGTTTATCACGAACAGACAGTTTATAACAGGACTTAGTTTTATAATATGTAAGGATATAAAAAAGGCGATATTTGTGTATGTATGTCTCCTATAGACCAAAACCACTAAACTGATTTTGATGAAACTTTTAGACAATCTTCAGATTAGTGTAGCTTGTTCCTGTGAAGTTTGGTAGCGATCGAACGCGGACGAAGTCGCGGGCAATAGCTTTAATGAACATAGCTTTATATACCTAAGTACTTACTGTAACGCCTACACAAATTGTCACTTAGAAGTTAAGTAATTGAATGATTGTGTTCATAAGTAAATATATTCAAGAACGTCAACAAGTTGTAGGAGCATGACACACCGTTTCGAGTCTACTTACTGAAAATGTGAAAACCATACCGTTTGCAGTACAAGTAGTGCTGTGGCATTACTTGTATTATGGGTGACGGTAGCCACTTACCATCAAGTAGACGGACAGCCTGTCTGACGAACTTCAGATTCAGGCATTAAAAAATGTGTCATTTTGTAAAAAGTAAGAGTAGTAACATTTGTAATATTGTCCTTTCGCGGTGGTTTTCTGTTACTGCCGCTATTGAGGGGTTGCCCAATTTATGATAAATATCTTCTCCTTTGAATGGGAAGTATTTGCGTTACTCAAACACAGTCATTTTATTATTATAGATCATTTTTACATTAAATCTTTGTAGACAAGCTGACAGACCACTTGATGGTAGTTGGTAATTTGTAAAATATCCTAATAATTTTCCAAAATAAGAATGCAGGTTTGTATTTAATGACTATCCGTAAGAACAGCAGGTAATTGGGTCAAATGAAATTATACTCTCAGATGACGGGCGTATGGTATGAAGTGGAACGATCGTTCTACATAATGGAGATGACTTCCAGCTGCACCGAGCTCAACGTGACGGTCAACGATTCGAAACATTGGCAAATAATTGTCACTACCGTCAATAGGTGGTAAGCATCCACTTTAAATAATGTAATCAATGTAATGCTTGATTTGATCGAACGCATACAATAAATACCTTAGTGTTGACCTTGACCTTCAATTAATTTCGTTTCCTGGCCAGGTCATCTGTGCAATTTTTCATAGTTATCAGCCTGACTGGCCTAACTCTCATTTCTACAGCTTGTTTACATTGAAGTGAACTAGCTTGCTCGGTTCACTTGAAAAATCTTATTAGGTACTAATTATTGTAGGACGTAGAAAGTGTGGCTTTTGTCACCACATTACTCAGGTATTAGGTAATACATAAGATTTAAGTACTTACTTAATTTTTACTAGGTAAAATCTAATTAAAATTAAGGTTTAACCAGACGACTTAAATCGACAGCCGTTAATTTATGATAATTTGTTTAAAATATTGTAATGAATTTTAAAGAAATTTGTCGATTTTCTTTACAATTTCCAGGTCTGGTGCACAGTCCGTAACGCAAGGCTTAGGCATCCCAAGTCACGAAGGGTCCTCATATTTCCGCTACAGACTCAACAACCGTCTCCCTTACATCATCAGCCGACTGTTGCCAGGCAGTGGCCAATACAACATACTGTTCACTGACTACGACAACTTTGCGTTGGTATGGTCATGTACCAGTGTCACTGTAGCACATTCGGGTGAGTTTCTTCACTATATCGTTGATCGTTTTTATTGGGCTACGAACTGAACATAAATAAGAATAAGAAATTTTAATTCAGAATAACAACTTTAGATATACTACATTTCTGTCCCCCACACTAGGCTCTATGTTATGCACCTGGTCCTGGTGATATATTAATATGATGATTCTTCAATCCCTGTGTGCCTGGTTCTACCTGAATATTATGAAGGAGACTTATGTTCAGGAGTGGACGACCTAAGTTTAGATGATGTTTATGAACTAGAAAAAGGGTTTTATTTTAAATCAAACAGTTTGCTTTTACTGCAGCAAGATATGAAAAATTCATTTCGAAAGTTGGACCTTGCCGGGAGTCGAACCCGGCACCCCAGAGGCAGAGCATTAATATGAGTACAAGCATCTTAACCTCTCGACCAAGGAAATTGTCAAAAATTAAAAATGCGCATATTTGGACATTTTTCAGAGAGATAAATACTATATAATTATGTAGTTAACTGATGGCTTACTTTTTATTATTGGTAATCGTACAGTTTGGATCATTCACTTATATTTAGTTTCTCAATTTTGATATAAAAAAACTAAAATCTTGTTAATGTTTCTGTAAGTGAAAAGTGATTACCATTCCGTTATATCCTCACCCTAACACACAAGTATTCTAAAGTGCCCTAATATTGAAGCATAAAAGTGTACCTTTTCTTGTCACCAAGTGCCCTAAGATAAAAGTGTACCTAATATAGAAAACATGTCTAGATCGCATTTGGGTGTTGGGTCGTCGGCGCGAAATAGAGGCGGAAGTTCGCGCGCAGATCTACGCCATAATGGAGGGACTACGATTGGATCCGGACCGACTGATCATATCAAAAAACAATAATTGTACTGATGTTCATGATATTAATTAAAATAAATTATTAAACTCCATACTTTTCGTGTTTTTTTTTGTGTACTATGAAAATAGCGCAATAAATTTAATAATATAAATACTTTGTATGATGCAAACACACACGAGAACGAAACACATGGTTTGATTATAATGCTGTTATAAATAACTAGTAGCCCGCATCCAGCTTCGCACGTATGCATTATTTCTGCAAATTATATACGACTATACAAACTTTCCTCGCTAGTTGGGAATGGAAGTGCTAAAAGAACGATAATGATGATGAAGCTACAGTATTTCGGGCACGTGATGAGGGGCAGAAGATACCGTATTTTCAGGTAAAGCTTAGCAGAGGCAGAAGACAATATCTTGGTTGAAGAATTTAAGACAATGGTTTGGTTTAAGCTCTCGCTCAATCTTTTGTGCGGAGCCTTACAAGGTCAAGAGCAATATAAGCCATAATGGTCGCCAACCTTCGTTGAGAAGCAGTTCGTTAAAGTTTACAAAAACCTTTATATTTTAATTTTCTCAGTCAAATGATATTGAAAAACTCAGATTAAAATTACATATTGGCAATAATAAAATGAAAACCGTTTTATTTTTTGAAAAAATATTTTTATTTTATTTACAACACACAGACATGTTGAATAGATAGAAAAAGCTAATTCGATTAACTATTAAAAAGGAATTAAACACTGCAGTTGTAAAATAATGGCACGCAAAGTCACTGCGATAATCTGATACTACTGTAGTGTCACTCAAAAAAGCGCAGGTCACACTGGGAGCGATGCGAAGCGTAACTAAAGCGGTTATCACACTATTCAATTTGAAGGAAACCAATTTAGGAACCTAAGTAGTGAACTAGTTGATAACACTACACTAAATTGATTTCTAAATAGAATATATAGTTGAAAATAGATAATAGAATCTAAAATCTAAATTGAATCCAATCTGTTCTGAGATTACACTTTCCGATTTCCTAAATTGGTTTCCTTCAAATTGAATAGTGTGAGCGGTTTAAGTTTGTTTCACTTTGCGAAGAGGCGGACTTACACTGGAAGATTTTGCGTCAGAGGTTAAGTTAAAGAACATTAACTGCCGCTTGTTAGAAAAAAATCATCACTTGAGAACGACTTGACTGAATTTTTTGTGTTCTTAATTGTCAGGATGGCGCGAAACGAACTTGTTTCTCTTCGCTTCGCTTCCAGTGTGTGCTGCGCTTTAAAATTGTACAATTAACCCTTTGATTGTATTGTGTTAATGTTAAAATATTCCGTATCTATCGATTACCTGGGTTAATATGCAGATAACACATTTTTTAGACTAGTAAGTCAACTAGTCGATCTACAAAGTTGACCGAACAATAGAATTATGAGTGCAAATACCAAATTATTCTATATTATTGTTATATGGGATTAAGGGGCGTTCTTCGATCGGTTTGGTTGACATATTTGGCGTTATTACATTTAATATTTACATATTTTATTATATAATGATAAAAGTCAACAGAAAAATATCATAAAAAGATATAAAAATTTAAATTGTATCTTTTTGGTTTTTTTTTAGAATAGGAAAAATGTAGGTAAGATCAATCTTGAAATATCATAGCCTTTACTATAAATTTTCTTTTAACCTTAAAAAGACATACAAATTGTTTTTTTTTTTTAACATATCTAAGTATAATATTACAGTTATAGTGATGTTTTAAATTTTCTACAATGTAAGTATTTATACTATACTTCCTATAACACGAAGGCAAAGAAAAAATTATTGTCGCAGCCATCTTATAACACACATTTAACCCCGCGTTTACATGCTTGGCAAGTCTCGACAAGTGTCCACAAACACAAGCGTGTGAACGGGGTGTTTGACTTGGCTTGTGTCGGTTTTTGAAAACAGATCAAAACAAAGATTTAAATCGAGAGATGCGGCATTACTAGCGAAAGTGTGTTACAAAATACAACATACATTATACTAAAGACAAAAGTATAAAATACATATACCTTTATCTAAACACACTTTTAAACACAGACAACACATTCCTTACTTCAAACGTGACTGTGACGATAGCGACGCTCTCAACAAGCGACCGTCACTCACTGTAGCTGGCGTGCAACTGTAGTTGGGTTGAGCGCCTGCGCCCAACCCATTGTTAAGAATTTTTGGTGTGTTTTTAGTATGGCGCGAGGAGATTACGCCGCATCTTTCGATTTAAATCTTTGGATCAAAAGAAGCTTGCGGCAAGCGCTTGCGACGCATTTACACGTTGGTTGGCGCGAATGGCGCGTGTTTAGTGTCACTCACGAGCTCGCGCCGAAAAGGTATTTTTTTACGCTACGCTATAGACAACTGCGTATCATCCAGGAGTAGTTGGTGAAACGAGGAAACTAGTTTATATTTTGAATAAAAATATGTCAAGCCAAACGCAATAGCCGACACAACTTCAACGTCCACCATGTTTGCCTGTCCGGAACACACTAACGCACTCGCAAGCGTGTAAATGACATCCAAGCGTTTGTCCAGGTTTGATGCTTGTGGACGTTCGCCAAGCGTCGGCAGGCGTGTAAATGCGGCATTAAAATGGCTGTCTCGTTTACTTTAAATTTACACTTCAAATGTACAGAGTACTTTTTAATTTATTAGGTCATAATTTTTACAGCTAACCACAAACATGCATAAACAATACAAGACAAACAAATCAACAATAGTTAACAATACACTTATACATAAGAAAAAAACAAAGTTATGATTTAAAACAATTTAAAAATATTAAAATATATTTATTTATTTAAAAAAAAAAACTAATTATGGTCTGATCTCACTGAAAATAAAAACAAACTAACGTTAACAATGTAATTGTATGTGTCATTTTGTTGGAAATTAAATTATGGCAATGATCACATTTTCTTCTAACTAGATTATAATGACCCACACAAATTCTTAAGACTGAGTACGGGTGGAAAACCTCGTTATCTACAAGAATATTAACCATTTTACAGTAAATATACAGTAGAATATAAAATTGGAGCAGTTTTTAGTTACTGCAGCTACCAACGTATTTAACATGGAGTTAGAACTAGTTAGCATCGCATTTAAATTATTTTCCAATATTCTACTAAGTACCGACTAAGTAGAATCAAGTTTCTAATTAGTTGATTCCTCAAAGAAGGTGTATCAAGAGATAATAGACTTTTGGGGTAAATGCAACATAAGTGTGCTTCGTTGCATGATGTAAATGTAACATAAGTGTGCTATGTTGAATAGGGTAAATACAACATAAGTGTGCCATGTTGCAAAGGGTAAATGCAACATAAGTGTGCCATGTTGCAAAGGGTAAACGCAACATAAGTGTGCTATGTTGAATATGGTAAATACAAATAAGTATGCCATGTTGCAAAGGGTAAATGCAACATAAGTGTGCCATGTTGCACAGGGTAAATTGCAACATAAGTGTGCCATGTTGCATAGGACAAATGCAAAATAGCTTGGATTGGAACTTTTAATTCATCATCACCTTATCACCAGATTAATTTTCTGATAGAGCATAGTTTAAGAAGCGGAAATGCACTGAAAAGTTTTTAAATGAAAAATCTAAGGACTCTTTTGAAAATAGAACCAGACCACTGATTGGCAAAAAGAAAGAATTGAAATTAATTTGTTGATTAGTATATAAGATTTCTGAAACAAATAATATTTTATTAATAGCAAAACTGCCTAAGATATTGATCCAGAGGTATTCACAGAACATAATATGTAATATCAAAAAATTTAGATTAATTTTCGGTCACTCCCAATACTCAGTTAAATTATAAGTGACATTTGACTTGTGATGATTGTTGCACTGTTTCGACTACACATTTGATATACAGTACACATTCAAAATATTCACACACACACATATTCACTTACAAGTGGACCACAAATTAAGTTACACTTAGAAATCGTTTTCCGTTTTAACAACACAATTTGTAACATCAGTCAATTTGAGGCACTCGGCGTCACGATTCCTAAAGTCGTAGGCCGAGTTGGAGGACAGGCTGTCCCCTGGACTCTCGCATCGGTTGATATGCAAATCGTTGACTGTGTGGTTCGTTTGTAATGAACTGACATTGTTGTGCGCGTACTGGTGCATCCACAGATGTTTCTCCTCCACCTCTTTACTCACCACCACAAACAATTCCTTCTCTTTGCTATCTAACTGGTCCTTCAGGTATGCTATGAGCTCGCAACTCTGGAAAATATTTGAATGTATAATTTGTAGGCATTCAGGTAGGAAATCCACAAAAAAAATTAGTTCATAGCATCCATTGATATATTTTTCTTACTTTAAGAAAATAAAATAAATAATTTTTAATTTTAAATA
Organism: Synanthedon formicaeformis; assembly: GCA_945859745.1. Lineage (NCBI taxonomy): Eukaryota > Metazoa > Arthropoda > Insecta > Lepidoptera > Sesiidae > Synanthedon > Synanthedon formicaeformis. Next base: position 12,267,113 of record OX243956.1, on the reverse strand, counting down.
TATTTTTTAATGTTAAAGTTGGCAGTAATGTGAAACGAATGACTAAATGACTTTACAAAGATTGGCATGTGACCTAATAGGAATGACTGAGCTTCCGTTAATGCCATCACCTATTAACGCAGCCTACAGAGATATAATAAGGGATAAGGAGTAAGGATAGAATAGGCAAATGGGCTCTGGCATCTCTGTCGTTAGACAAAACACAACAGCTAATGGTGGTCCTATGTAAGTGTGTGTCCTGAGTGAAGGACCGGCCCGGAATATGAGTGGTTCGGGTATTTGTAGATTGTGGATTCCATCACTTAGGACGCACACTAAGAGGGTTGTAACTCTCGTCAGACAGACTGCCCGGTCACTATACAATACAAGTAGAGAATACTCACTCTTCCAATAAGTTGTGGTGCTTCCAACTTTGAATCAAGATTATAAAAATTTCCTTGTATCTGACGTATTGTTATCCAATGTCGCCTGCGCAGTGGTAACATTACAAAGCCCAATTTATAATCTGACGGTACATTCAGTATGAAGCCACATATATTTGATAGATCTAAGCATCCTGGGTCTCTGGAAAATATCGTAAATTTCATATTAGCCAATACAGTCTGGATTAAAATGAACTGGACACTCTGAGTGCCATTTTCCTTCAGTGTATACATGGTAGGGACCTTTCTATATTAACACAAGTAGGATAAAGTGCAAGGATCCCTATATTCACTCAATGAAACACAAAAAGATACAAAGTTTATACTCACTTTCTTTTATCAAACCATATCGCTTCACAACCCTTTTTTTGTAACGCTGCCATGATTACATTAATATCATAGTTGCCTAAACCCAACATGGACCTATGGGGATTGATCCATACGTTTGGAGATAATCTGCTGCATATTGAGTCTAATTCAGACTTGGAAAAGGTATTTCGCATCTGAAAACATCACATCAAAAGTTAGATTTTATTTAGTCTGATGGTCCACTGATAGTAGGTGTCTATAATACAAATATAACCATAGGTGCAGTAAGTGCGCTGCCAACCATAGTGGGATTAAGGATATTGGAAAGAGCTGCTCAATTACACTGCACCCTATATTGGAGAAGCTATTATTAGTTAACTGTTAAGTTATTTAATAAGCGGCAAATTAATTAATATATCTTGCTATTTAAGTTACCTACTCAGTCATATCGACTACTCATACATACATTGTAAGGGATACCTACTCAGTCACCAAAATACAACACATATTCTAAGGATTCTGTCATTGAGACTTCTCACCAAGCCACCTATTTTTATATGTTAAAGTCGACCGACAGGCTGACGCTTAGCTTAGTAGTTTGAGGCCACTTTCGTCTATGCAACGCCACAGATGCTGCAAGTGGACTGGTATGAAGGGAAACGGGCTCCAGCACCCCTTACTCAAAAAACAACAGCACACATGCTGTTATTTCAGGGGGTGGCCCTTTATTTTATATTATTTGGGGTGACAGGTAGTCTGACGCCTACCTTAGGTAGGTACCTTAGGACTTAGGTAGGTGGCCCATCACCTAAAGACATAAGTAACACCAAGGGTGCTGCAGACCCTATAGGATTTTATTTTCTTTCAGTTCAGACATTAAGCTTCAAGAGACTTACTTGGAATAAATTGTTGAGCGCATGCAGAGCGCACAATTCTTTAACCTGTTTTTCATGGTAAATTATAGGTTTCGCATTCATTTCGACCAGGTCACCTAAACATATTTCAATTCAAAGCAAATACAATGCAGGCACGCGTTATTGGAGTGGGTCAAATTAATTTACAGCTATAATAAATAACAAACAAGTCCTAAAGTTAAATATCACGAAATTTCCGCTTTTTGAACTGATAATAATAAATCAAACAAATACGAATACAATACATAAACTGATACTTGACAATTTCATTTTGACAACTGATAAAAACAACTCGAATAGTCTGTGGCTTTATCGAACCACAGACTATTCAGTAATAAAATTGCAATGGTCTCTGCACATTTTGAAGTCGCGGGAAATAAAAATATTTAAATTTACGTGCAGTCTTATCAGAACGTCCTAATTTCTTGGTTTTCAGGGTCAGATCGTCTCATTTACATGCATTTCTTTTGGAAAATCAGACATGCTAATGGCGCATTTGATGGTAGAATACCTTCGCCTGTAACAGTTACTGCATGTGCGCTGGCATCATAGTAGGATTAAGGATCTGTGTGGGCAAATCAGGGGGGACGACCATGTTGGTAATGAAAGTCCTAATGCTGAGATAATGATGATAGTAACCATATATTAAATAAAATCACTTTTCAAAATAACCAGAATAAATATTAATTCATTTGTTTAATTTTTGAATATTTCATGTATAATATAAACTTATCACATTATTTCGGAGGTCTGAACCTACGAGAAAAGAATCAAGATAATCAGAAGACAGTTAATTTTTCAAATGGGTTTCTTGATATGTGGCTTTTATGTTCCGTGGCCTTGCTTTAAATTCCGACAAGTTCCTCTTATTCTATTTTCATTTGAAAAAAGTCTCAATAGATTTGCATGGAATTTTACTTTTTTTAACCAACGATGACTCTCCTTTCCTTTTCCTATTGACATCACTGTTAGTGAAATTACTATTTATATTTACTGTCTGCTTTTCATTTAATATCCTACTTAATTTTTGTGCTTCATGAAAATCTAGATGTTCTGGAAATTTCCCTAATGACACCTTTCTGCCACATTCAGCACAATTCTCTGTGGGAACACTATCATCAATTTTCACCAAAAAACTAGTTATGGACGCTCTGTCATTTTTCTTTTTTACTTCTTTATGATTCTTCTGTTCATTAGTAACTTTTCTTTCTTTTATTTCTATACGCACTTGTCGCCTCTCCTCCTCCCTAAGTTTTAAAGCCAGATGGTAATCAGAATGTGTTTCGAACAAATTAATCTCTATGATTTCTTCACATTCTGGACATTTAATAGTTTCCATTTTTGACAATGAGGCTTTTGTATCGTTTTCAAGTTCACGTAAATATTCATTATCATCAACGTCCTCGTTGATAATTTTAGATCCATTCATTGATTGTCTCATATTGTTCAAACGTTCAACGTCTTGTGGATCGTCTTCGAAGAGTGCAATGCTTTTATTGATTTCATCATCAATTGTTGAACCAGAATATGCTGTATCATTACTTTCTTCGCCATTTGTGATTGGAATGTTTACGGTTGTCTTTGCTTCTGTGTTGTGAGATGGTATATCATTTTTCACATTCACATCGGTCTTCTTCAAAAAATTTGCAAAAAATGACTCTTGCTTCTCCAATGTTGACTCTAAAACAAAATTGTTCACCACAACACTTTCTATATTGCTAGAATTTTCCTTGTCATTATCTCTTTCGGCAATTCGAAAGAATTTATTCAATACATATTCTTTAGTATTAACTTTTCCAGCCAACGCTTCATCAGTAGATTCTTTAATTATTTCTTTTTCTTTAGATTCGTCATTTTTATTTGTTGATTCTTTAGATGAGCCAGCACTAAAGTAGTCCATAATCTTCTTAGTTTTCTTACCAGAATTATCTTCAAACTTCCCCACACTGATGCCGAGAAATTTTATTGGTGCCTTTAATTTTCTGTTACTATCTGAATCTGAAACAACACAATATAACTTTTATCTGTGATACTTATAACTTAAGTTCCTTATGGTTTATGGTTTTTCAAAATTACCTTTTACTCTTGTGTTTTCTATACTTTCCATTATTAAATCCAAAGATTTATTAGACAACAAGTCTCCACAAATGTCATCGTCAGTAACAAAGTTGTATGACCGTGAGCTGCTCATGTCCCTTCCGTCTGAAAGCTGTGTAGAAAAGCTAACAACCATCTGTTTAGGTGTCCTGTTGTTTTCCAAAGCATCTTTTTCCAGTCTATCTTCTATTTCGTCACCAAGATCTTTGAGCCATTTTTTTAAACTGTCCAAATCTAATAAGGCAGTTTTACCTCTAAATTGCTTGCAGCAGCCAATACTTTTCGGATTAAATTTAGCTTGTACTGGCTCTAAGTCTGTTCCTCTGGCTATGTTATACAACCAAGTGCTGAAATAACATTATTTGCTGTTGTATAATGAAACAATATTTTTGTATTATAATATTAAAAAATAGAGAGACCAACTCCTCTTTCGAACGGTTGCAGTTAGAAAGCATTATACAACATGTACTTATAATTGATAGTAAAAATACATAAAAATTAGCTCAATTTATTTTTTGTAAAATTTAGAAGACTTAATTGTAAAAATAGATTTAGATAAGATTATTTTAAAGAAAAAGAAACATTTTTATTAGATATTTAAAATTAAACTAATCATATGATATGTCAGAATTGTCTCTGTGTTGTGTTAGATGTGTTTATTTAAAAAAAAATATGAATTATTTATTGTTTATTTGAAAAAAAAAAAAAAAACATAAAATCTTAGTAAAGGAAAATCTATCCATAAACATGAATAGATTTTCTTTCACTAAAGGTTTATAAACATACAAAATTAACAATCAAATATTTAGGTATCATTTTGTACTCTATACATATATAGGTACATGTTTGTGTGGAAGACATGGTTATTTTAATTTTTTTTTTATAAAAACTTACCCATTTTTTTCATCAAATCTAGTCTGAAGCTCTTTTTCTGAAAACTTCTGCAATTCTTCCATAGTGCTTATTTTCAGCACTTCACAGACGGTATTTCCAAATTTCCCACCCAAGTGCTTTACTTTTTTCACTGACAGTGTTCTGTTAATATAAATTGTAACATGTAACATTTTCAATTTTTATTTTCAATAAGGACTAGATGCAGTGGAAACTAAATTTTAATACTCACTTGTAGAGAACATTAATCGAGTGTTTTGGTAGAATTGTCTGTTTGTTCGGTTTGTTCATACCGCAAACAAGTTTTGCTAGTATCTTATTATGTGCTATTCCTGCTGAACACCTGTAACCTAGAACCACAGACAAACAGACAAGACAAATTTAGTTAAGTCGTTGACATGTTTCGTGTCAACATTTATATTGTACTAAGTAGCTGTTGCATGCGACTACGTCAGCTTAACTTTATAAAATTATAGTGGGTACCCGCGACTTCGTCCGCGACCAATTTTTTTTACATACAAACCATTCCTGATTATCCCTCTATCCATTAAAATTGGACAGAATTAAAATCGGTCCAGCCGTTTAAGAGGAGTTCAGTGATATACACACGCACAGAAGAAATATATATATATAAAGATAAAAATAGCCTCTGTTACCCGCTGATAATATAGCTTTCTATTGGTGAAAGAATTTTCAAAACGGGCCCAGTAGTTTTTGAGTTTATATTACATACAAAACATCCCTATTTATAATATTAGTATAGATATAGACTAGCGAATCACACCCACATTTATTCAATTTTTATTGCTATATATTTGTATATTATTTCAGATAATCCCTCTGGTACAGTATTTTTACTAAATTAAAGTTACTTGCTCCTTTCCTTTGCTGTATGCAAAATTTCACCAGTAATTAACAAGTGAAAATGTAATAAACAATCAAATTTTCTTTCAATTTTATAATATTAGTTGGAATGTATGATTTGATGGTAAAAAAAAATTACCTGTCTCTTCATAAACTGCTGCCCTAATCTCGCTAACAATCACAGCACCTACAAGAAGCCTCTTTACGTGTTCCTGATCAAACTCCATTGAATCTAAAGCGCCATATCCACTTACATCCTTAATAAAATCATCAATATTTTCGTAACCGAGTGCATAAGTCTGTTGTAACATTTCCTCTGTTACGGTTTCAGGTTTTAGCGATTTCATTCTTTCTTTTACCTGAAAATAAAGATATATTTTTTTTAATCTAAGGCAATCATGATGGCTATTGTTGTCTATTAACATAAGCAACATCCAGCGACAATTGTAATCTTATTACATAAACATTGAATAAGTCAAAATTATTTTTAAAAAATTAAAAAATAAGAAGAATAGAAGTTCGTTCAGTAGTTTCAAAGATTGCACCCTATTTATAAAGTAACCAATATGACTTTCTTATAACATTAGTATAATAATCTATATCAATATATAAAGCTGAAGAGTTTGTTTGTTTGGTTGTACGCGCTAATCTCAGGAACTATTGGTTCGAATTAAAAAATACTTTTTGTGTTGAATAGTCTATTTATCGAGGAAGGCTATAGGCTATAGTGAATGCGGACGAAGTCACGGGCACCAACTTGTAGGTAATATATGGAATAAGACTCACTGGAATTGTAATATCTAAATACGCCTCATCAACGGAAGCTCTCTCTAATAGAGATGTAAACCGCTGCAACACCATTGCAACTTCTTTTCCGGCATCTCTGTATCTATAATTCAATCACCTGCATGTAATTTTGTTTTTCAATAAAATGGGCAAGACGGGTTTATGGTACATTTGGTCTAGTGGCTAGTAACATAGGCTGTTAACCAAATTATCGCGGGTTTGAATACCGCTAAGGGCAAATGTATATGTGTTAACATTTACCTTTGTACAGTCGGCCGCATAAGTCGATTAACACATTCAAAAGTGCAAAACAACTGAACACTCAACTTACTTACTTAATTACTTACTTACTGAAGCTTTTTACGATCGTTTGTACGTGAAGTTTATTTTGTCCTCTAGTCGTGACAACGACTTATGGCGCGTTAAGTGTTACATTGTTTTGCACTTTTTAATGTGTTAATCGACTTATGCGGCCGACTGTACCTGAGTCATGGACTCATGGATGTTTGAATTTACAAAAAAAAAGTAATGTATGTAGTATATCAACTGTCTGGTATCAATACTAATAATAAATCTTTTAGGGTCGGTCATGGAGTAATTTACTTTGTTTTCAGAGATAATGTGTTTATAGGCTCTATACATGATACTGAAACTAAATTGACTATTTCTAGAATTTTTTTCTGTATGTATGTATGCTCCTCCATAATTCTTAAATGAATTAGCTGATTTTCATGAAACTTGGTAGATAAACAGATTTAGACGTACAGGACACAGGATAGGTTACATTTTTATTTTTCAACGCGAAGTCTTGCGGGCGCCAGCTAGTCCATAATAAAAGCATTAGTTGCTTAGTGTGGATTGTGTGAATATACAAAAAAAAAGGTTACCAAATGTTTTCAAGATCTCTATACCATGAAACAGGTAGCGCCGGTTGCTTTTCACATTTTAAATAAGGATAAGGAGGGAAAAAGATAGAGATAGTTTTATTTGATCTGACTATAGGTGAATATTATTGTGCTTTAAGAACTTATAGAGGATTGTCACTGAAGTATAGTTCGTACATTGGATAGCATATATTATGCAAGTTGAAAATGCTCGTTTGCTTACCGTGTAACATCTGCTTTCCCCCTTTTACATGGGACGCTCGGCAGTTGTAATTCAGGACATTTTTCCTTAGCTTCATCACCTCTCATATGTCGAGTCACCCCCATTGCTCTAGCTACATAATTTACAGCGATTATTCTGTAAACAATATTTTTTTTTTTATAAGAAAAATTATAATGATTCTCATGCGAGAACAGGTTAAGATTTGAGAATAAAGATCCTAATGAATTTCTTCAGAATACGAGCAATTGTTAAATATTTACCCGCCACCTTTCCATGGATTGTACTGCACTACCGCTATCGGTTTCCCTTTTAGTTCTGGATTTAACTTCTCTTCAACTTGACAATAAAAACAGTCCATATCGATTAGAACGACTACTCTATTGTCGTTATCCATTTCTTCTTATGTAATTTAAGTTAACATAAAATATATATTTTCAAAAAACTAGGTAATAAAAAGGATTAATTAAGTAAATAAAACTATAGTTCGTCGTAAAATAATAAATATAGCTTTAGCTTGATCCCTGTGACAGATGTCAGAGTGACATAACTAGTGCTGTACAAAATCTTTTAGTTTGTTCATACTTATCGATATTTTTAGTACAATATTGTCATTGATAATAAATAGTAGTGCCATTTATAAATAACTGTATACATACTAAATATAAATTAACTGTACATAATTTTGATAAAATAAAACAGGTGCATTAAGATGTTGCATTACTTTTTATTTATTTATTTATTTTATTGTAGGGAAATTTACATAGTAACAGTGGTGAGTAAATAGCTTAAACCTAATAAAAAATAAATTATTACACGTAAATAAAATTAATAAAAAATAAAAATAGCCTTTATTGCTGAAGTCAGTTAACAAGAAGAAAAAAATTATTATTATTATATTTATGTAAGTAATATCAATATCACCAACAACTCCAACTTGTCTTGCGACATAGGCCTCTTCCAAAGTTTTCCACTAAATGCCCTTGCCGTTTTTTTCCGTTTATCGTCTTGTTTAAGTCATCTGTCCATCTGAGATGAGATCTTCCTCTTTTTCGTAATGATCCTCTCGGGTACTATGCCACGATGTCTTTGGTCTATTTACCCACGCTTTGTCTGATCATGTGTCCACTCCAACGCGATTTTTGCTGTTTCACGATATCATTTATTCTTTTTGTTTTTTCTTTAATTATTGAGAGTTTAATTCTATCCTTTAACTTTATATTAAGCACACTTCTTTCCACATAATTTTGACAAACCTCAAGTTTCTTGAACTGTCTTTTCGTCAATGCCCAAGTTTGGCATCCATATGTCATATGTAGGTGCCATTAATATAATGGCTTAAAATAGAAATCATAGTTGGTATAGAACGGATTTAAATTGTTATTTCAGTTCAAGCAACGACTTAAAACCGTCAAAACAATACATAACAGAAATGCTATATTTATAGTCAGATTTTTAATTAGATGGACTAAAATGACATTTGGTGGGTTGCCATTTTATTGTTATGTAAAAATAGTGTTGTATCCTGAGTAATCGAGTATTAGGTAAAAATCGTGATTCAATCTTTTTTATTTTATAATAAGTTTGTTAGTTTGAATTTAGGTTTATCAGTAGTATAAGTAGCGTGGATTTATAAATGTAGTGTCGGAAATGGAAACTTCAAGATACTTTTATTTGCCTGTTTTTCAATAGAAATTCTCTAAAAAAAGGTCGATTCTAGCTGTCATTTTAGTCCCTCAATAAGGTGGTCGGGTTCCATCATTATGTTATATAACATGATCGATACAACTCGACCATAATAATCGAACTCGCTTATAAATGAGTCATACTACAACATTATGCTTCATGCTTGCAACATTTAAAAAAAAAGGGTCGATTTCAGCTGTCATTTTAGTCCATCTATCGATCACGTCGATGGACGTCACTAAGTGGGCGCTCCCAACAGTAAAGTACGGCATTATTGTGCATACAGACAGTGTGTTATTATGAAACTTCATAGGCGTGGTTTCAAAGACAGCTGTCACAGGGATCAAGCTACATTTTACGAACTATAGATAAACCTTCAACTTGCCTTCAACCTTCAAATCTGAATCTTTTTAATCAGCTCAGCTGTCTCATAGTTCACCGTAACAATGTCTATATAATGTTCTGCGGTACGTATACAGAACTCAGACAACTATATACTCACGAGGAGGAAAGTTGATTCAAACTCCCATACAAACAAAAGGGCCCAGTGCGAGTCTATCAAACGCGTAAATATCAATTTGTATGGGAATGAAGCAGCGCTACCTGGTAGCTAACGTGTAGCACTACTTCATTCCCATACAAATTAACGTTTACGTTTTCGACGCGTTTGATAGAGTAACTCGCACTAGGGCCCCTAAGCCTTCAATATCCATAATGCTCGGTTGAGGACGGCAATGGTCGAGCCCTCTTTTTTTTTTAAATGTGTTATTTTCATTTGTTCTGAAATTATTTTTTCTCCTTTAATTAATGTTATATAATAAATCCATATTATAAAATGAAGGGATTCATGGTGGATTCAGGTCAAGTTGCTATGGTCATTATACTGTACATAAATAAAAGAAAACAACAGAATTATTTACATAATGAAATTTTATTAGTTTCAAGCGCTATTGTGGAGCTCGACCTGATACTTCCTCCAGACGTCAAGAGGGCCGTGCTCGGGACGATACCTCACGTTGCATCCGTCGTTGGCGAGGCGTCCGGATTCACGCAACTGCTCAAAGTCATCACGGTCGTATTTCGTGAAGCCCCATCGCTTCGATACGTAGATCTGGAAACAGACAATCATGTTCATGTAAATTTATTCTTGTAAACATTTTGTAATGTTGGCGTAAGTTTGAATCATCTCAAATCTTTAAAGGTAGCTTCTATAGGTTTACAATTATTCTAAAGCAGTTTTAAAACATTTAAAATTTATATTGCATAGTATATAAGCCATTAAACAACATAGTGGGTAAAAAAAATTACTCTTCTTCAACAAACAAAAATTCCCTCAGAAAAGAATAGGTGTACTAAATTATTAATCTGTTAACTTAAGCTAAAGCATAATTATACAACTTGAATGGCCAACTTTGAAGCGAATCACAGGTCAAAGAGGGAGGATTGAACAGAAAACAATAGTTACCTTCTGGCGACCGGGGAACTTGAACTTGGCACGACGCAGAGCCTCGATGACCTGAGCCTTCCAGCGGTCGCTCGAGCGCACCGACATGATCGGCTGTCCGATGCGAACGCGAGCCACAGTACCTTGAGGCTTGCCAAAGGCACCACGCATCCCAGTCTGGAGCCTAAATAAATATTACATAGATCATTATCAAATCTGATTACTGTCCACAGCGCCATCAACATGCACAATGAACTTTGCCAACCCCTTTAACCGTTTGGTTTTGATGGAGTTGTCATGCCCCTAGCGCTTGACTCGTAATCTGATTTTTTTTTAAAGACAAGGAACACAATGACTTATAAAAAACATATTTGTTGTATATTTACAGCTCTCATGAAATGGACACGAAAATAATTGACAGATAAATCAGACTCTGGCGGTTAAAGGATTAAGAAATAAAGAATAATACCAATTTTGTTAATACTATTGGTATTAATTAATGTACGAAAATGCAATGTATCATGGTAAAATATTATATTTTTTGGTTATTGCTAAAATGTTTAGGACAGCAAAAATAGCTATCTAAGGTAAGGGTATTATACCCATAGCTATTTGAGGAGGGTACCAGAGTTAATATATTTCCTGGCATCCTCATATAAAAGTATATGAAACAGTTGTGACAACCAAGTCTTTGTAAATTAAATCCACTGTATTTCTATTGCTGAATAATAAATTCATTCATTACGTTGCTATGTTGTTTTAATTAAACAACGAATTAAAAACATAACAAATAAATAAAACATTACAACTTATAATGGGTAATTTTGCTGCTCTTGGTCTTTCTAGGTAGTACAAATTCAATCTTTCTATTGTTATTTAGAATGAAGGGCGAACTATGAACACTAAAATGTAGAAAGTAATTTAGACATTGCACAACTTTAAATAACATTGTGTAAATATAACATTGCAATATTTCATAAAAAAAAATGACAATTTTCCAGTAAAAATGAAATTAACTAAGAAATAAAGATGTGTAAAAGTTGCACATTGGATTCACAGTCTTTTGGGAATAACACATGCACCACGAAATAACAGAATGCATGCTGTTATTGTGTTGAGTAAGGGATGCCAAAGCCTATTTTCCCATCCTTTCATTAGGAAGGCATTCCTACTATCGCCGGCAATGTACTTGCAACACATGTGGGTGGTGTTGCTTGTAGTATAGGCAACGGTAGCCACCTACCATCAAGCGGACAGTCAGCCTGTCTATTGATCTACTTAATCTGTCTATTAAATCTACTAAAAAGAACGTAAGAGTGTAACAGGGTCACAGACTTACCTATCAGCTCCAGCGCATGACAACATCTTATTTATTCTGATGACATGGAAGGGGTGAAGTCTCATCCGAATATGGAACTGATCTTTTCCACAGTTCTTTACCAGATACTTGTTGCAGCAAATACGGCCAGCTTCCAGGGCTTCCGAACTTAGCTGCTCATACTCATCCGACACAAGGTGAACGCATAGAGGAAAGTCATCCACGGGGGCCTTCTTTTTGCCCAAATCGAAAATACGGATTTTCGGATCTGGCACACCACGACAGAACCGAGACTTCGGATAAGGCTTGTTTTTGCAGTACCGGTAGCTGAAAGTTAAGGAAACATGAATTAGAAACTTAGTGAACCGAGATTTAAGTAAGAAACAGTGTGTAAATTATTTACCATCTAGCCGGTCGGCGCCCCATTGTGATCTGAAATAATTTCAAAAATGTATTTAGTAATTCACACAAATTCAGATTAAAAAGAGTATATCAAGATAATATTAAGAATTTTTGGTGATTACTATAGATTTTAAAAACAAAATTTACACGCACCTTCACAAAGAGACGACTCGAGCGAATGAAAGAAAGAGAAAGAAGAACGTCGCAGAACGTCACAAATCAGAAATGACAGACGTCACTGACCAAGGACCACAGAAGAAACTAACCTAATTGCTAGTGGAGAACACAAACTAAATTAAACTTGGATTTTGAAATTAAAAACCGAAAATAAAAGCGTTGCTCGCGATTATTTTTAGATTTTTTATTTAATTAAAAACTGAAGTGTAATTAATTTGAAATAAACTTGTAATAAAACATAATTTAACTGCGCCCACCACACTACTCGCGAAATTTCTCGACGAAGTATTCGGGAAAGTTGACCGAAGTATGAAGTGCGTCGCGTCGCTACACACTCGCTCGTTCGAGGTACGGCGAGGTGCACGTCCACACTCTCGTATTCGACTCGCCTCGGCAAACTTCGCGAGTGGTGTAGGTAAAGAGGGTAGAGATAAGGAGCGCCATCTTACATGGGGGTTTAAACTGAAAAAGTGTGCACAGAGAGTTTGAGAGTATGGAATGAACGTAATTAATTTTCGTTAATTTTCGTTAACGTTCAGTTTAATTTTCGTAGAGGGAGTATAGACTAGAGAAGCGGTGAGCGTACACTCGATAAGGACGGAAACATAGTACATACCGTAGAGAAAAATCATAAAAATATCATCTATAACACTAAAACATTTATCACAAAACATAAATTAGATGTTTACTAAACATGCATGCAACAATTATTGCATTTAACCAAAAAATACAGCACTTACATATGAAAGGTTATGTTTTCAACATTTCGTCTGATCGGCTTTTACAGCCTAAAATGCAACAGTTTACCATTATCACCACTTTCAGCAACACGTACCACACCTAACACAATACCCAGGAACTTTGAAAATGCTTGAAATATGAAAATCGGCAAAAACAAAGTGCTCGTATTATCCACCAAGAGATTTGTGTGCCACACTTTCAAGTGTGGCAAACAATAAAAACGCATACACAAAGAGAGACAAAAAATCAATAATGTGTCTCGCCCCCTCTAAGGTAATAAAGCATAAATGCGTCTCATTTTCACGACTATTATTATTCTAATGACTACTCTAGTCTATACTCCCTCTACGTGAATTTTGGTTGAATTGTTTACTGTCACTAGTCTCACTAGCGCAATTTCGATCGTCTTTCGACGGACACTTTTAATACTCAGATTTTGTCCTCCTTGTCTCTACCCTCCTTAATATATACTCTCTAGCAAGATCTAAACCAAATCTACACTATGTTCTTGTGGCCATGCTGAAATAGCCCACAAGTTTTTCTGATCTCAAACACAAACATAATACTATAATACATTATACCGTACTCCAAACATATTATATGATCCTTATTATATTTAAGTAAAAAATATTTCAATTCAAGCAAGATTAAAAACACATTGCTCTTCTTAAGGTGCAAACAATCTAGCGGTTATGTGCTAATGTGCACGGTTGTTCACGTCGTACTCCAGATTTAAGTCGCGGACGTGACCTTTAGCGTTAGAACGTCCGATAGAAATCTGGAGTATTGGGACGTGAATAACCGTGCACATTAGCAACCGCGTCCTACTGCCGCGGCAGCTGGGGCCCTAGACAAGTTGCATTCGCTCCGTAGCGATTCGCTATTGAGTTCGTCAATCGTTTCCGAGATAACGAAAACAATTTCCTAGCCAAAGTGACACTACGATCGTTATCGTTGTGACGAATGGGTTCATTCGCTAATAAACGAAAATTGGCTATGGTTGCGAAGTAAATATCACAATTAAGCCGTCAATATTGTTGGAACTTATTTATTGGAATAATACTAACTAGTTTTAAAAAATAAAATAGTTTAAAAAATAGATTGGGAGATGATGTTATGTTTTAAAGATTATGTTTACTATTGATTTATAAGTTATGTAAAATGAATGTGAAGAGTATTGTAATTGAATTATGAAAATATAGAGATATGTGCGCACTGAAGATCGAGTTTTTCTAATAGTTAATGGATCCCATATAGTGTATAGTGATGAGTAATAAGCAGAGAATGAAATACTAGACCAAAACAAAACACTGAGAACTCCAATAACAAGTGAACTCGTTTTTAAAAGAACAAAACAAACAAAGAAAACTTTCACATCATTTGAAATGACTCAAAATTCAAAAACATCTACCAGCTAAGCCAAATATTCATGGAAAAAACTCCTGTTTTTTATTTGGCAGCCTGGTGTTTGTAATGAGTTGCTAATTAATATGTAGGGATATACTTAACCTTCTTGTACTTTTTAATCCAATAAGACTGACAATGTTGTTCAACTATGAGACAGATTATGTTTTTTCAAGTTTTGCACAATATTTATCAAAGACAGAATACCCCAAAGGTATTATCGACTGAGATTTATTTCAATGATAGTTATTTAGGGTTATGTTTAGTAAAACTTATCTACTTAATACTTCCTAACTTAATAACTTCAATATTAAAATTGAGAGGTGATTTTTACTATTCAAATTTTATGTTTGCTTAATAAAAAGTTGTCTGTGTCATCATTTTATTTACCCTGACTCTTATAATTACTTACATTACCTCTATATATAGTTTTGTTTTAAATTGTACACAAAAACAAAACAATTTTTAAATATTTTTATTATAATACAAAGTAAGTAAATGTAAAAATATGTAACAATAAAATAAAATTGTGAACTTCACGTTTCATTACACATGACTCACATATTATGGGTCAAGTCATAATATTTCCAAGTTTGCTAATCAATTCTTCTTGATTTGGGATCTCTTGTGATGTTTGTGGAAACACTATCCACCTGCTACCCATACAATTATGGTTGAGGGCGTTAACAACCTCTCTGATGTAGATACTTGTTGTCCTTTGCGTAAGATATTGGCCCTGAAAAATACAAAAGGCAATTTAATAGGCACTAAAACCAAATTTATAATTTATTAATTTGTTGCAGTCATTGATGGTTGCAGTTTATAATTTTAGGTGACACCATCATAATAATACGTAGGTACCTATCATTACAATAAAATTAACATTTTTATAAGAAGTTAAAAAGACGATTAGGTTTTATATAAGCTGGCACTGCTTTGGTTATGACTAAGCTAACTGTATGTAATATAGGTAATCAAATAGGTAGGTTTATTAATGTGAAATTTCTTACCTTTGTTTTTAAGGGGGAATTTCTTGAGACCTTTTTAAACCGCTATGAGCTTTTAGGTCGTCACATAATTTTCTAAAAGTTATTTTATTTAACCGAAAATGCTGTGTAAATAATAGTTCCGGCATATCGTGTATTTTTTCCATTTGTCGTCGCAACTTAAACCTCTTTTGGCGCCTCAACCAGGCAGTTTTGTTTTGTGCAGCCCACAATAAACATAGAGAATGCATTTTTAAATATGTACTCTTTGATTTTTAACAACTTTACCACGAAAAATAACACTCGGCGAATGAATTGTGTCGATATCTACAGCATCTTGGGCTTCGTTACATTATCGAAGACGAAAACGAAAACGAAATCGAAAACGA
The DNA here is from genome assembly GCA_945859745.1 of Synanthedon formicaeformis. Taxonomy (NCBI): domain Eukaryota; kingdom Metazoa; phylum Arthropoda; class Insecta; order Lepidoptera; family Sesiidae; genus Synanthedon; species Synanthedon formicaeformis. The sequence goes on along the minus strand of OX243956.1, from coordinate 12,251,179 downwards.
ACGTCAAAAGTGCTACTTGGCTAAGCATATGTATGGGAATAGCACTAGAACCCATTCGCTAATAAATCATGTCGATTCGAAAAGAAACATTTGTCTACCAACTTGGTTATCGAATTCGACGTATCACGTGACATATGTCATTCCCATACATTTTATAATTAGCGAACTTCGTTATCGTTTTCGAAATGGCACTTTGTCTAGGGCCCCTGGGGCCCTAGACAAAGTGCCATAACGATAACGATAACGAAGTTCGATAGTTATAAATGTATGGGAAGTATCACGTGATTTAGCGAAGGCATATGTCAATCCCATACATTTTATTTTTAGCGAATCGAATCGCTACGGAGCGAATGCAACTTGTCTAGGGCCCCTAGACGCGTCCGCTATTTTGTTTGCACCTTTATATTTCTTCTTTGTCTTTGGTCTTACTTATTTGACATTGACAATTGGTAATGAATGAGTTTGAATGACATTATGAATGACACTATAGTATTCGTTTTCGAATCGAAAATCGAAACATTGTTTTCTTTTCCATTGTCTGACCTTTAATTCCTTTTATAAATATTCATTACTCAGTGATTATAATTATATTATAAATAAACTCAATGTTATGAAGTTCCATACAGTTTATAGAGCTTCAATTTGCTGACTGCTGAAAACTAGAAAAAAATCATGTTCTGTTGATGACGTTCGACAAGTTTAATTGTATTTGTTTGGAGTTTTTTTATGTAAATTTAGGGATTCGTTCAACAAATTAATGAATCTATTTATTAGTTTAGTTAGTAATTTTGATTAAAATAGATTCTTATTCCTTATACTGGAAATGGGTGCTATAACTAGCAGGCAAAATGCTGGGGTTGAAGAAGCTGATGTGGTATCAAATCATGCGTACAAGTATCCACCGAGGTCAGGTAAATTAAATTGAATTGATCAATAATATATGTCGATTGCATGGTTTGCTAGCTTTTGCCCGCGACCCGTTTTCTTTGGTCTAAATCATTTTCTTTATTGTCCATCATTGAATATTTAATTTTTATTTTTAAATAGAAAAAAAAATTAAGTGTATTATTTTGTAGAAAAAAAAAATGACACTTCACAGGATCTCTCACTTGGCTAATCTGAAAACTACTGGGAATGGACCATTGATTTGTTGTTATATAGCATACTAAATAACAACAAAACCTGCGCATGGTGGATAACGATTGTAGATACCAGAATAAGACAAAAAAAAAGAAAAAAAAAATGATTGGTTTTGGAGTCCATAGGGAACATAAAACACATATCGATTTTTATGTATAAAGATTTCACTATGTACCAAATGTTTAAGCAAGCTAATACACTGACTGGCATCGAAAGTGACTAATAAATAGTTTAATTACAAGGAATATAACTAGTAGGTCATTTAAGAAAATATTTTTGTTATTGATTATTTATATTGACAAAAAATATTATTGACAAAAAAAACTGTGTTATTTATGTTATAGCAATTTTACAAATGAGTAAATTTCCAAGCTTACATGTTATATACTTTATTTGCAGGAAACTATTTTGGAAGTCATTTTATAATGGGTGGAGAGAGGTTTGATACTCCGCAGCCAGAGGCCTATTTATTTGGTGAAAATGCTGATCTCAACTTTCTTGGCAGTCGACCTACTCCAGTATGTATTTTATAATGTCTAGAATCATGAATACTTATATAAAAATATTCTTTATTGCCTGCTGCTTCAGAATGCAGATTAATCATGCAGGAAACCTAAAAAATCTTTCAACTATAAATTTGTAATATACGATATGACCATTTAAACAAAATAAATGTTGAATAATCAATCCCATGTAGCTTCATCATTCGAATAATCATTTATTTTTCTATTTCTACTTATTTTTAGTATCACCATTGTTTCCACAACAACACACAAAAAGTTAGTAGCTACCAAATTACAAAGAAAAGTATTATGACATGGCATTAGAAGATCTGTGCTTCATTCAGCTACGATTGGCACTAGAAGCTTCGTGCAGTTATATTGGAAGCCCTATGCATCATGTAGTTACGACATGACGTAGGAAGCTCAGCGCTTTGTGCAGCTGTGATATGACACTGTGCTGTCACATTCTACATGACAGAATATTGCTGGAAGCGCCAGGCTTCGTGTATCTACACTGCTTATTTCAGAAGTCCTATACTTCTTAAGGATAAAGCTGCTTCGAGTTGTCCAGTTCATGCAGGAATCTAAAATATGCTTAAAAATGATTTTTTAATAAGGATATTTGATTACTTGTTGCAGTTTCCGTATCCACCGCCACAATCAAATGAACCGACAAAAACTCTGAAGAGTCTTGTGAACATTCGAAAAGAGTCATTGAGATTTGTCCGTTGTCCTGAGCCGGTGGGTAAACTTGCAGATGCTAACAAAATTGTAGACGGCGTTAACAAAACTGCAGACAATAATGGGAAAGGAATGTATTATAATATAGAATTCACATTTGATTGCGATGCCAGATGTGCAATCACTATATTCTATTTGTGTACAGAGGAGGTGACACCGGCCGGTGTAGTGTGAGTATTACTTCACTTAGGCTCACTTGTACAAATTAAAAACGACATCTGTAGCCATCACTTATAATAACAACCAACATTTATTATTGCGGTGATGCAAGGACTTGGCAATCCCCTAAAAATGACAATCCAAATAATAAACTGCGCCCTTAGTCTTTCCTTTTACGTAATTAATGTACTTATAAATAATAATATTTTAGTTACTACCCACGTGATCAAACGATGACCTCACAGACATACCACTACAAGAAGGGAGCAAATCAACAGTTCTGTCAGATTTCTCATGTTTTTGATCCATCCAAGTACCCCGAAGAGGATTTGCTGTACAATGCTGATAGAGAAATCATTCCAATCGCGATTTACTGTGTAGTCGATGAGGGCCAAGAAGGTATATTATTTGCTTACACTTTCAATTATATTTCTTTTATTGTCGGATTTTATTATTCTTTGAATAGGTAATTATTTTTACATTAACAATGTTGTTGAACCGCTTTCATCATAGCTTAGATCTCTTCTGTTATTTGGATACTGAATGAAGATATTCATCATGTAAATGCTTTAATGCCAGACCTGATTCTCAATATAGTTACTTGAACTTGAAAATCAAGTTTATCAAATATTCTTGATACTTGACTCTCAAGTATAAAGTAATTTGCGATAAGATGTGGTAAGGCAACAGGGCCCTTGCTAGGTGGTCATTCCTGAGGCTTTAAATGGACGAAGACAATGTGATTTTGATGTTTATGTAATACCTAAGTACATATTTTTATTCATAGAAATAAGACAGTCGCATACAACAATAGCTATTGTCGAGAGGCACTCGGACGGAACATACGTGCTGAAGGCGCTCAAACAAAAACTGTTCGTTGATGGCCTCTGTTATTTACTTCAAGAGATATATGGCATCGAGAACAAGAACCTCGATACTAAGGTAAAAATTCTTAGTGATTCTTATTAATTCTTCATCAATTCACACTGAAAGACAACGCGACTCGTTTTGAGATAATTATACAATATGGAACTTATTTATTATACAAAAAAACGCAGCTCAATGTGAGTAGGACGTACGCGGCGCGAGATGCATCGCCTACCAGACATGAGTATCCTTGATGGATTCCTCTTGTAAAAAAAAAGGTAAGTACATACCTAAAATTTGTGTAGATAGTAATTAGTTCTATAATGTGTGCGTAGCGCGTCTTGGTGCGAGCTGATACTAGGAGCTCGTTCAAATTACTTCGGGCCAGTAAAACTGTCTGTAGGTAAGTCAGTAACTGTACTGTACAGTTTATAAGAAGCGGTTCACATTATGTCGGACATTTTGTCACTGCGAAGCTCCGACAGAACGTCCGCATCGGTATAATGTGAAGACGGCGTAGTGGGAAATAACTGTTAAGACCTCCAATGAGGTTATCTTAGCCAGGTGACTTGTAGTGTAGGATGTGCATGTCGTTTGCAGCCGCACAGCGACGAGGAGACAGAGGACGGCGGGTCGGAGTGCGTGATCTGCATGTGCGACGTGCGCGACACGCTGATCCTGCCGTGCCGCCACCTGTGCCTGTGCAACTCGTGCGCCGACTCGCTACGCTACCAGGCCAACAACTGCCCGATATGTCGCGCGCCCTTCCGCGCGCTGCTGCAGATCCGAGCGCTGCAGCGACGCGCCTCCACCCCGGCCCTCTTGCCCCCGGCCACCCCGCCAGACGTAACTATGCTCTCTCACTCACTCACACACAAAAAACTCAAAATTGATGAAAAAGTCATTATATTGTAGTTTTTTTTTTGCGTAGCACTACAACCTTGAACCTAATGTCATCCCATAAAGGCGGTTTTCAGATCGTTACGAGTTCAAAATGTCTTCAGAAGATAATGTGAACGCTACCGATCACATCACGAAACAACACGTCAGACAAACAATTGATTTGACGGCGATTGTGTGACGTAGGCCGCATTGTGTGGTGCTACGTAAAGAACTATAATTATCGCAAATCTTCTTGGGCTCTGAGCTTTATCAGGCGTCTTTCGTTTGCGCATGTACAATTGCGAACAATACGGCGCAACTGCTTTCTCTCTTGTACAAATCGGTTACTGCGCATATTTAAGTTGACTATTTTCAAAGGCGGCAACCTAACTGAGTATTAATGCTAAATGAAAAATAATAATTCAATTGTTTTTTTTTTTTTTCATTTTGAAAGTTTTCGAATAAAATGTTTAAACACCTAAGAAACAGGGGCACAGACAAAGTCGCAGGCTAAAACTGGAGTATAAAATAAAACTTATACTACTGATTTTGGATAGAAAGTATGGAGTGTCATCTTTGAAATTAATCAACTCATTTATGAAATGACACGTGATGTTATAGCCAGAGGCCAAGATGATAGTAGTCCGTAGGGCTAAGCCAGCGATGCTACGAAGTGGTAGCGGTGCTCGGTGTAGCACTATTGTGTGTGTGTGCGGGGACGTGTGTAGGGCAGCATGGAGAACATCCCAGTGGGCTACGAGCCGGTGTCGCTCATCGAAGCGTTGAACGGGCCGCACACCGCTCGCGCTCCGCCCACCGCCCCTCCGCCGACCATCGCCAGTCCCGACACTGACACCGCCAGCCAGGTATTATCAATATTTTATTATAGCGGCCCGCTCCCGGCTTTCCTCATTTATCCCTCCTTGCATAAGTGTAAACCGAATTAAAATGCGTTGCGTGGTTTAGAAGTAGTTAGCGAAGAAACAGACATGACGGATTTACAATAAAGATTAAAGTTTTCATGAAAGAAATTGTTACTGTAAGCGCCTCTTTCACAAACGTCAAGTAGGCCAAACTGTAATTTAAAGTCACCGGTAACCGGGAATAATTTAGCTCATATACGTTTGTTTGTACGGTAAACGTCCCAAACATTAAATAGAAAATAATTTCAAAAAATCGCCTATCGAATGATGCAGTAAACCGAGTGTATAATTCAATAAAATAAAACAGAAAATGATTTCTATAAGTAACTAATCAACACTTTACATGTAGTTGGTGAAATAGGTGCTAATTCAACTGTAACAGATAGAGATATGACGAAGGTTTCTACAAGAATTTTCTAGTATGTACATCGTTTTAGGTATCCTTCGTAAATCTATTTTACGGCTGCTTGGATGCGATTTGAAACATTTCATTAGGTGCTAATTTTAATGTGTTATCTATTCCTATAAGGTTAGTTCCTGTCCTGTCCTGTCTATTTAGGCTTGGGTTTTTGCTAATTAGCGATAGAAACTATTATTAAATCAACCACCTTAACCTTAGCCTTAGGTGATGATGGTATGGTCTGTTACTGTAGCAAGCTGCCGAGATGCTGAACCGTTGCAATCTGGAGCGAAGTTCGTCGACCAGCCTGGGCAGTAGCGGCAGCAGGAAAGGGAAGAACGCATCCAAGAGCGGCTCCAAGGACGACGTGAAGAGTGTTCGCGATAGGGCAATCGCACAGACTCTCACGCCCGAGGTAATAGACATTTCGTATGTCCCTTGCAACATTATTACATACATATTATATGCAAACTATATTTTTATAATTTTTTATTATAAAGGGTCGTGATATATTATTATATGTGAACTATACCTGTTCCAGTCGTTTATTTAACTTTTGACAGCTCGTGTACTAATCAAATAGTGATACCCTGATGCGTTAACTGATTCGATTTCTTTAAACAATCGATCTTATTCATGAAGAAGTTTTAATCGGTTTAACACATTCATATTTTATTTTTGCTCAACATTTTGCATTGTTTTATGAAAATTCACAGGTTTAAGTTACTTTATTTTATATATAAAAAATAAATCACTTATGTAATATTTTTATCATCTATCCAAGAATTGGTAATTAATGTTACTGAGAATTCGAGTGATAAAATGATTCCAGTTCATACGGAGAAGAAACAGACGGTTCTTTATAATTAAAAATAGTATTACAGTGCCTATTTTAGTTGTTTTATTTTAATCGATTTATTTCAAAACCGTTTTTATAGTCTGTGGTCATTCATTACGAATCGCACATCACTAAGTGGGCGGTGCCCGTCCATGAAGTACTGTATTCTCTCTAGTACATTGTACTGAAAATTATTGTAAAACTTCACGTACGTGATCTGTTAAAAGTTAAATAAATGACTGGAAGAAGTATAGGTATTTGTGTAAACAATATCAACTGGTCGGAATGACACTAGCATTATTGACCTTGAACACATCCCCTCTAGAAGATGTAAGAAGTTTTTGTAAGGCAATTAGTAATTTCTCGAAATTGATCAGATGTGGGTTACAAGCTTAAACCACTTCTCGAGATGAAGACGCATTATAATTCTTAATGCCGTGGGAATAGAGTGTAAACTAACAGATGGACGTCTCTGCTTTACAGTTCCGCATGTCGGTTCTGCTTGCTCGTGAAGAGGAAGCCAAGCGTGCCGAGGAGAAGGCAGCGGCCAGTAGCCCCTTGCTCTATAACCACAACCATGTCAACGGCACCGACAAACTTTCAAAGGTTATTACATTACTGTTATTCGAAAACTCCCTATTGTTTCCGACTTTCTATTGAGCCCAAACTCGATGCAGCTAACTAAGATCCGATCGAAGTAACAGTATACCAAATTTTAGATCAATCGAACCCGTGGAAGTTTGTGAAATCCGTTCGTCAACTAGTAAATGGGCCGATGGTCTTCAAACACATGAACACTGATCTTTATAAATTGTAATATAGCTAAGTACCACTCCGATCATGTCACAAAATAAAAACATGTCAGTCGTTGAACTGCACGTCAGAAGTTAAAACTAAGCTTCACAAAATTACATTACATTATACATTAGAGTGTTGCGAGTTCAATGGTTTTTTTCCCAATCTCAAAAATGCCCAAAGCGCCTAAAGAAGTTTTCACTTCAAAAAAAGATTCCACAGACAGATACACAGTCACATAATATTATGTCAAATTTTATAACACTCCGTTTTTGCGTCTGGCGTTGAGAATACAAAAGTTTGCGCCCAATAACGTAGGTTAACAAACAAACATTAATTTGATATTTGCAGTCGTCCATCAGCCTCGAGTTCCCCGCGGGGAGAACGTGCGGGGACTCCTCGTGTTCGGAGGGCGAGGGAGGGGAGGGGGAAGGTGACGCGGGGACCGAGGAGACGGAGGAGGCAGAGGGTGTGGAGGGGGCGCGGGAAGGGTCGGAGGGGCGTTCGGGGCGAGGGTCGGCGTGTTCCGGCCGCGCACCCGACGGCGACAGCGAGACCGAAAGGCTCTCGCCTTTGCTCAACAGAAACACACCGAACGGGGTATGTAACATTTCACTCAGACTTATGTAACATTTTACTCAGATATGTATGGGGCATGTAACATTTTACTTCGCGACTTCATTCGCGCGTTAAAAAATTATATAAGCATTATAACGATTCATGCCCGACATTTTTTACAATTACTTACACTTTTGCCGATATCTGTCTGGATTGATGCGTCAGGTGGTGAAGGGAGCAGTGGGGTGGGGCGCTGGCGGGAGTTCCCCTGCTTTGGCTCACATCGACGACACCGACACTGAGGAGCCCGACCATGTCACTTGCTGTAAGCATAATATAATTTATATTTTATTGATGCAACTCATTTTAATTGTTTAAAAAAAATCGATTTTTTCCAATCAAGGATGTTTGATTAAAATTTGTATTGAAAAAGAAATCATTTTTTTTTTCTAGTATGACAGAAAAAATGTGCCGCACCACATTAATTTGTCTTTGTATAATTCGTCAGTGGAGACTTTGATGTGGGTTTCTATTTGTAAATAAATAATTATTAACTTCAACGCTATTTGATAGGTCGTAAAGTTGATAATTGCTTGTCTAATTTGTGACACCTGTGCTACATCGTACTTGTTATTGCAGTACGTGTTTTTTTTTAATATATAATAACTAGCTGCTGTCCGCGACTTCGCCCGGGTATAAAAAATAGATAAAAACCTATTCTCAGACCTACCAAGTGTACATATAAAATTTCATCAAAATCGGTCAAGCTGTTTCGGAGGAGTATGGCAACAAACACTGTGACACAAGAATTTTATATATTAGATTTGAAACTCAGTATAAGTTAAAAAATTGAGACTGGCAAATTGGATTGGATAAATTCACACAGTAGGCGAACAATCTGTATCATTACCGGAATAAAAATTCCGGACCCATTCCGGAAGAGCTGTACATGTGATTGCTAACCGTTTGGGGCATGTGTGGGGCAGCGCGAGACGAAGCCGACTCTCCACCGGTGGGGGAGGATTCGGACTACTTCACTCCGGAGGACACCGCCACCACCATCCTAACTGTGCCCAAACCTGCCGCGAGGGTCGTAAGTGGTGTCCCAACCCAATCGCTTGTCATTCACCTAAGGAATCAACAACTGCTACTTTGCGCAAACACGATCGTATGTTATTAAAAACTAGCTGTTGAACGCGACTTCACCCTCATAACTTAATAAAATATAGCGTATTGTTACTCGCTGATAACGTAGCTTTCTATAGGTGAAAGATTTTTAAAATGCATCCAGTAGTTTTTGAGTTTATTCATTACAAACTTACAAACATACAAATCTTCTCTTTATATTATGTATAGATAGATTATTAAATTAGTAGAATTCTTACACGCGAATTTTCTTAAGCCGCGTTTACACGGTCGTAGTACACTCGGACCGAGCGCACTCGGACGCTACTCGTACCGTGGCAACCGATATTACGATTCTGAGCTCACTCGGACGACGTCGTCCGCTACGAGTGCACTAGGACCGCGTCCTATTCGTGCCAGCCAGCTCGGATACGAGTAGTTATCCAAAATGGCTACAACTAACAATTTACGAGTATCTCGTGTAAAAAAAAAATGGACCCTGCTCTTTATGCCTTAAAATTCATTTACGGGTCCAAATTTTTCCTCTTCCTTTTTTGTTTGTAGTGATTTTGCAACTCTTTTTATTAATATATCTGCAACAACTTCGACACCTTGTAGTAACAGGTCCGTCTGTGCCATGTTGAGTTGAAGATCTATAATAATACTTTGTATAATAGTAGCTCAGATGTGTGTAAACCGATATCCGTTTACATTCATATGAAATTGACTCGTATGAGTGCGCTCGGTCCGAGTGTACTGTGACCGTGTAAACGCGGCTTTAGGCGTTAAAGCATTTTTTATTCAAACGTTATTGCACATATTTTTGTCAAGCTTTGTTTTTTTTTTTTTGACCTATCGGAGAAAGTGTTCTTTTTTTCTAAATGAAAGGTACCCTACATTCTTTTCTGTGCCCCCTGACTTCGATGCATTTATTTAATGATAGAAACACACGTACGTAACGATATACTTGCGCAAGTATACAGTAACGTTTGTGGGAATATTATTGCGCAAATTTCATATAATGAAAATTGTAAATAACTCACAAGTCTTAATTTTTGTAGTTTATATTATGAAAACAAAGTTGCAACATATAATAAGTTGTGTATGAATATAATAAGTGCCGATAGTAAGAGTTGATTCCTTATTTGGATCATTAGAAATGAATCATATTGTATGTAAGTAGCACTCAACTCGCAGCCTTATATATTATGCACTGGGACATTATATTTATATGTATAATCTTTGAAGAAATTAACATATGAATACATGAGCCGATGAGTTATAGTGACATAACCTTCGTTTTTATTTATTTTATGTCTGGAGTGACTCGTATTTTTAAATTTTTTATTGTAAAAAAATATAAGGTTTATGAGCATTAAAATGACAACGCATTAAAAAATCGGCTACTGTGCTAATTTCTTAAAATTCTTAATACTTAAAATTTCTGAATGTGCTGAACCATATATATATATTTGTTCATTAAATTGTTACTCGTATTTATTATTGTGCGGATCCCTTCGATCAAATATACTAGTATACTCAAATATTCCTGTCAATTTTGCCTACCTATATAGAAGTTTTTTGCAAAAAGAGTATTCATTACGTATCTTTTGAAAAAATAAAAAAAATAATTAAGTTTTTAAAATACCATCCATTATTAGTTTGTCATTTGTCAAATTTTATTCACCTTTTGAATATAAAGATTATTATGAAGAAATAAAAATTATTTCAAATAATTGAATGTATGGAACGCGGACTAGTGGCAGCCGTGGCTTATTTCTTTTTTTTTAATATTTGTCACTTTATTTGGTTTGTGAATTGTGTTTAACTTATTATTAGATAATCGTTTCTCAACCTCGGGTCGCAACCCCCAAGAGTGTGGCCTTGATGTTAAAAAAACAAAATAACAAAACTATGAAATAAAAAATTAATATCAGAAGATGATATAGATATTCTTACTGTATGATAGCGAGATATTATTATTATTTTATTATTTACTATTTTGGGGGTTGCGTTAATAAAAAGGTTGTGAATCGCTAAATTTGACTATTGATAAAAATAATTGTATTTATTTTTGGGAATGTTTCATCGTGTGTTAGTTTATACTATGTGACTAAATGTATTTATTACTATTTAGTAACTGCAACCAATCGGTTTTAATTTTGAATCAAAAATTTCTGAGCCTCACACACACACAATAAAATTTCAAAATCGCTTCAGAAGTTTAGTCACATACACAGAACAGAAGAAGTTTATTTATATAAAGATAGGAATAATCAATTATTACATATTGTAATATTTCACTCTTTATGAATCGATTTTTTGATTTTTATTTAATTAGAGTCCATAATAAAGTAATATAAGCAGTGATTTTTTTCTTATCAACAGTGACTTTGAAATTGTCTATGGTCTTTCGTTTTCTTATTTCTAAAATGTTTTAAGTTTTCTCTTGCATGTTCATTTGTTGTGTGAGTTTATAGATTTTAGATATATTTTTTTCATTTGTCATTACAACTTTTAATAGAAATCCAAATCTAAAGCACATAGCGCTTGTAGCGTTTTTTAAATATTAGTTGTAGAGACTGTTGAATTTTATAGAATTTTTTTTTGTTTCAGTGTAGGACGTTTTGTTGATCTTTTTTTTATAATTTATTTTTGTGTTTTTTTTTAAAGGAAGTGATGACCAACGCGTCGGGCGAGTGCCCAACGCAACGCTGGGCGCTGCCACACCATGTGACGTCACTGCCTGGTAAGACTTTTGTTTATTTAAGGGCCTCTTTCACCGTCTGTCAAGTAGGCTAACCGCCATTTAAAGTCACCGGTGATAATGGAGCTGATATACCTTTGTTTGTACGTTAAAAGTCCCAAACATTAAAAAGAAAATTAAAAAAAACATCGCCTATCGAAGGTGCACTAACTAAACAGAGTGCATAAAATTATTTCTAAAAGTAATCAACACTACTTGTAGTTGTAAACAGGTCCTAATAGTAATATATTTTTATTAGACATTCTCACCATATGAAATATTGTAACATGATTATAAAATAAAATAATTTCTTTGTTTGTAATTAATGTAAATTTACAATCTTGACGGTCTACTTGATGGTCAGTGGGTTTTGACATCCCCTACTCACCGAAACACGTGGTGTTGTTTCACTGTGGTCTTATGTGGTGGTAGCGGTTACTACTTTTGCCAGACTACTTTCCAGATCCAGACCAGAATCTCTGATACTTGTGAAGGCCTATAAAAAGGTTTAATTCCAGGCACTCCGCTCAGCCAGTCGAGCGTGAGGTCTTCTGGCGACTCGTACAGTTCGACGTCTTCCACTCGCCAATTGTTGGCTACCGCTGCCGCGGCGGCACCCCCTCCTGAGCCCGCCTGCTAATCACTCGGTGTTTCCGATTCTCCCTTTTCACGATTACCCCCCAGGCTAGCCTACATACATGCAAAGATTTTAAATCACAGATGCGCCCTGTGCTTCTGTGTGCGTAACGTTTCACACGTTCGTTCGTTTCTTGAATTATGAGAACACTTTCTGAACCTAATTAGCAAAATAAAAGATGTGTATGCTTTCTACAAGCGACTAAGGGTCAGCGTCGGCGGGCGGAGTGGCAGCGATGAGACTAATTTAGTAACAATTTAAATTCAACCTAAAGTTCTCCTGAACACGACTGTATTTGATCGCCGCACGCCTCTCGACCGCGCTTTGAGTCGCTCGCCGTCATTTTATTTCATTGTACTAAATACAGTCGTATTCAGAAGCACTTTAGGTTGAATTTAAATTGTTACTAAATTAGTCTCTTCGCTGCCACTCCGCCCGCCGGCGTTGACCCTAAGGCGGGAAGAGTGAGCTCACTCTTCTCAACGATGACACATTTTCGGCCGCCTGAAGTATGGCAAGGGCGCATCTGTGATTTAAATCTTTGCATACATGCACATTCCGTCCACTGATTCCTGATCGGAATCGAGGTGTGAATGTATGGGTATAAAACTTCATTCCTACTGAATAACCCGTGTTTAACCTTTAAGTCCTGGAAAAATATGATCTGGGTATAAGAGAATACACGTCGTCGGTAATAATTGACGCAATGCTTTATAAATATTGTATACAAGAGAATAAAATTGTCTAATACACCTTTGAAAAATTTCTACTAAACCTGTGGTATTATTTTATTTGGTCCAAATTGGCTTGGACTTCCCAATTCGTCATAATATTTAGTTTAAATTAAATTCGTCATAATATTTGTATTCTAATTTAATTATTTTTAGGATTAATATAAGTAGTTTTTATCTTACTAGTCTTAAAACCTCAGGTAAAAATTACTTCATAGCGATAGGTCAAACGCTGCTGTGCGAGTTCATATATTTCGCATACATTTTTTATTTATTTATGTACATAATTGTGTAGATATTTCGAAAAAGTATCATTGGAAAAGTATTTGATTTCAGGGTGTATGGTTTATTTTCTCTCAGACTGACTAACATTCCTGAATTTTGTTATTTATAGAATCTCAGTATATTATGTATAATAGTATGTATGTTACTAATGTATTATTATTGTTATTATTAATGCAAATCATGTAAAGGAATGCCAATAAATTTATTTGTTACACATTTTTTTTTTCTTATTTACTATTTTATAAAAAAAAACTAGCTGACCTGGCATACATTCTACCAAAAAAAAATTTGGGGTGGGCCCCAAAATTTCAATATACACAAAAAATTTCATAAAAATAGGTCGCCGTTTCGGAGTTTTGTTTACAAACACTTGTGACATGAGAATTTTATATATATTTGAAATTATTATTTTTTGTTTCTTTTTTTACCTGCTATCAGTCCTTGACTATAATCAGATGTGTATAGAAAAATGATGTCAGGTCTCTCTTACTCACTTACACTGAAACAAAACAGCAACATGATCCTATTTCATGATGATATTCTGTAAAAGGTTACTGTTACTAGATGGGCTGCCCAATTTCTATGGCCCCAAGAGTTAATGACGTTATATGACAAAGAGATATGAGCGGGGTTGTAATTGTGGTTCACACGTCCAAAGAAATGCTGAGTTAAATTTTAAGTAGGTAAGTAGTTTTGTCATACGTTCAAGTAGGCTTTCCTATCTGCACAGCTAATTAGAAAATCACTCTTATTATTATCAGGTGTTATTATTGGAACTTTTGCTAGGCACCAAACTATTTTAAAAAACAAACATTTTTAAAATGTAATATATTTAAAATACAATTTAAATGTGCTGTTAAAATTAATATAAAACAAAACACCCTACTGTTAAAAATGCCAGTGTTTACTATAAAAATAATATTTACACACACAATGATATATTTAAAAATAATCAAATATTTAATATAAATGTTAGTGTGATTAAATAGCTATAAATAATTCTTCTTTTACTAAAATTTAATATCTATTTTAAAATATATCATTTAACTTTGGTTAGGCAAAACAATGTCTGTTATTTGAGAATTGTAATAAGTTTCGGCCGATGGTAAATCGTTTGTTTTAATATTGCTAAGTTTCTTCATGGCCTGCCTTCTGGCTGCATACGCTGACATCCTGGCTAATCTAGCTTTCCTTTGCTCGGGGGTTTCATCGGCTAATCTTTTAGCGGCATAAGCCGACATCCGAGCCAATCGTCTCGCTCTTTGCTCGTTCGTCTCCTGCGCGAGTCTTTTGGCTGCATATTCCGACATTCGTTTTAGTCTTGAAGCGCGTTGTTCTGGAGTCTCATTAGCCAGACGTTGAGCCGCGTATGCTGACATTTTAGCTAATCGCGACGCTCTCTCTGTGGGAGTTTCGTTGTCTAAGGAATTGCGTCGAATACGACGAGTACGCTTTGGAGCCGTTGACAGAGGATCAACTTCCACCATGAAGGTTTCGTACTTATCATTTGGGTTCTCATATAGTCCACTAATGATCAAGTCTCGATTTCTTTTCGCACATTTGAAAGTGGTTTCACCGTTGTTCAAACTAAAACTATTCGTATCCTCGGGGGTATCTAGACGTTCGCTTTTAATATTAACAGTCCAATTGTTAGTTTGTTCATCTTCATTTTTGGTTTTAGTTGTAGACACCCATTCATTGTTTGTTTTGGCGATCACAATTTTCTTCCAGGAACAATCCGATGCACTATTTTCTTCACCCATATTGATTGTTTAAGGATTGAGTTATCCACAGAACCATATTAATCAAACGGTGTAATGAATTGCATTAACAACATTATAAATTTCAATAATTCAGAAACGAAATCAATTCATTTTCGCTGTTTGCAATTTGCATTGGTCGCAACGCAACTCGCACGACCAAAGAAGCACTGTCAACTGTCATGTCAAGTCATATTGGCATTTCGTTTGGCGTTAAATTACTTTTTTCAATGATCGAGTTCATCGAGTCGAGTTGCTTGAGTGCGAGTCAGTTACTCTATGGTCAAGAACCACGAAGGTCACAAATCCGCCACAGAGAAGAGCTGTAAAGGGCAATGGCAACACTGAAATTATGAGGGGTCTGTGACAGCCTGACAGGGAGCTGAGTTGTCAAAAAGTTGGCATGGCAATTGGCATAATTGTTGAGTGAATCGAATCCATGCATACATATATATATTCCATCTGTCTGTTTTATTTGGGAAATACGAATAATAAAAATAGAAAACAGTTTTGGTAACACATTATACACAGGTAGGTCTTGGATTTTACATAATTGGTGAAGGCTATTATACTTTATAAAAAGTTTTAATAACTAGCTGCGTTTATATATAAATATAATCAATATGTTTGTGGACTAACAGTCTCCTTTAAATTTTTTCAAAAATCTTTCTTTTTCTTTTGTTGTCTGTTGTGGTATTTCGTTTTATTATATATTTGTGTTATTTTTTAGATAACGATAAGGCCCTATATGGTAGTGTATCCTAAAAAGTGGTGTGATGTGATGACATAATGGTGTAATTCTTTAACATACCTAACATATCGGAGATTTTGAAATAACCATGGAGAGTGCAACAGAGTCACCGGTGAAGACGAGTCCAATCAATGACATGACGGACATCCTAGAAAGTGAAACCGACTACTCGAGCATCAGAGGAAAGGTACAAAATAATACATCATACTATTTTTGAATAACGAATCACGCCAAAGTTTGTATATCGCCAGTAACATTGTCTTATTGGCATGTAATTGTAGACACTATTGCATATTATTGACGTTTATTGCATATTCAATTTCCTTTAAAATTAAAAGCAAGGTGCATTCACTGTAACTTGAACAAAATAATAAAAATACTTAAGTTACCTACTTAACAAAGTTTCTTGGAAAGTATGATTATAGGTTAAAAAAGAAAACTTACATCAATTTAAGTAATGTATGTTTAAATTGATGTTTAGGTTATTAAGTACATAGGTTCCTATATATATTATATGACTTCTAAATGTTGGACTTATGTGATGCAATTATTTGAAACCTGCACAAGTACTAGTTTCATGGAGATTCATAACATGTTGTATTAAAGGAAAATTTTAATTTAGCTAAAATATATGTTATTACAGTTGTAATGCTGAAAATATTGGAGTTTTAAAAATGAAAAAAGTAGCGTATCTTGTGTCCTGTACGTCTAAATGTTTATGTACAAGTTTCATGAAAATCAGTTAATTCGTTTAAGAGTTATGGAGGAACATACATACAATACACTTACAGATTTATTATTAGTATTGATTAACAAATTGCGCAATATTTATATTTATTGTGAATATACCCTATTCCAGCTTGTATAGGAATAGTGTCGTATCATTTATTACAGTCTAAAAAATCTTAATATTTTTTATTTTGATAAACTTTCTATACTTAACTTAGAAATTTGTACAATTTTGTTGGTCTACCTCAAAATTCTTATAGTGAAAGTCTTTATAGTGAAAGAGCTATTTTTTATTATGAAATTTTTTTATTTTTTATTACAACAAATATTTACAGACAGAAAGACTAACAGTGTACAAAATACATAATTATAATGTTGAAAGACATTTAGGGATAAAAGTCCATTTACTGTTGCTAAAATTGAAAGCCAAAGCTGGAAGATTTAGATCATGCACTATTGTTGTGGTTTAACAAACAACATCAGAACATCTCAGGGTCAATTGTTAAGGCTAAGAAGTTTGCTGAAAAACTAGGCACAACTGATTTCAAAGCATCAGAAGGTTGACTCGGAAAATTTGATTATTTTTCTTTCTTCCCTTCATATAAGAAACTCTTTATAATAAAAAAAAATGCTCAATTTAATCCAAATGGTGTGTTGTTGTTAAATATTGTTAAATTCAGATGGTGTTAGTTAGTCCAAACGAGGAAGAATATGATTTGCTGCACAAACAGCTCCTAGAGAGGATTGAAGCGGGCAACGGAGAGATCATTTATGACATAGGACAAGGAGAAGGTTGGTTATATAGCATGAATATCATAAGTTGTGTATAGGAATTAAAGAAATTTAAAGTGATAAACTTACCATCTAATCTGCTAAGCAAAACGATCAGTCAAGAGCAATTCTGCCTGCAATTGCACATAAATGAATTGATTGCTTTTGGCAATTAGATATTTTTGGAATTACTGTCACAGTAGGATGTCAAAATGGCAAAATGTGAAAAAACAAAAATGGTTTTTTTCTTATGAAATATTATAGTTCATTACCTATCTTGTTTGTATTGTAGTACATATAATTAAAACAAACTGTTTAAATATTGGAAGGTCAGTAAATGTGCCTACAAATTTGCTCAATATTATTAATCCACACAACATAATCAATTATGCTATCCACAAACATAACAATTAAATATCATAGCAGCTGCTTATTGACAGTGAAGTGTGTAAGCATGTGGCTTCTTTGTGAAACAGATGGGCGAGGCTTAACTGAGGACGAGTATAGTGCCTCGGTGGCTACCCTGCAGTCGTTGGTGAGCGGCGAGCGCATCTCTTGCGTGGAACTGCGACGATGGGACTGCGGCACCGGCCTCACAGGACAGTATTTACTGAGGACAGAGCTCGATCACACTGACTTCATGGAGATCAGGTATACACCTTTATTAATAATGTTACCACCATCGTTTGATAATGCTATGCACCATACTTATTATATTATTTTCACTCTTGGGGCAATCAGGGAAGGTTGTAATAATAATTAAAATTATGATAATATTTAATTAAGCAATGAACTGGACTATACTGACCCACTCTAATTTGTACCAATGTCCTCAACTTTGATATGTTGAGGATGGAAATAAGCATTGGTCGACAGGGTGGCGGTGGTGGGCAACGTGGACGCGGGCAAGTCGACGTTGCTGGGCGTGTTGACGCACGGCGAGTTGGACAACGGACGCGGCTACGCCCGCCAGAGGCTCTTCCGCCACAAGCACGAGCTCGAGAGCGGACGCACCAGCTCCGTCGGGAACGACATCCTCGGCTTCGATAGCATGGGCAACGTGGTGAACAAGCCCGACCACGGCACGCTGGACTGGGTGAAGATATGCGAGAAGTCGTCGAAGGTGATCACGTTCATCGACCTGGCGGGCCACGAGCGGTACCTGAAGACGACCGTGTTCGGCATGACGGGCCACGCGCCCGACTTCGGCATGCTCATGATCGGGGCCAACGCCGGCATAGTCGGCATGACCAAGGAGCACCTCGGACTCGCCCTCGCTCTCTCCGTGCCCGTCTTCGTCGTCGTCACCAAGATCGACATGTGTCCACCCAATGTTCTGCAGGTTCGTCTCTATCTATACTAATATTATAAACAGGAAAGATTTGTTTGTTTGTTTGTTTGTTGGTTTGCATTGAATAGGCTCCGAAACTACTTGACCAATTTGAAAAATTCTTTCACTGTTGGGAAGCTATATTCTCAAAGAGTAACATAGGCTATATTTTATAAAGTTACGCGGACGAAGTCGTGTGCAACAGCTAGTTAACTATTTATAAACAGAGTTCCTAAACCATTTATTATTTAGGCGCGTTTAAAAAGTTTAAACGATAGGTTAAGCTATATACCAGCTCTGAAAGACTTTTTAATTAGATGTTTGAAGTCTAGGAAAATACGTTAGTTTAGTTTACGTATAAATTATTAATTTCAGGAAAACCTTAAACTGCTGATAAGAATCCTCAAGTCGTCCGGGTGCCGTAAAGTGCCCGTCATGGTGAAGAACAAGGATGACGTCATCGTCAGCGCTACTAATTTCGTCTCGCAAAGGTATACAATATACAATCAGATCTTCAGTTTATTGCCATTGACTATTTTAATAGACTGGTTTGGTAATTTTCAATAAAAATATTAAAAATTGTAGTGATACTGGCGAGCAGACACGAGAATAAAATTGAATAGGAATGTTATATATTATAATATATAGTGTAAGCTAACAATTTTGGCATTTTTCAAAGATTAATAAAGTCCTAAGTTTGAAATGAGGTGTTTGTCGTTGCGCAGACTGTGCCCGATCTTCCAAGTGTCTAACGTGTCCGGCGAGAACCTGGAGCTGCTGACGATGTTCCTGAACCTGCTGAAGACGCGAATGCCGAGCCAGGACGACAAGCCGCCAGAGTTCCAGATCGACGACTCGTACTCGGTGCCGGGCGTGGGCACAGTGGTGTCGGGCACCACGCTGCAGGGCGTCATCCGCCTAAACGACACGCTGCTACTGGGACCCGACCCCGTGGGCCGCTTCCAGCCCATCCAGGTCAAGTCGATCCACCGCAAGCGCATGCAGGTGCCGGAGGTGCGCGGCGGACAGACGGCCAGCTTCGCACTAAAGAAGGTATCTAGTATCTACTTTACTACCTGGTCGGCGTAGAAAAATGAAAAAAATATATAAGCAATGTAACGCTGGACCTCTTGTTGCTATAACACTTTGGCTGTTTCTATATAGGCGTTAGTTTTTTATTTTATTTTAGATGATCCTACGGGGACAGTACTTTTTTCTGGATGGAAAGTATACTATGACCTTTCCTGTATCGCTGAAGAAGTGTATGCAAAATTTCATAATGATTGATTGAACAGTTAAGGCATGAAAAGGTAACACAGAGATATAAAAAAACATTAGTAAAATGTGTCGAAAATGTTTATTTTTTGCACCCCATATTAAAACGTAAACTAACATTTGTAGACAAAATTACACGGAATTCGTTTCTATAGCATAGTTCTATAGGTATAGAATACCAAATCATTAAAGAAAATAAATCTAACATTTTCAAAAGAATAACTAAATATCTGGTACAAACCGAAATCACTTTCTTGCCAAGTGTATTGGACATTCTCTTACTTTACATAGTGTTATTGAAATATTAATCAAAACTAAAAGTGATTTCATATAATATTTGATGTTTGGTTGCAGATAAAGAGGTCTCAGATCAGAAAGGGGATGGTGATGGTGTCGCCGCTGCTGAAACCCCAAGCGTGCTGGCAGTTCGAGGGCGAGATACTGGTGCTGCACCATCCGACGACCATCTCCTCGCGATACCAGGCGATGGTGCACTGCGGCAGCATCAGGCAGACGGCGTACATCATGTCCATGTCGCGCGAGTGTCTGCGCACTGGCGACAAGGCGCTCGTCAGATTCCACTTCATCAAGCACCCGGAGTATCTGAAGCGGGGTCAGCGGATGGTGTTTCGCGAGGGACGCACCAAAGCCGTGGGAAATGTACTGAAGCCGGAACCGTCCGCCGCGAAGCCCACTCTGCGCGGACAGCGCGAGCGACGCGCCGACCGGAACACTCCCACGCACGTCGCCCACGCGGAAGACGCGGACGCGACGGCAACGGCCGCCGCCCCGAAACCGGACGGGGATTCCCCGTTCGACGTGCAAGCGGATAAGAGGACGGCCGGAGGGGGCGGGGCTGGTGGAGGTGGGCGTCGCCCTCGCCGCCGCCCCCACGATTATCACGCGCCCCCAGCGCACAACAACCAATAGGTGAGATTCACTCTCTCTCTCTCTCTCTCTCTTTCTTACTCTCTCGCTCTCGATAATTTACAGTATTTGACACATTTGACATCTCTCAATCATATCATAGCTATTATTACATGGTTTATTAGTGAAAGTAAATAATAAAATTTGAAAGATTACATATTGTGTGATAATTTAGTTGATATAGTCTCTGCAATTACAATACTACACATATTTGTCAGCAAGATAGTTTTTTTTACACTATGCTAGGTCTTGTAATAAATATAATTTAAATTTAGATACATTGATATTATATAGTACCTTTAAAAGAAAGCATCTGGAACTGGTAATAAAGAGTTTCTTAATTTCCTAAAATTTAAATTGTGAAAATTTTCAATTTTTTATTTTCAGAATGGCTGCCTACCTACTTCAATAACTTCCAAAATGCAGTAGATTTTTTGAAATCTAAACAACATTAAATAAGTACATTTTAAGAACTACATTCGTTCTGTAGTGGCGAATTGTTCCACTACAGATCGACATCGCTTAATAACTTTTTATCTCTACCTAGCCGGTAGATATCTAGGTTACCTAGTTAAAGGTGTGGTTGGAACCAGGCTGATACATTTTTCTCTCTGTGTTTCTTCTAAACCACGCAAAGGTTTTTACATTAAAAATGTTCATCCATGACGTAACAGGAACTAAAGCGAGACAAAAATAAATAAGCTTGACGTAAAGGGAACATAAGCGAGACAAAAATAAATAAGCTTAACGTAAAGGGAACATAAGCGAGACAAAAATAAATAAGCTTGACGTAAAGGGAACATAAGCGAGACCAAAGCTCAAGACGAGATAAAAGGAACATAAGGTACATAAATCTGGGCCTCAAGCTTTGATACAAGAGTATCCCTATAATTATATGAGACTAGTTATATTATAGTAACTGTCATTTCTGTCTTACGAGGCAGTGACATGCACATTTCAATAAAAAAAAATGGATAACATTATAACAATGTCATAATAATTATAAAAGCAAAAAAATAATTACAGCACAAATTTATTTGCAAGAGCAAAAATGTAATATAAATGCACTTTTTCTTCAACTTAATTGCCCCTCTTGCTTATCAAAAATGATGTCAAAATTTCAAATAGAATAAAGTAAAAAAAAAAAAAAAAAAAAAAAAACTAATGAAACCTATTTTTATACATTACAAGTGTTTCTCTCATCCATTGCAAACATATTGCTGAATGTTCAGAATACAGTAGTAGTTAATTATTAAAAAAAATAATAGTATAAGTACATTATTTACAAAGGCTTTGTAAATACAAAAAAAAAAATTGCATAAATCTCACATAGTTGAAGGTTAAAAATAATTTGTATTTTTTTTCTTTACTTTTCGATTTGGGAATAGATATTATCAAACCTTAGAATTATATAAGATTATTAATTAACAATTTTTTGTCAAAATTTCCAACAGATTAGGAATTGTTTTGATTCAAAAAGTTGTGTAGAAAAATATCCGTTAATTTATAATGTGTTTAGTTTAACGCCACCTATTGGCGATTGTCATGAAAATGTGTTTTTTTTATTTATTTGAGGACGTTTCTACATTAAAACCATTGCATTCTTCTTAAAAATAAGCCCAACGAGGTTTGTATGAGACGTGTGCCTCGTGTGCCGAACGCCAGCGAGCCGAATAATAAATTACCGTAGTATACCGGAGCGTTAATCTCAAGTGTCACTTGCGCTTCGGCCGCCGACGAAACCAATGCTACGTAACCGGTTACGTGTGAAAGATTATTTTTCTTGCTACGTAACTAGTTACATTCAAAGAGGTTTTTTTTCTTCCTACGAAACTAGTTACGTACGACCGCTTACGAAACCAGTTTTTGACACATCTTTGCATTTGTAGGAAAGGGACAAAACACATTTTTTGTATTTCGTTACCACATGCATTGCTATTGGCTATTTCATAAAAAGAAAAAAAAATCTGTACGCAACTGGTTTCGTAGCAAGAAAAACAATTCTTGTCACGTAACTGGTTACGTAGGCGGCCGAAAGGGTCACATGTGATACATACAGTAGGCGTAATGCGGATCCGCGTTCCGGCACACGAGTGGTGCAAAACTATTAACGCGGATCCACGTTCCGGCATATGAGGGGTTGAGTGTTATTACGTCAACTATAAATGTATTGTATGTCAGTTGGCATATTATATGAAAAAATTTTTAGAAAATTGTGTATTGAAACATACGTCCTTTTAGTGTGTTTAGAATAATATCGAATTTAAAAACTTTGAGGTTAGGTTTGTCTTGTTGAAGTGAAAGGCGCGTTTTAGTTGAAGAGTGAACGTAAGGGAACCGTCACGCTAGGATCGGTGACGCGTCATAACACACCCATTTTTTCCTTGAATGTACTTTTTAAATACATATAAGTATTGATTCAGATTTTATTTTTCCGAAAGGAAGTTGTTTTTTTTTTCTTTAAAATTATCGTTTTTACTTCATATAAGTTTGACATACAATTTATTTTTGTTTGCTTCGCGAAAAGCGGAAAGAATCTTCAGGGAGATATATTTATAATTTATACATATATCATCGTGGTTTGTGTTTTAGACTTATATAAAATTTGTTTTCTATATTAAAATTAATCTTTTAGGTATATTATATATACGTTATTTTTATGTTAAGACATTAATTTCGGGGAAAAAATCAGTTGTATAGATTTACAATTGGAAATTACAGTAAATGTAAAGATCGACAGTTGGATCTGGTTATATTGTATGGGACAAATGTGCAGTGATTTGTGCGAATGGAACCTGTCCCTAATGGCACACATATCTGGAATATGTTAGTGAAGCTAGGTTGTAGCAGTTTTCACTCAGTTACTACTTTTACAGTATTCATCGTTTTTCCGTAATCTTAAAATGATTGTGATTTAGTAGTTTTTAAGCAAGAGGATAATATTTTTATTGATTTGTGAAAAAATAAACTCATCAAAAATATATGTCTTTTATTTATAATTACATTACTAAGATATAAAAACGTAAAAAGTGGGTATTATGCTATAATGTTTAGGTATTGCAAATAATTTGCGAGGAATTAACACTATTAATAAGAGTCGATAACGAGCCAGGTCTTATGATAAAATTATATTTTTATCATAAGACCTGGCTTGTTATAATCTATTATATCTAGGTAAGTATATAGATCTCTTTTTAACAAAAAAAAAAAAACTGTTTTCCCATAGATGCCATTGTCAGAACTGGACCAAATTGAAATGGGACCACACGGGAAGCACCAGCTTTCAAATAAATCGTTTCACCCAGTCAAAAGTTCTGAGGTAACAAACATAAAAAAAATTTAGTCGAATTGAGAACTTCCTCCTTTTTTGAGTCGGTTGAAAAATTTAATCTTCTTTAGGTAAAAACGCAAATCTCGAAATTACCGCCTTGATCACCGTAAAATTTTCAAATAGAAAAGGAGTAGGGTTCCCTCTGTTCGCGAAAAACTCAAAAACTACTGCACCCATTTTCATGCTGTTTTTACCAATGGATAGAGTGGTTCTCGAGGAAGGTTTTAGTATATAATTTACAAAGTTGCGCGGGCGAAGTCGCTAGTCTAAAAATAAAGAAATGAATGCCTAACGAACGAAAAAGAGCTATTCATAAAAACGAATTTGTGGAAATGGTTAATTTTGACAATAAAAACCTGTGGTATATGGTTAATTTCAAAGCGGGTCTGTTTTTATATCAATTGAAGATCCTCGGAGAAAAGATCCTTACACATTGGACATTCTGGTAATCGGACACTTGTTAACCCTGAATAACAAATTGAATAAAAACAGGAAAACAGTTTGAACCATACTTAATAACTTTAATTTTGTTAAATAATAAAGATTTTTTTTTTAAATCAGGACTTCAAATTTATTTACAGCATTAATGTAATAAGATATACATATTTTATTACCTATTTGAAAGAGCAATTTCATATTCTATCTTATCACATTTAAACTTTCACACAATTTAGAAAAAAAACATGTAACGCTAAAACACTAAATACAAATTGCTAAGAACATTTTCTAAAAATTAAATATTTTCAAATAAAAAGTTGATTTGCTTAATGGAAGGTAATGTTTTTTATCTACAATTAGAACTAAATATGACTTATACTGCTGCAAAATCCATCAAAATAACTTTTCATTTTACATTTTAATTTTTTTGATGCTTACTATAATAAATTTTGATATCGTACAGTCAGGGTATGAAAAGGTTCATCGACATTTGCTCGCACCAGGTCAAAATTTTCAATCATGCCAAAATTTAATTACAAATGTCTATTCGGTGCTTTAATTTCAAAAGATACTAAGAGTCTACAACTTGATAAGGGGATGAATTTGAAAATTGATGAAGGTTTTTGTACACCAACTGTACAACTATCGAGTAGCACTAGAACTTGACAAATTGGATTATTTCTTTATCTGCTTTTTGGCATCTTCTATGCCTTCCCTTAAATTATTTGAGAACTGTCTAAAGAAGTTTGTCAGTCTGTTAACTTTTTGAGGGTCAATTTCTGACATTTTCTCTTTACCTCTGTAAAAAATGGAAACGGCCAATTGTGCCGCACGTCTAACTGGATATGATTCCGCTATCTTCTGCACGAGATGTTCATTGTTTGCCAAATATCTGAATAAATTTCGAAGTGGCATTTTGACTAATTATTCACTTAAATGATGTTTCAAATGAGCACATATTACGATATTTCTGTAAAAGTTCACGCTTCAATCTCAATTGAGTTCTTAATATTTCGAATTGCTTTATCTGGTCCTGCTTATTGTAATCTATGCCAGGCAATCTTCTGATCTGAAAATAAATAAATAAGTTAGTTCCAATAGGGTACTTTTCGACTTGAAAAAAAAAAAATACGATATTGATTATGCAATAGGCGTACCTGCGCGCGTGCGATATCAAGTTTCTTCTGTAATTCTAACACTCTTTGACTGCAATCTTGAGACTCTCGCGCTTTTGCAGAGTTATCGTGAAAATCACGCTCTATGCTGTAAAATAAAGATAGTCAATCGATGATGGAAATATGTTTTGTTGGCACAGGCAAGATATGTAGGCATGCAAAATGTATGGAACAGTGTGAAACTGTGAAATTATATGTACCTTCGTATTATTTCGTAAACAATCGGTAAAAAATCTACATCTACGTCTTGCACATTTAGAGGAGAAAAGCTATTTCGGTCGGAATGATCAGTGTTGTTTTCCATTATATTCAGATATGAATAGATTCACTTGCCTAATATTTTAATTATAAGCAGTCCAATAATTGCGTTATTAATGTGTCTTGTATTGTAATAATTTAAATTACAAAATCACCGTCCACCAACCATGCCATATACATTTCCAATTTTCCATACAATTTGGTTGGCTCAGTTGGCTGGCCTATTATTTTATTTGACTTGACTTGACTTTGACCCGATTGATTGACTTTTGTTGTGACACTGACACGCACTCGCATCGCACTGTGACAATTAAATCCTTCAATCAACCCATCAACTTAGGAGCGTAGAGATAAGGAGCGCCATCTTACATGGGTGTTAAACTGAAAAAGTGGCATTAAAAGCGATAAATAGAGATGGCGCTGGTGTGCACAGAGAGAGTTTGAGAGTATGGAGAGTATGGAATGAATGTAGCAGTAGTTGACGGAGTGAAGTGCGCCGGGTTGAATTTCGGTTGTACATTAGCCTCACCAGCGCCACCAATTTATCGTCTTTCGACGGACACTTTTAATACTCAGATTGTCCTCCTTGTCTCTACCCTCCTTACCATCAACCATTCATTTTATGCCACAGAAGACAGAATATACTCTGTGATTGTGATTAGACCATAGAAAAATAATGAAAGCTATGCTGTTATTTTTTTCTATGATTAGACCATAGACCAATATAAAACAGTGTTGCCAGTAGATGAATTCAATAGAGTTACCCCGGTCACACATTCGCGCGAATGTGCGAACCCACAAGTGTAGGACGACATTTGCAAATGACTGCAAAGTTTTTGCTACATTCGCGGTTTTCCATTCAGTGTCGGTTTTTTAACGCACATTAAAGCACGCGAACCTCAAACCTTTGCGTAGTCTCCCACACATTTGTGCGACCAGTTGCGCGTACGATTGTGTAGGTAACGGACGTTTCGTTTGCCATTTTCAGAGTTCATGCTATTATTAATTTATTCATTTATTAATATAGTAAGTAATGTTACATTTAAATTAACATTGGTACATAAACTCATTAGAGTTTCATTGAACTCACCATGTTCATTTTATAGATACAAATAATTAAAAATAACAAAATGCAAAGTAGGTTTTACCTACCTAGTTATTATCTATGTTCATACACTTATTTATACCATATGCTGCATAAAGGGAACCACCGAAATCGCCAGCCGCAGAGGAAAAGACGTATTTATATGAGTAGGTTGTACAGCGAAAGGACTAGGTAGGTAAAACCTACTTTGCATTTTGTTATTTTTATTTATTTATTTATTTATTTATTTAAGGTACACCAACAGAAGACACAACAATACAACACATTAATACAATTTATACAAACGGTTTTGGTCTGAAGTGAATTCCAATAACAGGTATACACAACATTTGAAATTATTATATACCCTTGACAATACAGGATACAATACAGGATGTATATCCATCCACACACGCATACAATACAAAATACATACATACATGAATACATACACCCATACATAACAAACACACACATACACAGTACAAAATTACATCTTACAAATTAGGCTACATGTAGATAATAACAATACTAACTGAGATTTGAGAATGTCGGTAGGCATTTTTAATTATTTGTATCTGTAAAATGAACATGGTGTGCAGTGAAACTCTAATGAGTTTATGTACCAATGTTAATTTAAATGTAACATTACTTACTATATTAATATATAAATAAACTAATAATAGCACGAACTCTGAAAATGGCAAACGAAACGTCCGTTACCTACGCAATCGTACGCGCAACTGGTCGCACGAATGTGTGGGAGACTACTAAATGGTTTGTTTCGCGTGCTTTGATGTGCATTAAAAAACCGACACTGCATGGAAAACCGCGAATGTAGCAAAAAACTTTGCATAGACATTTGCAAATGTCGTCCTACACTTGTGGGTTCGCACATTCGCGCGAATGTGAGTGACCGGAATTATAGTCTGTCAGAAAAGTGTTTCCTAGGTTGTAGTAATATTTTTTAATATGGCAACATACAAAGTCACCTGTCTCAAAACTGTCATAGTTGACAACCGAAACAATAACATTGTCCGGCCCATAGAGAAAGTATAAAGACTAGAGTAGTCATTAAAATAATAATAGTCGTGAAAACGAGACACATTTATGCTTTATTACCTTAGAGGGAGCGAGACACATTATTGATTTTTTGTCTCTCTTTGCGTATGCGTTTTTATTGTTTGCCACACTTGAAAGTGTGGCACACAAATCTCTTGGAGCACTTTGTTTTTTGCCGATTTTCCTATTTCAAGCATTTTTCAAAGTTCCTGGGTATTGTGTTAGGTGTGGTACGTGTTGCTGAAAGTGGTGATAATGGTGAACTGTAGCATTTTAGGCTGTAAAAGTCGATCAGAGCGAAATGTTGAAAACATAACCTTTCATATGTAAGTGCTTTATTTTTTGGTTAAATGCAATAATTGTTGCATGCATGTTCAGTAAACATCTAATTTATGTCTTGTTATAAATTTTACAACTGTTTTCGATGATATTTTTATGATTTTTCTCTACGGTATGTACTATGTGGTACTATGTTTCCGTCCTTATCGGGTGTACGCTCACCGCTTCTCTTGTATATACTTTCTCTATGGTCCGGCCTAATCGAGCGGTTAAGTGGCCCTAGACAAAGTGCCATTTTAAAAACGATAACGAAGTTCGATAGAATAAATGTATGGGAAGTATCACGTGATTTAGCGAAGGCATATGTCAATCCCATACATTTTTATTTAGCGAATCGAATCGAATGCACTTTGTCTAGGGCCCAAGGTTATCGTTAAGTTATGAAGTGCAACCCACACTAAGAAAGCACAATTTTGTGTAAATTATTATAGCTTTTTGTGTAAACCTTTAATAGTTACATTGTCCTACAGACTCTATCCAGTATGAGATCATAATACCCGCACTCGCTAGCGAGATTATAAAATATTTGTATGGAAAAATTTTCAATGACACAGAACTCATACTAGAGCCACAAAAGTTTTCATTCGAATAAGTAGGGGCCCTAGACAAAGTACCATAACGATAACGATAACGAATTTCGATAGTTATAAATGTATGGGAAGTATCACGTGATTTAGCGAAGGCATATGTCAATCCCATACATTTTATTTTTAGCGAATCGAATGACTACGGAGCGAATGCAACTTGTCTAGGGCCCCAGGTACTTGCAAGTAGTCTTGATCTTGAATTGACTGTTAGTTGATTGAGTGAGAATTGAAATGACATTTGTTTGACATTTGCCTGGCGATAATTTTTTGGGGTTTATTTAATTTAATTTTGTGCATTGTGTAATCCGCGCAAGCATTGAAAAACTCAAAATAACGTAAAATGAATAATGCCAAACAAAATAGCAAGTGAATTTCTTTTTTTTTTCCATTTATTCAGAGTAAATGTTATAAGATATGGAGTTTTTTTCGGAAATCATAAGCGAGACTGTGATATTAGGCATAGATTCCCTTATACTTGGTTTTTGTGTGAAACAGCTGAGCAAATGTAAACATATTCTAAATAGCCTTCATGTGAGTTCATTTATTATATTATATTATCAATAACATCGCGTTAATATGATACTTAACTGTAGATTTCATAATATTTTATCATCTATCGAAATTTCAGACTGCTCCTGTTTTAGACATCGATGCAACCCTAAACAAGGAGATAAACAAATTTCCCAATGATGTAATCCCGTTTGTAGTAATAAGAGGTTTAGTAAAACCTATTGGTACACCAATAACAAGTAACTACAACAGTTCGGTTACTGGAGTTATTCAAAGGTACATTTTTCATTTATACCAGTTGCAGGGCACATTGCGTTTCATAGTCATTTGGAGGCAGAAACCATCTCCTTAAAAATACCAATGAAAT
Organism: Synanthedon formicaeformis; assembly: GCA_945859745.1. Classification (NCBI taxonomy): domain Eukaryota; kingdom Metazoa; phylum Arthropoda; class Insecta; order Lepidoptera; family Sesiidae; genus Synanthedon; species Synanthedon formicaeformis. Next base: position 12,221,155 of record OX243956.1, on the reverse strand, counting down.
AACAGCATATGTGCTGTTTGGTGTCTTAGGGAAGCCAGAACCAATTACCCCATCTCTTATCTTTAACCCTACTATGGTCTTTTTTGTGTTATAGGTGAACCTACCATCAAGTGAACCGTCAGCTTGTCTGTCAACCTTAACATACGAAAACAATAATAATAGCACAAATATGGCACAGTGCCATCAGACAGACAAGGTAAAATTGACTTATATTTGTTTTAGATTGACAATCAAAGAACACGTGATAGCGAGGACATCAGCGGGGTTCTGGTCGGATCAGACACGCACTATACACGAGGTTTGCAACTCAACACCGTTTGTTCTCAACAATGGCAAGTTTAATATTGAGGTTGTTGATGCACTTTCAGCGGAACTACTTGGTGAGAATATTACTTAATTTTAATATTTTAAAAATTAAATTTTCACAAATTTGGACAAAAATTGTTTTATTTTTATCCAAGTGATATATGAATTTAGCCTGCATGCCAAATTTGAAATTAAAAAAATGTCATGACTATTCATTATAATATATATATATATATTTGAGATTTATTATTATAATATTATCATATATTTTAGATTTGGACGTCATCTCAGACAAATTTGAACCTATGTCGCCCGGTGTGATTGACCACGTGTGGGGCTTCTTCTCTGGAGTACGCCAACGTGGTCTCCAGACAACGGAAGAGATGCTCCGCGATGGCTCTTACATCACGGCCATCGGGGAACTCAGTAAATCAAACACTGGCGAGTTAAAAATACAGCCTCCAAAAGGTCTGCCTTTGTACCTAACTACGGCTAGCAAATCTAGTCTGCTGAAGAGGCTAGCCAGCTCTAGGGACTTTTTTAGGTGTGTATTATAAGATTATTTAGCATTGCTATATATGGATATTAAAAATTACGATTCATGTTTGGTTGTTTTATCAGTAATGAGTGAAAAAAAAAAAATTATATATCTGAATAGAATGGCAGTTTTCTTTATTCTATTCATAAAATAGGGGTGTATAATGAACTGACGCTTATTAATCTATAATACAAATTTTTGTTTCTCCTAAATACTGAATAAATACTTATTTTCTATAAATTTCTATTTTCGTAAATCTAGTTAAAGATCAATTAGTTACATATACATACATAAATAATTGTTAAATTACAATTAATTCAGTAACTTTAGACTTTGACTCTAGGGTCACTTTGGAAAAAGTCCAACCGAAAAAAGGTAACGTTTTTTGGCTGTCAAAAGTTATGCCCACCTCTGGACTCGTGGGACTTTTCAGAGGTTGTTTGGGGAGCTAACAGGTACGTGTATACAAATTTTCAGCTTGGTTGGACTTTTTTCGAAGTGAAATAATCCTATAGTAACTGAATTAAATGTGGTTGCATTTAAATGTAATTTAAAAGATACTTTATTGTTCTTAATTGATATACTGTTATATTGTACAATGGTCGGTCTGTTTTCAGGATAATGCTGATAGTGTTTGGCACAGTGGCGGCCATAGCGTCCTGTCGGATAGCGTACAAGTACTTGAAGCGCAAGAGGAGACGCGACATGGAGGAGAGCGTCAAGAAGCAGCTGGCGTTGGGTCGCCGCGAGCGAAGGGCCAACGCCAGGGAGAAGAACCTCGCGGAGGTTCAGCTCTGCGTCGTTTGCACCGACAATCCCAAGGAGGTATGATATATATACAGGGTGTCCCTCGAAGTATGGATCAAATAGAACACAAGCATCGAGGGATCAATTCTAAACATTTTAGGCCTAAAATGTTACTCGGCCTCAAGACTCGCGTCTTGAGTGTTCCATCTAGTATGTACTTAATGCCCGCTCCACACTTACCCCGCGAATCACGCGAGAAGGCGCGAAAGGTGCGACAACACGTAATGTGGAGCCGTGTCGCATGTTTTTCGCGGCTTCGCGTCATTTTCTCCGATTTTTGTCGTTTTTTTAACTCGCGTCAAAGGGCCAGCGCGCGCGAACTTTGCGTGAACACGTCTAGACTCCATCACATTCAAGCACGCGAACGTTTCTGAGAAAACTACGCGAATATTGTAAATGTGGAGCCTTGTACACGTCGCGCTGCATTCGCGCGACTTTCTCGCGTGATTCGCGGGGTAAGTGTGGAGCGGCAATAACATATAACTGGCTATCCCTCAGTTGGCAACGCGAGAGCGAGAGTGTTTGCAAGTTTGCATGCTGCTCTCTCGCTCACTTGCTATCAATGAACGCGCGAGCGGCCATCAATGGCCACACGTATACACTGATTGCCCTTGACGTTGCCACAGCAGTATTTAGGGTCATATGTAAACGGGTTATTTCAGTATTTGGTTAGGCGTGTGGCTACTGAGTTACTGAGGGTGTTTTCTTACGAATGTTTTGGTGTACAGGTGATACTGTTGCCGTGCGGTCACGTGTGCCTCTGCGAAGATTGCTCCGACCACATATCGGACAACTGTCCCGTCTGCAGAGAGAAAATAGAAAACAAAGCGCCCGCCTTCATCACCTAAAAACAACAATTATGTAGGTGTACATATAAATAGAACAATTTTATTGATAAGTGATTTTGAATTTTGTAGTTAGGATGTCATGAAAATTGCAAAAAAAAGCTTATTGTGTGGCGACAACAGTAATTGGAAACTTAACTAGTATCTAACTAATGAATTGTAAACATTATGAAGGAAAAGAATAAACTGTCAATAATAAATTTTATTACTTTGATGTTTATGGATGAGCCTTATATTAAATAAATGACGTTGGAAAAATACTCGTCAAAATAAAAAGTGTTTCGTTGTGTCCGAAACCGCAATGGCCTACGCTTACACGAGCCTAGAACAAGGGATCCGTGGAGTGGATGCAGATATTTATAACTACATTTTTTATATATACACAAACCAACCATTTATGCAAGACTTTTAACGAATTATACACCTACTCAGGAATCCACTATCGATAGATGAAAACCACATAAAAATCTGTTTAGTAGTTTTTGAGATCATCGCGAATATACATAACTAGCTGGTGCCTACGGGTTGTTCCAAACTGTTCTACTATTTGTTCTACAATAGAACAGTTTGGACAAAAAAAATCCAAATAGTTCTACTGCACAGTATGACAGATTGGACTAGAATAATTTTGATGAAACATGTCCAAACTGTTCTACTATTTTTATAATAGAACAAAATAAAAACAAAACTTGGAATGAGTTCTACTGCTGAGTATGCGATATTATTCTTACTAATATTATAAATGTGAATTTGTTTGTTTGTTACGTTTTCACGCAAAAACTACTGAACCGATCACCATGAAATTTTGCATAAGTACACGTTGTCTGGGACACCAGAAAGGACATAGGGTACCTTTCATCCAGATAAAAAGGACTATTCCCGAGGGATCATCTAAAGAAATAAATAATTGGGCGCCATTGTCGTATGGCGGCGCCACCGTCGTCACAGCGATAAGACATGAGATGACGTGACGTGACATGACATGACATGACATGACATAACATGAGGATCACCTGATGTCATCTCATGTCATGTTATGTCATATTACGTGTTATCGCTGTGACGACGGTGGCACCGCCATGCGACAGTGGCGCCGATTTATTTATGTTTTTAGATGATCCCTCGGGAATCCCCTGGGAATAAATGAAAGGTACCCTATGTCCTTTCTGGTATCCTAGACACTAGACAACGTGTATGCAAAATTTCATGGTGATCAGTTCAGTAGTTTTTGCGTGAAAGCGTAACAAACAAGCAAACTCACATTCACATTTATATTAGCAAGGATTACATACACAGACAGACAGACGCGGAATGGAACTTGTAAGCATAGTAATTTAAAAGGTGTTACTTAAGAAAATTAAATAATAAAAGTAGATTATATAAAAAATAATTTAATAAAAATAAAATAAAATAACTCAAATGATATAATAATAATCATTTATTCAATAATGATTTATTGTAGTAAATCATTATTGAATAAATGATTATTATTTTTATTATATTAAAAATAATAATTATTATATTATATTAAATTATTATAAAAGGTCTGCGGGTAAAAAGGACCACCATTAATAATAATAATCTTTATTTGTACAAACACATTTTTTACACGAAATTTTACACATATTTTTAGTGAATGCAAATTTTAAAATAGGAATAATAGTTCTCTAACTCAAATAATGCTATCCCATTGCTATTTCCGAAAATAATGCTCCGACAGAGATTTCGAGATGTATAAAGGGGTCAGGGGAAGGGAATTTGGGGAACGTACAGGGTTGCCATACGTACGAGAAATCTCGTACCGGTACGAGATTTACGGTGTCTGTACGAGATTCGAGAATAATAAAAATCTCGTATACTTTTGTACGAGATTTTATGACTGCCATGCAAATGAATTCTAGCTAAAAATAAAAATATATTAATAAAATAAATATGTCCACGCTACAAACTCAGCACATCACTAGATTTAGTACCACATATCTAATTGAACTTTAGTCTCTGAGCGGGGAATCCCCACTTTGTATATTTATATCTTGTCGTTCTTATTGCACTAATGGTTACATCGATATCTTATCTCTTTTTCACATACTAAAACGTGTAGGGCGGGCAAATGTTACGTATTTTTACGCATTTAGCTGCCGATAGCACTAAAGGCCCCAATCACCAAGAAAATTGTATTAAATTCGAACCCACTATAGAAATGTATTCCAGGGTGACATCTGACCAACTATATGATAAAAACAAAGAAGATTGTAGCAATATCCCTGATATTATAATATAAATAGAAAATAAATACCTCTCATTCTTTAAGTGTATAGTTTGTTTTTGTAAGTATATAATAAAATTATTAGAATATAATAGAAAACAGTCTGAATTATGGATTTTTATATGATTTAAAAAAAAAATTATAGGTATTTCTATGTACGAGATTTTGTACTGAAGTACGAGATTTTAGGCAACCTTGGTACGAGAAAAAAAGGTAGGCATCTGGCAACACTGGGAACGTACCGCACGACGCTTCACCTTTGGTATGCCGTTGGGACTGCACGTGATTGCGGCTTAAAAAGTTTACGTAAGTAAAATTTTTCAAATATTTAGTTGGCAGGCTACCACTTAATGTGTCAGTGGTCGAAAAAATTTAAAATCTTTGCACCAAGCCATATATGCCTTTCAACCAGTAGACCCAACATTGAAGATTTTCCATGACAGTTAGGTAAACCTAATATTGACCGAGAAGCTATTATGGACCAATGGCGACGACTAAGCACGATGCGTATCGTGGGTACAGCTCATCCCAACGATAGTTTGAATTTTTGGATTCGTTTTGAAAATAAATACGACAAGTCACTAGGAAAGATAAGAGAATAATAATTGCCACTCAACGAAACAATTCATATGAGTCGGCAGAGCATTTATTTATTAGGTCCGCGAGACAACTTTAAGAACAAACTTCAACAAAGAAAGAAAAAAGATTGAATAAGCACAACGGTCTGGCGCGTCTCCCGATGATGTACCAAAACCGTCACTCTACTATTACAATGAACTGTTATTTCTGTCAGACCAAATGTGTATAAGTGATACTGAAAGCAGTTTAAGCAGTGAGGTAAAACATTTTTTATTTACAATTCAAAGATACATTTTACTTTTAAGTATGTTTTTAAATAACTAAATTAGGCAATTATTTTGCCAAGGGACTGAACCGTTACCATTAAAGTACTCGCAAAAGTCATCTCTCACTCTTTTTGCCTCATTTGCCGAGTTTCCTCGTACTCGATCTATATTTAACAATTGGCGTCCTTGTCTCCACGCACCTCTTGTGACTGTGGTATTTGGTTCTTCTATGTCAATATCTCCTGGTTGAATATATTTGTTTTTATTTTTTTCACACAAATAGTTGTGTAAGTGACAGGCAGCCAAAACAACTTTTCGCGTTTTATCGGGATGCAGACAGGATGCCAAAAGCATTTTCAACCACCCTCCTGGCTCTTGACAATCTATAGTTGAAAATCCGTCTTTCGTCTGTCAAGACGGCTTTGTTGTATGGCTTCATGAAGTTTGGAGTTAGTTGGAAAGCTTCGTCACCTACCAGTACAAACGGAAACTTTTTATCGCTTTCTAGTAACTCACATGACTCCGGAATATTAAGTTTGTTTTCACTTTCAGAAAACAATTGCCAAAACTTTGTATTTTTCAAAGTTCCACCATCTGACATCCGCCCATTTGCACCAACATCAACCATCATAAATTGATAATTGGCGTTTACAATAGCCATAAGAACAATACTAAATGTCTTTTTATAGTTAAAATAGTAAGATCCAGAATTTGAAGGTTTTTCTATTTCGATGTGCTTGCCATCAACAGTACCTATACAGTTGGGAAAGTTCCATCGTCTCTCGAACTCTTTGGCAACTTTTTTCCAGTCCTCGGTCGTTCTCGGTACCTGTGAATAGTACAAACATTCGTTAATTTTTTTACAGGCTTCCGGGTCATCCAATTATCAAAAAGAGATGCCACAACCAAAGAAAAGCAAAAACACATCACAGCAGGACCTGATAGATATAGCATCGCATTATTTCAAAAAACCTGATGACTCTGAATCGGATATAATTGCGAAGGGCTGGGCTCTTAAACTCAAACGTTTATCACCAGATCAAAGACGCTATGCGGAGAAAATAATAAATGACATTTTATTCGAAGCCGAAATGGGATCACTGTCAAGAAACGGAGTTCAGATCTTGCCTGCTAGCTCACCCACATACACATACTCATACCAGTCACCTGCACCACATCAGTCACCCTCACCTGTGCCATCACCAAATGCACTCCACTCAACTACGACATACCAGTCACCCGCACCATATCAGTCACCCTCACCTGTGCCATCACCAAATGCACTCCACTCAACTACGACATACCAGTCACCCGCACCATATCAGTCAACCTCACCTGTGCCATCACCAAATGCACTCCACTCAACTACGACATACCAGTCACCCGCACCATATCAGTCACCCTCACCTGTGCCATCACCAAATGCACTCCACTCAACTACGACATACCAGTCACCCGCACCATATCAGTCACCCTCACCTGTGCCATCACCAAATGCACTCCACTCAACTACGACATACCAGTCACCCGCACCATATCAGTCACCCTCACCTGTGCCATCACCAAATGCACTCCACTCAACTACGACATACCAGTCACCCGCACCATATCAGTCACCATCACCTGTGCCATCACCAAATGTACACCACTCAACCTTGACATACCAGTCACCATCACCAAGTGGGCACCACTCAACTTTGACATACCAATCACCCGCACCACATCAGTCACACTCACAAGTCATAGGCAAGACACCGGTGCATGGTAGTGCCAAATCACTCATAATTGTGCCATCTCAACCTATGCAGGCGCCAAGTCTATCTCATGAACAGCCCGTAATTCATATACCAGAACCAACTACTGAAGAAGAAGAATCTCACACTGCGGCTAAGTTCTTACAAAACTTCTATTCTTTTTAGTAACTTTTATAGACCAAACTGAGAACTTTTTGGGTATGAATCGGTTGCACAACCGAGCCATACAAGATAAAATAAAAGAAACCAATAAAAAGTTTTCTGTTTTGTCTGTCTCATATTTCACCATCACATTAAGTATTTAATTTTTGTTATGATTATTTTGGTTAAGATAAATGAAAATAAATGAATATCATACATACCCGAATATTTTCTTTTAACTTTTGAATTATAGCCTCACACGTCTCCTGTATTATTAAATCCAAAGTACGAGGAGCGACAGCACACATAAACTTTAAATCTTCCAAGTCCATACCAGTGACCAAGTACCTTAGAGTTATAGAGAGCCTTTGGCTGGCAGGAATAGCTTGTCGCATATTGGTATCTTGCTTTTCAATATTGGGTCGAATCAACTCCAACAATGTTTCAAAAGAATCGTTATCCATTCGTAGAAAATTTTTATAATCGTCGGGCTCAGTTGCTTGAAGAGTTCTTTGCAAATGTTCATGCGTGAATCGATATCTTATTTTATACCATTCCTTACACCATCGCCTCTTTCTTTTCTCTTTTTCTGTGATAGATACCGCTAGAGTTATAGCAAGGAATGCCTTGTCTGCGTTGGAAACCATTATTAATTTTTGCGACGGCCACTTTCCTGAGCACAGGGCGGAGAACGACTGCGGTATGTGGACTTGACGGCACCTTCAAGTCGCGTCAAGTCCCTCGTCAAGTGAAATCGTCAAGCACGTAGACTTGTCAAGTGCACTTGATCGTCTCGCGGACCTATTAGACTGTGTCAAGTTTCAAAAACATATCTTGATATTTAAACAAACTACCCACTTGAGATTGATTCCGAGTCACAGTACCTAATTGTTTAACTAACGATGGAGCTCGAACGTGAACATTTTCGTGCAATGATTTTGTACGATTTTAAATTCTGTTTAAAGGAAAACGAATGCTTTGAGCGACTAGTATCGGCTTTTGGGGGAGCATGCTCCATCACGTACAACAGTGTTCAGATGGTATACACAATTTAAACGTAGACAATTTAATTTGAAAGACGAAGAGAGGAGTGGCCGTCCCGCAACTTCAGTGACTTTAGAAAAATCACAGCTGTGACGAAACTGTTGAAAGAATCCCCAAAAACAACATTTAGATTATAATTTTTTTAATGAATCATATGATTTTGCCATGTTACTTTTCCTTCGTTCACAAAATATTTAGTAAACTCAGTTCTTTTTTCCCTAGCACATACTGTTGAGTTGTTACTGCCCTGCTGCACAAGACTGTTTAAAGACCTTACTTCAGATCTCCACGTTAATCGAAAGATAGGCATTGAGATCTTCTTGGTCTACACAAGTAGTAGTTATATAATTGGTTGACTTTTTACGTAACCAATTGTGTAGAGAGCAAGCTGCATAAACAATGTCATCCACAGTATCTAACTTTGTTGAAATAGCTTTTTCAAAAACTCCAAATCGACTTGCTAATATTCCGAAAGCGCCCATGAAAAACGCTGAAACGTTTAGAACAAAAGAAATTTACCTATAATGAAAGTAAAAGGGGACATCTTGTCCCAAAATTAACTTTGCGCCAAAACCTCCGACAAACATCGATTATGGCAATTTATTTTAGAAACCTGATTTGAATTCTGACGATTACGAACCGGCCAAATTTAGTTTTTTGAGTCTAAAAAAACAAGCCACAAAGCGTCATGAAATTGAGCGCGAAACAATACTTCAAGCAGAAAGCGCATATGGCTTGAATTACGTAGATGTATCCCTGCATCAAATTTTTCAAACATTTGCAAAAGAAGACCAAATTCTAATTCAGCGCCTCTTGTAAAAAGTATTTTATACAGTTACTTGTCGTATCACGTGGCATCAGTAAAATACGGAAAAGATAACGAGGTAAAAGCTGTTGAACAACTTAGTCGCCAAAAAAACATATCCATCGAAAAATGTGGTTTGTTTATCGTGAAATACCTAGCCAATTTCCACCGCAAAAAAATCGAGATATCAAGCCATTTTCTGATCGTTTACAAATTTGATGGAGATTTTCGGTAAGTTATGTAAGAATATTATAGGGTCAGATAAGTAATTGCAATAGCGGGGTAAATGTAATGACGTGTGTTAATAACTTTATATCATTAGAAGACTGGTGTTGCCATCTCTGATATGTGTACTTTTTTGACTAAATTCTAACCAAGTTAACGAAACTCTACAAGTACGTGCAAGGTTATCCATTAATGATGGGACACCCTGTATTTATATAATAGTCTAATTAATTTACTAGTGTATTTAATTTATTTTATTTGTAAACTAGTTATTTTCATGTTATTATTTAGAATTTAATATTGTAACTATTATGTTATACTGTAATGTCTACATACATACATAAAATAAGCATTATAAATATAAAAATAGAGTCCAGAAGTGGAAAGGATTTGCTTATTTATTATTGCATACGAGTATTATTTACTCGTAGTTGCATACCTATATTAACTGAAAATTATTATTGCAGGTGTACTGCAAGGGTACTAAAAGATCTAATACATAAAACAGAAACATTGTTTCCTGATCTACAGAACCACTTCAAGGATACTTTAGTGTCAGATAATTTTAACAGCCAGTTTCATATTTTATTGAAACAAATCATCACCAAATATATAGACATCCGTCTGTACCCAGCCGTTAAAAACTACTCCTTATATAACAGGTGTAAATGTACGAATTATAGTGTTTTAAATTAAAACACTAAATATATACAACCCGTCTGAAATATCTGTATCTGTCGGAAATGTCTTTTATCGATCTATTTTATTTCATTGTCCCGTCTCTGTTATTAGTTCCGTTCCCACCCACTTCTGGGTCGGAATATCAACAGCTACAGTTTCTCGTATAACAAAAGAAAACTTTGGTGAAAGTGGTACAGAAGACTCCAAAGACATGTAAGCGTAAAGCTTCAATAACTGAGGTAGACAGTTTCGATGTGGATGCAATCCGAAATCATATTTATGGGTATTATGGGAGAAATAAGTTCCCTACATTGATAAAATTAATCAAATCGTTAAAAGAGGTTGAGTTGTTTACTGAAGGTAATTACATCGTTATGACATCTGTTGCACAGAGTAGGATTTAAATGGAAAAAAGTTAATAAAAGGAAAATAATAATAGAGATACATTGCACTTGTACGAGTTACTTTTTTAGAGACGGAGAAACAAATCCAAAATTGGGACAATGTTATATTCCTTGAGACTTGGCTTAACTCTAATCATACTGTGGGTAAAATGTGACAGACGACACCGCTCATTCCTCTATAAAAGTACCAGAGGCTTATCATATGTCACGCCGGGAATGCAAAAGGGTTTATACCTAATAGTCCGGGAGCCGACTGCAAGAAACCCTACCTTATAAAAAAAATAGAAAATACCTATTCTGTAGGGGTAGCTGACTTTTAGTAGCTTCAACTGCTCTTGGCAGATGCATTAGCAGATGAAATGTATAAAATCAAATGGTTCGAAGGACACATGACTCCTTTGCGAGTCGAAGACATAACCATTGAGAAGTCGGAGTCTGAGGAAAGTTCGTCAGACTTCGACTCGGAAGATGATTATGATTATTAATAATGGTAATGGTAACACAGGCTATTTTTCGCAGCTCGACCACTCTATTTGCGCCTATTTTGCGTGGTTGTGATAATTAATATAAGACAAAAAATCAGCTGGTTAGTATACCCAATAAATCATAATAATAAGGTCACTAAAATTATTACTAACCAGCTGATTAACAGTTTAGTAAAAATTTTTATAGTAAAATGGCCGCATAGTCCTACAAATTGAGTGGTACGTTTTCCCAGTCCTACGCTTGGAAGTTTTTTACGGCTGCTAGCTCCTTTAGAATCTTCTTTAGAATCTATCGAGAATTTTCGCAGAGGAAAAAGTTGTTCGTCTCGGCAAACTGAAGCTACTCACGAAGATTCAGCCTGTTAGTAATCAGAAAAAAATTCCTTTGAGGGATCTTGGACTATATGTAAAGTATATTTTTAAGAAAATAATAAATAAGCTTTCCATTAATATATAATTTTATATTTGCCAAAAACCAAAAGCTGTTTTTGAAGATGTCCTTTCCATGATAGACAGATGTTTATACGAAAATATAGTCCTCTGGGATGATGGTTGCAGAAATGACATTGATACATGTTAAATTTTACAGGATTTTTGTTCAGAAGACCACCTCTCGCCAATTTAACAAATCAAGGGAGTAGCACCATTCCTGCTGAAATCCCTCAAACTCGAGAAATACCAACTTCACATGCAGCAAGCCAGTCAGCAGAGCAAAACCTGAATTTGGTGGAAGAAGAACCTGCTTCAAATGATCCCAAATGTAAGCTCTTGGCTTTTTATTACCTGACTGTGTTATCGAATGCATTTTATTTGTATAGTAATATTTATTTGCTAATCAATGTGCTGGATATAATACAGTCTAGGAATGGGAAGTTCATAACATAAAAATTTTACTCAATATGTCTTTTCTTTGCTTTCAGACACTACCAAGAAGGTGATTAGCAATGAACAGTGTCTGTTGAAAGTAATTAAAAGATTAAGAAGAAAAAATGACTCTTACCAAAAGAGGTTGAAGAAAGCTAAGAAACTTTCAACAAACACCGCATTCCAAACTGCCTTAAAAAAATTTAAAACATTGGCTGCAATTTTTTCAGTCATGCAGTTTCGGGAGATAAATAAACCCAAAATGGGTAGAAGGTTTACAAAAGAGGAAAAAGTCATGGCCCTTAGTATGTATAAAATGGGACCAAAAGCTTATAGATGGTTAAGTAAAATATTTATTTTGCCATCTCCAATAACTCTTAGCAGAGTTATATCAAAAGCAGCACTAAAACCGGGAATAAATGAAAGTATTTTTAAACAACTAAAAAGAAAAGTTCAGAAGATGAAAGATAATGATAGGTTGTGTACCTTGATATTCGATGAGATGGCACTCTCTCCACACTTCGATTACAATAGGAAGAAAGACAGAGTATCAGGTTTTGTAAACCACACTGGAGAATCCACAAAAAAAAATTGCAGATCATGATCAGGGGTATTATAAAAAACTACAAACAGCCCATTTATAAAGAAGCTTAACTCCATTGGTCTCATTGTTTTAGCCACAGTGTGCGACCAAGGCACATTAAACACTAGTGCAATAAATTATTTGATTGAAGAAACAAGAAGTGAATATTTAAGAAATGACAAAACTTTTAAATATTCCATTTTTGAAATTGACGGCAAACCAGTTATCCCTCTATATGATGTCCCACATTTGCTTAAAGGGATGAGAAATAATTTATTAACTAAAAATTTGAAATTTTCTATGGATGGAGAAGATAAAGTAGCAAAATGGGAACATATTGTGCTATTATATGAAAATAACCCCACATACAAAGGGTTAAAGATGATAAAAAACCTTACAGAAAATCATTGTAATAAAGAAAAAATCCCTAAAATGAAACTGTTCAGCCAGACTGTTGGGAAAACCATGGGATATTTAGCTGGTAAGTGGATTAAATAAATAAATTGATTGAATAAATACTGATTAGAATAAAAGTTGTTTTTAAATGAAATGCAATGTAATGTTTTTAATTTCACTTTTCAGAGAATGGCATACTACCCGAGGAAACAAAGGATACTGCAGATTTTATTATCTTCATGGACAATTTATTCGACTCATTAAATGGAAGTATGAAGAACTCCTCTGTCCGGTCGGGAAAAGACTTCTTGCGAAATGTTACGCCGAATTCTAAACATAAAGAATTTTGGTTGCAAGCTAAAGCTATTTTAAGTTCAATGAGATTTGTGACAACAAAAGGTACTGCTGGTACTGTGCCTTCTATAAATAATTGGGTCAAAACAATCGAAAATATGGGAATTTTAAGAGATAAACTGTTTTTGGAATATAACATCAATTCATTTTGGTGTAGACATTTGAACCAGGATCCATTGGAAAACTTTTTTGGGAGTATACGGAGTCACGGGGTGAGAAACAATTCAACCACGTGTGCTGGGTTTGAATCTTCGTTTGCATCTATATTAATAAATAATAATATGAGCAGCAATTATTCTCCAGGATCAAATTGTGAATAAGATTTTTGTTCAACATTTGAATGTTTTGATGATCTATTTTTTTTCAGAAAATGTTGAATCAGATAGGGAACACTGTGAAGTAGATCTAGATGACACGAATGAAAACAATATTGTTGATTTTGAAATTAAAAAAAAGGACCCGAAAATAATTGCGCACCTCGAGTATGTCACAGGATATATACTGCGAAAAGCAAACAAAATTTTCAGAAAATGTGAAAAATGCAAAGAATTTTTGTATACAAATGACCCCAGCAAAAATAGGTATCTGCAACACAGGGAATATATAAAAAGTAAAAATTACCTATGCTATCCCAGTGAAAATTTAACGAAATGTTTTTCCGAGATCCAGGATACTCTGCACCATATTTTAAGAAACAAAAGTCACAAAGGAAATTTGAAAAATTACATGAAAACGATATTATATATCAATGTAAATACCCAATTTATTCAATGTAGTCATCAAAAAGATTTGGTAGTTTATTTTTGATTTTTCTAGCAGATTTTTTTGCCTACAATTGGTGTAAATGGACAAACAAATTATTAAATGGTACCAGCTCAACCAAAGATGTTGATTTAAACGATGAAATACAGAAACAGGCCATAGAATATTACCTAAAGAGACGAAAGAACAAGCAGAAATAATAAACTACTAATTGTACTGTATAATTTTACGTTATTTAATTTAATCCGAACTTGATTTGTAAGAACAATAGCATAGGTAATTATTTATGACGCTTTTTTTGCTGGGGTCTATACAAAAATTATATGCATTTTTCTCAATTTTATCCTTTTATAGTACTGTGAAGTGAAAAAAAGTAGTTTATATTATATAGTTCATAACGTCTACGATGTCAAATAATTTATAATTCAAAAAGTCCATAATCGAACATTTCTCTAAAAGCCATTTTGTTAATTTTGTTTTGAAATATTTCGAGGGGCATTCTTTGATTTCAGCCTAGTTTCAGCCATACAAAATGTGTTATTCTTCAAAATGTTCACCCCCTTGTATAACCTGTTTTTATGCCTAGTTGAATTAAGATATTGCTATCAAAACAGTTGTACGTATTGTAATTAAAATAAAAAAGTTATGTTTTATCGAATTTGAGTTTAATTTTAACAAAATACCTACAAAAAGACCGATTTTAGTTTATACATACACCGGTGACCGGACACATTTGTATAGATAATATTGTTATGTTTTATCAAAGATTTTAAAATCTTTGTGTTTTATATATACGGCAAACTTTAGTTCCGTCATTACCCGCTTGGGGCGCTTATAGCGGAAGTTAGCTGCTATCTCTATGTATATAATAAGTTACTCTATGCTCATACGGGAGCAAATCATAATGAGAACACAGGATATACAACTAAAAGAAAGACTGCTCTTTTGGATCTAAATCTAGAAAAATGCATGTAGTTATGCATTGCAACATAAGTTGCACAAAATCAAATTACCAGCCACAACGGAACCACAGGTAGGAAAAATCCTCAGTGGAATACAACAAAATACAAAAGTAATAAGTTGTTACAAAAGTAACAAAATACAAATACAATAGTAATACCATTAATAGATAGTAGTAAGAAAAATGTAACATTTGCTGAACCAATAATAGATCCAGTGAAATCCAGATAATGGTAGGCAAATAAGAAAACCTTTATATTATAATGATTATATGTTTAAGAGAAAAAGAGGGATATGAGATGTTTAGTCTATGGCATAGTTAATTAGTCTGTGCGATGACAGAAAGTTCGAACTTCGAGTTAGAGAATCGTTCAGCTATATACATTGCAATATTGTAATGTTTTGTAAAGGCTTCTATAAATAATAAAATACTTTGTGTACCTTGTTATCTAAATGAATAAAATATAAGCTTATTCAGTGGTTCATTTCTAAAGTAAAAACATTACAATATGTGATGCAGAAAATGGTTTTCCACTCAAAGGAATTATTTATACAGGCAAAACGGGTAATACTCGAGATGTCAATCAAGGAGAAAGAGCTGTCAAAGAACTTGCAGTTGGTTTCAAAGGATCCAGTCAGAGTTACTGCACATTTCATCGTTACAACTGCAACTGGGTACAATATAGAAAGTGTGTTACTCGGTTGTGTAGAAAATACAAGGAACGACACACTGCAGAAAAAATTTGTGACTATGAAAGACATGGTAGCTCATTGGCAATTAGAAGTAAAATAAATAACAGCCATTGCAAGCGACAATGCTGCCAATATACATATTATTATGGTAATTGGCGACAACTAGTTTGCTTCGTACATTCTATCAATCTGTGCCAAAAAATGCGCTGGAAAGTTTGGATGCCACGACTGAAAAAATTAAACAAATTATAGTTTTTTAATAGAAGTTATCCAGCATTGAAAAAGTTGGTAAGCACCTCGTTTTACTCTATCAATTTTAAAACAGAAAATTGTTAAATCAGTAAATCTTTGCTTATTTCGGATGACATGGGGGGTAGGGGAGTCTAGATGATGATTGTCATCGGTAGTTATATTAGATTTTTATAGATTTACTGATTATATTAGATTTTACTGATACGAATACCGTATCAGTAATCTAATCTCTATCCTAAATCTATTTTCTTATTTTTAGAATTATAACATTATAATTATAATATTAAAAAAACCAATACATTAATTGAAAAATGTTTACGTAAGCATGGGGGGAGGGGGTAAGACTTTACTTACTTTTTATTAACAAGGGGGATGGGGGGTAAATAATTGTAGTAAATCTGCTTACGTAATACTTGAACAGCCCCCAACACCCAATTGCGAGCTGCCTATAAAAAACATTAAATTACTTAGAACTTCGTTCATCTTTTACAGGCAATTGTATTCCATTAGACAATTTCAATATTTTGCACAAATCTTCAACTGATGTAATAAATAGTACTACACACATGAACAGACATGACGATGAGGAATATGAAATCTTGTCGGCTACTCGGACATTGCGAAGATGATATGTTGCTAAAAATAAAACAAAGTTGACACTGGGCACGTATTAAAGATCATGTAGTACAGGATATTTCAAGCTTTTATTTAACTAATCGCTGTCTCTAGTTTCCAATAGATTTGTTAACGTAAGAATTTTTTTTAGGAAAACATCCTATTTTGGACTTTGACAATGAGAAAAGGCTAGTAAAGCACATTCTTAAGCTTGGTGATGCAGGATTTCCCCCAAATAGTCAAACCATACCGTATGGTTCAAAACTTCAGGAAGTTTTGAGTATATTTTATCAAATGATAGAGGAAATGAGCACTGAAAAACTTTTTGGATCCATATAAGCGAAACTTCGCGACTTATTTATACAAGATCATCACTTAATTGGCAACAAACTCCTATCTTCAAACGAAGTGATAAAAAACGCTTCCGGAAAACTGTCGGCTAAATACAGTAAAGACATCTCAGTTAATATTTATGAACAATTAATTGCTCTGAAAACATGCTTAAAATCTGAAATTTAAAAAATTCATTCCATTAAGGAACTCATAGAATTATTGCTGATAAAATTCAATAGACTTGCATCCAGTTTTCCGGAGGTAATAACAGCAAGCCTTCTATTCTTGACCATTCCAGTTGCAATTGCAAAAGCTGAAAGAAGTTTTTCAAAATTAAAACTGATAAAAAATTACCTAAGGACTTCGATGGGACAGGAACGGCTATTAGACTTGTCAATATTTTCTATAGAGGCAGAAATTTTGGATAAACTGAAATCGTCTTTGGCTATAGATAATGATACCAAATATAATTCGATTGAAAAGAGACATACAAGAGTTGGACGACCTAAACTGTCAAATTTTTAGAGGAAATGTAAAGAGTTTTACATTGAGGCAGTACCTAGCTCAAATCAAACGAAGGTTTCCTTTTGATGATAAAGAAACTTTGATCACTTGTCTTTTTCCATCTTGAAACCTAAAATAGGCTAAATGTTATCCGTGCTACAACTGCATTGGTGGTTGTAGCAAGGTTTCTGACTACCCCGTAAGGAATTACGGTCGTGAGTGTATGTATGTATGTAATATAAAATTTAATATGGTGAATGCAAGTTGCGCAGGACTGTACAAATATAAAAATAATCTTTTTCCAGATGAAACTGTGGCAATATGTGGGGTGAACCTCAGTGTGTTCTTTGACCCTTCACATTTAAGGATCAAAGGACTGCGAAATAACTTCATGAATAAAACGTTGGAATTAGATGGCAAAATATCTAAATGGCAAGACATTGTTGATGTTTATTTGACTGACTGCAATCATGCAGAAACTAAGTTACTACTGCATAAAGTGAATGATCAACATGTCATTCCAGAAAAAATAAATAACAGGAATAAAATGAAGGTTTGTATTAGGTCCGCGAGACGATCAAGTGCACTTGACAAGTCTACGTGCTTGAAGTGAATATTGATCGTTTACAGCGTTGACTTGACAAGTCCCGTCAAGTATCTACGGGCTGGACCATATTTGACAAAAATTTTGATTGACGGCACTTGAACCACCTTGCGCTTGATGCGACTTGACAAGTTTTATTCATTTGCGGGCGGAACATCGAAGATGGCGGACGACGAACCGGACCGAGACGTGGCTTTGGCGGCAAGCGCCGACCTAATTACCGAGCGTGATTTTGTGTTATTATTAATATCTCTCTACAGAGATTATCCTGCATTGTGGAAAATTAAAAGTAAGGAGTATGCGGATAAAAACAAAAGGTCGCTTGCTTTATCAAGCATAGTCAAAGCACTTCGAGTATATAAACCTTCCTACACCGAAGATTTATTGAAGAAAAAAATTAATGCTTTAAGAACAAACTTCAACAAAGAAAGAAAAAAGATTGAACAAGCACAACGGTCTGGCGCGTCTCCCGATGATGTACCAAAACCGTCACTCTACTATTACAATGAACTGTTATTTCTGTCAGACCAAATGTGTATAAGTGATACTGAAAGCAGTTTAAGCAGTGAGGTAAAACATTTTTTATTTACAATTCAAAGATACATTTTACTTTTAAGTATGTTTTTAAATAACTAAATTAGGCAATTATTTTGCCAAGGGACTGAACCGTTACCATTAAAGTACTCGCAAAAGTCATCTCTCACTCTTTTTGCCTCATTTGCCGAGTTTCCTCGTACTCGATCTATATTTAAGAATTGGCGTCCTTGTCTCCACGCACCTCTTGTGACTGTGGTATTTGGTTCTTCTATGTCAATATCTCCTGGTTGAATATATTTGTTTTTATTTTTTTCACACAAATAGTTGTGTAAGTGACAGGCAGCCAAAACAACTTTTCGCGTTTTATCGGGATGCAGTCCAATGTCTTTTTTAAATATTTTGTATCGCCAAGACAGGATGCCAAAAGCATTTTCAACCACCCTCCTGGCTCTTGACAATCTATAGTTGAAAATCCGTCTTTCGTCTGTCAAGACGGCTTTGTTGTATGGCTTCATGAAGTTTGGAGTTAGTTGGAAAGCTTCGTCACCTACCAGTACAAACGGAAACTTTTTATCGCTTTCTAGTAACTCACATGACTCCGGAATATTAAGTTTGTTTTCACTTTCAGAAAACAATTGCCAAAACTTTGTATTTTTCAAAGTTCCACCATCTGACATCCGCCCATTTGCACCAACATCAACCATCATAAATTGATAATTGGCGTTTACAATAGCCATAAGAACAATACTAAATGTCTTTTTATAGTTAAAATAGTAAGATCCAGAATTTGAAGGTTTTTCTATTTCGATGTGCTTGCCATCAACAGTTCCTATACAGTTGGGAAAGTTCCATCGTCTCTCGAACTCTTTGGCAACTTTTTTCCAGTCCTCGGTCGTTCTCGGTACCTGTGAATAGTACAAACATTCGTTAATTTTTTTACAGGCTTCCGGGTCATCCAATTATCAAAAAGAGATGCCACAACCAAAGAAAAGCAAAAACACATCACAGCAGGACCTGATAGATATAGCATCGCATTATTTCAAAAAACCTGATGACTCTGAATCGGATATAATTGCGAAGGGCTGGGCTCTTAAACTCAAACGTTTATCACCAGATCAAAGACGCTATGCGGAGAAAATAATAAATGACATTTTATTCGAAGCCGAAATGGGATCACTGTCAAGAAACGGAGTTCAGATCTTGCCTGCTAGCTCACCCACATACACATACTCATACCAGTCACCTGCACCACATCAGTCACCCTCACCTGTGCCATCACCAAATGCACTCCACTCAACTACGACATACCAGTCACCCGCACCATATCAGTCACCCTCACCTGTGCCATCACCAAATGCACTCCACTCAACTACGACATACCAGTCACCCGCACCATATCAGTCAACCTCACCTGTGCCATCACCAAATGCACTCCACTCAACTACGACATACCAGTCACCCACACCATATCAGTCACCCTCACCTGTGCCATCACCAAATGCACTCCACTCAACTACGACATACCAGTCACCCGCACCATATCAGTCACCATCACCTGTGCCATCACCAAATGTACACCACTCAACCTTGACATACCAGTCACCATCACCAAGTGGGCACCACTCAACTTTGACATACCAATCACCCGCACCACATCAGTCACACTCACAAGTCATAGGCAAGAAACCGGTGCATGGTAGTGCCAAATCACTCATAATTGTGCCATCTCAACCTATGCAGGCGCCAAGTCTATCTCATGAACAGCCCGTAATTCATATACTTACCAGAACCAACTACTGAAGAAGAAGAATCTCACACTGCGGCTAAGTTCTTACAAAACTTCTATTCTTTTTAGTAACTTTTATAGACCAAACTGAGAACTTTTTGGGTATGAATCGGTTGCACAACCGAGCCATACAAGATAAAATAAAAGAAACCAATAAAAAGTTTTCTGTTTTGTCTGTCTCATATTTCACCATCACATTAAGTATTTAATTTTTGTTATGATTATTTTGGTTAAGATAAATGAAAATAAATGAATATCATACATACCCGAATATTTTCTTTTAACTTTTGAATTATAGCCTCACACGTCTCCTGTATTATTAAATCCAAAGTACGAGGAGCGACAGCACACATAAACTTTAAATCTTCCAAGTCCATACCAGTGACCAAGTACCTTAGAGTTATAGAGAGCCTTTGGCTGGCAGGAATAGCTTGTCGCATATTGGTATCTTGCTTTTCAATATTGGGTCGAATCAACTCCAACAATGTTTCAAAAGAATCGTTATCCATTCGTAGAAAATTTTTATAATCGTCGGGCTCAGTTGCTTGAAGAGTTCTTTGCAAATGTTCATGCGTGAATCGATATCTCATTTTATACCATTCCTTACACCATCGCCTCTTTCTTTCTCTTTTTCTGTGATAGATATAGGGAGCGTCATGTAAAAAGAGCGCTGGCGGTCAAGCTGCGCAGTAGATGATTTATCGATCTATTTGGTGGCATGAGGTGCGGCGCGGGGCGGGCGGGTAACGCGCCGCTAGCTTACCGGTGCGCTATTGGTTCGTCAGTCGACCTTTGCTTCCCGCGCTGTGTCCACGTTACGTCGTTCTCAAAGTACTACCGCGTACAAAAGTTTTTAAATACGAAATGGTTTTACACAGAAAAGAGAGAAAAATGATTTATGATGTATATTGTTTTATGAAAAGAGAGGCTGATAATAATGCAGTTGATAATTTAAAACAATGCATGAAACGAACCGCAGCGGCAACAAAATGTTCCGTGGCTACAGTGAGACGAATTGTTAAAAATTCAAAAGATACGGAATTTTTGATGGTCTTCCGAACCCCCGGAAAAAATAAAAGAAATAAACAAAAACCAATAACAGATATTGACAGTTTTGACCAGGGTGTTATAAAAAGAATCATCCACAATTTCCACGTGACTGAAAAAGAATTACCTACCATAGGTAAGTTACGAACGAAGTTACAGAAAGACCTAGGTTTTCAAGGATCTGCAGCAAGTCTCAGGCGAATAATAAAAAAATTGGGTTTTAAGTGGAAAAAAACAGAAAACAATAGAAAAACTTTAATTGAGCAGTCACAAATTCGATTTCAAAGGATTGAATATCTGAGAAAAATAAAAAAATATAGAGAGGAAGGCAGGCCAATCATTTACACTGATGAATCATATATCGATAGTTCCCATGCATCTCACCATTCTTGGACAGACGGCCCCACCAAAGGCATTAAAAAACCTATATCTAAAGGTAGCCGGTTGGTCGTAGTGCACGCGGGTGGCGAAGCGGGTTTTGTGCCGAACGCTTTGCTGACGTTCAAAGCCGGCACAAAAAGCGGCGACTACCATGACAATATGAATTCGGAGAATTACGAGCGGTGGCTCCGTACTAAACTGATACCTAATTTACCGCCTCATTCAGTCGTGGTAGTCGACAATGCGTCGTACCACAACAAACAACTCGATGCTGCACCAACGTCCACCACTAAGAAAGCAGACATGCAAACCTGGCTTCGACAAAAAGAAATTCAATTTGAAGAATCCATGCTAAAGCCGGAGTTGTACAACTTAATAAAAAAATATAAAGAACAATTTAAGAAATTTAATATCGATGCTATATTAAACGAAGCAGGCCATGATGTACTTCGTTTGCCTCCGTATCACCCGGACTTAAATCCGATTGAAATGGCCTGGTCCCAAATTAAGGGATATGTCGCCAGCAAAAATGTAAGTTGGAACCTTGCACGAATAACTGAATTGGTTAATGAAAAAGTGAATTTAATGGGAGTAACAGAATGGGCGCAGTTATGCACCAAGGTAAACGAAATCGAGACCGATTACTGTAAAAGCGATTATGTGGTCGATATGATGACAGAAACATTTGTTATTCACGTGGGGGATGATGATTCTGAGTCAAATGACAATGAGAGCTCAAATGACGATGAGTGCTCAAGTGACGGCAGCGACGATGATGAAATGGCCACCTCTAGCACCAACACCTCGTCCACATCTGGATTTCACGTCACCCATGACGATCTAATGGAAGGAGTTTCACCTTTACTTTAATTTTTTTTAAAGATTCTTGATTAAACATTTCATACTGAATCTAACAGGTTTTAATTCAATTTATATTCCACATAATATATTTATCGATGTACCTAGCATTAACCAATATACAAAACCGTGACCGAAAAGATCATTCAAAAATAAAACAATAGGCCTAGTACTTTCGAGTGCGAGTGTACCCATGCGCAAAGTCACCCTCTCCACTTTCTCCCAGCGCTCTTTTTACGTGACGCAAATTATACCGCTAGAGTTATAGCAAGGAATGCCTTGTCTGCGTTGGAAACCATTATTAATTTTTGCGACGGCCACTTTCCTGAGCACAGGGCGGAGAACGACTGCGGTATGTGGACTTGACGGCACCTTCAAGCGCGTCAAGTCCCTCGTCAAGTGAAATCGTCAAGCACGTAGACTTGTCAAGTGCACTTGATCGTCTCGCGGACCTTTAAAATATGCTCTAATTCTTATATTTCATACTTTCGATTATTTAGATTTATAATAGATGGGTTTTTTGAAATACATAATAAGCAGTTGGCACATTCTATTTTATTTCACTTTTTTTGTTTTATTCATGTTGGAGAGCAGAAAGCATTTAACCGTCAACTGATAAAATAGATACAGTATGATGCTATTTTACTGTATGTTTATATTATAAATGAGTAATTCAAGTCAACTAATGTACCTACAGTGGTGTAGAAGGGTCGGTATAAGCGCTAAATCAATTTCCTTATGTAGATGTTGCTAATGATCGCTATATGGCGCTAGTGATTTGTTGAAACCACCTAGAACGCAAAGTGCATCTAGCTGTCGCTTTGCATTATGTGAGCTCAGTATGATTATGTTTTATGTGTTTCACAAATGTGTATGATAATTGATTAAATAAAATTGATATCCGTCACGAGATGTAAAATCACGCGCATTTTTACAAGTGCTCAAAATCATATTTAAAATTTTCTCTGTAGGTCAAAGGTGCCTAGCCTAAGTCCTAACCTGTGTATTTATTTAGCTCTACCGTATCTGCAGCTTTGTCATATACTGCACAATTTTGTAAGTTTTTCTTTTTGTTATTAGAAATGTCTTTCATCGCATGCTAGTTCTATTTGGTAAATTATTCATTATAATATCTCAAACCTTACCAGAATTATTTTCTTATTTCAGCTCACTATGCCGATGGAAGACCAGTGAGTGAAACAATGAAATATACTGCAGACTTAAAAATTCTTTGATGAACTATTTGACACAAAGGGAAAAGAGCTTCTAAAAGCTGTAACAAGTGAAAGCAAAAACCACATTTTTTGGAGAGAAGCAATTAAAATTTTGAAAAAAATTAAATTCGAGGATGAAAAAGGCAAAACAGTGTCAGTGTCCACACTAAAAAGCAGCATAACAACTTTAAAGAGTTATATGAGGCTGTGGCAGTTCTTTCAAGAAAGGGGTTTAAAATGCACCCTCGTTACTTCAATTCCGATCCAATAGAAAACTTTTTTGGACAAGTGAGGGCGTATAATTTTAGGAATAGGTAATGATCCCACTGCCACAGCTTTACTTGCACCTTCCAGTCCCTATTAATTAAATGGTTGATCATATTCCATAATGAAACATTTAACTGTGAGGATGATCAGGCTGACTAACTGCTGAACCTGGTACAAATTTTAAAATTAATGTCGCGATCCAGTATTGAAAGTGACGATATACAAATGGTGCAGTCTATGTCACATCAGCCTGATCATTCTCTCGGCGGGTCCGTGAATGAAACGGTCAACGATGCTAGAAGACAGAGACTGGAAGTTCATTCACGGACCTACATTGCGAGATGGGTGGTGAGGAAAGTTTTAAAGAGTATAATGTTAACCAATGTAAACCAATGTAACCAACCCTGTGACCAATGTAAACGAAAATTAATTAGTGAAACTGAAATCCCGATACATAAGTGGGTAAGTCAGAGGGAGTTCACACAGTTCAAAAATAGACTGAGCTACCCATCAGAGCTGGGAGAGTCATCGAAGAAACAAATAATTTTTTAGAAAATAATCCTCATATAAACTTAATATAAAAAAATATATTAAATAACATAAAGTTTAAATATGATTTTGACGTAAACTGTCCCAAACACCGAAGTTATCAATTTTTATTAATAGTGACGAGATTCGCTATATATATAACTGGTGCAATACAATAAATAAAATTTTAAAGGGCACTGATATTGTTCGCCTCGAAATGCGTGTAGCGGCACTGCCAGAAATGCAAAAAAAAGCGCTAGAAAATTATATAAAAATAAATAATTATATATATGTACTATTGTTTTATTTTTCAAATCCGTTTAAATTATTTACCAAATTTAGTTGTACCTAACCTACGGGTAAAAACCACGAATCCAGGATCCCTATTCCAAAAGAAAAATAATGTCAAATTCAATTTCGCCCCTCTCCACAGATAACTAACTCCTTAAGAAACTAATATGGGAGTCGTTTGTCTGAGTTAGTATTTTCTATGATTCTATGTAGTTTGTGGTACCACCCATGCTAGCTACGCCACTGCATAGTTAGTCCTGGATAACAAAGCCAAAAATACAAAGTTATAAATAATACAAAGTTTAACAGATAAGCATTTGAAGTACATAAAGGACGCAAAAACTGCGAGAGATGTGTTAGACAGTTTGGAAAAAGTTGGAACAGTTTGGACAGTTTGGAGATGTGTTAGACAGTTGGAATTTTAAAGACAAATGAAATAAGCTTAGAAAAGCACGTTACCTTGTCGAAAGTGATTGTTTTGTGTAAAATAATGATTAGATACATAAATAAACAAATAAATGAGGAAGGAACATGTGGCCCAAGTCAAATTCGTTCAATGCTTAACATATTACGACAGCAATTAAGCGATCGATTTAAAAATGTAGAAAATAATGCATTGTATGCGGAATCGACCATCTTGGACCCAAGGTACAAGAAATTCGGTTTCAGAGACGAGAATATGTATAAAATAGCTATCAATAATCTTAAAAAAAAAATTAACAATGACGGCAGTCCCAGAAACGACAAGAACAACTATTGCTTCTACTCAAGAAAATATAGAAGAGAAGATTACGGGATCAGCTCAACCAATAAAGTCAAAAAGTACATCCATTTGGCAAGATTTTGAGACAGAATTGAGTAACCGATTAAGGCCTCAAAATCAAACTGCAGCTGGCATCAGGGAGCTTGACAAATACATAGATGATGAGATGCTGCCCAGAACTGAGGACCCCTTAAAATGGTGGGAAGAAAGGAAACTGATTTACCCGATGCTTTACAATTTTATGCGCAAAAGATTTACAAAAGTAATACCGTTATATAATATTTTGAATTATTAAGTACTAATTCAAGCATTCTTGAATTTTTTTTTCTATAATACTTCAAAGACTCTTTCTTACATGCAAAAAACTTTGAACCTTTCATTGGTCCGAGCGAAGCTCGTTCTATTACTATAGAATATGAAATAACTATTAAATATAATTAAAAACCTATTTGCATTGATCCCATTTTACCGCACGCTCCAGCACACGTTTCATCTTCTTCATCTTTAAATAGTGATGCGCCTTCATCAATCCTAATAGACTCGCTCCTCGCTCCAATGTTTAACTCGTTTGATGTATTTACCTCGTTGCTTAAAGAAATGTCCTCTATATTATCACTCCCATTCAACTTATGTATTCCGTACTCTTCAAGTAAATTGTTTATTTTAGTATTATCACTTTTTACACTATCACTATAGTTATTACACTTTCTGGAACATTTCTTACTAAACTTATTACTCGTATCACCTATAGTTTCATTTCTATTGCAACATGAATCCTTTTTGCATTTATTATTAGTTGATTCATTTAAATCTTCATTCGAGCCTATTGTTGTTTTAGATTTGGCGTTGTATTCATCTAACATCTTTTTGGCTTTAGAACTTTTGCCTACACCGAGTCTTGGGAGGCCTTTATTCAGTCCTTCTAGAAGAACACAAGCCTTGCACACTTCCTGCGATGAGACAAAGTTACAACGAACGCACAATCGTTGCGTTGGTAATGATACTTCTTCTTTCACTGACATAGTCTCGCCTGAAATTTTAAATGTTAGCTATTAAAATTACAAAATGAGTATACAATTCATGGTAATTTTAATAATAAAAGTTCTGTTTTTTTTTTTTTAATGATAATGTCTGACAAGACCGGCTAAAAATCCACTTGATGATGGAAGACTTCATAAATTAGAAAAGCGAATAATACCAGAGGATATAGTAACTAGACCCTTGATAGGTGTTCAGTCTACAACAAACTTCATTGATGTCATGATTCGTCTGCGTTGAAAGATGAAAGGTAGCCTATGTCCTTTTCGGTGTCCCAGAAAACGTGTATGCAAAATTTCATGGTGATCGGTTCAGTAGTTTTTGCGTGAAAGAGTAACAAACATCCATACATACTTTCGCATTTATATTATTAGTACGGATTCCCCAAGAATTAGGTTTCATAAAACGGTTCAATTATTACATTCTCAAATTAATGTAACACTAATTTGTTGGATTCTTTTACATTTTTTATTTTCAGACTTAGATAGTTCTACAATAGTATAAAAAGTATGCAATTTGGCAAAGATAATAAATTTAACTAATCAAGTTCACCCCTATGGAAGCAATACAGCACAATTGCTTCTATTTTCACAATACTGTTTCATAAAAGGTATGATGCCCAGTTTTTGAATCTAGATTACAGTGTGCCCTACTATATAACTAAAATTAACAAAAAATATGTGATCCACACCTGAATAAATAATATCCATGATACAAGCAGGTCTGATTCTTTCCATGTCCTTCAACAGTGCCCTGGCGTGACCTCTGTACGCGTTTGGGGCAAAAACACACTCCGTTGAGAAATACACCAGCTTCTTGTAGTGTGCGTACATAACTATTTCCTTTTCGTATGTGTATTTTAGGGGTTTTACTCTCGGTATTGTACCTTCGCTGCCCTGAAATTTTTATTTATAGTAAGCATTTATACTCAGCAATTTAAATAGGCATTATTTAAATTGCTTGTATTGTATACAAGCAGGGACCATCTATACCAATATATAAAGCTGAAGAGTTTGTTTGGTTGTACGCGCTAATCTCAGGAACTACTAGTTCGAATTGAAAAATTCTTTTTGTGTTGGATAGTCCATTTATCAAGGAAGGCTATAGGCTATAGAGAACGCGGACGAAGTCGCAGGCACCAGCTAGTATAAAATAAATCTATTAGTAAAGATAAAGATAAAGATAGCCTTTAATTGCGAAGAATCCTAATACAGAAAAAATAACATGTTACATTACATTACTTAAATTAAAAAAATCTCTTTTATTATTCCTCCTCGCCTGTCACAAGACATAGGCCTCCTCTAAGTTCTTCCATAGTTTTCTGTCCTGTGCCTTTCTCATCCATGTTGCTCCTGCTACCTTCCTTACATCATCTTCCCATCTTCGATTCTGCCTTCCTCTTTTTCGTTTCTCCTCTTTAGGGTACCAATGTGTAATCTTGTGTGACCATTTATGTGGATCTCTAGTCATATGACCCGTCCATCTCCATTTGAGTTTCTTTATAGTTTTAATAACGGGTATTACATTTGTTTTTTCCCTTATGTCTTCCAATCTTACCCTGTCCTTAATTTTTATTCCATGGATGCTTCTTTGCATTGAATTTTGGCATACTTCTAATTTTCTTAAATTCTTATTGGTAAGGGCCCATGTTTGGCTTCCATAGGATAAGCATGGAGTGATGCATGTGTTGAGAATTTTGCCTTTTTCTGATGCCGGTATCCCTTTGTTTTTAAAAATTTCCTTCATTGTCCAAAAGCGTTTCCAAGAGTTGCAAATTCTTTTACTAATTTCTTTTTCCATTTGGTCTGTGGGTGAAATTGTCTGACCCAAATATTCGTATTTGTCAACATATTCTACAATTGTGCCTTTTAATTGAATTTCTTTTTTTAGTCCATTTGTCATTACTTTCGTCTTTGTTGTATTCATTGTCAGTCCTGTTTTTATGCTTTCTTCGTCTAACTGGTATAGCATTTCTTGTAGCTCCATTGGATTTTCACTCAGTAGTACTATGTCATCTGCGAATCTTAAATGGTGTAGGCGTTCTCCATTTATAATCAAACCTTTCTCTTCCCAATCCAGATTTCGGAATATTTGCTCTAAAACCGCTGTGAATAACTTGGGAGACAAGGGGTCACCTTGCCTCACTCCTTTTTGTATTTCGAATTCTGCTCCAGTGGACTCTAGTTTTATTTTGGCTTTGTTGTTCTTATAGATTTGTTTTATTATATTTATGTACTTGTCTTCTATGCCTTGTTTCTGTAGTGCCACCCAAATTTTGTGATGTTTTAACGAGTCAAATGCTTTATTATAATCAATAAATGCTATATAATAAATCTTTCTAAATTCGCTGTATTTTTCGATTAGCTGTTTTAATGTATGTATGTGATCTATTGTGGAATAGTTGCTCCTAAATCCTGCTTGCTCGATCGGTTGATTTTCATCTAATATTTTGGTCATTCTTCCGAGTATTATTTTAGAAAATATTTTATACAAGTTAGGCATAAGG
The DNA here is from genome assembly GCA_945859745.1 of Synanthedon formicaeformis. NCBI lineage: Eukaryota > Metazoa > Arthropoda > Insecta > Lepidoptera > Sesiidae > Synanthedon > Synanthedon formicaeformis. Next base: position 12,191,873 of record OX243956.1, on the reverse strand, counting down.
CTTATAGGTCTATAGTTGTTTATTTGTTCTTTGTTTCCCTTTTTATGTAATAAGATAATTGTAGTTATGTTCCATTGTTTTGGTATCTTCAGTTGTTAGTATGTCATTGAATAATTCTATGAGAGGAGCCGTTATGGCCTCTAATGATGCTTTCAGTATTTCGTTAGTGATTTTATCCTCTCCTGTAGCTTTTTCATTCTTTTGTGATTCTATAGCCTTCATTACTTCTGTTTTTAGTATGCTAGGAACATTCTCAACAGCTGAGTGTTTGTTTGCATTGCATCTAGTGTTAGTATTGGTTTCGTCTCTATATAATTGGCGGTAAAATTCGGTTGCAGTATTTATAAGATCTTTTCTTTTAGTTATGGCCTCGTTATTTTTATTTTGAAGTTTGGGTACCCAATTAGAAGAATTTCGCAGCTCTTTTAGCGCTTTTTTCACTCCACCCGTTTTCTCAATATGGAATTTTATTGTGTTCATCCGTATTTTATTCCTGTATTCTCTTATACTTGCACTAATTCTCTTACTAACATCAGCAATATTTTTTCTATTATTTTTTCTATCTTCCATTAGTTCTTTTCTTTCTTTAATTAGTTGTCTAGCTTCTTCTCCAATCTTATCTTTGTTGTGTTTCTGTGCTTGTAATTTTTTTCCAAGATTAATGAGTTCTTTCTCTATAATATCGTATTTTTCCTGTACGCATTTTAGGTTTTTTACATCATAAAGGTTCTGTTTTATTTCCTTCAAAATTTCTTTTGGTATTTGTGCCTTGAAGAAGTTTGGATGTAGTAGGGTTGGCCTTATTTTCCTTTGATTTTTACTATTGAGAGTTGCACGCACCATTCTATGGTTAGTGTTGAAATTCAGCTGGTTAATCACTTCTACATTTTGAAACATTTTATGGTTCTTGGTTAGAATAAAATCTATTTCGTTCTTTACTTTTCCGCACGGTGATATCCATGTCCATCTTCTGCTTGAGCTCTTTTTGTAGTAACTATTCATTATTTTTAAGTTGTTTTGAAGCGCAAAATTAATTAGCCTTTCACCATTGTCATTTCTTTTTCCTGTCGTATGTGGGCCTAAAGTATTTTCTTCGCCGCTATTCCTAGGCCCCATTTGACTGTTGAAATCGCCCATAATTATTAGATTTTTATTAGCTTTATTCAGTATTTCTTTTATATCGTCGTAGAATTTATCTTTTATTTCTGGCTTCGTTTGATCAGTGGGAGCATATACCTGTACTATTGACCACGGGTCTTTGTGTGAGGGGAATTTTATGTTCAGCATTGCAGCCCGTTCTGATAGGCCAATAAATTCTATTATATTATCGCGATAATTATCTTTCACCATAAAACCTATACCATGTTTGCCTGGTGTTTCTCCTTTGTGAAATAGTATGTATTTGCCATAGTCTGTGATTTCTTCACCCATTCTCCTAACTTCAGAAAGTCCGAGTATGTCCCAATTTATGTTATCCAGGGCTGTTTCAAGTTCAAGTAGCGATTCATTAGTTCTGAGCGTGCGGGTGTTTAAAGTTGCTATGTATATTTTTCTTGATCTTAGAGGGTTTTGGTCTACTACCCCATGGTGACCAGCCAGGTTGGGGAGTTTGTTGTTGTGGATATAATTGTTGTTGGATTTGTTGAGACTTCCAGTTTCGCTTGCTCTAATATTCGTTGTCGTCGTTGTATTAATTGTTGGTGTGATGTGTGTTTTTAGTTTTTTGTCTGCTGGTCGTTTCTTTTCCTGTCGTTGAATGAGTGTATTTTCGAAAACTTCATGGGGTGTGTTTCTGCGGTGTCGTTATCCTGAAGCCCTCTGATGGTGTACATGGTGGTGTGGAGGGTACTCGTTTCCTTTTTTCTTTGTTTTCTCCTCTGAATTCTCTTACTATCAGTGTTAAATACTATCTTTTTATATGAAAAGAGAAAAAAAGAAGTAGACCATTCAGAAGGTGGGATAATGAAAACTCTGTAATGGCAGATTGGAAAAGACTGGGATATGCCTTCCACCTAAAGCACACAGTTCACATAACTTCTAGTTAAGATTTTATTTCTTAAATCTGACAAAAGGCTGTAACTAAACAATACATACCGTTATTATTGCTGTACACCTCTTCAACCTTGCAATATCTCCCCTCAGTACATTCATTAACACAGTCTCTGCTATATCGTCAGCGTTGTGTCCAGTTGCTATGCATTTAACATTCAACATGGCAGCGCCTCTGTCCAAAGCTTGCCTCCTAAACACTCCACAAAATGTGCAATTGTTCTTCCTTCCTATTTGTGCTACAATTTCATCCATAGTCCATCCATACAAATCTTTGTAGGACAGTATCTTTAAAGGCATGTCATAATCATCTCTGTTCTGCTTCACAGTTTCTAAACTATCATCTCGGTACCCTGTGATACCTTCGTCGATTGATAAAAGTATTAGTTTTAAACCATAATTGTACTGATTGTTTAGAGTTTTTAAAACGTGAGCTAAGACTGTAGAGTCCTTCCCGCCTGATGCAGCAACCGCGACTGAATCTCCTCTGTTGAACAATTTTGCCTTTGTTATTGTATAGTGAATTTCGGTCTCGAATGCCCAGTAAAAACATTCCTTGCACAAGGCGTCGCCCGTTTTTGGACGCTGTAACACAGTTAATTGGTTAAATTCACAATTCACATTATAAGTAAAGTATACTATAGAGCACAATGTAAATATAACCTCACTTATTTTACCTTAAGTACAGCATTATTGCCACATCCAGTTCGGCACGGGACCGGCATATCTAAGACTGTATGTTCACAAATTTTATTAATTGCAGGTGTATTTACATATGTTTTATATTAATCAAATCCAAAAATATATAACATCATAACCACCACTCGTCACGTGACTATCACAATCACCAACCAAAAGAACCAAGACTAAGGAGGGTAGAGACAAGGAGGACAATCTGAGTATTAAAAGTGTCCGTCGAAAGACGATAAATTGGTGGCGCTGGTGAGGCTAGTGTTCAACCAAAATTCAACTCGGCGCACTTCACTCCGTCAACTACTGCTACATTCATTCCATACTCTCAAACTCTCCCTGTTCACACTAGCGCCATCTATATTTATCGGATTTTGTTGCCACTTTTTCAGTTTAACACCCATGTAAGATGGCGCTCCTTATCTCTACGCTCCTTACAAGCAAGATTCAAGAACCAAGGAGAATTGAGTAAGGTGGACAATCTCTGAGTATTAAAAGTGTCCGTCGAAACCGATAAATTGGTGGCGCTGGTGAGGCTTAGTGTTCAACCAAAATTCAACTCGGTGCACTTCACTCCGTCAACTACTGCTACATTCATTCCATACTCTCAAACTCTCCCTGTTCACACTAGCGCCATCTATATTTATCGGATTTTATTGCCACTTTTTCAGTTTAACACCCATGTAAGATGGCGCTCCTTGTCTCTAAACTGCTTATCAAGAACCAACCATGTCATGCCAAATTGCCAATAGTGTCACTGTCAACTCTTGCTAGAGAGTATATTTTTGGTATATTTATGTTCCTTGGTGTCAACTTGTCAAGAACTCAATTCAAGCAAGCAAGTAAGGAGTAGAGATAAGGAGCGCCATTTATATGGGTGTTAAACTGAAAAAGTGTCAACAAAATCCGATAAATATAGATGGCGCTAGTGTGAACAGTGAGAGTTTGAGAGTATGGAGAGTATGAAATGAATGTAGCAGTAATTGACGGTGTGAAGTGCGCCGAGTTGAATTTTGGTTGAACACTAGCCTCTCCAGCGCCACCAATTTATCGTCTTTCGACGGACACTTTGAGATTGTTCTCCTTGTCTCTACCTTCCTTACAAGCAAGCAAGTTAAGGGCCCTATAGACATCACAATCTGTCGGGACCAACAAGTTGTTACAATCGATCGGCGCTCGCCAATAGACACACCAACAAAATTCTCCAACTGGCAGTTTCTACCTACAGCGAACAGGAACGGACACATGTGTACACCATGCCCCCGACACTATCAAGACGGAAAAAAGTTGCAATTGCAGTTAAATATAAAAATTACTTATTTTTATGTTTTATAAAAATACAAAGACATAAAAATACTAAAAATTTGCGTGATACAAAATGATGAAAGTGATCCAACCGAACAAACAGAATATTTATATTCAAATAAAATCTTAAACCACAGACTAAAGTCACGAATGAACAAAACGAACATAGAAAACCACGGAGCAAGCAAGTGTGAAGCAGACATAGAGAAAGTATAGACTCTATACTCTATACTCTCTCTACGGAAGCAGAGCTGTCGTAAGTCACGGCCATTCACGGCTCACGGCGCCACAGTTATGTGAACGAATGAAATGAATGTAATATTTATATATTACATTCATTTCATTCGTTCATTCATTCAATTCAATATCAGATCAGTCAGTCAGTCAGTTCAGTAATCAGCTTGCATTTTGCTTGCATCTGACTGTTTTTTTTAATATTTATTTTATATTATTGTGGTGGTCTCAATGTTGCATTTACTTACTTTTACAAAATTACAGTAAATAAATATTGTTTGTTTATCGAACAAACTAAATTCAAACAAAATCCTGTTTTAGTTTAAGGAGTGACGGGATGTTTTAACATTGTGGCGCTATGTTGATGTGTCCACTTTCAACTGTGATTACGCTGCATTTACCATTTTATCTATGTGATTATCATTGAAGCGAGAAATAGTGCCGGAGGGCTTACATCATGCACGAACTTCTAAAGCATGTCCTCAACGAGCGCGACTTGACAAGAGCCGGCGATTTATTTGCCTTACCGGACGCCGATATTGTAGACGATTTAAACGAAGTGGTAAGCAAATGTTATGTATGTAGTTCACAAGTCAACTTTAAGGCGTATGTGTGGTCGATTCCTTTTTAATCTGTTAGACCCCTAATGTAGCAATAATTTTGAATACAATAAAAGTCAGGAAACTGAAACGCTACGGGCATTGATGCGTGCGTCGCGAGAAGTGTGATCTGGTGCAGCTGGCTGATCATGCAGAGTAAAATACAGAATAGACGCAAGCCGAGCAAATTACGTACTTCCTGGCTCAAGAATCTCTGCAAATGAAGCAAACCTGTTTCGAACTGTTGTCTCCAGGGTTAGGATAGCCATGATGATAGCCAGCCTCCTAAAGGAAAAATGGACATGGCACTCAGAGAAAAAGAAAAGTAAAATTCTTATTCCACAGACCACTTGTGTGAGGAAAATGGTTTAGATAGTACTAAAAGTCCATTTCCAAAGTTGACCCTGCTAGGAATCAAACCCGAGACCCTTAATACAAAGTGTTAACCCTAACCACTCATCCAATAGATCTGAATCTGACTAAAATAATATCCGAAAAATAGTGACTGATCACTATTAAAATCTCTTAGTTTTGTTTTATAAAAATATCATAGAAATTATTTTTTAGGTCTTATAAGAAAAAAAAGCAAAAGACTTTCTTATTAGATAACTATAACATCTGATAATTGGTGTATATATTTTTTAATTTTCAGTTGAAACAAATAACAGAAATTTCTTCAAGGCCAGATTACTGCCGCAATGATCATGACCAAGCATTGATTGAGATATGCGTTACTAGAACAACATCATGTATAAAAGAGACGGGAACGATAGAAAAGTACTGTGGTGCGTTGGTTTCTCTGTTGGAATCCTGTCTGCACCACAATTTGATGCCACTCGGACATCTCAGAGATGACGATCCGCCTCATGCTAAGATTGCATCTGACATCATTGCTTGTATAGTGTTGGTGAGTACAAAACTATTTCTTATTTCCATTGAAAAAGGCCAAACTCCTTTGCATAGCTTTAGCTACTGTAAGTCATATACTAGCTTTTCCATGAGACTTCTATTTCTATTTTTAGATGATCTCTCAGCAACAGTACTTTTTTTCTGTATGTAGTACTTGATGGTATGTTGCTAAAACAAACTGTAATTTCATTATGGACACTTCAGTAAATGAAGAGAAAAATGTGTTTATGTACCACTAGCTGTTGCACGCGACTTCGTCCGCATAAATATATAAAATATAATACATTCGTGTCTGTGAAACCATGGAAATACACATACAAAATTTTAACCCAATCGGTCAAGCCGTTTAGTAGTTGACATACCGATAGCAGCGCCACCTACCAGGTCCAATTGTATTTTTCAATCGGCTCAGCCGTTTAGAAGTTATGTGAAAAAGATAAGTACGGAAGGATAATTCTTACTACCCGTTTTCCTATTACCCGTTTTCCCGTAGTAATGAAGCATTTTCCCGCGGTAAAAAGTAGCCTATGTTCATCAGGGATAATGTCGGCTTCTAATGGTAAAAGAATTTTTCAAATCGGTCCAGTACTTTTACAAACAAACGAACAAACAATCAAATCTTTCCTCTTTATAATATTAGTGTAATAGTATATTTATATTTTTGACTGCAGGTGTCCTTTCCAAACCAAGCCGACAAAGAGCACTATGGCAGTAAGAGCGTAATGGAGTTGTTTCTTCCCGTAGCAGTGCAGTTCCTGCACAAAGGGAACCGGGAAATATCTCGTCACATGGCCCGCTACCTCTCTTTGGCAGCAGTACACCATGCGATGCTGCTTAAGCCACACGTGCAGACCATTATGGACTCCATCATGTCAGGTAAGGTTTTACCGATTGGAAGTTTCTACCATCATCTCGGAACCAAATAAAGATCAACAATAGTGTATGTTATACTGTTTTTTTTTTTTTAATATTATGCAGTTAATCTAAATGTTTCCAGAACTGGTCACTTAATAATATTGAAATTGGACCTTCATTTTGGCGTCACTTTAATTGATGTGATTGAGATGGTTCTTACCTATAGTTTATATCTGTTCAATCATTTGAAAAATCATCAGTCCATTCCCTAGGTTAAAAAGAGATTTCACTACTTCGATGTAGTGATGATCAATATTGGAAAAACATCGATGTCATAATCGAAAGCCCAACATCGTAGTTCGATATTTATCTAAAACCGAACATCGATGTTAATGCCAATTATTAATTCCAAAATCATCGATGTTAACAACATCAATGTTAAGATTTTGGCATTAATAGTATTGGTCCACTACACAACATTTTCGACTTTCATTAATCCTCTGAACAATTACATCTTTTTAAAATATATTTATTAAATAAGGTTCTCAGGCAGTCTGACGGTCCACTTGATGGTAGGTGGCTACCGTCGCCAATAACACAAGTCACGCCATGGGTGCTTTCTGTGCGCTACCGGCCGTAGTAGGTTTGAGGATAAGGATTAGGAAGGGGAATAGGGATATCGGCTGCGGCACACATGCCTAAGAGGTGGTTCCTGCCGCACTACGGGTCGCCCAAATGATTGCGAATGCTGTGTGTCCTGCCACCACTAATTCGATTTGATCCACATCTATATACTAATATTATAAATTGAGAAGATTTGTATGTTTGTAATGAATATACTAAAAAACTATTTCACCTATAGAAATCTAGATTATCAGCGAGTAACACAGGCTATATCTTATAAAGTTACGCGGGCGAAGTCGCGTGTAAAAGCTAGTATGAAATATAATAGGACCGCTGATGATTTCTGAATGTATGGTGAAATAAATTCCTTATATTTCCAGGTAACTATCCACTATGCCGCATATTAACAAACTTGTACGAGGTGTGCCCGGAACCTCTGGAGGGTCACGCACCAGCCCTCGTGGCTTTGTTACCGCATGCGGAGCAAGTGGAGAAGAACTCTCTGTTCGCTCTGTTCGAACAGATAGCTGTTCGAAGACCGGAGGCCTTGAAGAACTGTATACCGCAGTTGTTATCCTACTTATGCCCCAACACAGCTAGTCAGTCTGATCCGGGATGCATGTGTATTGACCTATTACAGGTAAGTGCAGTTATTTGTGCTATTAAGTCTTAAGTAGGTGTAGAGCATTGTAAAATGTAACAAACTACAATTAATGGTCCTTCGAGCCGGATTCGACTTCCACCTGAATGTTCTTGTAAAAATATTCGACTATAATATTAGAAAATGTAACAGACTATTGTAAATGGTCCTTCGAGTGGGACTCTACCTCCACCTGTTTTTTCTTGCAAAAAACTGTTATACACTCAAATGTAATCCATTTGGTTTTTCAGCTGATGGTATGTGTTAGCCGTACGCGAGTGGCGTTACTGGCGCCGCACGTGGACGCCGTCCGTCGTGGCGCCAGGCCGCCTCATGCGCGCCCCGCCGCTCTCACCCTCGTCGCCAAAGTGCTCACGCAACTCGGCTACACGCACCGGCAGCGAGCGCAGGAGGCCCTCAACTTCGTACTGGACAGTCTAGGCGCCGCCGACCGCACAAACCACGCGGCGCTAATGCGCGAAGCCACATCGCTGTGCAGCGCCTACCCTCAGCTATTCACGGACAAAGTGCTCACGGCGGTACGAGCAAAGAACTCGCCCAAATCACACGGCGAAGTGAATCGAACGCCGGCCGGAGTGACAATAGTGAAACTGGGCGGGGCTCAGCCAGCGGTCGCCCCGCCCACGGCAAACAGCAACGCGAACAGCAACAGCACTGGCCCGAGTTCAGGCGGTTACACGCGGAGAGCAAAGTTGGGCGACTCGCGAAGCACTGGCAGACTGCACCCCGGGCCTAACTCGCACCGAAGCATGACTAGGCTGAACGTTGCTGGTATATTTTTTTTATTTTGATTATGTTAAGGTAGACAGACAGGCTGACGATCCACGCCTATAACACAAGCGACGCCATAGGTGCTGCAAGTGCGCTGCCTACCATAGACCGTCTTCTGTTGAGGGATGATCACTTTGGACCTTGTGACAAATTGTGTCTCACTTTGTTCGATAATGTTTGTTAATGTTTGTGTTTCGTTGACAGGGGGTTCGGTCGGCGGCTTACACAAGAGCATGACGCGGTTGTCATCTTCGCAACAAATCAATAATTCGCAGCAAAACAATAGTAACACACACACCAATACAGGTGAATTGGTTTGCATGTTATTTTATTATCACACTGTTTGTCTACACTGGTATACAATTCGTAACAATATTCAGATTAATAAAATATTTGATTCTGGAAATTTTTTCCATGCCAATGGGGCAAAATTTTCTTTGACATGTAGAACTTTTTATTAAAATTTTAATTATCTATCACAATTAAAAAAAAAAAACAGTACCCTTCGACGACGTAGTTTTCTAATAGTAGGTATGTGAACCCACATATTTCGTATTTTTGTGTATCGTTTGATAACTTATTGTACTACCCTATGGTGACTTCTTCAAGAATTTACATTTATTTTATGTGAGTTTGTAAAAGGAACAATGTGTAACCCTCTGGCGTGCTGTGCTTGTTTGTCGCTTCGCACTAGTCCAGATAGCTACCACCGACTAGGTTCAGCAAATAAAGCACGAGACTATAGGGCGCCTTTGCCAGAGAGAAAAAGAGGGCAGCCTAAGAAATGAAACAAAGACTTACCACAACACAAGTTTAATAAAAGAATTCAAACAAAGTATCAACAATATCAAAATCAGTAAAATAAAGGTTACTAATTAACAATATAAGATTAGATTGGATTAAAGTATTTGAAGTAACACGTTGAGGACGTGAGTAGTGACGGCTCAGACGTAGGAATCAACAAAGCCCCGAGGGTAAGCTGGTGAGTATAAAAATTAAAAACTACTCAGCTGGATGAAACGCTCCGGGAATGCCGCTGAAGCAGGTCCACTGCTGCAGCCCGCAGAAACGTGGCGTAGACCCCCTCAAAACGCGAAGAGCCCGCAGACGAGCGTCGGTGTGGAGTGGATGCCGGAAGCCGGCGATAGTACGTGCTGAGTAGGCAGCACGGACTAGCTCCTCCCGTCGTGGTCCAGAACGCCCGCGTAGTGGTCTCGCACAGACCTCGGCGACTCCCTTCCTCGCACAGGCGACTCCAGGGATCGTGGCGAAGTAGATGAAGTAGCACGGTATAGATAGTGAAAGAGGGTACTTTCCCCAAATTTAAATAAACCGCCAAGCTTGTAATAAAAGTATGCGTGTACGTAAGCAGTGTCCTTGCGTCTGAGTGTCGTCGTAGATATTTCTCCTACTTTTATTGACACTGTACTCCCTCCATTCACGCCTCCTACTCCCCCGACAGTTGAAAGGTGCGGTGACGTGACTTTGGCATTGACAGCCTGTTACAGCTGTCAATGCACTGTCACATGGACTCAGTTTTAATGCACAGACCAGTTTAATGGTCTGTGCAAATTTCATATGTTAAAAATGAATTTATCTTTGTTTTTACTTTTATTTTTTTCACATGAATTGTCATGAACACACAATTAAGAGATTAATTATAACTTAAGTTATAATCTATTTATAACTTGTAACTTTAAATTTGCGCGTTTATTGCGGTGATCTTTTCAAAATTAATATTCAAACTTGTGGTGTTTTGGCAGTAACGAAAACCAAGTCGTCGTCGGGAAGTCGTGGCGGTGCCGGGAGTTCCGGTGGTGTGAACGTGAGCGCTCCCGGGGCGTCATCCGGGGGGACTGTGGGGGTCAGCGGGGGGTCGGGGGGAGCGAGTGCATCCGCCGCAGGTGGAGCGCCGGGAGGTAGCGGGGCACGTACACCGCGCGTCACGCATCGTCACAATATACTCATCGGTAGCGGCGGCGCGGTAAGTACACAAAATATATATATACATAAATACATACTATCCCATCTTTGTCTAAAACCACCCGTACAATGGCTGTGACCGTTATATTTATTAATTTTCCGCTCAAGTATTACGTAACGCAATTTGGGAGGGGGGGGGGGGTGTCAAGTAAAACGTTACGATGCTTTACAGGGGTGGTAGGGGAATCCCTCTAGTGTATTGTACGTCATTTTTATTTTTGTTCTCCCACGTTGGGTACCCTTTTCGTTGGTAAAAATGGTCACTTGGTAAACTTGGTCCTAAACGTAACGTTTAGGGTCAGCGCCGACCGACGGAGTGGCGGCGAAGAGACTAAAGCGCTATCAATTGAAAATCGACTTTAGTTTCTTTAGCTGAAGGTTCAGCGAGCGCCGCTTGCCCGCGCTTGCCGACGCGAAAGTTTTTTTTTTTATTATACCACTTTCAATCACATACTGACGTAACTAAAGTCGATTTTTCAAATAGTAGCTCATTAGTCTCTTCGCCACCACTCCGTCGGTCGGCGCTGACCCCTAGGAACGTTCGGTGCGTTACAAATCTTTAAAAATTGCGTTACGTAATACTTGAACGCACCCAAGAGAGCGAATGATTTTCTCACAATATTGGCCTTCATTTCTTATACAAATTATCTTACAACTAAACGGCGTCATTTCAAGCAAAAACGATTTCATTAAAACGAGGTGTTATAAGTTTGGCGTTTATATCTGGAATCGTAGCTCCCAAAAGGATGGAGCGATTTTGATCAGTTTTCTTATATGTTTGAAAGCTGACGTGATAGTGATGGTTCTTACCAATAGTTTACGAAGACCTGTTCAGGCGTTTGAAGACAATCCGTTCATTTCCTAATTAACGAAGGAATTTCACCAACTTCCACGCGTGTTTGGTATACTAGTTACTTCGGTGGTATTTCCATGACACGGTAACTTTGACCCAGTGCTGCAGCATCAACTAGACTACGAGGCACCCAACTCTTCAGCAACTTACTCAATAGAAAGTTGGTGATGAGTTTTTGTTAACATTGTTTGTCTAAATAAAGTGAAAATATATTTTCAGAGTGCAGGTGCTACGATAGCGTCGGGCGCGCCGCTTCAAACGCAATCGATTTCGGTGAACCCGCTCGGGTGCGATCGTAAGTCCTCGGACGCCCTCGGTCCTACGGCCTCGTCGGTCTCCATACAACATTCGAACACGGGACTAGGTCACGTGTCGGTCGTAGCGACGCCCGCGCCGCACACCAACTCGGGACCAATATCCATAGTGACCAATCCGGTGACTGTGAGACGTGCGAACAACACCAGCGTCACAATGATCAATTCGGACACAAATCACAGGATAAGCGTGTTCGAACCGTATCCTATGAGGGATACGGTTCAGCATTTTTGCGAGAAACACTTGGATAAGATCAAGGCGTACATGGATAACGTGTCATTGAGGTTGCCACCGCCCGCCAAGTGCACGATAGAGGAACTCCGCAGCAAGAAGTTGGCGAGGTTACAGTTCGCGTGCGGAGCCCGTGGTCCGCATTGCTTGTACTCGCGTTCGCTATTCTCTATGAGAACGCGCGCCCCGCGAGTCTGGATACATTTGATGTTTCTGGCGTTGCAAGCCAGACACGCGGCCGCTTTGTCCTCGCGCGATCTGTCCGTGGCGAGCCTCAAGCATTGCTGGGATATCCTCAAGTGTGAGAACAAAACTTTCCTTACCCTGGTCACGAGCGCTTTCCCCGGCGCCAAAGAGCAGGAGACTCTGGTGAACGAATTGCGCGCGGCAGGTTTTTTCGATGTGTTTGAACTGAAAAATACTACAGCATCGGGCGCCACGGTCCCACCGACTCAAGCCACATGGGGATGTTTCCTGTGCACGCATCCGGAACGTGCGCTAGGTTTCCTGGCAGCCGACGGACAGCCGGTCATCGAAGGTCAGCTGAAGGAGAAAAAGGGTCGCTGGAGGTTGTTCCGTCGATGGCGCACCAGATACTTCACTCTGTCCGGCGCGCATCTGTCTTGTAGGGGCTCCGGAGGTGGGGAGAGCATAGACATAAATCAGATCAGATCGGTGAAGGTGTCGCGTGGAGCCAGAAACATACCGAAGGCTTTCGAGATCTTCACAGAGAATCAGACGCTGATATTGAAGCCGAAAGACGGGAAGAACGCGGAGCAATGGGCGCAGTGTCTGAGCATTGCAGTGGCTCACTCCCAAGCGAGGGATTCCCCCGCAAAAGCCAACAGTCTCCCGGCTAGGGGACTCACGCTCAAGAGTTTCTAATCATTTGTTTGTACACACAATGGGTACGGTCAATGTTCAGATTTTCACTATATAACTTGCCGGAAATTTCTTGGCACCTCGACAAAATGCAGTTATGCAGTAGGTCTTATTAGAGCCAAGATCTGGTAAGAGTCGATCCAGGATCTGAGCTGTCCAGGACCTGACAGGTCTAATACGTTGTCAGAAATACAAGAAAGGACATGGGGTCCAGAAAAAAAAATTGTTCCCAAGGAATCGTTTAAAATAAAAAACTAACGCCTGGCCAATGTTTTATAGCAACAAGAGGTCGAGCGTTATATTGCTTATTTTATTTTTTTCTTTTTCAATGCGGACTTATATAAAAAATTTACTCTGGTTATGAAGATAGTATATAAGTATTGAGCTCAGATTGTGTCCAATGAGTTAAGCCGCGTTTACACGGTCAGAGTACATTCGGACTGAGCGCGCTCATACGAGTCAATTTCATACGAGTGTAAACGGATATCGGTTTAAACACATCCGAGCTACTATCATACAAAGTATCATTCTAGCTAGATCTTCAACTCAACATGGCACAGACGGATCTGTTACTACAAGGTGTCGAAGTTGTTGCAGATATATTAATAAAAAGAGTTGGAAAATCACTACAAACAAAAAAGGAAGAGAAAAATTTGGGCCCGTAAATGGATTTTAAGGCATAAAAAGCAGGGTCCATTTTTTTTTTTAGACGAGATGCTCGTAAATTGTTAGTTGTCGCCATTTTGGATAACTACTCGTATCCGAGTTGGCTGGCACGAATAGGACGCGGTCCTAGTGCACTCGAATCGAAGTGCGCTCAGTCCGAGTGTACTCTGACCGTGTAAACGCGGCTTTAGTGTTAGCATTTCTGTTTTATTATTTTACCAACAAAAGACAGATTAATTATCCAGTTTTTGTAAGGTAGTACTAAAAAAAAGAAATATTTTCAATTATTAACCCTTTAACCGCCAGTGTCGGATTTAATTATTTTCGTGTCCATTTGACCAGAGCCGTATATGTATGTATATACGACAAATTCCTCCACTTGTATAATGTTTTTTTTTTAATCATTCTTAATATTAAATAATGCATTCTCTTGAAAAAAAAATTACGAGTCGACAGCTAGGGCCACGACAACTCGTATAAAACCAAGCGGTTAACACATTCATTGCCACACCAAAAATTTCAAGTCTCATATGAATGGCCAGCGGTATAATAATGTTGAACTCGTTTGGTTAGTCGTCGACCGTACGAATGAGGATAATAGACTCGCGACGAGAGTCCACGGCTTTTGAATTGCATATCTCAACATTTCAAGGTGGTTTTTGAATGAATAAGTTGTGTTTTACATTAATTGCGAGTATTTTTGAAGAAAAACCGTTAAATAGTTTGGACTCACGTAGCGAGTGCTAAGCCCCTTAGTATGCGATTTTAGTGAACTCGGCAATGGACGGGTTAAAGGGTTAATGAATAACTCTGAGAAGTGATTCCCCGGATTACGAGACGCACCGTTGTAGTTACCATTTATAGTTTAATTATTGAATTTTAATACTTTTTTTTAAAATATTTTCTACTTTGATTTGTTTTAATTAGTGTCTTTCTTTTTTTTGCAAGTTTTTATCTTTGTTGAATATTCTGTTAAACTTTTTAAAATACTATTATTGTTTTCTTTTAAACGTTATGCAACCGTGCGTTATATCTGTTAACTTTTCGGAGAAAATAATTATTATAATAATAATAAAGAAAATATATTGTTGTGAATTTTTCAAAATGTATTTTGAATAGACTTAATTAAAACTCAGTTTATACTTTTTTTTCAGTAACTTTTTTTTTTTTTTTCACTACATTATAATTAAGTTTAAAAAAAATTCAAGATATTAAAATTATGTTAACTTATGGTTAATGAAGTCTATAATTTAATAATCGATCTTGTAAGGTCCACGTTGTACCGTATCGATCGAATTAGTTTTAAATAAATATTATCAGATACCTACCAGCTATACAATGTGTTTAATGAAAATTTATAATATTCAAATTTGAGCTTTAAGTCTTGTGGCGTACAGTGCTTATTGCATTCGTATGCGAAAATATTGTTTAGATCTCATCGTCGGTTCAAAATATGTAACCAATTCGTAATACTTGACAGAGATTATACATAAATAATAAATGTACTATTATTATTTTAAGACTCAACGAAATGACAATAATATTATTTAGGATTGAATGAAATTTAATTTTGAATAGTAAAAAAAAATTACTCATTTGACTTTGTGATATTTTATATCGATCACATTCCCCGTAAACAAGTCGTTTTATAGATGAGGGCTTTAAAAAAATGTTTATAAACTTTATTAAGTCCTTAGGGGGGCATTCAACTGTTACGTAACGACTCCCCCCCCCATGTAACGCGCCGTAACGTTTACTGTAATTTTCCTCCCCCTCTAACTAAAACGTTACGTAACAACCAAGTCGATACCTTAATTCGCAAACGAAATAACTCCTCTGAGGAAAACTTTATTTTACATTGGAATTTATGGCTCGTATTAACCGATAGACCTTTTAAAAATTTAATTCTAATTGTCATTAAGTTTCTCCCGTATCAAAAAGTCATTTTCAACCAAAAGTGGAGTTATTTTACCAACGAAAAGGGTTGCCAACTTGGGAGAACAAAATAAAAATGACGTACAACACACTCGGGGGATTCCCTGTAAAGCATAAATGAAATGGGATGCTTTTTTGGGAGGTTTTAATTCCCTGGTTTTTTTTTATTTAAATAAATTAAAAAAAAAAACAATGTTACGTAACGCGTTTTTCGAACCTCCCTTCCGCCCATGAAACGCATCGTAACGTTTTACAAGACTCCCCCTCCCCCAAATCGCGTTAGGTAACACTTGAACGTCCCCTTATTAAGTTAAGTTTTTGATGTATATGTACTTAATTTTTTTTATTGTTGGTGAGTGCCTTATTTAAGTGTTGTGATAGTTGTATAAGTTGAGATTCCAAGTACAATAAATGTACATTAGTAGGTATACAATTCGTTACTTAATTGTCACGGTATTTATTAAGTTTTGTAATATAAACTGTTTCATTGATTACTAGTGACCGAAAGACAAGTTTTTTTTTTAAGTAGTTATGTAATATTGTAAGATTTTAATCCAATGGTCTTGGTTACTTACTTCATTTTTTTTTAAAT
Source organism: Synanthedon formicaeformis (assembly GCA_945859745.1). Taxonomy (NCBI): domain Eukaryota; kingdom Metazoa; phylum Arthropoda; class Insecta; order Lepidoptera; family Sesiidae; genus Synanthedon; species Synanthedon formicaeformis. The sequence continues at coordinate 12,175,719 of OX243956.1, read as the reverse complement.
AAACTGCCCTCTGAAATTTTATATCATAAGAAAAACGCAATAAATAAAAAAAAATTGCAATTAACAATGAAACAAAATTTTAAAATTGACGATGAATTTTAAAAGTAACATTAAAATTTTAGACGTTATTGTTTTGAAATAAGGTACCTATGTATTTGTATGTATAAAAAAAAAACAAATTCAATTTCATTCGAGGTTTTCTATCGGTGACTTATTTTTCACTTAAAATATCAAATGTTTTATTATCACACCCCGCCTTGCTTTATTTAAAAAAAAATGCATAATGTTATGTACTTTTCGATTCGATTTTCTATTGGATTACCGGCTTTACTATTGCTTTTAAAAGGCTCCTATTTTTTGTTTTTCTCATTGAGAGCCTATCATTGGTTGACTAAGTGCCTTTTCACACACACACACACATACACACACACAACACACACATACACACACAACACACACACACACACACAACACACACACACACGGTTTCCGTCTAATCTAAATGGCAACCGTTGAGACGTCTGTGGATCTTTCACACGTCTCCAAATTTGGTACTCTATTTCAGGCGAAATGGGAAATAGGCAATTTGGGATTTGGTTGTAATGGACCGGGGTAGCTGCTACATGTGCCGCGTGCGTTCAGTTGAATATCAAGTATTCACAGAACGGTTGTGGTCATGGATCGATAGAAAATTTTGATTTTACTGTTTTCTTTTTGGTGAAAAATTTTCGAGGCGCTAAAATCACGACCGTGCCGTGCCCGTGTCCGTGTACGTGTGAACGGTTTTCATACTAGAGACCATAGACCAGCGGTCGGCAAACTTTTGGCAGGCGTGGGCCACAAGGTGGCAAAACAAACCAAAGGGGGGGCCGCACTTGTCATATTAACCCTAGATTCTACCTGATATCTACGTATAAATTGGTCATTTCCCATAGAAAAAATGACAATGCTATTAAATTAGACGCAAATAAGACGTCCGCGGGCCGCGTGTTGCCGACCGCAGCCATAGACCACTAACCACACGGTCGACGTGACGGAATCGTTTCCGTGTGGATTTGAACGGCCACATCACGATCACGATGTGAAATCTTGTATAATAATGTCTACATTACTGAACCGCTACGGTACCGTGTGTGTGTGAAAAGGCACGACGTTGACTCTTCCTAATCGAATAACCATACATAATATACATAATGGCTATATCGAGATTTCATCTCCAAGACTGAAAACCCTCTGGTCATTTGATTTGTACGCGTGAATGGTATTTTTTTTATGTGATTGTATAATAATTACATTCCCGTCCGACAGTTGTGCTTATTTTTTTTTACGGTTTTGAAATGTAATTGAAAGGAAATTTTACAAAGGTTGTATTTTATGGATGACAAATTACATAAGTATAGACAATGTGATAAGTTCGTTTTTTGACACACAATTTATTATTGCTTTTGTTGTATTTGTAATACAGTCGCTTCATAAACATCTGTCAAAACGAATATATTATGTTGTCTAATCTAAAGTTTAGTTTGTAAGTTTTGTATCTTTTTACATTGCCATTTCGCATTTTTCTAGAACAGCATGTCACTTTTTTTTTAAAATGTAATATAAAAAAATTATCTGCACATGATTTGATATTGTGATTTTTTTTTATGAGATGGGTTTGCACTTGGCCACAACCAGCTGTAACAAGGATGAGGCCTATGATGGAGCGAGCTCACCCAAAAGATGCATATTCACTCGAACTTTGAAAAGGTTTTGGGTTATAAGATCTCGGAAACACAGACGGTAGGGAGTTTCAAACCTTTGGCACTACGCATTATAAAGGTTGTTTTAAAGCGCTTAGAAAATTGTTTTTAATTTTTCCTCGTATTTTTCTCTCCATAAGAACCTTCCTCAGACTTCATTAAACACAACAAAAAAGAAATCAGCCAAATCGGTGCAGCCGTTCTCGAGTTTTGCGTTTAGCAACACATTTAAGGATACATTTTTATATATTATATAGGTGACAAAAATATATATAAAATAATTGACGTCCCCAAAGAACAATATTATCAAGTACTTAATGTGGTCAAGAATGTCTAGTTAGTTTAAAATGTTCTTACGAGTCCGGTGCTAGAATGACTTATTGAATTAATTAGTAGTATGTATTATATATTTTGCATAAATATATCAAGATTGTGCTTCCATCCGTAGTGTATAAGAATGATTTGTATATGTATAAGCTAAATATTTCTAAGCAGTCGTTGGTATTGTACTTAATTCAAAATATAGTCAATAAAAGTTTTGTTTGTAATGAAATAATTGTTTTATTTAGGAAAAACATTAATTTTTAAACCCTCATGGTTTCAGATTTGCCCTAACTGACCCATTTGCATTGATAGTCTGTGTATTCAAGTTAAAATATAATTATTGTAGTAATCTATACTTTTAATAATAATAATTAAAAGTTTTTTTTTGCTCATTTCTGGATCTACATCTGGTAGGATTTCATATAGGTAACAAATTCTGCTGTATTTAGCCAAATTCTGGTGGCGGGTAAAACCGTGGGGTACGGCTAGTTTTTTATAAAGTAAGGCAGGCAAATCGATGTTCCTCTTGATGGTACAAAACAATATATTAGTTTGTTTTAGATACAAAACGTCCATGACCAGTTAGGCAACAAAATGTTCGCTGAATTCGGTTAATAATAAAAGTAATCATTATCCGATCATAATAAATAAAAAAAAGCATAATATAATATTCAATTTTCTTTAGCAAAAGATTATAAATGGAAGAGCCCAATTATTATTTAGCATGTACTCAAGACATGATACCAAAATTTGATAATAGATGTCTCTAACTGTAATAGTTCTCAAAGCTGCTGCCAGATGTCGCGGTTTCACGAGCTTATATCGCGCTATCGACTTGTACTCTCCGTTTATGAGGGCCGATTTGTCACAAAAGGAAATCATACTTACCTGGCACAGGGGATACCGTGATCAAGAAGGCGGTTCCCCCAGGGCGAGGCCCTTCCATTGCACTGCGGTTGGGTTGACCCTTGCGATTACCCCTAATGTGGGTAACTCGGGTGCGTAATTTTTGGTAGTGGGGACTGCGTACGCGCTGTCCCTCAAAAAAATTCAAAGTACAGAAATACATACATATTTACATAGATAGACATACTCCCTCTGCGATGTAAAGAATAGGCAGAGAGATGTGCCACGGTGCCAGTGTCTCCATATACACGGTAATTACCGTAGATGCACCGTAATCTGGTTTTGATCTATCGTCAAGGTCATAATGTATTACCTTGATGGTAGATTTACTGTGATCATGTACTGCATAAAACGAATCTCAGTCAGTCAACTTAATAATTTTTTTAATGACAACACTGCTCCATGACTCCCTCGTTGCCGAGAATTCCACGAGAATCCTCAATATCTAAAAGTTTATCTCCACGCAATCTATTCTCGTCCTTATTTAAATATAGGAAGGAGTGAAATTTGCACATCTGTTGCTAATTTATCATTGTTCCAACGCCAACGAGAGAGTGAGAGACTGATATTTGATTTTTAAATTAACTGATTTAAATGTGTACACGATTTTTTAACAAAGAAATTGTTCAAAATGTTGTTTTTTCCTTTGAAAAATTACACGGTAATTTACACGGTACACTTTTAGCAGATTCACCGTAATTTTGTCTAGAAACACCGTATTTTTACCCTTGCAACACGGTAATTCTCGATTGACATATGGAGACACTGGCTTAGAATAACAACACCTGTTATTCTAAGGACGAAAGTATCTATATAATCTGTAAATGTAATTTGTATACCTGTGTCCACTGTTCTGGCCTGGTTGGTAGTTGGTCCACCCACAGTCCAGTCCAGTCCAGCCTGATTAGTCAATTTGAATTTCGAATCTCAATGGTGATGCGTTTTTGCCACCTCTAATTTGAAATCTTTAATCTCCATTTTTGTACTTTACAAGAACTTTCGTTCAAGAATGTACGTCAAAAATACTCAAAAACTACTCAATCCATTTTTGGTGATTTGGACTTCGCGTCGACTTGTTATTAGTAGAATAGAGGTGCGTCCAAGTGATAGCGCGATTTAACCTGGCCGCGCAGCGCCATCTGTCGTTACTATATATGCACTAACAAGTAGTTATTTATTACATTAATTATTTATACCTCTGCCTCTGACTGTTGTGTCGTGGTATTGTATTTAAATACATACATATTATACCTTTACACTTTACCGAATTTAGAATATTTATCGAACTGAACTTTATTTTTTAAGACTTATCGAATTATTTTTTAAGATTAATCGTAATGACTGCATTTTTCTCTTGAGACTTGATTGAATATCTGCGGACATGATATAATTTATATGGGATAAAAAATAAAACCCTTGTGTTGTGATAAACTTGTTGTAAGTAGATTAATTAGTAGAACTATTAATACTTGAATCTATTCATCGGTCAAGGAACCTAATAATTTATGTATTTACATAAAATCACAATTTTTTAACAGATGCCGCCTCTAATTATATTTTCCCGAGTAACTACAAGATGTCGCTGTTTTCACACTGCAAGCTGTCTGTAATGTGTAAGTGCCGAATCAATACTAATAATAAATCTGTAAGGGTTGGTGATGGAGTAATTTACTTTGTTTTCAGAGATATCGTGTTTATTTTATAGGCTCTATACATGATACTGAAACTAAATTGACCATTTTTAGATTTTTTTTCTGTATGTATGTTCCTCCATAACTCTTAAACGAATCAACTGATTTTCATGAAAGTTGGTAGATAAACATTTAGACGTACGGGACACAGGATAGGCTACTTTTTTCTTTTTCAACGCGGACGAAGTCGCAGGCGCCAGCTAGTGTTTTATAAAGGACAATGAGTAATTTTGGACCAACTCAACAGTGATGGAACCTATGCCATATGATTGCGTTTAGGTTATAATTCATTTTATATTATGGCAGCTAAGTTGAAATCAAGCGCGAACATTAGATTTTAAAACTAAAAAAAATTGAAATCATTCATGTGTGTTTGAACCTTTCTTTGTGTAGATACATTCGCCAATTGATTTTTATTTATATAGATACTAGTGATGTGCCGGATCAGATACGCGTAGATCCGCGGATACGGATCTTAACTTTCTTAGTCAATCGGTGTCGGTGCGCGTGACCTTGAAACGATAGTTGTGTCGTTCATTGTAAAAGTGAACTATCTCCTTATAACTGAATTTTAGAATAACGAGCTTTTTGCGAATTATAGTGTAGGAAAAAATATATAAGCATTCATTCATTGTTTTCATCTATGGGATTTTAATGCAACTATTGGAGTTACTTCACTTTTATGTTGAAAGATATGACTAAATGTGATACCATTAGGCAAGAAAAAATGGTTTTAAAAATAGAGAGTTACACCACTTTTACAATGAACGACACAGTTGACGCCCGCCACTTGACGCTTGTATTATAAATGTGCCAAATGTTTGATTTTAAGAAATAAAAAATAATCTGAATGGAATTTAATACTTTTTCATTGCTACCTAATCATCTAATGTAGAATTACAGCTATGAATTAAAAACTAATAAGGAAAAGATCCACCAAAAAGTAACGGATACGGATCTTTCTTCTCCCTCGGATATCCGCGGTTACGGATACGGATATCCGGAACATCACTTTTAGATACTAAAACAAATGTAAGTTCTTTTTTTTGATGTTCACATTGATGTATAAATGTTATCATATCATTATCACTTGTTTATCATTTATCTTTTATCATTTGTTTGTTTGATTGGATCACGTGATGGTTTGTATATTATTAAAAACTAGCTGGCGTCCGCGACTTCGTCCGCGTTGAAAAAGAAAAAAGTAGCCTATCCTGTGTCCCGTACGTCTAAATGTTTATCAACCAAGTTTCATGAAAATCAGTTGATTCGTTTAAGAGTTATGGAGGTTCATACATACATACAATACTTACACTTATAAATTTATTATTAGTATTGAATGATATTATTTTAGTTAGGTTGTATGTGTATTGAAATAAAAAAATGCACCTATATTTTGCATCCATTAAGATTGTGCTTTCCATTTGTAGCGTATAAAAAGGAATATTTTTTTTTAAATATTATTATAACCTAAAATTATTTCCAGGTAATATACTTATTCATTTACAATTTATTCAATAAAACTTTTGATTGTATTGAAATGACTGTTTTATTGGGCGTGAATATGAACAACATTATTTTAGAATATATGTAATTTAAAAATTTTCAAACACCTTGCCCGGTGTTAAACGTTTTAATTGCTCTTTAAAACCATCGTTTGGTTGCACCGATGGCCGTTTATCTTTAACAAATTTATATGCATCGTCAAAACTCATTAGATGATATTGCATCAAATAAGCGATCGCTACAGTCGCCGTTCTTGAAACACCTGCATTGCAATGGATCAAAATATTCTCTTTTTGGTCGACAATGCGACGAATAAACCGCAAACACTCCATTAATATTGGTCTTATGTCGGTTTCCGGTATATCAAGGCATTGTACAAATTTTTTATCAACATCGCCTTCCATATCTACTTCTATACCAACACTCAGCACGTGTTCGATTTTATAATTATCTAAAACACTCATTCGGGTGCAATCTTGAGACCCTATGTATATATGGTCTGCGATCATGACCGGTATATCGTCCGGTTTATGGTCAACCACAAAACCATAGTTGGGAGTGAGGGGAGTGACTTTATCGTCACTTTCTATGTATCTTTGACCATCAACTCTGGTTACAACTGTTTCTGTTTTATTCAATTTCTCTTTCTTCTCCTTTAATTCTTTTAAGAAACTCATTTTTAATAAATTTTTTGTTTTGTTTTACACACTTTAGTTATCTTTTAAGAAACTCATTTTTAATAAATTTTTTGTTTTGTTTTACACACTAGTTATCTTTTAAGAAACTCATTTTTTAATAAATTTTTTGTTTTGTTTTACACACTTCAGTTATTAAACAATCATCTACTTTAAACTTATTAACTACTTTTACTATTACCTAAGTATACAAATTTTCTACTATATTATATTACTGGCTACGATACGATACTATATCTTCTTTATCACTATTATAAGACTCTTTATTATTAAATACCAAGTCTTCGGGTTTGAATTCCACTTTGCACAAGTAAAGTCCGTGGGGTGGTCCTGTGCATGAAAAACTGGGCCAAGAATGTTTTGAGGGTACTTGTAACATAACTTTTATCTCTTCCGGAGGTAATTTTCCTATGGCCACACTTATCAATGCACCCATCATCCGACGTATCTGTAAACATTGTTAAATCTACATTAATAAAATTTTAAAGGAGCAGTATCTGTCTGTATAACAGAAAAAAAAAAAAAACTGGTCGGCGAGTTTTTAGTTGCAGATGACGTCACGTGGATATTATTGTGACATGGTTCCTGCACTTTAGCAATTTGTTAGGATTATAAGACATTAATTCATTGATTGATAAATAAAAACTTCATTTTATTAGATAACTAGCTGGTGCGCGCGACTTCGTCCGCATTGAAAAAGAAAAATCCTATCCTGTGTCCTGTACGTCTAAATGTTTATCTACCAAGTTTTATGAAAATAAGTTAATTCGTTAAGGAACAAACATACACACAGAAAAAAATTGTAAAAATGGCCAATTTAGTTTCAGTATCATGTATAGAGCCTATAAACTAAACACGATATCTCTGAAAACAAAGTAACTAACTCCATGACCAACCCTTACAGATTTATTATTAGTATTGATAATAATATGTTTCTTTTCGTATACCAACATGTAGATGCACACATAATAATAATAAAAAATATAGACAAATACCAATCAAAAATATAGTCTCACGTGTCCCTGAATCTGTGGAAGAAGAATACCCAGTACTCGTGACTGCAGGTATTTTTCTTAAACAGCCAAACAGAAATAAATTGGACGGACACAGTCATAACATTATGTTCAATGTTTGCTTTTTTTATTTAATGATGACCAAACTCACCTGATTGTGAACAAAAGATCTGCCTTTGAATTCAATATCCCAGTAATCGAACACGCCATCTACTATTGAATAGTTGGTGACTATAGATCGGCCAGGCTTTACGTCTAAAGACTCTAAATATCTTCTGCTGTGTTTGTGTTTAACTATATCAAATAATTTATCAAATTTCTTGAACGATGAGAAATCGTGAAGGCCTGGGAAATATTTGGCGCCTTCTTTTAGTCTTTCAATGTCAAAGTTGGGTAAACTACAAACAAAGAATTCGTCTTTTTACTTACTTCAATTCAGGGGAGTATTTTGGAATCTTAACAACTATAATTATTTTTTAACTAGCTGGTGCCTGCGATTTCGTTCGCGTTGAAAAAGAAAAAAGTAGCCTATCCTGTGTCCTGTACGTCTAAATGTTTATCTACCAAGCTTTATGAAAATCAGTTAATTCATGTAAGAGTTATGGAGGAACATACATACATAAAAAAAATTGTAAAAATGATCAATTGAGTTTCAGTATCATGTATAGAGCCTATAATATAAACACGATATCTCTGATAACAAAGTAACTTACTCCATGACCAACCCTTACTGATTTATTATATATTAGTAAGTATCGATTAAAAATCTTTTGTAATAGAAGTCATACACAATGAATGAAAGTCCTTTGTCCAATCGACATGATACATAATATGGCTTAATCAAGCCAAACAATTCGACTACCATAAGGGAGTAGTTAGTGTTACCAAACCAGCTGCTGAGTTAGGGACACTGCAAGAGTCGAGGCGGCGTTGAGTAGGAGGCGAACAAATGGCGCGTCTCTATTACATTTTCTATGTAAACACATGGGCGTCCGCTTACTACAAGAGTCGAGGCGGAGTCGAATCAGGGCCGCGCGACTCGTCGCAAAGTCGACGCGCCTCTGCCTCAACGCCGCCTCGACTTGCTGTGAGCGGAGTTTCTTAACTACCGAGGAACGCTTAGTGCACGCCCTCTAATAATATGGACATTTTTTTAAATACTTTGGTATTGACTTGGTATCTTTCGTCGGATACAAATTATAGCCTATGTTCTGATACTCGTATTTATACTCGCATTGAACTTAATAAACCAAAAAAATCAACATTATCTAATAAACCATTTTACCTTATGAAGTGGCATCTTTTATATTCTTCTATGGGAATATACTGGCCTATACATGTTAATTCTGGCAACACCACATCTTTTTTTAAGGCTGCCAATCTGTAATAGAAGAAGTATTAGTGACAACAAACCGACAATACAATAATTATACAAGTTCTATATATAGCTGTAAGGAATGGCTTCTTTATTCTAATTACGTATTACATAAGTGTGTGTAGTGATCATAGCGTGAGATATTTGTGGTACATTTAAATGACAGGACGGAAATGAAGCAAATGCATAATTGAGTTAAAATATATACTTAGGTATTTATTAATATAGTTTAGTTATAGACATCTATACTGTTAATTAAAAAAAAATTACAAAAAAAATCTTACACCCGCTAATCTCTGGAATAGTCTGATTTCGTATAGGAAGCCAATTATGCTATATTTGATAGTCCAATTTAATTTACTGTTGAATATTACAATTACCAGATTCTTATATTATTAACAAATATAAAGTTACGTATTACAATTGGAGTACTAAAACCTAAGTTTTTAAATTAATTTATTTAGTATCAGTATTCTTAGTACCTTTTGAAACTAAAGCACTAACAGACAACTGAGAGATGCAAAAAAATGTAATTGGAACAAATGGTACGACCATTTCATAAAAGATGTCGTTATCTGTAATAGTTCTCAAAGCTGCTACTAGATGTCGCGGTTTCACGAGCTTATATCGCGCTATCGACTTGTACTCTTCGTTTATGAGGGCCGATTTGTCACAAAAGGAAATCATACTTACCTGGCACAGGGGATACCGTGATCAAGAAGGCGGTTCCCCCAGGGCGAGGCCCTTCCATTGCACTGCGGTTGGGTTGACCCTTGCGATTACCCCTAATGTGGGTAACTCGGGTGCGTAATTTTTGGTAGTGGGGACTGCGTACGCGCTGTCCCTCAAAAAATTAATTAAACAAACAAAATAATAGAAGTTCAAGTCATAGATAGAAGACAACCTCGCTCACATATTTAATTATTTATAGAGGCTAGTAGTGGGCTGTACTAGGTAAAATTGGGAACCTGTTCCAACTGTTCCGGTGACATCGAAATAACAGTTCCATTTACCTGTTATTAAAGAACAGCCTGTTATTTTTTACAAGATAGTATTTACTTGATGACCTGTTCCAAACCTGTTCTTGTTTCACTACTGCTACCACATGTTATACATGCAACACACATTTGACACATTGGACTGAAAAATCTCCATGATTTTACAGGCTTAGGACTGTCAGATTTATAATTTAAACTAATACTGAAACTAGTCATTAGGTTAGGTACAAATATGGTTTACACTACTAGGGACTTAAACAAAGGCACTAAACTAACTAGATATTTACAGTTATTCTTAATTACACAAACACATAAAAACATTTAAGGACAATTTTTTTAAATGAAATATGAAAAATTAATTTACTCAAGAAAAAGAAAATCAATAAACGAAATACGAATGAAAAATTTAAAATTGAATTAAAATATTTGAATTTTGAAATGTCACTGTCATAATATTGATTGACATAAAATTTACGTTCGGATACATTACTGTAATCATAGTTCATTATCTTTTTGCGCTATTACGCAATATATATATATATATATATATATATATATATATATATATATATATATATATATATATCGTTAATAAAATAAAATAAATATGAACGTGAACTTAATCTACGTTATAATGTTCAGGTTCAGCTTTATTATTAATTTTATTTTAATAGATATAATAATATGTATTGCATACTAGCAACCCTTTTGCTTGTTACATTAAAATATTGTTCGAGTTTCCGAACGCCATCGGCTGTAATAGGTGTATCTCTTTTTAACTAAGGTAAATTGAATGAGAGACAGCTTGTTCCGGAACAGGTGAACAGTGAACAGTTGGATACTTTCATATTCCTAGTACACACCTGTTCCTGTTCCTACTCCTGTTCCTAGTACAAACATGATAGAACCACAGATAAAATTAACAGGAACAGTTAAATCGGCTAAGACGTCACAGTTCCAACCTGTTCCTTTAAAATATCTGTTATTTTTACCTGTTACGATAAATACGCCTCACTCCTAATAGAGGCTTTGCTTTGGCTTTATTAGCAGGTGCATACTGCAGGTCATCAGTTATGCATGCATACATGAATAATGTGGACACAGTTGATATGTAATGAAATATGAATTTTATGTATTAATGAAATGAACTGACTGAACTAAAAAACCCTTGAACCACAAAGCTTTTAGCAACCTTCCATAACTTCCATTTTATTTATGTAATTCATATTTCATTTATAAGAGCAAATGCACATATTCTCAGACTTGCCAGCCTGCCTTTTCAGATCTGGTTTTTAAAAAAGGGCCAATTGATTGAAATCTAATTTATTAAATCAATATTTAAATTTTGATAAGCAATTTATATATTTTTTAATTTTAAAATTATTTATAAATAAAATAGTAATTATGCAGAAAAGTGTGGGGACCAGGCGAAATATGTCTGGAAAATATCACTTGGATCAAAAAAATATCACTGTGTAAATGGTTAAATATAAAAGTATGGTGAGTGATATTAGTCTTGAGATGTAAAATAACTTAAATTATATCCCATAATAAAGTGGCCTTAATATTACATTATACTAGCAAAAATCTTAATAAATAAAAGGTGATGTGTGTATGTATGTATGTCTCCTATAGACTCCAAAACCGCTGAACCGATTTTGATGAGACTTTCAGATTAGTCCATCGGGTGTTCCTGTGAAGTTTGGTAGCGATCGGACGCGGACGAAGTCGCGGATAAATACTAGTATATTAATAAAAGGCAGACCTGTATAAGTATGTCCTTGAAATAGCATTATATCTTGCATTAAAGTCATCATTAACTCTTAAGCACTTCTTCACAGAGATGCTTATATCATTTTTTAAGAAAAATTTATTAACTTCATATGTGAGTTTGTTTGGACAACATATTTTTTCACCACGTATTTCAATGTCAAAATGTGCTGCAGTATTTAATGCGTGCACTCCACCGTCAGTGCTGTAATTGAAATCAATTGCTTATTAATTTATTGAAATTAGACAATTATTGTTTAATGGCATATTTTGATGGTAATGGTCATTAGATCCTTATATAATACTAGCTCCTGCCAGCGACTTCGTCCGCGTTCTCTATAGCCAATAGCCTTCCTCGATAAATGGACTATCCAACACAAAAATAATTTTTCATTTCGAACCAGTAGTTTCTGAGATTAGCACGTACAACCAAACAAACAAACAAACTCTTAAGCTTTATATATTGGTATAGATTAAGAACATATCAGTGAGCTGCAATTTCCACAGTAGTATCTCACCTGTAGATGAATAAAAGGCATGGATGCTGGTGGTCGATCTAATTTGGCTAGAAGAGTGACAGTATTTTTTTATTTTAAGGTCGACATACAGTTGGTAGGTGGCTACCGTCGCCTATAACATAAGAAACGCCGTAGGTGCAAGTGCACTGCCAACCATTGAAGGGAAGGATAGGGTAATGGGCTCTGGCGTCTCTTACTCACTCACCGAAACACAGCACATTATATGCTGTTATTTAACGATGATCTTCTGTAAGTAGGTGGTCACTACCACCAGATGGGCGCTACGTGAGCCCAAACTATTTATCGGTTTTTCTTCAAAACTACTAGGAATTAAATGTAAAACACAACTTATTCATTCAAAAACCACCTTGAAATGTGGAGACATGCAAATCATAAGCCGTAGACTCTCGTCGCGAGTCTATTCTCATTCGTAAAGCCGACGACTCACCACATGAGTTCAACATATTATATGCTGGCCATTCATATGAGAATTGAAATTTTTGGTGTGGCAATGAATGTATTAAGCTTACCGGCTGGACAGTGTAACTGCGGGATATGTCAAAGGCCTCAGTTTCCCTAGAGCCAACTCTAGTAATCCCTGCACACTTTCAGGGTCGCCCCTGCATCGGTTGTCTTTTGACCATGCTTTTTGTGAAGACCTGCATTTATAATTTTATGCTGCAAATATTACCGTGTAAGTAAAATAACCACTGCGTTTTAGCACATAATTTGAAGTTTCTGTATATTTTACAAATAACAGAAGATGTTTAATTAAAATATTTTACCTGAACCCAGTCCCTAAATATGAGAAAAATGCCAAGTATCTAGCTTTCATTCTTATATAAAATAAAGGTATTTTATTAAACAATCGAATTGTGAATGAATATTATTTTACTTAATTTATAATCATCAGAAAACTTATATATTTATTTTATAACCAAAAAAATAAATATAACATAACAGCATGAATTTGACAGAAAAATTATGGTGGGGGCAGTGTCTCCATATGTCAATCGAGAATTACCGTGTTGCAAGGGTAAAAATACGGTGTTTCTAGACAAAATTACGGTGAATCTGCAAAAAGGGTACCGTGTAAATTACAGTGTAATTTTTCAAAGGAAAAAACAACATTTTGAACAATTTCTTTGTTAAAAAAATCGTGTACACATTTAAATCAGTTAATTTAAAAATCAAATATCAGTCTCTCACTCTCTCGTTGGCGTTGGAACAATGATAAATTAGCAACAGGTGCAAATTTCACTCCTTCCCATATTTAAATAAGGACGAGAATAGATTGCGTGGAGATAAACTTTTAGATATTGAGGATTCTCCTGGAATTCTCGGCAACGAGGGAGTCCAGGAGCAGTGTTGCCATTAAAAAAATTGTTAAGTTGACTGACTGAAATTCGTTTTATGCAGTACATGATCACAGTAAATCTACCGTCAAGGTAATACATTATGACCTTGACGGTAGATCATAACCAGATTACGGTGCATCTACGGTAATTACCGTGTATATGGAGACACTGGGTGGGAGTCTGGGACATTTAAGTCTTTCCCAGTGTCTCCATATGTCAATCGAGAATTACCGTGTTGCAAGGGTAAAAATACGGTGTTTCTAGACAAAATTACGGTGACTGCAAAAATTATACCGTGTAATTTTTCAAAGGAAAAAAACAACATTTTGAACAATTTCTTTGTTAAAAAAAATCGTGTACACATTTAAATCAGTTAATTTAAAAATCAATCAGTCTCTCACTCTCGTTGGCGTTGGAACAATTATAAATTATCAACAGATGTGCAAATTTCACTCCTTCTTATATTCAAATAAGGACGAGAATAGATTGCATGGAGATAAACTTTTAGATATTGAGGATTCTCCTAAAATTCTCGGCAACGAGGGAGTCCAGGAGTAGTGTTGCCATTAAAAAATTTGTTGTTGACTGACTGAGATTCGTTTTATGCAGTACATGATCACAGTAACATTAACAAGGTCATATTACCTTGACGGTAGATCATAACCAGATTACGGTGCATCTACGGTAATTACCGTGTATATGGAGACACTGGTCCTACCATTAAGTCATTAGTTCTGAGTTGGTTCTGTGTTCTGCGGTTCTGAATCACAAAGCGATTTTGTATTTCATTAGTCTGTGGTAAGGTGAAAGTGAAAGAAGTTCAAATCATAAAATGTAAAATGGTTCAACAGACGTGGCATATATTTACGGTTCTAATTTTAATAATTACTATTTTATCACTCGTCGGTGATGTTATTACAACATCGCCAGCCGTACCATGGTACGAAAACTTACCAGCAGTTACCATGGACTACAAGGTTCACATTGACGCCGGTAAAGAGGATTGTTATTATCAATATGTCCAACCGGGCGCAACATTTTACGCAAGTTATCAGGTAATAACATATTCCCTTAAGTATTTGGCTATTTACTAAGTCATGACTTTACGAGAGAGCATTTAAAAATGATTTTTTGTGATTACTTGCTATCTTTATAAGCATTTGCAGCCTTGAAACTGGTGCCTTTATTGACAGTCTATTTCTATTTATAGGTCTTGAAAGGAGGTGATGGCATGTGTGGGTTTGCTGTAAGACACCCTAATGGTCAAATTGTGCATCCTTACGAATGGCGCCAAAGCGCTGAGTACGCAGACCAGTCTTCTTCCGGAGGATACTATGCCGTTTGCATTGATAACCAGTTCTCGAGATTCGCTGGGAAATTAGTCAATTTATATCTGTCCGTGATTAGATATGACATGTGGGAGAAATATGCGAAAGAAGTTGAGGATCTCGATATGAACATTAAAAACTTCACTGTGAGTTTTGTTTTAAACAAAATAATAATTTAAACGCTATTCTATTATGGAAATTATTTATTTGATTGATGATTTTCAGAGTTCAATTCAACTTGTGGAGAGAAATATCAATGACATTCTTCAATACCAGTACCATTCGCGTGCAAGAGAGTCGAGAGATTATAATTTGTTGAATGACAACAATTCTTATGTGCTAAGGTGAGTTTCTTTTATTGTAAAGGTTGTCAGAGAGGACCGCTAACTTTAACATTTAAAATTCACACACACACAAAATACTTTGTTACTAAAATACTAGTATGTTGTACTATAAAATAATTTAGGTGTAGGTCTGGCTGTTTGTATGACAATCTCAGAAAATTGTGAACTGATTTTGATCTTCATTGTATTGATGGAAAGAGGAATTTCTGAGGATGGTTCATGTGTATAATTTATGAATATCTTATTTATATTTGCCAAGTTATCAA
Organism: Synanthedon formicaeformis; assembly: GCA_945859745.1. Taxonomy (NCBI): domain Eukaryota; kingdom Metazoa; phylum Arthropoda; class Insecta; order Lepidoptera; family Sesiidae; genus Synanthedon; species Synanthedon formicaeformis. Next base: position 12,159,885 of record OX243956.1, on the reverse strand, counting down.
GGTTTTTGTCAAAGAAGGTATTCCTTTTGATATTTAATATAAATTTTATTAATTTATTGGTAATGTTAATTCGTGGAATATACTTTTTCAAAGTTGATCTACTAAGTTTCACCCCAGTCATACAGCAGTACTTAATTGGGGAACAAATTTTCTTTGTATTTATTTTGTCTGTGATTATAAATACTACAAAAAGAAATGGAAACTTTTCACATGTTATTTTAAAAAACCTTTTACTTTCCAGGTGGTCCTTAATTCAAATTGTGGCAATAGGTGCAACTGGGGCTTTACAAGTGTATTTTGTGCGTAAATTGTTTGAAGTGAAGAGCAATTCGTCTAAAACAAGAATATGATCATGTTATAACAATTTCGAGCTGTTATTATGACTCTTTCCACAAAGGCAATCTTGGTATCTATCTAGATTATAGTTTATTGAAAAAAAAAGGCAAAGCCTTCTAATTAAAATTTGAGTTATAAAATTCCAGTAGCGATGTTTCAAAAATATTAAGTATTCTGTGATTGTTTATGTAAGAAAAAAAAAAACTAGAGAAATAATAAAATGGACAAGTAAAATAAAGTAATATTATGTCACAAAAACACTTAATTATTCAGTAAACTTACTAAAAGCTCTTTTAAATCAAAAGAAATTTTTTATTTTACTTGCTGAAGTTTATCAAGATTAAGTTTTGATTCCAGTTAGTCAATTTATAATGTAAAAATTGACGTATTGGTGTTGTATATGAATACAAATAGGTTTTAAAACTATTTTGAATGAAAGTGTTAATCGTAGGTCACCAACATAGGTGTTTATTTGGAAATAGCTAGGTTCAAAGCAAAATATCCTTAACAAATAGAAAATAATATGTTTTGCTGTGGAAATGTTCAATGTACAGTTAGTTTCGCATTTATAAATATTAGTATGAAATAAATACTCACAGGCAATGGACAGCCAATTGTCATTTTTATGATGTGTTTATGGAATAAATTCAATTTTATGTCACTTTTTATGTACTTTGAGTAAAACTTGTAATTAGTTTCACATTTTGCTGCTTAAATTCAAAAGTACCACAAATAAAAAAAAATCCAAAAATGTTTTTATTGCAAAAATACAATCACAATCCTTCATATTGTATGTTACAAAAAGACTTAGCTTGTTTTATTCCATATTTAGTATATTTTGATATGTTTTTTTATATATTCAAAAGTAACTTATATGCTTATATTATCTCCTCTAGTATTCAGTTTATTATAAAAGTACTTAAAACATTTAATTCTACTTAAGAATACGCTTCTATCGATGAATAATATGATATATCTAATAAGAATAAAATAGAAAAAAATAAAAAAAAATCCCCATTAGCTCGATTTGTGGTACTTTTGAATTTAAGCAGCAATTTTCTAGCGGGATTATATTTTTTAAATATTCTAGTATTCTGGCAAAATCCCAGAAAAAGTACATTGGCACAGAGTTTTTCCACTTTTTCCAGAAAAGGTCTGTGCTGATGTACATTTTCTAGGATATCTATAGTTATTATAGATCCACTATATATATATGGCTACTCAGGAGCTCAGAGGCGGCTAAAAGTAAATAAATTTAATTTAAGGGACTACGCCGGAAATGCAATTGGAATTTTATATCTCAAAACAAGTCATTCCACTTTTTTACTCTATGATCTCGGATTCTGTTGTTCTTTCTATTTTTGACTTTGACATAACATTTTAATAAGATAAGGTTCACAATAATATTTAAGTGTATTTTTTTTTCTAGTTATTTTCACGATCTGACTACTTATTATATAGAAATATTTTAAGCATTTTTTTTAATATTGTTATTTTGCTACTACATACATGTTGAAATTTGTATTTTTGTAAAGTTAAAATTTGTTAAATATTTATGGGCTAATTTCACTTTGTAATATTATTTATATATTTTTTTTTATTGTATGCAAAAGTTTTCTGTCACGGTTATGTTATTAATATATGAAATTAGCCACATATAAATGTAACAAATGAAAATAATAAAAACTTTATTAAGTATGTACTTAAAAAACAGTTTTTTTATCTAAACCATTTCATATATTGTACACAAGAAATGTGTCGAAGAATAAGGGTGCGGTGTAGTTTTCACGTATATTATATTAACTAGCTGTTGCACGCGATTTCGCCTGCATAACTTTATAAAATATGGCTTATGTTACTCACTGATAACGTAGCTTTCTATAGGTGAAAGAATTTTTCAAATCGGTCCAGTAGTTTTTGAGTTTATTCACTACAATCATACAAATATTTTCTCTTTATAGTATTAGCACAGCTTTACAATCATACAGTTGGGCAATGAATGTATTTGCACAGAGCGCGGGCCGCCACGGCGAACTCACACAGTTTGAATTACAACTTTCAAGGATGGCGCGTACAATATGTTTTTGAGTTGAGTGAGCGGTGGCGGATTTTCCATTTTGTGACAACCCTAGCGCGTGACAGCGAAGTACTTACACGAGTGGCGGCGTCGCCCGACATCAAAGGCGTTGCCCAACTGTATGGATTGTAAAGCTGTGTGTGGTATTAGTATAAATTAATAAAGGAACGTCGGGAAAAAGAGCACGTTTAGAGATTTAGTTTATCTTGCAAACTTAAAATAATAATTACGCAAATTCAAGGTAATCCAGAGGTCCTAGTGCGAGTTTAGCAGCGCCACCTAGTGGCTAACGTGTAACACTGCTTCATTCCCATACAAATTGACGTTTACGCGTTCAGCCAAGTTCAACGCGTTTGCATTATGTATATCATTTTTCATTTATCAACGTTGACGAATTCACGGGCAAGAGCTAGTTAGGGAAATGAATAAAACAAATCAAATTTTATATGCATTTAATTATTTTAAACATAAATAAGTTCAAAACAGTTACATGGGATGTTTACAGTTTATAACCAATAATTAACTTAAGTACTGTTGAAGATTTAAATATAAATTGATTACTATTTAAGATTTCCAAAATAAAAAAAAACGTTTGGAATGTTTCAATGGAGTCTGGAAATTATTTTTTGGATTCTATGAAAACAGTTACTCGTCAAAATAAGTACATTTATTTAATGTTCCATACATTTAATAGTTAATCAACAATTTTTAATCCTACCTACCTAATTAGGCTAGAAAGCAAAATATTTACATTTTCAAAATAACAATCACGTTAAAAGACAAAATTATTTTCCATTGTTATTTTGAAACTCGACCCAGCACATGACTAGTTTTAATAAGCAGAGTTCAAATTGGAATTTATGAGAATAAATTGTGTTTAAAACTAAATTAATGTCACTAAGTAATTACTTAACATAAAACTTAAAACTAATCAGTGAAATGTTAAATACAAAGAACGCTATGACAATCTCATACGTAACTGTACATTGAAGATTTATTATTATTATTATCATTTTCCAAATTTAAGTCTTAAATAATCTTATATAATGTAATACTTTACGACTGCATATTTTCTGTAAGATTTTTATTCCACTAAATGAAAAGTAGGTAATTCCAGATTTTTTAAAACTAAAAAACTACTACATTTATAAATTAGTAAGTATTTTTAAAAGTCACACATATTAAGGTATATGTTTTTCGATTTCAAATAAATAGAGGGTATCTAAGAAAAAAAAATCTTACAGATAAAACGCCTGAACTAAATCATAAGCACCGAGTAACTGCAAATCAATTCGAAAATGCTCCAAAAATAGTGCCAAAATTGCTTGTAAAAGTGCAAAGACATTTCTACATACTTTTCTAAGGCAGTATTTGGACGGAGATATTTAATACAGTAACAATAAAGTCAAAAATAGAATATTCATCGCCAGCTTTCCAAGAATCGACTCTAGCACAGACTTCATAAATAACATTTAGCAGACATATTCGTATATGGCAACACAGTAAATTAAAAAGTTACTTGTGGAGAGTTATAAAGATCGATATCCATAATCTTAATATATTAAATTCACATTTTGTGAAACATAATGTCGCTTATATTTCTTTTCAAGCGACAGTTCATCTTTCATGTTATGGAGGGTAGAGGTAAGGAGGACCGACTTTATGTATTAAAAAGTGGTCCCAGAATACTAGTAAATTAAGATGGCGCTAGTGTAGCATTGTCGAGTAAATTAGACAAAGATAGATAGAAGATACGCTACACTAGCGCCACTGGCCACTTTTAGAACCCTTTTATTTTATTGTTGGAAGGACCACCTTTTTCAGATTTATTGTCATATGAGTAGGTCCTCCTTACCTCTACCCTTCATAGTTCACGTTATGTCTGTGAGTTAAAGTTAGTCTGTGGGTCACCAGCGCCATCTAGTGGCAAGTAGAGACGTTCCTGCTGACCGAGGTAAGTGCCGGAGTTAGCCAGTAGCACATCGCATTGGTAGTATTGGTTATTTAAGATAGAATGGGATGCAGCACTGTCACAGCCCAGTTAGGTTTCTTAGTTTATGTAGTCTGTGGGCTAGAGACGTTTCTTCTGGCCGAGGTAAGCGTCGGAGTCGGCCAGTAGCCTATAGCACACCGCAAGGAGTATAGAGATAAGGAGGGCCAAGACGATAAATTGATGGCGCTATTGAGGCTAGTGACAGTAAACAATTAAACCAAAATTCAACTCTGCGCACTTCACTCCGTCAACTACTGCTACATTCATTCCATACTCTCAAACTCTCTCTGTACACACTAGCGTCATCTCGATTTATCGCTTTTAGTTGCCACTTTTTCAGTTTAACACCCATGTAAGATTGCGCTCCTTATCTCTACCCTCCTTAGCACACCGCATTGGGCATTTAGGATAGAATCGGATGCTGCACTGTCACAGCTCATGTTAAATCTCTTAGTTTATGTAGTCTGTGGGCTAGAGACGTTTCTTCTGGCCGAGGTATGTCCCGGAGAGGGCCAGCAACCGGTAGCGCTGTCGCAGGTTGCGCGCTCTAACATGAGGAGAGGCGATCTCGGCCGTGTAGGCTCCGGGGAACCAACCGCACTCTCCGTCTCGTGTTCTCTCGCCGTAGTACCAACCTGTCGCACAATAACCGCTTCAATAAACCTTCAGATTATACGAATTTAGCCCAGCACAGATGACGCTATATCTATACTACTACCTATTATAAAGTATATTTTGTTTGTTTATACGTAGCTCCTCGGGAGAACTAGGTATCAGACATAATCGCTGCTTAAAAACTAAAGGGCCACAAATCAAAATTACACTTTTTACAGGAGAGCTAATCGAAAATAATTAATTTTTTTTTGGTCTATTTTTTTCGTATTAGATATATATCAAATATATGCATATTATATATAGTTAGAAGTGTATTTTTAAGTAGCATTAAATGTTTTAAGTACTTTTATAATAAACTGAATACTATAAGAGATAAATAAGCATATAAGTTACTTTTGTATATAAGAAAAATATCAAAATATACTAAATATGGAATAAAACAACCATAAGTCTTTTTGCAACATACAATATGAAGGATTGTGATTGTATTTTTCCAATAAAACATTTTTGGATTTTTTGTTTTATGGCCCTTTAGTTTTTAAGCAGCGATATGACTCACATATTTGAATTATGTTTAAAACATACAAACCTTCGCTGGTTTTCCTGGTGACGTTAACGACGTCGCCCTCGGCTAGAGGCAACTCGTCGGGTTGTGCTGGCGTGTAGGCAAATAGTGCGGCTACTTGAGGACAGTCCCAACCGGCGTACACCGCCTCCCCCTCCCCGCCGTCCGCCCCTCCCCCGGGCGGACACAGCGCCTCCGACCACCGCGACGCGTCTGTCTCATTCGCACACGACAGCAACTGTGACCAAATATCAACATGATTCGTTCAACATCCGTTATCCGGAATTACGGGAGTGGCGCGAGATAGAGAGGCTTTTTCGAGGGTGATCTGATCACCAACGTCAGGGGAAAATTGTCCAACGGGGGATAAAGCCCTTAAATTAAAATACTTTTAATTACTTTCAGTCGTATTGTCGAATTCAGTCCCATCCAAAATGTTTGTATGGGATAGTCGACATTATTTACAATATACAGATGGGCCAAAACCACTCTTTAAGAATGCGGGGTGTGGCGAGAGGAAGGGAGAAAAGAGCACGAGCTCATAAAAATATGCTTTTACTGAAACAGTTTTTAGTTGTAAAATAAATGCATTACACACAAATCATTGTAGAAATTTGATAAAAACATTAATCCTTACATATTATATAAAACAAAGTCCTCCGCCGCATCTGACTGTCTGTTTGTCTGTTCGCGATAAACAAAAAACTACCGATTTTCATGCTGTTTTCACCAATGAATAGAGTGGTTCTCGAGGAATGTTTTAGTATATAATTTACAGTTGCGCGGGCGAAGTCACGTGCAGCAACTAGTATTATTATAATTTTTGCAATCGCATTCAGAATAAGAAACTGAACAAAGATCTTCAAATCGCCATCTAGCGGAAAAAAGTATACAAGCAACGCCATCTAGTGAAGGAGTTTCAAACCATTTCTACGGTGCGGCCCTCGTGGTTCTCTAGCAAGGTCAATAGAAGTGCGTGTTTGGCTGCGCCTGCGCCGTCACTGGCGCAAACCTCCAACAGCGAGCGCGGGCAGTACTCCACCGCCACGAACGACCCCTCGCTGTACAAAACACGACACAATTGTAAGGCTCGTAAGGTTTCTTTTACTTTAAGGTAAAGTTATTTCAACCACATCAAGAATAGAAAAAAATGTTTAATTTTTAAGTTTTAAATTTTAAATTTTTTCTTTTTTTAAATATTTTAAATTTTTTAAAAATAAAAATAAAAATTTTTAAAAATAATTTTTTTAAAAGAATTAACTTTTAAAAATTAAATCGGATTATTTATATATTCTAATATATAAAATTCTCGTGTCACAGTGTTAGTTGCCATACTCCTTCGAAACGATTTTGATGAAATTTTGTATGTACACTTGGGAGGTCTGAGAATAGGATTTTATCTATTTTTTATACGCGGGCGAAGTCGCGGACAGCAGATAGTATACTATAATATGCGTAATTTGTCTGTGTCGTTATAATTATACGGTTCTTGTAAAAAAAAATATTACCCTTTCTTTTTAGTAATTACTAGCAGATCATTGAACAGGAACAGATGCAGAGGAATCTTGCTAAACTTCTTGCCGAATGTGAGTTTCAATTCATCAGTCTTCCATATTAGTTGCGTCATTTCACCGGATCGCACCAGCCACCGGACAGGTCTGAAATAGTTTTTTATTTCATTACATTGAAAGTACCTACATAATATTTACTCAGAACAACTTACAGCAGCATAATGCAGCAAAAAGGCAGCATATAGTGTGTAAGGATTGTTAGTCTGCTATTTACTTGTATTCAGTTTCCCGTGACGTTTTAAATAGACGTGTTCATTCAATTCAGATTCAGTCAGTATCAGTCAGTTGAACGAACGCGTTCGCGAAGATAGTTAGTTATTAAGGAGGGCAGAGATAAGGAGCGCCATCTTAAATGAGTGTTAAACTGAAAAAGTGACAACTAAAAGCGATAAATAAAGATGGCGCTAGTGTGAACAGAGAGATTTTGAGAATGGTTTGAGTGTATGGCATGAATGTAGCAGTTGTTGACGGAGTGAAGTGCGCTGAGTTGAATTTTGGTTGAATTGTTTACTCTCACTAGCTACACTAGCGCCATCAATTTATCGTCTTTCAACGGACACTTTTAATACTCAGAGATTGCCCTCCTTATCTCTTATCCTCCTTGTTAGTTATATAGTTGGAATTGTGGTTCTGATATATCGGTCGGACGATAAAAGTATTTGAACTAAACATAAAGTGGCTTAATTAATGTACCCGAAGTTACTTCGGGTACATTAATACCCTCTACTTCGGCGAAGTAGAGGGTGACAACAGGATAGAAAGTCGGAGGTAAGTTTGAATATAGCTATGTGTGTGGTCTGTGTATGGTGACGGACTAACCTCCGATCGCGGCGTCCGCAAGCTGGTCCGAGGACTGGAGCGTTGCGGATGTTGGGAGGGAACTCGATGGAGTGCGACACTCGAAACATTTCCTCGACGCGCTCCGTGTTTCTAGCTCCTTCGTTGCACTCGGACACGAAGTTGTTAAGGGTGGCGAGTGCGTTGACGCAACCGCTGTACTCGTGGTCGGTCGAGGCCAAGTGGCGGAGTACTGCGTCTACTAAGAGCGGTAGACGCGTCACGCGCTGCATAGGAAGCATCAGGAACGAGTGTAGCGACAGCGACTGACATGCCGGGTGGCTCTCCATTCTACAAACGAGGAAGTTTCATGAAACAAATTCGATATAAATTCTAAAGGTGCATCCTCACTGGGAGCATTCGCCTGTTATGTTACAAATTCGAGCATCACATCAGTGGGGGAAAAGAGCAGAGTATTACAGTGCGCAACTTGTAATGATACAATTTGTAACATCAGCACGAACTATTTTGATAAATTAAATGTTTTGATAAATTAAAAATCTATTGTTTTGATAACTGTTATGATAAACTAAATGCTCAAAATCTAATCCGAAATGTTTAACATTACAGGTAAATGTTTCCGTTGAGGGAGCACCTTTATAAAGTTTTATTGATATCTTGAAAAACTTGCAAATAGACATGGATGGTTTGCATGGTGTGATATCGAATTTTGAAGTCTTACAAATGAAGTATCTTAGGTGAACTACTTATATGTTAATATTAACGTCATCTGAGGGCCTCCTCCAAAGCTTTCCAATAAGACTGATCCCAATTCGATCATCTGTCAATCTTGTAGGTGCACATCCTACTATGCTTGCCGGTCTTTAAGTTAAATCACTATCGACTTCTTAAAAAAAAAACTATTTATACTACACAGAAACTCAGTGACATACTTTCTCAAGGCTGCAGCGAAGGTGGGTCGGTCCCTGAGCTTCATGAGCGCCTTGACCATGAGCGCCTGATTCTCGCAGTACTTGACGTACACTTGGAAGTGCTTCTCGGCGTGACGCTGCACGATGTCGCAGATGCCGTGCAGCAGGATGTTCTCCTGCCAGCACTTCTCCAGCTCGTTCATCAGCAGTTGTGAACATCTGCGTACTGAAATGCAAAACATCATTTTAAGAGTGGGTATAAAGCAAACAAAATTTGTAATTTCACCCGCGTGGCCCCTTGGACATGACAGTGACACAAAATACGTAGAACTACGCACAACATGCGACGGAAGATAGCGCATCTCGCTCAATAAAAATGTTATAAGTGCCAAAAGTATTAAATATTAATTATTCGTAAACTACAATGTCAAATGAAAAATGTTACATACAGCCTTAGATAATATGTGAAGTAAAATTACTGATACACTTTTAGCTTTGTAATGTGTGTCATTTTGAAAATAAAACTAAAATCGATGGAAATGAGAGCTCACTTGGTGATTTTTTTCTATCGAGAAAATTTCATTATATTATGTTTTCTGTTACAGACGTCACTTTCATTTATAATGTATTTATCTATTTAAAAAAATTAATTAAATTAGACTTTGTTTACTTAGATAAAATTCAAATCTAGGATTGGCTATTTCTCTTTATACCCGCTCTTAAAAAAACACCGGAGGAATAATTGCAGTCTTCCGCTTGGACTCGTTTCTTACTTTTGGTTAGCGAGCCCAAGAGGGGATTTCTGGACTCGAGCGCGTCAGATTAAGCTATGGTAGATTAATTACATGCTGAAAAGTGTGCATTTTAATCATCGAAATGCTACAATGGAATTTGCATCACAAATGCCAAAGCGGCACATAAAAAGAACGCCTTTGACAGAATCATGGCGGACTCTTGCCTTCACGCGTCAATGGTAAAAGGTAGTAACGATCAACTTCTACTATTTCATTTTAAACTCTAATGGGTTGACGTAAAGTCACATTTTCTTTAAATTACGTACTTATTATTATGTTTGTTTTGTTTTAAATGACAGTTCATGCTCTACGCATAATTATATCACTTTTAAATGTTCCATAAAATTCGTAGTGTTTTGTATGGCACGCGTGTTCCATGTTGTAGTAGTTTGATGATTTTAATAATCTGACGATTTGAACGTGACGAAAGGAAATGGGAAGGTCACAAAGTTGAAAAAATAATAATCGTGACCTTGAAATTTTCGAGCGCGTCAGATTAAGATATGGTGAATACAGATTAATTACATGCTGAAGAGTCAACAGAGAACACTTTCAATAAACACTTATAGAAGAAAAAAAACTATTGATTTTAAATGCAAATGAAAATAAAATTCTCACCTGGCAGTATAGTGGAGAACAAAGTTTCCCAATCGGCTCTGGGCATAATGTGGGTTTCTCTAAAGGCTGGGTGAGCTATGAAGTGTGCTTCGAGAACGTTCAGTGAGTTCAGGTACGACGCTTCCGATGTGAGTAACTCAAACTTTGCCTCTTGCAGTCTTTTCTGCGCCGGCGCAAGTGAACCTGTTGAATAACTAATTTTAAATTTATTCTAATTAAATAGTCTACTTACCCCCTGTTTTGTGCTGGTCTACATAGAGTATAAAGCTTATACATCCCATATCTATTCTATACTTAATATTATACTACTCAAAACAAAATAGGGCCCACCTTGTTTTTGTTTTGTAAAATGAAAATGTATAATAACTGTATAAATAATGTATATGTCATTTTGATGGATCGTTTAAACATGGTAATATTAGGTAAAAATTCTTTATTTTCTTAAAAATATGCACAATAACATAAAAAAAAAATCGAAATTGTTTGTTTGCATTGAATAGGCTCCAAAACAAATGGACAGATTTGAAAAATTCTTTCACTGCTTGGAAACTATATTATCATCGAATAACATAGGCATTTTATAAAGTTACGCGGACGAAGTCGCGTACAACAGCCCTGTGGAGCATATGAAGTTACTTACTGAGTACCGCTGAGTTGACCACCTCCGGAACTTCGCACCACAATGTCCTCGCCGGTCCCCTCGGAGAGACGAGAGCCATGGCCGAGGGGCGAGGGGGCGGCGGGGGCGGAGGTGAGGCGGCGCTGCCCGTCGACGAGCTGGGCTCGTATGTATCCGAGTCAGAATCACCAATATCTCGGCACACCGACTGGTCACAAAATAACAAAACTATAAAACTGTAACTGCAGCAAACCACACTCAGACGCAAACATTTAAATCTTTGCCCAGACGCTAATGTCATTTGCTATTGTTGTTGGCAAAGATTTAAATCGAGAGATACGGCATAGTAATGGCATAGTAATAGTAGTAGTAAGCGAAAGTGTGTTACAAAATATAACATACATTATACTAAAGACAAAAGTATAAAACACATACCTTTGTCTAAACACACTTTTAAACACAGACAACACATTCCTTACTTCAAACGTGACTGTGACGATAGCGACGCTCTCAACAAGCGGCCGTCACTCACTGTAGCTGGCGTGCAACTGTAGTTGGGTTGAGCGCCTGCGCCCAAGAATTTTCGGTGTGTTTTTAGTATGGCGCGAGGAGATTACGCCGCATCTTTCGATTTAAATCTTTGGTTGTTGGTAAAATTTTGGGTAAGCTGTTGTTATAGACTTGAGGTTAGGCTGTTATAATCAATACTACGAGTAATAATAAATCTGTAAGGGTTGGTCATGGAGTAAGTTACTTTGTTTTCAGAGATATCATGTTTATAGGCTCTATACATGATACAGAAACTAAATTGACAATTTTTAGATTTTTTTCTGTATGTATGTATTGTATGTTCGTCCATAACTCTTAAACGAATTAACTGATTTTCGTGAAACTTGGTAGATAAACAAAAGACGTACAGGACAGGATAGGCTACTTTTTTCTTTTTCAACGCGTACGAAGTCGCGGGCGCCATCTAGTTATAAATAAATGCGATAATGAGTTTGATTGTTTCTTTGTTATGCTTTCAAGGTTTAATTTCTTAACCGATCATAATGAAACATTGCTCACACATTGTAAGGCATACAGTAAAACACATAACCTAATAAAAAAAACCTGTTGTTTTCCCACATAGGTATCTACTACAATATTGATGACTACGTAGGTACCTACGAAGTATGTCACATTTGTATTGTGATAGCATAAATATTTACATGAAGCAAAATTAATCATGTAATTAATTTTAATAGGTCCGTTTTAATTAGAACAAAGTACACAATTAAACCTATTAGCCTTTTAAAGGTTATCTACATTAAAAGTAATTTAGCAGACTGTATTCAAGGTCTTTGTATTTGTAACATTAAAACAATTTAATGCAGAAAAACACGGGTGCTAATTGTATCAAAAGTAACAATTAGCACCCGTGTTTTTCATCAAACTTTTTAATTAAGTAGATATAATTTACCATTGCTGTATTTGGCTGTATTCATTATTCTATTAGGAGCTTGGTATTTGACCGACTTTTCGTATTTCCTTTTGATTTGAAACAGATTTTTGCATAATATAAATATTTTTCTTTTTATGTTAAGGTCGGCACAAAGGCTGACGATCCTCTTGATGTTTATTTATTTATTTATTTATTTAAGGTACACCAACAGAAGACACAACAATACAACACATTAATATAATTTATACAAACGGTTTTAATCTGAAGTGAATTCCAATGACAGGTATACACAACATTTCAAATTATTATATACCCTTGACAATACAGGATACAGAAACGTATATACATATATCTATCCACACACACGCACACACACACGCATATAATACAAAATACACACATACATGAATACATATACACCCATACATAACAAACACACACATACACAGTACAAAATTACATCTTACAAATTAGGCTACATGGAGAAATAACAATACTGAGATTTGAAAATGTCGGTAGGCATTTCCGTATTTTACGATGAAAGCTTGCCAGTCTATCGTGGTTTATGTCGATTTGAGGATTGAGTCCACAAATTGAATTCAGTTGAGTTTTCATTCTAATGATTGAAGCATTACGGCCAATATTCGTTTTGCAAGTTAAGTGGCTAACATCTAAGCAACGCCACAGGTGCTGCAACTGGGCATAGTTGATACTACAGTTGAACTATAGTTCAACTAACTTACTGTAACTATATTTGAATTATTGGTAAGGGATTGGATTCGGATTGAAAATGGGCTCTGTCATCCCTTACTCACTCACTGAAACAACAGCACACATGCTGTTATTTCACGGTGGTCTTCCTTCTGTAATGTAAGGGCTACAGCAAAAAGTAAAATCAATACTAATAATAAATCTGTAAGGGTTGGTTACTTTGTTCTCAGAGATATCGTGTTTATAGGCTCTGTACATGATACTGAAACTAAATTGACAATTTTTAGATATTTTTTTTGTATGTATGTATGTTCCTCCATAACTCTTATACGAATCAACTGATTTTCATGAAATTTGGAAGATAAACATTTAGACGTACGGGACACAGGATAAGCTACTTTTTCCTTTTTCAAACGCGAACGAAGTCGCGGGCGCCAGCTAGTTAGGTATTAAAATAAATAGTCACCTCAACTTTGGCAGCGTTGTAGAATTGATAAAGAGGCTCGTGAGTGAAGAGCGAGTGAGGCAACGGTGAGGCCGGATGTGACCCCGAGGAGGCGCCTGAAGATGAAGATATGTTGCCAGCTTGATAAAGGCCGGCTTCCGCGTACCTGAAAAATCCGTACTAATATTATAAATGCGAAAATTTGTATGGATGTTTGTTACTCTCACGCAAAAACTACTGTACCGATCACAATGAAATCTTGCATACACGTTGTCTGGGACACCAGAAAGGACATAGGGTACCTTTCATCGTTCAACGCGGACGAAGTCGGGGGCACCAGTTAGTAATATTATAAATGCGAAAATTTGGATGGATGTTTGTTACTCTTTACGCAAAAAATACTGCACCGATCACAATGAAATCTTGTATACACGTTGTCTGGGACACCAGAAAGGACATAGGGTAACTTTCATCCAAGAAAAAGGTACTGTTCCCGAGGGATCATCCAAAATATAAAACTGTAACTAACGCCTGGCCAAAGTGTTTTAGCAATAAGTGGTCAAGCGTTATAATTGCTTTTATATTTTTAATTTATCATCGCGTAGGTACGAAGACGCGGGCACTAGCTAGTAAACCATACAATACGTCAAATTTTAAAGAGACAAGACATCTCTTCGGTCTAATAATATGTCCTGTTATAAGTGACAATAATATAGGTTTATAGTTAACTTGCGTGAGTGTGTGTGTGTTTATGTTAGACACGTGGCGAAAATAAAGATAAATTTAATAATTAATAACAAAGTGAACAATATTAAACACGAATTTGTGAAATATTCTTTTTAATTTTGATATTTTGCAGGTAAGAATTACCTCTGTATCCTTTTCTGTATTGACACATGCAAAATTTCATGATGATTGGTCCAGCAGTTAAGGCGTGAAAGCGAGACAAACAAACAAATATAAATTAAAACTAATCATAGCTCTCACTTAAATTATTTATGTACCTATCATCCGTTTGTTAAGTTAAAGTCTTTAACTGTGGAAGTTGTGGAACTGTCAGCCTTAAAAAAAATGTTTATTTAAACCTTTTTTTTAAACTTATACCTACTAAAAAAGGTTTAAATTTTACCCAGTCTATTTATTCTGTTTGAGTCCACTGTCCACTGCACATTAATTTGACACAAGATTTTTAGTAGAGTAAAATAAGTTAAAAAAAGACACCAAAAAGTCACATTCTTATTCAAAATTTAATAGTGAAAAATAAACATTTATATTTAATATTCAAAAAGTTTTGTTCAACAATAAAATAGTAATTAAGCATTGATTTTAATTGAACACTTTATTTTATAACAGACTTTCACGCGCGAATTGAAACCAATATGAAGTTCGTCTGAACATTTTGAACTCAGGTATTCGTTATACGTTACAGTATGGTACAAGTAACAAGAAGTTCCATCTCAACATATAAAACAAAATCGCTGTCAGCTTCTATTTGTTTCTTCAATAACTTCTTCTAAACTAAGGTTTTCTCTAATCTAATTGAAAGAGCGATAAAAGACGAAGGTTTTGTATATATAAATTCCAAAAAAAATGTATCTGTAATTCTGTATGGAGACGGGGGACAGGTCTTTATTATAAGGGGTTTTTTTTTAATATTTATGTACCATATTTTCAGTTTGTTATTTTTTAGAACTTTACACTTTTAAATCTATACAATCAAGTGTTATAATTAGTATTTTATATCTTAAGAGAACATACAATAAAATATAGACGCCTTTGATCATAATTTCATGTCTTGCAGTGTCTCTAAAAAGTGTAGGATAGGTAAAAAAAATACCAAGTTGTAAATATGTAATGGATTAAATTAATCTAATCTAATCTCATGTTTGCGTAAGTGCGGTTTATTTATTTAATTGTTGTTTTTCTATACTGATTGTTTTTTTCTTTTTTTTAAATATCCGTTTTCATTTTTAATCTTTGTTGTAATATATTTTTTTCTTTTTTTGTCTTGATGTTTAGTTTCTGTTCTATATGTAAGTTATGTATCTGTGAACACGCTTTTGAAATATGTGTTAATTTTTTGTCTTTTTTTCTATAATATATATTTTTTTCTTCTGTTTGTGTCCCAAAAATTAATAAAATATAAATATCCTAAGTAACCGATATCATTAATTACAAATTGTGTTTGTTTGTTACGCTTTCACGCCTTAACTACTAAACAGTCATCATGAAATTTTGCATACATGTACGAGAAATAGTACGTATATTATATTAGTATAGTACGTTCGCCGTTGTGTATGGAATTTCAAGTTGTAATCGCTAGTTTGTTATAACTTGGACCACAGTATAACGGTCGGTGTGAGAAACTGGCTGGTGAGTCATTCGCGATACTGTGAAGTGAAGAGGTCGAGACGTCAAGCGCAAGTACAATTCCTGAATTGAACTTTAACATGAACTGTATAAGGGCTACAATTTTGTTATTAATTTTTTATACGATCCATGCATCAATTATTATGATGTTGACGGGAGGTATTAGTGACGTATGCGGGGAATTTAAAGGAATAACTTATGCCTCACAAGTAAAAATACCACGCAGTTAACACGGTTTATATTGTTTAGTGACTAAAAAGTTTTTAAAGGAAAAAACTTAGTTTTTTTTTATATTTGCTTTAGTATGTATTTGCAAACTAATTTAAAAATGGCAAGCAGTATATGCATTTTTAATGGCAAGGAGCATAACTAATATAAGCAATTAGGGTAATGAAAATAATATAATATTAAAAAATATAATAAAATAAATATGTTTTTTTCTTAATGGCCCTTTATTCCTCATCCTTATCCCTGTCCTCATCCTTATCCACATGGAGTGAGAGAAATTTAAGCAACTTTCCCTCAATACTAAAGATAGTAAAAATTATCCAAAATTACGCATGTTTGTTAGAGTTATTCGATCTTTATGATTGACAATATTTTTGTCGGGAATCGAATAACAATTGGGGAAAATATATCGCTGCTTCAAAACTAAAGGGGCATAAAACAAAAAAATTCAAAAATGTTTTTATTGCAAAAATACAATCACAATCCTTCATATTGTATGTTGCAAAAAGACTTATGGTTGTTTTATTCCATATTTAGTATATTTTAATCATTTTTTATATATTGAAAAGTATCTTATATGCTTATATCTCTTCTAGTATTCAGTTTATTATGAAAGTACATAAAACATTTAATGCTATTTAAAAATACGCTTCTAACGATGTATAATATGCATATATTTGATATATATCTAATAAGAAAAAAATAAACAAACAAAAATTTAATTTTTTTTCGATTAGCTCTCCTGTAAAAAATGTAATTTTGAATTGTGGCCCTTTAGTTTTTAAGGAGCGATATGGCTAGCAATCCTAGCTGTTAACCAAACGGTCGCGGGTTCGAATCCCGCTAGGGGCAAATGTTTGTGTTAACATTTTACCTTTGTCGTGGATGTTTGTAAAAAAGTAATGTATGTAGTATATCAACTGTCCGGTATCCATAATACAACCATTAGTTGCTTAGTGTGGAACTAGATGGCGCTGTGTGGAATGTGTACTTACCACGAGGTATTATTGGCATTGATGATTGGCGTAGTGTCGGAACCGCATTCAGCATACCAAGAGGTCCGTGTGCGCGGACCTTTATCTTTGCGGGATAACGTTGGCAGCAAGCGCTTCAATTCTACAGTAAAAAAATTAAACAAACAAATTATTATGGTTTAATTAAACAATCTATATATTTATAAGAGTATTGTTATTACAGTTCACGATTGAACGTGACTGTTGGTTATTTTATTATAAAGCAGAGAGTATAGATTTTATTGGCTGTTGCGGTAATATTTGTTAGTATTTATTACTTTGTACAACAAACACTCATATGAGTTGGTTGCAATATGGTGATTTTTCTATATAGACTGAATTGAAAAGTAAAATTTCATATTAATAAAAAAATATATAAAAAATTAAGTACAAAATATAAAAGAGGAAAAGATCTGTCAAAATTCCTGCTTGCTGAAAAAGAGTTTTCTACTGCGATGGTGTATATAAGACCATTATCATGTTGCCAGCATATGAAAATATATAAAATAATAATAATACTACTATATTTTGATAGGACTTCTTAAAGGGTTTCAAAAGTAATATTAAATTTAATGTTAAAAATTATTTAAACTTGATATTATAAATTATATTTATATAATTTTATATAAGTATGTAAAATTTCTTGATATTGATTCATAAATACAACGCTTTAATGAACTAAGTTATCCTTCCGCAAACCGGCTATGACGTAAATAAACTATGTATGTATGTCAGTAAAAAGTACCTATATTGCTTGTTGTGTTTTATGAATTGTTTTATAAAAAAAAATTGTTTTAAAACAATTCATAACAAGCAATTGTTTGTAAATCATGCAGTGAGTCTAAGCAATCATGTTATTAAAATGATATCATCAAACCGACATACTGAGGCATTCTTAAGCACCTATACCTATAACGTTTGTTGATTGGTCTCGAGTCCATATAGGTAAAGTTGGATAATGATCAATAGTATAATTGTTATTTTGTTTGCTACTACAGGTAAAGACTACAATCCTTAAATGATCTTAGGATTTATACATTTATAGGTACCTATATCAATCAATTAATACTAATAATAAATCTGTAAGTTTAGGTATTGTATGTGTGTATGTTCCTCAATAACTCTTAGGGCCTCTTTCACGAACTAAAAGTAAAGTGTTGATTAGTTACTTTTAGAAATCATTTTCTGTTATATTGAATTATGCACTCGGTTTACTGCATCATTCGATAGCCGATTTTTTTAAATTATTTTCTATTTAATGTTTGGGACGTTTACCGTACAAACAAAGGTATATCAGCTCCATTATCCCCGGTTACCGGTGACTTTAAATGACAGTTTGGCCTACTTGACGTTTGTGAAAGAGGCGCTTAAACGAATTAACTGATTTTCATGAAACTTGGTAGATAAACATTTAAACGTAAAGGACACAGGATAGGCTACTTTTTTTCTTTTTTAACGCGGACGAAGTCGCGGGCGCCAGCTAGTTTATAATAATTAAGATAAAAATACTCTTTATCAAACTATTTTTTGGATAAATTATTGAATCCTATTGCAATAAAAGACCTAACAAACGCCAATCTTCTTTTAAGATGACACTTGGCAACAGATGACTCGTAACGTCATACTGCATATCTTTTCAAAGAAAATATAAAATATTATAGTTACAACACTAAAAAAAAACGCATTTCATCCCCTTACAGAAGACCACTGGGAAATTAGATAGGTACAGCTTAAAAAGCAATATATGCTGTTGTGTTTTGGTGAATCAGTAAGATATATCAGAGCCTATTTCCCTATCCATTCTTAATCCCCTATCTTAAACCTATTATAGTCGACAGCGCTTGTGTATACAAGATTGTTACTCGTGTTACTGGCTTGGCGACGGTAGCCACCTATCATCAAGTGCACCGTCAGCTTGTCTGACGAGCTTAAAATAAAAAATAACAATCCTAATAATAAGTAAGAACGAACTAATATTTTTTCATTACATACTTGAGTATTTCAAAAAATAATAATAATAATAAAATTTGTATAATATGCACTTACGACCCATTTATGCCAAACACTTTTAACACAAAATATGTGGAAAAAAACAATACACAAGACAGAAAATTATTGAAAAATTAGACGTGCATCGCGTGTTAACTGTGAAGAATTACTATTCACAACACAAGTGGCATAATGGCATTCATATGATTACAATGAATCATCGTGGCATACGAGTAAACTGAGAAGCAGGTGTTTCCACCTACCTACATCAACATGCAACCTTATTATGTAAAGGCATTAGGAAATAAGGCATTATAGAAACACTTTTCAATTGATTTTATTGGCAGTGTAATCTTGAACTACTATTGACGATACAAAATTGAGTGTATATTGTTAGTTGAGGAATGAAGTTATCCTAAAAATCCTGTAGGAAGTTTACGTAATGATTATAAACTATAGTTAATACGGTAAAGATTTGTGTATTTGTAATGAATAAACTAAAAAACTACTGGATCGATTTTGAAAATTCTTTCACTTATATAAAGCTTAATTTTTTTGACCCTTTGCCACTATCTAATGATAGTAAATGTTACTGAGCCGGATTAGCCTGTCCATCACAGCTTACTATAAAAAAAATCAGGCATCTATCACAATAATTCATGACATTATATTTAAAAACCTCGTGGTACTCGGCGTTAGGTAAAAAAAAAAAAAAAAAATCATAACTCGGAAAATACGAAAAATCCCAGAACATACATGGAGGTGATTCGGATACCCCTCGAGGTCCTCTACCTCCTAGATTTTTTATATCACTACTTCTTGGGACAGCCTGTATAAAAAAGTACATAGGTGAATATACAAAGAACCTATATCCAGCAATGAACGTCTTACGGATGAGATTTTTGATCAAATAACTCTTTTTACAAAAAAAAAAATCGACTTCAAACCGTTTTCCCATGGATGCCATTGTCAGAACTGCACCAAATTGAAATGGGACCTCACGGGAAGTACTAGCTTTCAAATCGTTTTACCCAGTCGAAAGTTCTGAGGTAACAAACATAAAAAAAATACAGTCGAATTGAGAACGTCCTCCTTTTTTGGAAGTCGGTTGAAAAAAACAGTGGGATACGTAGAATGGAACTAGGGAAAAATATATAATATTTAAAGTTTAAATTGTTATTAAAAATGATCTGTGCATCAACACTAGGTGACATCAGATTGTGTTTTGTGTTGTTAAAAATTCAATTGAGTTCATTAAGTGGAGTCAGCATTTTTAAAAAATAAGCTAAAATTAGTGCATTAAAGAATGTTTGATTATTGTTAACGTTCATGGAAAATAAATAGAAAAAAAGAGTTTTGGTGATAGAATTAAAAGTAGGGAATGTGTTAGACGAAAAAAAAAAATAAACAATAAAAGAACAAAGACAGTGCAAAACAATACAATCACATGACACGAACAATACCACAACCAAATTTGTGATTATTATATTTTTTTAAATTTATCTACACAAATATACAAATATTACAAGAATCCTTCGCTTGACATAAATAATTACGTACCTAGTATGTATTAGGTAAATTATAATAATAATGATTATTAAAATTAATAATGAAAAGTTATTATTTATTTTTAAATCGAACAAAAACTAATAAAAGAATGTTTGTACGACTATTTATATCTATGTAGGTATCATCATTGAAATTATTTTTTTTGACGAGCCCGTTGGACAAGTGGTGAGGGTGCTTGCCTTACATCTGAGGGACCTCGGGTTCTATTCCCAGCGGGGTCAACCTTGGAAATAATAAATACCTTGTGAAATAACAGCACGAGTGCTGTTTGATTCGGGGCTGGGTGCTAGGTATGTAAGAAATGAAATTACTCTTTTATTATTATCCATACTAATACCTATAAATGCAAAAGTATAACTGTCTGTTTTTCACGCTACCTTTTCACGCCTTAACTACTCAACCGCTCATCATAAAATTTTGCATACACGTTGTCAGAAGAAGACATGTTACAAGAAAGGACATAGGGTACCTATCATCCAGAAAAAAAGTAGTGTTCCCTAGTGATAAAGAATTGGGTGATAAAGTCTAAAAACATAAAGAATTGGGCGCCACTGTCGCGTGGCGGCGCCACCGTCGTCACAGCGATCACGATATCAGGATACTTACATATTATTATAAAACAAAATCCTCCGTCGCGTCTGTCTGTCTGGCTACTGCACCGATTTTCATGCTGTTTTCACCAATGGATAGAGTGGTTCTCGAGGAAGGGTTTTAGTATATAATTTAAAAAGTTACGCGGGCGAATTTGCGGGCACCAGTTAGTTTATAATATAATGTGGGTACTTATAGAGGGTAGGAATCCTAATGTATGTACGTTACGTAATTATTTACAGTCAAGCGGAGACACTGACCTCTGTTTAGCGCTGTCTTCGTTAGTAACGACTTATTTGATTGGCCACCGAATTTAAAAATGACCAGGCGGACAGACGTCAACTGAAACTTTTTCACTGGGTATAATAATCTAAAGCTTCACCTTAATAATTTATCTAAAGCTCTTACTGGCTCGACTAATCTTGAGCCATTAATTTTTAATCACCAAAAGTATTTATAATAATTTGTAATGTGGCTAAGTAAATTGAAAAGAGTATTAAGGTACTGGATTAAATCCTAAAACACACCCAGAGTAGGTTTTTCCATATGAAAATATTCATTCATAATCTTGTTATTAAAAAAAGGCAAATTGAAATGGATTTGTAGATGGTACCGCAGCGATCACAATGCCCTTAATAGATAGAGCGTAATCTTGTTTTATGAAGAATACAACAGACTAATAATAACATTAATATCTAATACTACACTATAAGGGTCAGATCACATCGGAACGCGACGCACTTTTTATGATAGCAATTGAAATTATAGAACTTATTTACTACAAAAAAAGATATAGAAAAATCTAAAACTAGCTTTTCGTACTATGTGTCCTGTCCACTGCCACTTCAACTTACTGATTCGCCGGATTATCTCGATAAGAGCTGGTACACACTAGGCGTTTTGAAGCGCGCGCTTTGCTAACGCGCGCTTTGAAGTTCTATGAAGTTCTTAGAGCGAGTACACATTGAGCGCTTGGCGTTGCGTTAGAACTTCATAGCTCTCAAAGCGCGAGTTAGCAAAGCGCGCGCTTCAAAACGCCTAGTGTGTACCAGCTCTTACTTTCGTACGTCTACGGATCTCTTCATTACTAATTCGATATAGCAGTGTAGCATAGCCCTCTCCATAACTCGTTGGGCTTTCTTACGAGGTCCATAGTTAGAGACCATGTTTCTGCACCAAAAATCATTCGCAACATTATATTGGTCGAAAACTTTTGTTTAGAGACACTAAGGAATTTTGGATGTCACGGAGCTTTCAATCAGAACGCTAATTTAAAAAAAATCTTCGACTTGACTAATTTCGTGGTGTAGTGTCGTGTTGCTCGATGCAAAGAAAATATATAATCACTACGTTGCTCGATGTTATGTGAGGGCTTTTATTCACATCTTGCCACATACCACATTCGATATTATTCGCGAGCATGATCGAGCATTTGTCCATTTTAGTCTGTTCTGTGTTAAATGTAACTTTAAGTTATGATTGTGTAAACGAAATCTCAGGGTTCTCACTTAACTTTAGCGGTCAAAATCCGAAGAAATCTATACAATAACATGATACAGAACAAACGATACAAATTGTTTTTTCAAAGGATGATTTTTCAATTAATTATAGCGATCTTTAGGATTTTTGACATTACCTTAAGGAGTAAATCTTATTGTGAGTTGGTAACACTGCGAAAATTTCTTTCTTTTGAAAGGAAAGACAAAATTCTGGCGTTAAGTTCTTGAAGTGGGTTTTATTATTGTGATTATTGATTAGCGGGCAGTGTGGTCGCTGCTGTCGCGCAGTGGGAGTGGGGGTGGGGGAGTCCAGTTGACGTCGGTGCGTATATACCTTCGTTGACAGCGCTAAGGTCAGTGGGGGCTGGCACTGGAGGCGGCGGCGGAGGCACGCTCGGCCTCTCGAGCGCCAGACAAGGGGAGGACTCGGACCATCCGGGCCGCAGCCGCGTACCGTCACGGCGTCGTTCCGGAACTGTTGGCGACAGCGTATCCGAACCGGGCGCCGTGTCGCTGCTGCAACAATCATACATCCTTTAACAACTAAGAATATGTAGTTGAATTTCTACTAATAACTGAGACCTCGTGGTCCGACTGATCGGACGACGCGAATTTATTTAAGGATGTCCCACTTCCAAGGTTGGTCTTTAATATAATATTATAAAGAGAGAATGAAAAAGTTTTTATAGGTTTATTTATATTTACTTGCAGACATTTCACTGCTTAAAAACTAAAGGGCCATAAAACAAAAAAAAATCCAAAAAAGATATAAAATTCTATGTACTCACTCATCATAAGACACAAGAACTTTGTAGAACAATCTTAAAAAACACATTACATAAATTTATATGTCCATATTGTTTCAATTAGTGATCGTTGCTCAAACATAATTAATCAGACTGACGTTAGGACTCGAACTGTTCTAGTTACTTTATTGTTTTCCTTAAACTAAACAGTAGTAAAGTCTCAATAACAAATTTCAATTATGTATTAATTAGACAACAGTTATCACTGCTTACTGAAACATAGTACCTATTGATGTGTTCAAATTAGTTAAGAAAGAATAAGGGCCTCTTTCACAAACTACATGTAAAGTGTTGATTAGTTACTTTTAGAAATCATTTTCTGTTATATTGAATTATGCACTCGGTTTACTGCATCATTCGATAGCCGAATTTTTATAAATAGATATTGAATATACTATGAAAACTTGAACTCCCATTACTGTAACTAAGTATGGCACCACATCACACATTGGCTCCAATATTTGGCCAAATAAAATAAGGCCGTATACAGAAAGTAAGCTGGCAGGATCCGATCCACGCAGGTAACCGGCGCAAGCATTTATATGAACAAGCGCCGATAAGCGCCGAACGTCGCCGACAAGTTCCGACAATCTTCGACACGCGCCGGTCAGCGCTGGCGCCGCCCGCATAAGTTTGTGCTCGCTCTGCTTCAATCTGCTTGCTTTATGTAACTGCTACCAGAATGGACCAGCGCCGGCTACCAGCTTTCTTTCTGTATACGGCCTAAAAGCGCCCAACGAAAGAAATTTTCTCTTCAAAAAATGACTCACCAATTGCTGAATCCAGAATCGCCATCCATCGAGTCCGTTAGGTAAAAGGTTGAATTGGTAATTTTCAAAGCGCTCGGAACGTCTGTGTTCATGTCGACCGCTAACGAGGAGGCTCTTCTGAACCGCGATTTGAATGAAAAATACGTCTTCCTAGACAACGAACCGCTGTCTTTTTTATTGTTTTCACTCGTCGGCGTCGTTGGCTTCTCTGGCGGTGGTTTTTCGGGTAAAGGCGGTGGCACATCTCCACAACTGTGCCGCTTGTCGCACATCGTCTTGAGTTCCTCCTTGAAAGACCCGTTACATTTCATTGCATTTTCAGTCTTATTCAATACGGGTTTAGAGTCATTGAAACTCAAGTTGGTGTAAGTGTGTTGGCATTCCTCTAGTTTTTCGTGGTTGGCGTATATTGGTGCGGCGACGGTGTTCTTAGTTTTAGTGGTCCCGTCGCTGGTGGCGTTAGTTTGAGCTGTCGACGGAGATTTCATGAATGATTTTCCATCCATTGCCACTAGAAGAGAAATTAATAAGGAAAATAAAATACAATGAAAAGAAATGATTTTTTTTCTGCAAATTAAATATAAAAACATCTCTCCATTAACGCTCTTTCTATAGACGGCGGGAAGCGACTTTATTTTATACTGTGTAAGTATGTAATTATGCATATATTTATACAAAAAATACACAAGATCTTAAATCAATTTTTTTTTAAATATTTTATTCACTTAAAATAAATAAAATTACCTACGATTCCAGTACCTCAACACATACGATTTAAGATTTAAAGGGACTTTACCTTGGGTAAATTATTTTTATCTCTCGTATACTTACATAAATGTTCTATACCCATATCTATTCTTCTTTATAAAATACTAGCTGGTGCTCGCGACTTCGTCTGCGTTGAAAAAGAAAAAGTAGCCTATCCTGTGTCCTGTACATCTAAATGTTTATCTACCAAGTTTCATGAAAATCAGTTAATTCGTTTAAGAGTTATGAAGGAAGATACATACATACATACATACATACAGAAAAAAAAATTAAAAATGGTCAATTTAATTTTAAGTATCATGTATAGAGGCTATAAACACGATATCTCTGAAAACAAAGTAACTTACTACATGACCAACCCTTACAGATTTATTATTATTGATTAAGTATGAATTTACGTCGCTTTCCTCGTCTGTCTGTACGACCGCTAACTCCTCCTACACCACACACCCGATTTTGATATGTTTTTCACTATCATCACTTACAAAACTTTTCATGTATAATGAAACCCAAGTTTATTCTTTGCAGCCTACGTAAGGCTAAACCGTAAGAGAAGAGATACCTAAAAAATATTTACTAGAGAATTGTAGTTCTCTGAAATCAATACTAATAATAAATCTGTAAGGGTTGGTCATGGAGTAAGTTACTTTGTTTTCAGAGATATCGTATTTATAGACCCTATACATGATACTGAAACTAAATTGACCATTTTTAGATTTTTTTTCTGTATGTATGTATGTTCCTTCATAACTCTTAAACGAATTAACTGATTTTCATGAAACTTGGTAAATAAACATTTAAACGTACAGAACACAGGATAGGCTACTTTTTTCTTTTTCAACGCAGACGAAGTCGCGGGCACCAGCTAGTCCGAAATAGAAACTCCACGATGGCATATCTTTATCTGTTATAGTTGACTTACAGTAACCATTTCTTTCATTCAATATTTAACTCTATATAGATAAGTACTATTATTCGTCATGTCTGTTTCTACGCAAAGTAAAATCAAATTAATTTAAAGAACTAATTGTAAATTTTAACAGTGCAAGTAAATATCCGATATGGTCTAGTGGCTAGGATACCTGGCTCTCACCCAGGAGGCTCGGGTTCGATTCCCGGTATCGGAAATACGCTGTTTAGATAGCATGTTTTTACTTACCAGAATATCTTTTCGTCAGGTTTCGTTTAAGTTGTCTCATTTTTTTTTGAGCTGCATTAGCTATTTTCGTTAATGTGTACTGGCCGCTAGGTGGCGACGGTAATCGCGCCGTTGGCAGTGACGGCAGCTGTTCTTTGTGTATAGTCTAAAAAATAATAAAAAAATATATAAACAATTATTATTATTTGTAATTTAAGCATATAAAAAAATATTTTTATAAAATAGCCGATTCAGTTGAAACAAAACGCGACTGAGCTTGGGATTGCGTTTTCTCTAAGTACATATAATATTTTTTTATAATCACTTTTGATAATCTTCTATTGGCAATAACATTGTAAGGGCAACTCTTTCACCAACTAAAAGTAAAGTGTTGATTAGTTACTTTTAGAAATAATTTTATGTTTTATTAAATTAAGCACTCGGTTTAGTGCATCCTTCGATAGGGGATTTTTTTTATTATTTTCTTTTTAATGTTTGCGTATTTTACTGTACAAACAAATGTACATTATCACAGGTGACTGGTGACTTTAAATGACGGTTAGCCTACTTGACAGATGGTGAAAGAGGCCCTTAGAATATTATTCTGTTTGAATCACTATTATCACTATTTTTGTATGGTCAAAAACCTGCAACCCAGGAAATGTCAAATTACTCCTTCGAATTATGAAACGCAGTATAAATACCTAATTATGACTGACTCACGCGAACAGGTGCGAACACATAAAGGTATAATTCCAACAAGTGCGAACACCACTGGGGGCGTACACCACGGACCCTGGCCCGCGAGTAGTCTAATTATTCGTTTTAGTTAAAATGTTACACTCACCTTTTCATGGTCATCTGAGTCTGTGTCGCTGTCGAAAGAATCGAAGTCTTCCTCGATGGGTGTGTGTGGTGTATGGGCTGGTGGGTGCGGCGGGGATGGCTCCAGAGACTCGTACAAGTGACCTGAGTCACTGCTGTCACAGTCTGTGGACAATTCAAATTAAACCAGTTGTAATAGGGGTTATAAATTGTACATAAAAAAACTGTAGGTATACGACTGCAAACCCTATCATTGGACACCAACTTTATGGTGTTATACTTAACTTGGAAATCGTATACCTATACTCACTCGAGCGCTCACGCGAGTTGTCTAATAGCATGTTCTTAATATAAAAATATAATTATTTTTAAAATCGATTAAATTTATACAACCAGTAAAATCAAAGCAGGATTGATTTTTGCTAGAGAGTCTTATTAGGGATTTGATTAAGACTTTTTAATAATTAGGACGAAATCGACTAAGAAACCTTGCCTTTGATAGAATCTTTGACAGTAGATAGGTGGCCACAATCGCTAGCAACAAACATGGTGGATGCAAAGTGCTAGGTATCCTAAATAATTGCGCAAAGTATTTCTATTGAACGTGGGGCCTTGCCAAATACAATTCTATCTGTAAAATTAGCAAGGCACGATTAGAAGCAGCTTAGAATTTCGCATGACAAATCCTCTAAGCTTGCAAGTATACCATAACTAACAAATGTCAAGGCCTACGCAATTACATAACGACGCCCGTCACGGTGCAGCGTGCCCGCATTTGTTTTTTCGTAACTTGTGTTGAAACGGCTATTTCACCTGCTCGTTTCACATCTTGTGTCTTATGAAACCATTGACAATTTTAGTGCCTAGGTTATAACATTTAAAGTACAGGTTCTGTTCTTGAAATTGTCACTAATATTAAAAATGTGAAAGCGAGTTGGTCGCCTTAACTAAGTACTCAATCGATCACCGCAAAATTTTGCAAACAGAAAGTGACATTAATCCTATAATCCAGTAATAACTTTAAACCAGTAAAAAGCACTGTTCTCGAGGGATCTTACCTTACAATAAAAAAAATGTAAAAATCAACGCCTGACAAAAATATATGAGCAATAGAGATTGAATATTAGGCAAAAGTTAGTTATAATTAAGGCGTAGGTAAACTGTGATCAAACAACAAATCGAGCTATGGACGATTACTTCATTGCAATCAATTTGTTTAATAAGCTTAATATAATGATCCGAAGACCTTTGAAGAACTTAAAAACTGACTTACACCTAGCCAATAAGTTGATGGGTCTAGTGTTGATTGATTGATAAAAAAAATTACATAAATAAATATCAATCAAGCTCGTATCGTAATATACGAGACGTAATAATACTCTGTGTATCTTCGTGTTTAAATATAATGATCTTGTATAACTTTCTATCAAAAGTAAAGTATCATAGCTCCAATATGTAAAGTATAGTTGGATTTTTAATTAGATGGACTAAAATGACAGCTGAAATCGACCTTTTTTTTAAAATGTTGCAAGCATGAAGCGTAGTGTTGTAGTATGACTCATTTATAAGCGAGTTCGATCATTATGGTCGAGTTGTATCGATCACGTTATAGAAGAGAACAAAATGATGCAACTCGACCACCTTATTGATGACGTGACAGAAAGTTTTATATTAAATGTAACAGACTCGGATTCTGAAGCTGATTATTCAGAAATTAAGAAAGTGAATGAAATAGTGATTAAGAAAGTTCGTTTTTTAATTTTTTTTTTATCGAAAGTGTTTAATCTTAATTATTGATCAATGTTAAGCTAATTTTTTTAATAATATTTTATTGTTGTTATCCGGTTATCAATTATACAAAACAAAAAAAAATATAGCTTGATCAATAACTAACAATAAGTTTAAACACTAAACTTTCTATTGAAGAATAGGCAAATAAAAGTATCTTGAAGTATCCATTTCCGTCACTACATTTATAAATCCACGCTACTTATGCTACTGATCAATCCAAATTCAAACTAACAAACTTATTATAAAATAAAAAAGATTGAATCACGATTTTTACCTAATACTCGATTACTCAGGATACAACACTACTTTTACATTACAATAAAATGGCAACCCACCAAATGTCATTTTAGTCCGTCTAATTAAAAATCACGACTATAGACGCATGTATCTATAGGCATACTTACCTAGTATGTAATTTATCATGCAAACATTATACTCATATGAAAAGTCGAAGATCTAATATTAATTTTAATAGTGTCAGCGCCTCTTTCACCAACTACAAGTAAAGTGTTGATTAGTTACTTTTAGAAATAATTTTCTGTTTTATTGAATTATGCACTCGGTTTACTGCATCGTTCGATAGGCGATTTTTTTTATTATTATTTTCTATTTAATGTTTGGGACGTTTACCGTACAAACAAAGGTATATCAGCTAAATTGTTCCCGGTGACAGGTGACTTTAAGTGACGGTTTAGCCTACTTGACGTTGGTGAAAGATGCGCTTAGACAAAAAGGGAGTGTCGTTTTTTTTTCTAAATTTATCTTAATTAATAAATAATTCCATAACAATAACACATTCCACACAGCACCATCTAGTTCCACAGTATATGATATGATACATAGATTACTTTTTTTTTGTAAACACATAGATATTATAATACAAAACATTGAAGACTCAGATACAAAGGTAAAATGTTAACATAAACATTTGCCCCTAGCGTGATTCGAACCCGCGACCGTTTGGTTAACAGCTTAATCTTAAACTTAATTAATAACTTATTAAAAAGTAACTTTTTATAACAAAAGTTAGTTACCAATAAATGCGTTGAGATCTTGCACTTCGAAATCGCCATCTCTCAATACTGTCCTCACGCTGAGCAACCAAAGCGGCTCAAGCGCTTTCAACACTATTACTTCATTATCAACCTCAAATTCCCTTAAAACATTCTTTGTTTCTTCATCGTTAGTGCTGTAGTGAGGGGACTTGGCACTTGTATCGATGTAAATATTCGTCGGAGATGTTATAAATACTATAAAAATAAAATTCAAGGTGATATAGGCTTATTGACACTTATAGTGAAAATATTGAACAAATACGAAGCTTGAGACGAACAGAAATTAAGAAATTCAAATTATTTTATGGTCGGTATTTTAGTTTTAATAACAATGTTTGAAAATAATAATAATAATAATATAATAAGGGAAATTATATTGATTTTTTTTGTAAACATTTGGATGTTTATAAATTGAACGATTGTTTATCCCGGTATAAGATAATATTAAGTTTATCTTACCAAACAGGAACCGTTATGCCGTTATTTATGATATCGAAATAAAAATGTCTTAAAAAAAAAGTTATCAAAATATTTATAATAGGTATCAAAATATTTATTTTGCACTTAAAATGGGGCATAATCTATGCCCCATTTTAAGTGCAAAATTACCGGAACGAAAGCGACTGAACCAATAACCTACGGTTCGTTGTTATAGTCACGCTAGTTCCGTATACGTCATTGATATTGAGCGCGGATTTTAGAGGCAATTGTTTCCATATCGGAAAATTTCAATTTTTATTTTTATTCATGAGTTCATGTTTTATGTTTGTAAATTAATTTAGCTTTAATACAGAGAAAATAAAACTAAAACTAATAAATGCTTAACTAATTTTGAAAAAAATAAAGAACTAATTTTAATATGTAACATTTATTTGAATTTAGAATTCCATTTCAACATATCGACAATTTCAAAGGTAACTTTTCAATACTTTAATTTTGTTTTTTTAGCTAGATTTTTTTGTTTTTTATTTTTATTTTATATAATTCAAATATTCTGTGTGTTGAGCACAAAAACTAGTCAAGTTATAAATGGATTTACTTATATCCGTGATATCCATACATATTATACAACAAAGTCCTCCGCCGCGTCTCTGTCTGTCTGTCTGTTCGCGATAAACTCAAAAACTGCTGCACTGATTTTTATGGTTTTTTTCACCAACGGTTAGAGTGGTTCTCTAGGAAGGTTTAGTAACTATATAATTTACAAAGTTACGCGGGCGAAGCAGCTAGTTTTATATAAAATTAGTCTGTGTTACGTTATTTATTAAAAAAAATTTCTGTTGTCATCAAGACTTCGTTTGTTTAATGAGAGCACAAATTAGCCTATACCACCTTGATCGCCGCAATTCCTTCGGAATGTCCGCGGCCTCGGCGGTCCAACACCACCGTTCACTGGCGGCTTCTCCGATACCATTTTTCATCATCACTGTTATCACTTCATCACTTCGTAAAAATCACTTGTATTTTACGAACAAAGAGCGTTCACAATTAATTCACACATGAGCCGGTTCGCCATCTACATTCGGAGAGAGTTACTTGGTTGATGTACCAAATGGTCACCGGATTTACGCAACGTTTTGCACATTGACTTCCCGTACCAGTGATTTCTAAACTTATTAAAAAATGGGAATACAAAAAACATTTATATTCAATAGATTAAGAATCAAGATTCAAGGCTTTACGATTAAGATGAAATTGGTTTAAATGTAGGTAGGTAAGTAATTAATTAATTAATTATTATAAGCTTTACAGAACTCTTCATATATTATTATAATTATTTTATTAATATGAACCATTGGTCAGTGTTTTTATTTGCTCTCGTTGGCCTTACTATAAAAAATGAGAATTCATGTTAAAGTAATTTATCATTTGATACACAATATGTATAATATGGGCGCTTTCCAAACATCACAGAGGCATGTTAAAGTACTGCCAAAGAGCCATGGAAAGAAGCATGTTGGGAATAAAAAAAATAGATAAGCAAAGAAATACATATATAACAGGTGTGACAGATATTCTCAATAAAATAGACCAAATGAAGTGGAGGTGGACGGGTCACATGCTGAGGAGCACCCATGATAAATGGAGCAAAATATTAACAGAATGGTACCCCAGAAACGGGAAACGAAATAGAGGTCGACAATGCAAAAGATGGGAGGACGAACTCAAATTAACAGTAGGATACAACTGGAGAAGAGTTGCAAAGGATAGAGAACAATGGAAATCGTTAGAGGAGGCCTTTTCCAAGAGGCACACCGAAATCCGGGACATATTATAACTAAACATAATAAAGAAAAAGAAAAAGTATATCCCATATAAAAAGGAGTTTCGGGATACAAAGGCTATATTATTATTATTATATGTATAAAATGCTCACAGAGCTTCTTTAGCGCTCAACAGTTTGAAAAACACTGCTCTAGACGGTCAAGTTATAATAAAAAATGAAATAAGCCGGCAGCTGCTGAACCGGGCGTCTCAGGGTCAACTGGTCGTTTCCATCGGCAGTACAGAGTGGTACAGAGTACCGAGCGACAATGATTTTTTCCTCATCTCAATGCTACGAGCAGAGCAATTGCAAATGTACCGAATAATGTTAACAAGGCGAATGACATTGATTGTAGTTAGTTTACTCTAGCTGCGTTTTTAATCATCAATACTAATAATAAATCTGTAAGTGTAGGTATTGTATTGTATGTATGTATGTTCCTCCATAACTCTTAAACGAGTTAACTGATTTTAATGAAACTTGGTAGATAAACATTTAGACGTACAGGACACAGGATAGGCTACTTTTTTCTTTTTCAACGCAGGCGAAGTCGCGGGCGCCAGCTATTGAGCATATAAATTCAAATTCAAATTCAAATCATTTATTAGATGTAAGTTTTTACAAAACATTTATCTTCGTCACAATTACAAACTACCACCGGTTCGGAAAGCTGTTTCTAGGGGGAAGAACTCGGCAAGAAACCCCCTAGTTGCTCTTTTCATAAATCAGTTTACAACATACGAGTAACACGTAACAATACATAGACATCAAAAGGATATCAATCTAATAACACAATATTCAACTCCAAGGACGTTCATCATTTATATAATCTAATATCCTATAATAACCCTTTTTGCACAGGGTTTTCTTAATATAAACTTTAAATTTATTCAGAGATAATTGTTGTATATTAGCAGGAAGTCTGTTGTAGAAGCGTACACATTGTCCCATAAAAGAGTTGCTAACCCTGTGGAGGCGAGTTTTATTCAGTTGAAGCCTATGCCTGTTTCTAGTATTCAAACTATGAACATCACTATTTCTACTGAAAGTGCTAATATTTTTGTGAGCAAACAAAAGATTTTCAAAAATGTATTGTGAGGCTACAGTAAGTACATTTATTTCCCTAAACTTATCTTTTAGCGAGACCCTGGGACCGAGCTTGTAGATGGCACGAATAGCCCTTTTCTGTAACACAAATATAGTGTTTATATCCGCAGCATTACCCCAAAGTAAAATACCGTACGTCATTACACTATGGAAATAGCTAAAATATACTATCCTCGCTGTGTTTACGTCAGTAAGCTCGCGAATTCTTTTAACAGCGTAAGCAGCCGAACTTAATTTAATGGCTAGTTTATTAATGTGTGGTCCCCATTGTAGTTTAGAATCTATATTTATACCTAAAAATACAGTCGACTCAACCAGCTCAATGTCTTCACCATTTACGTGAACATTATGATCAGTTTGTTTGACATTAGGTAAAGTGAATTTAATACATTTTGTCTTTTTATTATTCAACAATAGATTATAAGCATTAAACCAATCAATAACCTTAGACATCGCCGAGTTAACATGATCATGATTCTTTCTACGGTTAACTTTAAAAAGCAATGACGTATCATCTGCGAATAAAACAATATCATGATCATTAATATGGTAAGGAAGGTCATTTATATAAACAAGAAAGAGAAATGGACCCAGAATAGAGCCTTGCGGGACACCCATAGTCACTAATGATCCCTGTGATCTAACCCCACCCACATCAACACTCTGAATTCTATCACTCAAATATGATTTCAAGAGATCCAAAGCTACACCTCTAATACCGTAGTGGGAAAGTTTCCCGTATAAATTATCATATTTAACACAGTCAAAAGCCTTGGAAAGGTCGCAAAAAATACCCAGAGCATCCTGTCTATCCTCCCAAGCTTCATAAATAAACTTAAGCAATTTTACTCCTGCATCAATAGTGGAGCGACCCCTTGTGAAACCAAATTGCTTATTACACATAAGGTTATTCACTGAAAAGTGAGAGTACATTTGATTAAATAAGATTTTTTCGAATATTTTACTAAGAACTGGTAGGACTGAAATCGGGCGAAAGTTTGAGGGGTCCGTAGTACTACCGGACTTAAATAGAGGTATCACTCTGCTCAATTTCATCTGATCAGGGAATATGCCCATGGAAATACTACAATTAAACACAGCTGCCAAATGAGGAGCTATAACGTTAATTACTGATTTTATTGTTTTAACAGACAGTCCCCATAGATCTGTCGTATTTTTTTGCTTTAAAGATTTAAATGCACTTACTATATCACTAGGCCCTATAGTTTTAAATTTAAAATCAGTGGTACATTCCGGTACACTCGCTTTTAAGAATGCTAATGCGACACCAGGGGAGGAGTTAAGGTGCCTTGTAGTAACCAACGGGACAGAAGTAAAGTAATTTTCAAATGCCGTGGCTACCTCCACCTCAGTTTGTAACCTACACCCATTCACAATTAGCTCCAAATCCTGTTTGCTTTTTACTGACTTTCCAGTTTCACTATTGATTATAGTCCAAATAGTTTTAATCTTGTTTGAGGACGTTATTATTTTATGTTTCAAGTAGATCGATTTTGCATCGATACATACCCGTCTAAATAATTTTGAATATTTTTTAACATATTCATGAAAGTCTGCACTTTTATTATAATTTCTTTCTTCGTAGAGTTCAAATAAGCGTTGTCTACTTTTATTTATACCTGTAGTAGCCCAATCACTGAAACTCATACGACCGTTTAAAACTACTTTTTTGGGTGTGAAAATTTTCTTAAATTCAGCAATCAGTATGTCAAAAACTTGGTTAAACATATTATTCGCTTCCTCATCTAGACTAGCCATGGAAAGTTTATCATATAAACTGTTTTTAAAAGTATTTAGTCTTTTTTTAGTAATCGGTACTAATGTTAATTCATTTTTACTATGGGTCATCATGTACCTTTCAAAAGTTACTAATTGACCAGAGTGATCCGAATCTAAATTATTAATTATTGATTTATTAACTGGAATTATGTTAGAAAAGATGTTATCAATACAAGTAGCACTTGATGCAGCAATCCTAGTCGGCTCACAAAATATATTATTCAAATTATATGACTTAAATAAAGCAAGCAACCTAGTAGATTGACTAGTGCTTTCCAGGATATTTATATTAAAATCTCCACAAAAAATAACAGTTTTGTTCATTCTGCATACTTTGCTTAGCACAACATCTACAACTCCTTCAAAGCAATCATATATAGCACAGGGCGGTTTGTATACACTTATAACAACAAAACCTTCCAGCTCCACACAGGCCAGCTCAGCAATCCGCTCAACAGAGAGACTCACAATGTCATTTCGTTCCTTATATTTTAAGTGTTTACTAACTAAAATTAGAGAGCCACCACGAATACTGTTAACTCTGCTGAAAGAACTGCCTACTAGGTGGTTATTGAAATTAAACATAATCTGGTGACTTTGCAACCAATGTTCTGTAACACAGAAAATGTCAATATTATTATGGTTCATGAACAATTCAATCTCCAACTCTTTGTGTGACATACCCTGAATATTTTGGTGTACCACTTGAAGTAAATTAGTTTCATTTTGATATCCATTGGTACTGCTACAATTTTTGTTACACGTTGGATTAAGATTAACAATATTTTTTTCTATTAAATTTTCATTATTTTCAGAATATAAATTGCCAGAGGCGTACTCTGTTGTCTCAATATTTAATTTAAATTATTGCATGTCAACACCTTAATTGGTGATTTGTCAATAAAAGAATTTTTTGCTAAATTTTTAGCAGTCACATTAAAATAAAAATATAGCATAACAGCTAATTGTCTCTTAAAAGAGAAAGGAATTAAAATTTGTCCTTTATAAAAATATGTTTTTCTAACAAAACTGTTAGTGTCAATGACATGTACATTATTTTTGTAGCATGACCAAGTATGTAAGCACATATTTAACTTATATCTAATATTATTTTCTTGAACTGACAACTTGCTACTATAGGGGAGTGTATAAAACACAATTTTCTTGATTTTGAAGGAAAGTAATGTATCATAGAAATGCAATAATTCTTTTTTATTTAAATTGCCCCTATTACCAACAAAAATTATAATAGTCATATTAGGATTTAATTTGTAACTATTTATTTTTGTCATCACATCGAAATATGAAGCATTAGGCATACAATGATTTATAACTGGTTGTCCCAACTGAGTATTTAATAGCGGACCCATGTCCTTTCCTATCTCGTCACAAAACATTATTACACTTTCCCTATCAGCGGTTTTACAATTTGTGTTTATACAATGATTTTGGGAACCGTTAATTTGAACCGTCTTAGCAGCTTCCGATGGTGACTGACATTGAATATATGCGTTCAATGAGGTCTGCGAAGGCTCACTTTCCGGCTGATACCTTGAGTATTCCCTCACAAGTTTTTGGGAATCCTCATACATTCGAGTCATCATCTGAAGCTGTGATTCCAAATGTGAAATATTACTATTTAATAAGTAAATATCACTTTCATATTTTAATTTAATATTTTCCAATTCTATATTATATTTTTTTAATTGGTCTATTATATGTAACTTATTATTATTATTAGTATTTTTTATCATACTTTTTTGTTTTGTTAATAATTTTTGTTTCTTTTGAATATACTTATTAATTCTAACAAATTTTTTAAGCTGATTTCTGCTATATCCAGGTAATCTTTGTGAAGTTTTATGTGGTTTATTATCAACTGTGAGATCTACATGAGATGTATTACATTTACAGGAAACAGCAGAAACAGCCTTAGCTTCGACTAAATCACTGTATAAACACTGTGTTTTGTGATTGTCAGATTGAGTAAACTGTGTTTCCAACTGGGCTATGTACTCCTGAGCCTCATGCAGTTGTTTTTCTAATAAAGTTATAGAATTCAGGGCTACCTCATACTCTTCACAACATTTATCAAATCGTTGTATAGCATTTTTACAACTGTCACACTCATCCCTTAATGTTATATTTTGTAAGTGTAATTGTGATAGCTCTTGTTTTAATAATTTATTTTTTTCAAGAACTTCCAATAATTCTTTTTCATTTTCATCCCTTTCGCGTAATAGATTATCACACTTTTCCTCTGCAATCCTAAGTTCCCGTAATGTTAATTGAAGTTTAGACTCCGCTTTGCGTGTCAGCATTTTTTTATTTATTTAAATAATTTATAAAAATTTAAGCAAGAATTGAAATTGATGTTACAGTGAACCTCAGAATGCAGTAGACAAGCGGAGTCACTACCTAAATAA
Source organism: Synanthedon formicaeformis (assembly GCA_945859745.1). NCBI lineage: Eukaryota > Metazoa > Arthropoda > Insecta > Lepidoptera > Sesiidae > Synanthedon > Synanthedon formicaeformis. The sequence goes on along the minus strand of OX243956.1, from coordinate 12,122,377 downwards.
TAATATCAAAATTTATTTCAGAACATAGAAATTCAAATAGTTTATACTTTTCTTACAAAGGATTTGATTCAAAGTACCTTTCTTCGAATATCGCGCACAAGTTCGTGTCTCAGCAATTTAATAACTAGTTTTGTAGGGTACATTTAAAAATCATATTAAATAAGACTTTATATTATTCATTATTTATTATCATTTGAATTTCTATTAACTGTTTTACTTTTTAAAAAAATTACTGTCATTTATTTATTTATTTCTCACAACTTCACTATTGTATATCTTTGCACAATAGGTACATAATTGTTTCCGTTGTTATTGTTTTATTCACTTACGTGCACAGTGCGACAAAATTCGTAATTCAATAAGAGTAACTAATTGTATATAGATTCTTATTTAGTATTTCACTTTTGTATTGTAAATGCACAGTATTTTATATTTTTCAGACTATATTATACACTATAACTAATTAATAATTAATTAAAAACACAGCAATAAATTATTATCAACTTATCTGTCGACTACCCTGCTACACCATGTTAAATATTTAACAAAGCCACAGACTAAACACTTTGTGCTCTGACTTCGCATTTTACAAGATTTTACCTTTTTACCTACGAGTAGTGTAGTACTCGTAATACTTTAGTATCTTCGAATTTAGGTAATAATGTTTGAAGACTAGAATGTTTCCAAGTTTAGAATTAACGGGACAGCTTAATAAGTTGTAAAATATACTTGAATAGTGCATTTACAAAGTTGTCACGGAAATCGAACCCGGGACCCCGAGACAGAACGTTAAGGCAATCACCCTAACCACTCATCAGAAATGAAATGATTCCAAAAATCCTTACATATCAATACTAATAATAAATCTGTAAGGTTTGGTCATGGAGTAATTTACTTTGTTTTCAGAGATATCGTGTTTATAGGCTCTATACATGATACTGCAACTAAATTGACCATTTTTACAATTTTTTCTGTATAACTCTTAAACGAATCAACTGATTATCATGAAACTTGGTAGATAAACATTTAGACGTACGGGACACATGATAGGCTACTTTTTTTCTTTTTCAACGCGGACGAAGTGCGAGCGCCAGAAAATGAAGTTCTTCGCCGTGTCTGTCTGTCTGTTCGCGAGAAACTCAAAAACTACTGCACCGAATTTCATGCAAAAACCAATAGAGTGGTTCTCTAGGAAGGTTTTAGTATGTAATTTTTTTACTATTTTCGTGATTGGTGGATATGCGGAAAACTCGTGTGAGGCCGGAACGTATCGTTAGCGTTATGTGATATACGTTATGGTAATGTTGCAAAACTGGGCGGTGTTGGTGTAGTACCTACTTGTGTTATTATAGCTTTGTAATCAGAGCATTACACGTTACGAAACTTTAGCTTATCTGTTCTGTTCCTTAGCAGAACTGCACAATCAGTTAATAGTTTTATGAAGTACAAAGCAAAATTAATTTATATGACATGGCCTTATAGTAAATTGGATGTGGTTTATGTTCGAGTTTAATTGTAGATTGTACCAAATAAATGAAATATTTTTCTTGAAACATTCAGCACATTTCAGCTATAGTACCTATATAACTATAGTAAGTTCAGCAAAGAGAATAATTTGAATAATTGAAAACCACGTAACGGATTTAGATGCTCCTAAAACACCATCAATTAGATAATTTTTCCTTGATGAATTTTTTACGTATTTTTTATATAAATAATAAAACCTATAAGTTTTTTCCTGGGCGAAGTCAGGTGTTATTCGTTAGTATTTTTCCTTACAGTGACTATTCTCTATAAGAAAACTAAATAAAAGTGTTCTGTGGTTATCTTATAAGCATCCACTATACTGGTAATAACATTAACAACAAATTGTAGACGCTCTATATATATATATATACCGTAGAAATTGTTTTCCAGTTCAAGTATCATAACGGATACGACTATAATACTGAATCTGGGTTCATTGATCATTGAAGCTTTTGAATTTCATAGATATTTAAACAGTTTGTTCATTTATTCCATTGTCATTTGCTCGACCGTAAAAAAATAGTTTTAAACTGTGACATTTGCTTTTTTATGTAAAGGTTAACTTTGAGGGGCATAAAATTGTGTTTAATTTTCGTGATTTATTTCCTAATTTAGATTTAGACTAAGTTGTTGAGTTTGCGAAAGTGAAAAGAGCATTTTAAAACAGCCAAGAGGCACAGGCGACATGAATTGTAAACTTTCTTATGTCTGAGATATTGATGTCGAACAACTAGCTACGAGTATTGATGATAAATAAACGTTAAACGTTAAAGTAAGAAAAGAAGAGTTAAAGATTTGATTAAGTTTTTTTTTTACTTTATCCTTACATGTTATAACTCCGCCGCGTCTGTCTGTTCGCGATAAACTCAAAAACTACTGCACCGATTTTCATGTTGTTTTCACTAATGGGTAGAGTGGTTCTCGAGGAAGGTTTTAGTATATAATTTACAAAGTTACTCGAGCGAAGTCGCTGGCAGCAGCTAGTACGAGTATTTTATAAATATACGCTGACGAAATCGCGTGAATAGCTAGTTTTTTAATACACACCATGTAAGAATTGTATACTAAATAGGACTTGAAATGATTTCACAATAAACAAAGACTAATTAATATTTGGTTTACCGTATGTAACTACGTACCTACACCAAAAAAGATAGTTAAACTAACATTGTAATATCTGTTGGAATTGGTGCTGGTTCCGGATAGCTGCGCCTGCGCGCTCAGTGGGTCGAAACACGCGGATATGGGCACATACTCGTAGATACGTTGTAAAATGCTAACTCGAATAAATTCAATTTACTTAAATTTGAAAGCAAATGATTGTCTTCTGCCCACACACACTTTATTAAACAATATTTTTTTCTACACAGAACTAGTGAGATATATTTTTTCCCACTAATTTTGTTTACAGAACTAATGAGACAAGAAGTCTCACTAGTTCTGTGGACAGAACTACAGCACAGAACTAGTGGGAATAAGCGAATAAAGTATTATTGGAACAGACGTGGTACTTGACAAAAATATTGACAAAGAAAGCGGAAATAGTTAAGGTAAATTTGAACGCAATAGCCTGAGCGGTTTGCTTCTGGTTTGAAAACGTTAGGCGGATCTTCTAACGTTTGGTAGACTGATGGCAGAAAAGAATAAACCCACTTATGAATACCTAGCTTTTGCACGAGACTTCGTCTGCGTAACTTTAAAAATTATGTAGTCTATGTTACTTGCTGATGATAATCAATCACCTGTCAATGCTGAAAATGTAGCTTTCTTTAGATGACAGAATTATATAAATCGGTCTAGTAGTTCTTGAGTTCATTCATTACCTACAAACATACAAACAAATCTTTCCTCTTTATAATATTAGTATAGATAGTATACATAAACGAAATATACTATAGATAGTGGAACAAGCTGGCCATTTACTTAGATTGTACAGTTAATAATCAGGGAGCCAAAAAGTGCTTGAAAGAAAACCAAGTACAAAAGAGTGAATTCAAGTTGAGAGTAAATAAGTGGTAAGTTTTATTTGTTGTAAACCTACTTGTTAGAATTTATACTCTGAGAAGACTAAGGGCCTCTTTCACAAACTACATGTAAAGTGTTGATTAGTTACATTTAGAAATCATTTTCTGTTATATTGAATTATGCACTCTGTTTACTGCATCATTCGATAGCCGAATTTTTATTATTATTTTCTATTTAATGTTTGGGACGTTTACCGTACAAACAAAGGTATATCAGCTCTATTATCCCCGGTTACCGGTGACTTTAAATGACAGTTTGGCCTACTTGACGTTTGTGAAAGAGGCGCTAACTTGTAAATAATGACAAAGAGCTGTTGCGTGGAAGTTTCCAGTATTGGTTACAAGTCTGTTTTGATGTCAGTTAATGATTATAATTATCAAACACAATTACCTAAGGATTATTCAACGAATTAACAAAGTAATGATAGGGATTAGAATATTTGATGTATTCAAAATAATTTTTAGTGCTTGACATTATAAAAGACTTAAACAAGATTGTAAAAGAGACTTCAAGGTTGACAAGATCGCAGACAAAATTCATTTTGTTCGATTTACTAAAGAAACCACTTTTGTGAAATACAATGACGACGTGACTGTTGAAAACGTAGAATTATACTAATATGTCAACTTTAAAATGTTTAAAAGTGTTGTTAAATGTAACTTTGTTTAAACTTGTTTACTTGAGTGAATTTTGTAAGTTATGTATTAGTTGTTACATTTAAAAAGGAATAAGAACATTTTTGGTCAAATGTATGCAACGTAATCCAGCATCCATCCGGTTACCATTGGTAATTCTTATATCGAGATTCACAACACAACACAATCGTTTAATCACACACTGATTTTTAGCTATAATCGCTAATAATAGAACTGAATAGTTTCATCACTGTTTGTAATCGCGAGGCCACTTTCACTGTCGCGGAGCAGCGACTATAGCGTTCATGCGACCGCCGTGTTTGCAGGTACTGGACCGACTTGTTCTGCTAGACTGACATGCGCAAGCGCACCGCAAACCCTGTCCCTCTCCCACACGTTTCTCCACAAATGTAACGGACGCGTGGGCCCACCAGAATTACCTTTTATGTATCACCCCTTATAATTCAAAATTATATGCACGACAAGGACTAAGTATGGTGACCTCAAATGGCTATCTCGTTTCGATCCACGCCATTGTAATTTACTTGCTAAATCTCGTTTTATTCATCTAACCGGGGCGTTTAAAGTATCCCTCTATCTTCTAGAGTTAAATGAATTTGAAAGATATTCGGTGACAGTTCCAGAGTTAATTCAGGATTAGAACCAACCAAGGCCAGTGCATGTACGAGGATGTTCTTTAGTAGATAAGAATCGCCCATAACCTTATATATGTTTGCATGTTATGGGGAGAAATAACATGGGGCCTGCGCTTTATCATTCACATAGACATCTACGTAGATACGTGAGGTATCTTATGTCAGATTTTCCCCTCGTAAGAAATATTTAGCCTATCGGTAGAGTCACAGTTTTGAAGTGTTACTTATATCTTTACATCTGTTTAGATCTGCTTTAGATCAACAAATTTAGATGAACAATTTCGGTAATGTCATAGTAGAAATAATCTTAAGCAGAGAGTGGTGCTTGTTTATAAATTGATTTGGAGAAAACAGTTCTTCAGAAAACGTGCTTTCTTTGTCTTTAAATAATTACTTTCCATTAAAGATTATTGCGATTTCAAGATAGTTGATTGGCCACAAACATACTAATTCAACTGGAATGGCATTTCGGAGAACTGGTTCAATGCAATCGGGAAACTAGAGCGAAATGGCGAAACGCTTATCAATTGAACTATAAATTTAGAAATGGACAAGAACAACTAAATGGAACAGATAGACAAAGCTCACTGTTTCGTAAGACATACCAAAAAGGAGTAAAAGTAAATAATAGTCACTAATTGTAATGCTCAAGAAATCTAGGGCGTCTGAGTTGTTCTAGCTGGAGTCTACGATGACATAATACGAGCATCAACTAGATCTGGGTATATCGAGCTCTCACGTTCGAATTAATCGAATAATTCGACAGAGTTTAACTGTGAACTCGTTTTGGAAAACCTTACGAGATTTGTGCATTTGTTACCGCCTTCAACATATTCAATTCAGGTTCTACGGTCGGATTGAGTGATAGGCTTTCCGTGAGGTTACTCAACGAAGGTTACATACATTGCATTTAAAGTTCCACCAATTTAATTCTATTTTTTTTTATTTAGTTATTTACTAGCGACCCGCCCTCGGGTTTGTTTTTCAAATTATATTCACAAATCTTTCTTGTTTTATAGCTCTTCATTAGTGGAAATCGTTGTTTAGAAGTTAAGTTTGGAACCAGATTGGGTTATGTGGTATGTTCAAGCATATTTATTTGAATTATTTCACTACTTTTTATTTTACTTCTGACAAACAAGACAGGGATTATAGTTATACAGGCGTGCAAACAATGACACACAGTTTAGATTCCAAGACCACGTCTACGCAACCAAGCAACCATTGTATTGTATTTGAACCTCAAAAGAACTTCTCACAATTTGCAACTTTATTAACTGTTTGTTAAAATTACTCAACGAAAGTCGTCAATTTTTCATTGTAAAAATGGTTATGTATTTTCAGTCCAACGTTCTACTTGACTTCCATCTCCTATCAAAACAAACTTGCAAGTTTGCTGCCAATGCAATAGGATAAAGGATAATAATAAGTTGGTAACTCACCAAAATACAACAGCACATACTTATGCGGTTACTCGCGGTTATCTTTTGTAAGTTGTGTTTTTTTATTACCATTAAGACATTATCTATCCGGAAATACTTAGTTATCTGCGTCAAAAGAAACCTCTTCACCTCTTTATATAATTCATATAAAGAATTCTGTTAGTCTACCTGCGAAAACTAGTGACGTTTCCTTTTCCTGTTTTCTACTTTCTTTAATAATGATGAAGTTTATTCGTTTTTTAAAACCAGTTTCTATTTGGCTTTAAAAGATTCTGCCTTCATTAATTAAAAATATTAACTGCCATTTGTTAAAATCGCAGTTAACTGTTTCAAAGACTTTTTTCACTGAGATATCAAGATATACAGTTTCTCGCGTATTAATGTCGATATTTAACTTTTTACGATGTGTATTGTGTAGTAGTTCTCTCGATTGTGATAATTATCGATTCACTATAACTTATGGCGAGATTTATTGAATTTTCCCAAGAAAGTTTAAACTTAATGTTTCACAATCTAAATTGAGTGATGAAATTATTTTGATTATTAAAAAAAATACCCTTATTATTGTAATAAAGCATTTGAACTACCTTAATGAAGTCTTTGTATAAAACGGACCGTCCACCTTAAAAATCAGGTTAAAGAAGTTTAAAAAACGAACCAGCGTATATATGATTTTTAATAATTAAATAAACCAATTATTTATTTATTTTTAATTAGAACCATGATACAGTCTAGCTATTTTAAAAGTTATGCTCGATGAGCTAAAGGCTTGTCATGAGTGTTTGGGTAATTTTAAAATGGTTATCTCATGTATTAAATCTTAATACAGTAATAATAAGAACTACATTCTATGACTTAATTTAAAATGTATTTTACGGTCAAGGTTGAAATTCAATAATATATATGACGATGATGACGTATGAGAATACTTAGCGAGGAATTCTTTTGTTGTATTCCTTTTATGAATTAGATTAGTTTTGTTTGATGAGTGATGTGATGACATGTTTTAGTTCTGTTCATGGTCAATGCAAGGAGATGTAATACAAAACAGTAATAATACCTACCTCCTTGTGAATATATAGTGTTCTGTGAATAAAACGTAACTACTACCTTAAAGAAACATATTTTATTACCAGTTTTAGGTAGTATTCGTAGGTATTACTTTAAAAAATAAAAAATAAGTCATCTTAGATGAATTTGAGGAGTAAATTGCAGTTAAATGGGAAAGATCTAATTTTGTAACTGCCATTTACACAAACTTATAAATGGTAATATAATAATGTTCTCGAGAATGGGCAGACTGATTCGATTTTCAAACGACTTCAAAAAAGGAGGTTCTCAATTTGACTGTATTTTTTTTATGTTTGTTACCTCAGAACTTTCGACTGGGTGAAAGGATTTTGATGATTCTTCTTTTATTTGAAAGCTGGTGCTTCCCGTGTGGTCCCAATTCAATTTGGTCCAGTTCTGACAATGGCATCCATGAGAAAACGGTTTGAAGTCTTTTTTTTTGTTAAAATAAACAGGGAAGATTTTTTATATATATATAACTGTATATTTTCAAATAAATAGTAAGCATAATACTTCAAGTAATAAGTAAGCAGTGTTAACTTCGTGTAAGATTTTCCTGCGCTTATTTTGTTTTTTCATATATTTAATTGTTTTAAAAACCAGTGTAGCCAACTTATTAAGAAACTTGTAACAATTGAATAGCATAATTTACAGAGAAATACAATGTAAAAATATTTTAAAAAAACAACTTTAAAAGGAAGCTCAGTTAGAAATGATACGAGTAACAAGACAGTTATGTTCAGTGCATTAGTTATAAATATTTAACTGTTTACAATATTGACTATTGATAAAAAAAAGTCGATGAAGCGTGTGAGGAAGCAGTAACTGGTTAACAAAATGGTGAACAAGAAAAAAACATCACTTCCAACGGAAAAAACAACGGAGAATGGAAGTGGCGTGTTTGCCGTCCCATTTAAATGCTTCCTAGACGATCCATATATGAATGAACTCGTTTAATAAGGAAGACAACAAGAAGTGCTATTAAGGTGAACCAGGTTTATGTGTAATGAACTTATTGTAAAAGTTTTAGATAAACTTTTTTTTTATCTGTAGGAGGAGGAAACCCATCATAGATACGAAAGATGTTAAATCTTTGATAGATAAGGATAGATACTGATGTTTGGAGCTTTTCATCAGCAATATCAGCATGCCCGACTCCACTAGGACTCCGATGGCCTACTGACCCACAGTGGGTCAGATGGGCACTTAAGAGTGGGTATAAAGCAAACAAAATTTGTAATTTCACCCGCGTGGCCCCTTGGACATGACAGTGACACAAAATACGTACAACTACGCACAACATGCGACGGAAGATAGCGCATCTCGCTCAGTAAACATGTTATAAGTGCCAAAAGTATTAAATATTAATTATTCGTAAACTACAATGTCAAATGAAAAATTGTTACATACAGCCTTAGATAATATGTGAAGTGAAATTACTGATACACTTTTAGCTTTGTAATGTGTGTCATTTTGAAAATAAAACTAAAATCGATGGAAATGAGAGCTCACTTGGTGATTTTTTTCTATCGAGAAAATTTCATTATATTATGTTTTCCGTTACAGTCGTAACTTTCATTTATAATGTATTTATCTATTTAAAAAAATTAATTAAATTAGACTTTGTTTACTTAGATAAAATTCAAATCTAGGATTGGCTATTTCTCTTTATACCCGCTCTTAAAAGTGGGTCCAACGGGCACTTTTATTCAGGTCAAAACTAGTGGGTCCAAAGGGTCCGAAACCTCCCCCTATTCCGTTGGCAAACCTTTCCGTAGGCTTAGAGGAATTTCTTCGAAAAAAACATGAGATAAACATTTTAGTTTTTGATAAACAGTAAACAGTAGATTTTGATATGGTTTTCTCTAATAGAATTATTTTTGTATTCTCTAATAAATGGTAATCATCAATCAATACTAATAATAAATCTGTAAGGGTTGGTCATGGAGTAAGTTACTTTGTTTTCAGAGATATCGTGTTTATAGGCTCTATACATGATACTGAAACTAAATTGATCATTTTTGGAATTTTTTCTTTATGTATGTAGGTATGTTCTTTCATAACTCTTAAATATTTAGACGTACAGGATTTTATGGCTGGTATTAATTATTTATTTATGGCTGGTAGGCATCGAACTCGTCAAGACTCAATTAGATTTATCATTGTTTTAGTATATTTGGTATAATTACATATGTTACATGTTACATGCGTGTAACATGTATTGTTACTGGCATGCAACTTAAAGAAATTATCTCTGCAATTATAATTGTATACAACTTTTTGTTAATAGCACTTTCAGAACGTTTTACTTTCTCTATCTACATATCTACTGATACATATCTACGTATCTACATATATACATACATAATACATATCTATTTATCTACAGTCATGTGTTTTTGTTTGGAGACTTTTTCTTATAAGAACATGACGCTTGATTTAGTTTAGATCAATGCGCTTTCATAAATTATATTCAACTCGATACTTATTTTAAAGATTAATTTATTTTTCATGCTAGATATAGCTTGAAAACCGCCAGGCTAATCAAAATAATGTATATATAGACCATATTTTGTTTAGAATTTAAAGAAGATAATTTTTGCCTTTGACATTTTTTTTTGTATCTATTAAAGTTTTGGCAAAATACTTAAAAAAACATAGACAAATTTCACGATGTGGGGGGAGGGGGAGAGTTGTGGGTTTTGAATAGCAGACCCTGTTGGGAATCGAACCTAGGACGCCTGAGTCAAAGAGCTTATATTAGACTTCGTCCGCGTTGAAAAAGAAAAAAAGTAGCCTATCCTGTGTCCTGTACGTCTAAATGTTTTTATCTACCAAGTTTCATGAAAATCAGTTAATTCGTTTAAGAGTTACGGATGAACATACATACATACAGAAAAAAATTGTAAAAATGGTCAATTTAGTTTCAGTATCATGTATAGAGCCTATAAACACGATATCTCTGAAAACAAAGTAACTTAACTCCATGACCAACCCTTACAGATTTATTATAAGTATTTATTTATTTATTTTTCAAAAGTACACCAACAGCACAAACAAAAAACTTATAATAGGTATAGATATAAGGTACAAGGCAATTTTAAGGTATACACAGATAAATTACAAAATAGAAATTGTAACGAATGACAACATGCATAACAGTTAGACAATTAATATAACATAAACTTAAATTAAAATAAAATAATGAGAATAAGAAAGAGTTATTTGTAATTTTATTGATTATATGTAATTAAAAGTATTGATAATGATATCTAATAAGTATTTGTTTTGTAAAATCAGGTGAGTTGTGTGCAGCGTAATCTATAACAGCGTTAACCCTAGTCACGTGGTGTGTCCTACAAAGAAAAAAATCAATACGTTGATGACGACATTGTAGGTACTCATTGAATATTCTAGTTAGAACGAAAATATATTTTTAGTTGACTCAATAGTCAACTGCATATTTCGGTCAAGTGCATATTAATAATTATTTATGTATAATCTGTGTATAATCACTACATCAATACAAATAATAAATCTGTAAGGGTCGGTCATGGAGTAAAGTTACTTTGTTTTCGGAGATATCGTGTTTATAGGCTCTAGTTATACATGATGCTGAAACTAAATTGACCATTTTTAGAATTTTTTTCTATTCTTTTTTTTTTCTTTTTTTCCTCCATAATTCTTAATCGAACCAATTGATTTTCATAGGATAGGCTACTTTTTTTTTTAAACGCGGACGAAGTCGCGGGCGCCAGCTAGTGTTATAAAACAAAGTCTTCCGCCGCGTCTGTCTGCCTGTCGGTTAAACTTAAAAACTACTACACTGATTTTCATACTGTTTTCACCAATGGATAGAGTGGTTCTCGAGGAAGGTTTTAGTATATAATTTACAAAGTTACGCGGTCGAAGTCGCGGGCAGCAGCTAGTGTGTTAATAAAATTAACTTACTGGAGTCCTAGTAATTTTCTTTTAATAAGCGCCTCTTTCACAAACGTCAAGTAAGCCAAACTGTCATTTAAAGTCACCGGTAACCGGGGATAATGGAGCTGATATACCTACCTTTGTTTGTACGGTAAACGTCCCAAACATTAAATAGAAAATAATAATAAAAAATCGCCTATCGAATGATGCAGTAAACCGAGTGCATAATTCAATATAACAGAAAATGATTTCTAAAAGTAACTAATCAACACTTTACATGTAGTTTTTGAAAGAGGCTCTAAATGATTTAAATTTAGTAATAGATAGTTGCTGTCGATCGTGTTTAGTAACTTATTATACCTTCCGTATAAATTGTTTAGTTTCAAAGAATTACTTATTTTATGGGAGTTGGAATTAGGAACAAGTTAAACATATTAAGAATTTTTCTTTAAAAACTATTTTATTATTGATAGCTCTTGCGTCCGCGTAACTTTATATAATATAACCTATGTTACTCGCTGATAAAAGGTATAGGCTTCAACAGTGAAAGAATTTTTCAAATCGGTCCAGTTTTCGGAGCCTATTCAATGCAAACAAACAAACAATCAAATCTTTCCTCTATAGATTGGTATGGCGTTAAGTAATATAATATAAACATTGTATATAGATATATCTTCAAATATCTTCTTCACACATTCCACACAGCACCATCTAGTTCCAAAGTAAGCAAGTAATGCTTGTATTATGGATACCAGACAGTTGATATAATACATAGATTACTTTTTTTTTGTAAATACATACATATTATAAATACAAAACATCCATGACTCAGGTACAAAGGTGAAATGTTCACATAAAACATTTGCCCCTAGCGGGATTCGAACCCGCGACCGTTTGGTTAACAGCTAGGGTTACTAGCCACTAGACCAAACGTGTCGTCAGATACGTGTGTAGTAGATGCATATACTTAAGAGCGGGCATAAAGAGAAATAGCCAATCCTAGATTTGAATTTTATCTAAGTAAACAAAGTCTAATTTAATTATTTTTTTTAAATAGATAAATACATTATAAATGAAAGTGACGTCTGTAACAGAAAACATAATATAATGAAATTTTCTCGATAGAAAAAAATCACCAAGTGAGCTCTCATTTCCATCGATTTTAGTTTTATTTTCAAAATGACACACATTACAAAGCTAAAAGTGTATCAGTAATTTTACTTCACATATTATCTAAGGCTGTATGTAACAATTTTTCATTTGACATTGTAGTTTACGAATAATTAATATTTAATACTTTTGGCACTTATAACATGTTTATTGAGCGAGATGCGCTATCTTCCGTCGCATGTTGTGCGTAGTTGTACGTATTTTGTGTCACTGTCATGTCCAAGGGGCCACGCGGGTGAAATTACTAATTTTGTTTGCTTTATACCCATTCTTAAGTTTATATTGAAGTAAGTGCAGGAATCCGGCAACGATTAACAACCGCCTACGTTTTAGCAGCGGCGCGTGCGCAACTTGTTGCGAAACTATTTGTCTAGCTTTTCGTCTATGACTGTAGATTGGGACTCATATGAGCTATGTAGTTAGGTGAGGATAGTACATTAAACATATGCTTAAATTATATTTTACTTAGTTTTAGGTTTCGTAATGAAGGAATTCGAGACGTGAGTGGATGAAGGTGTTATGTCGCATTTTTCGGTTTTTTCGGTTTTTTGCGTTGATGAAGGTAATATGTCGATATGAATGATTACAGACCTTAAGATCGTCGATTTAAGACATTTTTTGGAAAATAAAAAGTTGAAAAAGGTGTTATGTACAGTTAATTTTAAAAAGCAAAGAGTGCAAAAAAGTTTACTTTTGTTAATGGAAAAGGGAGCCATATTCACTTTTTTTTTTAATTAAATAATAGAAGTGTTTAATTAAACCATTAATATTTTAGGTTGTTTACACAACTTTGCATCATAATTTGGTACAAAAAACAGTTCCGTGGCGACTTATCTCAAAAATTAAAAGTAAAACTTTAACCTCGATTTATTCAAAATTGGAATTATGCGACATACCACCTTCATCCACTCACGTCTTCAATTAGCAATGTTATAATATTATATACTTAGGCCGGTTTCATATATGCTCACCTGACGGTCAGTACTGACGAATTCACAAGTCGTTACAAGTCGTACATACATATTTTCCACATCCTGGGTATGGTGTCATTTGATTTCATCCATTTTTTCATTCATGCATGTAATTTTTCAAAAAAAAAAAAAAAAAACAAATTGCGGGCTTTTTAATACATACAAATACACCACACAATTTTTAATCGATTTCATAGGCGCTATGTCTCTTACTTGTTGGAATTATACCTTTATGGTCTCTAGTTATTTAATCCTAAAGGTATAATTTCAAGAAGTAGGATTTAATATTGAAACAAACGAAGACATAGATGTCGCTGATACAGAAAATGTACATAGAAAACGAGTATGTTTGTATTTATTTTGTATTGGCTGCAATGAAACATCTGATTTTAGGTTTCGAAGAGTTTTTGTTTTGTCGGTGCTTTGTTTTGTCAAAGCTTTTAGATCAGATAGATCAAATAGTACAATAATGAAATATCAATGCTGAACAACACGTAGGTTTAATATAGCGATATGGTCAGTCTTCTTTTAAATAAAAATCTTGGCCTAGTGCCTTGAGTGCACTACCTATATATTTTAATAGATTAATAATATGAGATACGTACGCCTGCAAATTTCTAAATACATTCTTTGAACATCCAAAAAATTATGTCGGGTAGAACCTTGCTTTTCTGTTCTTTCAACTTGTCGATTGTTAGGACGGACAACTTGAGGACAAGGCCTCGCTGTGATCTCGGACCTGGACATCATCGCTGATGGTGGAATGCGGGAGGGTTTTAGTGGGTATTCCCGGCGATAAGTAACTACGCCGGACGTGTCCCATAGCCCCTCTCATTCACTGTCCTCGTTTTCGTAGAATCAGTAGATTTGACCATCGAATAAAGCCTTCGTTTCACAATAGATTTCCACTTAACACAATCGAAAACAAAAGTGGGAAACGGTTTTCCCTCCATTTATCGATAGACTGCTAACGCCACCTGTTGTACGGTTACTGAAATTGCACACACTCGTTCGTATGTACAATTGTCATTATATATTCACAGATGTCGCTACTGTCTAATTAAAACTGCAAATTTCTGCAATAAAACAGTGTTGCGCTTTGCGAACGTTAGTGACCTTTATCGCTTAGGTCACTGACTTTAAGGAAAAGGGCGCTATGGACTAATAAGGATGATGGAAGCATTTTTATTAATTTACTCTTACAAGCATCCCGCTCGTATTTAGTATTTTTGTTATTGTCTTGCGTACACACAGGGCGTTTTATTTTGTTTTGTTCGGTTTAAAGGTTTACCTTACCTATTCGATTGGTTTATTTAAGATAAAAAATCTCGTGTGCCGTGTGTGGCATTTCGGTAAGGGAGCTCCAAAGAAAAACTTTAGAAGGAAAAACGTTTTTCGAAATATACTGAATACCTATTTATGTACTATACATGTGTAATATAAATAAAAAATATACTCGTAGGTACTATTTCACCGACCTTCAATTGACATAAGAAAGGTACTTACTGACTGCACCAATACTGCAGTATATTTCTGCATGCGTACTATCAACTAAATTCTATATCAATATTAAAATTACATAGTTGGCTTACCTTGATCTTCTTCAGTCTGTTTGGGCGATGTCTGCCATTGATGGCGTACTTTTTGCGACCAGCTGACAGGACTTTTTCTTCCCCTACTCCGTTCTCGCACGCTGCAATGTATAGTGAAATTCATTGAATTGATTAAAAAAACTAACAGTCTAGACTAGTCAGACAGGATTGCCTGATTATTCAGCACTGAAGCTGATGTCAGTGTGATATCTGATCTAGATAACTGTATTTACATTTCTCTTTGGCAACAGTTAGATATAGATTATAACTCTAATATGTTAACTGGGTCAAACAGTCATGATAAGGTATTGATCTAATTGCAGTCTTTTTTAAGTTTAGACTATTCATATTTGGTTCCAGGTTTAAAATTGCGATTACGACATCGTCATAATATACGATATGACGTCTTTTGCATAAATTAAAAATATTTTTCTTATTGTTCTATTCAGACAATAAAAAGTTTAAGGTTCAATACAATGAGCTATTTGAATCACAGTATAGGCGTGTTTTGATTTCGGTGAGAAGTGAATCAGGTATACACAAATATTTTCCAACATGACCTCGCATAACGTAGTGGCAATTAATTTTGACCTTTATAAAAAAATAATGACATAAATGATTTTTAAAGTTATAAACACTACTTACATGATAATTTTTTGTTCATCAGTTTTTTCCTCATCAGAAACGTCGACCCAGTCGTCGCTTCTATCGCTTCGATCGCTGACGCTGGTCTCACTGCTGGGTACTTGGAAAGCTATCTCTTGACCGTTGTAACTGATCACGGATCTCTGTCCGTATATACTGTTGGTCTTCTGCTCGCTTGACAGTGTGGACTGACTAACGTTTGATATGGCGTCAAACGATAACCTCTTTTGTACAGCTGACGCCAATTGTTTCTTCAGATCATTTCTTAACTTCACTACGTTGGGACTATTTGGTATACTTTCATAGCAATGCGATAAAGACACCCCATCATTATGTCTAATTGTATCATAGATGTTCTCAGAATCGTTGTATCCTGTGTAATCAGAGGATATGATGGAGTTTCGATTACTGCTTGGACTGTTGTTTTTAGATTTAGGCGGACGTAGTGGAATTCTTTCATATACTCTGTCCGAACCGATTTTCTCGTAACTCACCGTAGACGTGCCACTGACGGATTTTGATATTATATAGTTTTTATTATTATTTTTGGAATCAGGCTTATAATCTTCAGCAATCTGAATACCAGAACTTGAAGTGAGACAATAGGGTTTAATTGGCGACTTGCAGTATTCGTAACCGTCGTCACTGTCACCGTCACCTCGTGTTCTTTCTTCCAATTGACTATCGTAAAGCTCATAACTGTGTATACTGCTTTCATCGCCTTCTGGATGGGACCTCATTTCTAAAAGGCTTTGGTAAATATTTTCTTTAAGACTTCTTTTTGGAGGTTCCACCGTTTCCTCTTTTGGAATTTCTGGCAGAGGACAGTTCAGTTTCGAGTTTCTATCTGGAGGCATTACAGGCACAACTGAAATGTTGTCTTTTAGCTCTAGAGGTTCGTAATCGTCTTCAGCAACTTCTTCTTTTTTGGGCTTTGATGTAAAACCAACTAAAACATCTTTGTTATAGGCTTCGACTAAGTCACTTTCGAAATCTAAACTAGTGTCACGATTCTTTTCACAAGTTTGGTTTTTGTCCTGAGATTCAACTTTAATTGATATTTTTGTTTCTACATTCGACGACGAAACGATCTCTTGATATGTTCTAGATTTGTTTGCAGTAGACTCAAATCCTTCAACGACAGCATTTATAAAACTGTAAGGACTATCTGGTGTAAACTTTTCACTGTCTGAATAAATTTGCGTACTACTTTTTCTTCTCCAAAGAAAAGATTCATTTGGCGTTGCGTGAGAGTTTCCTCTTCCCCCAGTTTGATTTGTTTCTTCTTCCTTTGTATTTATTGCCTGTAATTTTTCATCTGTGGATAGATTTGTTAATTCTGTAGTTTCGTTTACGTCTTCTTGTATAATTTCAACAGCTTTCAATGGTAGTTTCTCTGAATGGATGTAGTTAGTTTTATATTTCTTTTTATCATATAGTGGTTCTTTCTTCTTATGATTCTCTATATTTATATCGAAATCTCGCTTTGGTGGTATATCACATAATACACTAGGCTTAATTGTTTTAATTTTTGGAACACCGTCTCTTACCACGAGATTCTTAGTTACCACTAATGAAGACTTCTTTTCAGGTACTTTAGGTTTTTCTTTGATGGGAGGCGGAGTTTTGTTTTGGTTATTTTGACGTTTTAACGTATTATTCGCTACAGTCTGAGCTGTGATCTCACACTCGAATTTTTTAATTACGTTTTTAACAACAATACTTTCTGGCCTCTTTATTTCTTCTTTTGAAGTATTTACTTTATGTATTGTTGGGTTACCATCAACGGAGTCAGATCCACTGTGATGTTCGCTAGAACTTTGATTTTTTAAACGCTTTTTAGGTGATTTTGGAATTTTATTTCCATCTGATTTGGAGCGTATAACGTGGCTCTTTGCAGTAGAGTCCGAAGACTGTAATTTATCCGCTGAATCCATACTTGAACATCTTTTTCTACTGTTTCGTTTTTTAGATCCTCGTCGGTGACGGAATACTATTTTAATATTTGGACTAGAGCTGAGAGTTGAAGAGGGAGTTGAACTGTTGCTAACAGAACATTTTGATGCTGACTGTAGATCTTCGATGGTTTTTGCTAACTTTGATCGATTAGTTGATCCATTATGAGAGTCAATAACTAAATTGTTAAATTTCTTTGTTAATTCGGATACCTTAGTGCTGGCAATGGTCATCGTCTTCGTTGTTACAGGTTGCCGTTTATATGCAGCCATTGTGTTCCTTATTTTGAAGCTTACTTTTCTTGGGTGCTGTTCTATGTTCTTTCTGAGTTGTGGTGCCTCTGTTTGCATGCCATAACCAATATTTTTAGTACTGCCTGTTGGTTTTAATTTGTTTCCTCCACCGGTGCTTCTAGTATCTTCACTTTCAGTTGTAACTGCGATTTGAGCGTAATGCAGAGTTGGCTCATATTTGGGTTCTTTTTTATCGGAAATTGAATGTGTGTTCACTGTAGATTTTAGAAATGCCTGTTTAGCTTGGTTTATTTTTGTATGACTTTTAATATTAACGGGTATTGTGTAAACGCATTTATCGTTTAGATTAATAGCCATATTGGGTTGTGGTAAGATGAAGTTTTTCAACAGTTCTTTGATAGTTCCGTGTTCTTTACCTTCACTGTTTAGGTTCCCAATCAATTCGTTCGTTGTTTTTATTTCTATTAAACTGTTCATTGTTGTTTGTTGTAAATTTATCTCGCCATTTTTCTACGCTACCTGAAACAAAGAAAAATATCTATCACAAATATTGTACAGCAGCAGTTTATTGTAAATTCTTATTTGGATTAATTCCTGACCATTCTACATGTAAACAAAGTAATTTTACATTGTGTAATTCATAATCATCATCTCAGTCGCAAGACGTCCAATGCTGGACATAGGCCTCCCTAATAATTTTCCAATAAGAATAATAAAAAAAGAAGGACCTCATGGCCCATCGTTACATTGGCCACTACCGAAGCCAGAAATAGCGAAGCCGCCGGGGACTGGGAGTTTTGTCAATACTCGCCACGCTTGGCAGGCGGGTTGGCGAGTTTTATATTGTCCGCAAAAGGCGTTTGGCAACTACGGCAACCACGGGTTGAGATGGGGGGGATACTACTCTAAGCCGGTGCAACTATCAGGCGCTCAAAAAAATACACAAATAAGTTGAAGGTATGAAAAATGAAAAAAAAAAAATATTTTGACAAAGTTTGAAAAATGAAAAAAATAATTTTGACAAGTTTTGTGTCTTTCGTGAAAAAAATGTATGAAAACCTGCGGTCAACTACTTCAAAAATTGCGCTATTCGATAACTGTAGGTATCAAATACAGTTATCGAAATGGTATATTGTTATAATACATCATTTTATCTCATGTAAATCCGAAGTTATTGCTAATAAGATGCAGAAAGAAAGAGTAAATTCGACAAAAGACCGAAATAAAAATTTATCTTTTCTTAATTCTGCCACCGACTGATATAGGTACACGCTCGACATCTTCATAGAAGACTCATTAGAATGCTCTTTGAAATCGTGCGAAAAGCACTGTTCAGTTATTTTTGAAGCGACCTATTGAATTCTGGCTGCGTAATTCGAGAGCTGCCAGCTGTGCAGATTATGTATGTTGAAATATCCGTCGTCGCTCTATAGAATATTATCGAAGAATTGTCGATCTATTTCTATTCATGCAAGCATTTGTCAGCAAAAAAAAAGAACAATCTTGCGTTGTAATCTCTCGGTCAGTTGCAAGGCTTGGACGCGTCGAGCGTGGCGATGTGGTAGGGATGAATTTTTTTCAGTACACGGTGCACGGTCTTCGGGATTCCAGTACGTCAGTGCTATTCTAGTAGAGGTAGACGGGTCTTCCTCAATTTCTTCAAGCACAATGTCTTGTGTATTATTCGTGTGTATTGTGTCTTGTGTACAATGGCTAGTGTTCCAGTGCTCGTAGCTAAGCCGCTGCCAGGTTATGCCTTTCGAATGACTGATGTTTCCGACTTTGATGAATACACGGCAATTTGTATGAAGTGCGGTAGGGTATTTTTTCCTATTACTTTGGCTGCAGCAGCATTTTGCATTCACCATAAATTTCAAAATTTCAAATTTCAAATAATTTATTATTTACCATAACAGATTACAATTTTAACCACAAACTCCGGTTCCCACACTAAGCAAGCCTGTATGTAACGTAAGGTCCCGTACAATTTTTCGAAATTGCTTCAACAAAGGACTATGATCTAAGCATAAATGAAATGCATGTTGCATGTATTGAATACGCTGCATTTTGATTCACATAAAACCGCCGAAAAAACTGAAAAGCATAAAATAATCTTATTATTTTACCTAAGTAATTTTGCGCTGCCGCTGCGCATCACTCTTTACATAATTTTTGCTTGTTTGGCGCCGACACAAAATTACTTAGGTAAAATAATAAGATTATTTTATGCTTTTCAGTTTTTTCGGCGGTTTTATTTTTTGTTAAAAAGTTTTATTTTATATTTTTTTGTGGCTATTATCTAATATTTACTACATGCTTAATTTTTAATTTTCCCACCCTTAGGGTAGGATTTTTTTTTCCAAAATTATACGAGACCAACTTCGAGGTATACCACCCTATCCATTAAAAAAAGAATTATCAAAATCGGACTACTCTGTCAAAAGTTATGCGTGATCATACATAAAAAAAAAACAAATATACGCGTCGAATTGAGAACCTCCTCCGTTTTTATTTTTTCGTTTTCGTCGGTTGAAAATAAGATATAAGTCAAGTCGTCGTAAAATCACTAACACCACCAAATCACCAAACGAAATTCAAATCATTAAGCACTAGGAGTTGTCGTTATAACACTGATTCAAAATCACAGAGAAATGCAAAAGTAAGCACGTTGCACACATGCGATACCGAAAAAGTCGAAAGACACACTAAAATAAAAATATTTGCCTTTCTTTTGTTTGCTATGCAGCGAAAAAAGGTACAATTTTTTTTAATAGTAACATTACACTCTTCTCTCGCTCGCTCACACTCTACTAAAACAACCTATCCTTGTCTAGTATGAACAAAAGATGGGTGGCGTGGGCCACGTTCAGGTAATAAATACAACACAGTGCACTTTTAAAAAAATTTAAGATAAAAATATTTTTAACACATCAAAAAGGACGTCTCTTTAGAACTCCCTTGTCATTGGATTATATTTTATTCTTAACTTTCTGTCTTCAGTTCATTCCTCAGAAAATATTAAGCAAAGCCATCTCCAGTTAGAAGTATACCAGAATAAAAAAAAAGAAAGAAAAAAAAAGTGATGGTATTAAAAAAAAGAAATGTTTTAAATCATAATTATTTACGTCTAAACCTCGTATTGTTAAATACTTATTATGTCTACTATAAAAAAACAAATAAAAATATGTAGTTTAGGCAAATTTCCGTAGTTATTTCACTCTATATACAAATTTTTGTTTCTTATGAGATGCTGGTAGACCTATACTTAGTTAATTTCGTATTTAATTGGAAAATATAATTATTTTTAAGGTGTATGTAGTGAATGTTATTCGAGTGAAAGTTCCCTGTATGCTTTGACCTTACTTGATCTTACTTGACAAAGGTATAAATATATGCAATTATACCTTACGCGTTTTCCATTCACGAAAGATAATACGTAAGTATTTCTTTGTGAAAGCCATACATATTTTCCTAAGGAAAGTAATCCGCGAACCATCCGCGAACTTATTAAAGTAACTAGCTGGTGCCCGCGACTTCGTCCGTGTGAAAAAGAAAAAAGTAGCCTATCCTGTGTCCTGTACGTCAAAATGTTTATCTACCAAGTTTCATGAAAATCAGTTGAGAGTTATGGAGGATACATACAGATACATACATACATACAGAAAAAAATTCTAAAAATCGTCAATTTAGTTTCAGTATCATGTCACGTACCAACCCTCACAGATTTATTATTAGTATTGATGATGATGATGATGAAGATGGTGATGATGATGATGATGATGATGATAGGGAAAATTTGTCGATGTTTTAGTTTCCTGTTTTTTAAATAAATAAATAATTTTCGGATAAGAAGAAAAAACTAAGAAAAAAGTAAGAAAAAACTTACATCAAAAAATTAATAAAAAATAATAATAAAAATTAATTTAATTTCAGGCAACTGGACTCACATGTTATACATTGTTATTGTTGAAAATTCCATACATTAACAATGTCATCTATTATACATTTTTGGAAAATAGGAGCTAGCATATTTGCCCTTATGGACAGCGCTCTTCGTTCCGCCCTTCAATATTGGCATTGTCTTATTCGGCCGTGACTCCATGCCCTAAATACCTAAACTGATCCACCTTGTCAAAGAAAATGCAATTTAGACGCACAGGTACTGGCAACCTATAAGGAATTTTAGATATTGCCATCTAAAAAGATCATGAATTCCTATATTACTTGCATTTCTCACATATTTTCCGAAGCCATCATAAACCACAGATACGTTCAGCAACACCATATCAATACTAATAATAAATCTGTAAGGGTCAGTCATGGAGTAAGTTACTTTGTTTTCAGAGATATCGTGTTTATAGGCTCTATACATGATACTGAAACTAAATTGACCATTTTTAGAATTTTTTTCTGTATGTGTGTTCCTCCATAACTCTTAAACGAATCAACTGATTTTCATGAAACTTGGTATAAAACATTTAGACGTACGGGACACAGGATAGGCTACTTTTTTCTTTTTCAACGCGGTCCAAGTCGCGGGCGCCAGCTAGTCGAAAATAAATTTAATAAAAGGCAAACCAAAAACATTTTCAACGAGTATGTTGTGAACTCATTATAGAATAAAATCGTCTTCGGTGAGGTAACCACAAAAACACAAAGAAGGAAGTGTGTCGAAGGTTATAAATAGTGGATTTTATATTGTTCGTTATATAAGGTGTGTGTGTGTGTGTGTGATGAACATTTAGATTAATTTACCGATTTAGTTTGTATTGTAAGAAATGGATGGTTAGACGCGTGCAGCGTACAAACCTCTTAGAAAGTCTCTGAATACGTGAACGGGAACTAAATAGACAGTTGTTTTTCTCACGAAAAAAGCTCCAATAACAATCCAATACCACAGGATTCTGAATGAAACTAAGACAAAGAAAAGTTTAGCAAATAAGGCGAAATAACTTCTATTCTGTCATCAGTACGTCTTCTAAAGCTAAAGGACACTTCTAAAGGACCGTATGGTTTAATCATTCGACCAATAATTAGATTCGGAAAATGTGTATCACCTTCTTTATTGACAAGGATTTTCAATTTCCCAGGTAATAAAAAAAGAAAAAAATGCATTTTTCTATATTCAAAACTAGGCTTTGGGTGTCCTATGGGGGAAGTAAATGATTCTCCCTTTGACTTATCAACTAAATAGTTTAGTTGATAAATTTTGATAGTTACGAGAATTCTATAGTTATGTAATCTTTTAACCATCTCGAACATTAAAGGAATATACTGCGAGAGAGATGCACCCATACAAATTTGATGCAAATGAAAAAAAAAGGATAAACAGAGAATTTTCTTTGCATATTTTGTTGTTGTTGTTATTTTGAGACGATTTTTTTAGACGATAATTATTATTATCCTAACAAAATATGCATCCCTTATCTATTTCGGGTTTGGGATATCCAATTTAATAATAAGTCTGTCCGCTTATCTGTCAGATATAAATTTACAAAAAAACAAAAGATTAACATCACTGACATGCAAGCATAATGCAAGTAACAACATACAAACAAACCCAGATTATACGAATCAAAGTATTCAAAATTCGAACAAAGAACTACGAAGGTCGCATATTGACCATAGAGTTTTCTTTTATAATGACTAAACTGAGCCACCTCATTGCCCAGTTTAAATAACTGTTGCCAATAACGGTACTTGAGCTCCTAACATCGGCAGGTGATCATTTCTAATGTTATTGGCGATATTAGTAAAAGAATTTCGTCTTTATTATTTATAAGCTAAGGTACACTATTAAAGGGCGTATTTCTTTACTTTAAGAATGCGTATAAAGCAAACAAAAATTTGTAATTTCACCCGCGTGGCCCCTTGGACATGACAGTGACACAAAATACGTAGAACTACGCACAACATGCGACGGAAGATAGCGCAACTCGCTCAATAAAAATGTCATAAGTGCCAAAAGTATTAAATATTAATTATTCGTAAACTACAATGTCAAATGAAAAATTGTTACATAAAGCCTTAGATAATATGTGAAGTGAAATTACTGATACACTTTTAGCTTTGTAATGTGTGTCATTTTGAAAATAAAACTAAAATCAATGGAAATGAGAGCTCACTTTGTGATTTTTTTCTATCGAGAAAATTTCATTATATTATGTTTTCGGTTACAGACGTCACTTTCATTTATAATGTATTTATCTATTTAAAAAAATTAATTAAATTAGACTTTGTTTACTTAGATAAAATTCAAATCTAGAATTGGCTATTTCTCTTTATGCCCGCTCTTAAAGGTTAGTTTAAAACACTTATCTATAGATCTGTATCAGGGCACAACACTCAGAAATTATTGGCCTATTTTTTATTTCATTATTTTCATAACTAGCTGGTGTCCGTGACTTTGTTCACGTTGAAAAAATAATAGATACAAAATATGTAAATCAATACCACTTGTATTACCGAATTACTGACATACATTGAGGCCTACTAACATTATACTTTTGATAGATCTTTATTTTTAGACTAGCTGGCGCCCGCGACTTCGTCCGCGTTGAAAAAGAAAAAAGTAGCCTATCCTGTGTCCCGTACTTCTAATTATTTATCTACCAAGTTTCATGAAAATCAGTTGATTCGTTTAAGAGTTATAGAGGAACATACATACTTACATACATACATACATACAGAAAAAAATTCTAAAAATGGTCAATTTAGTTTTAGTATCTTGTATAGAGCCTATAAACACGATATCTCTGAAAACAAAGTAACTTACTCCATGATTTATTATTAGTATTGATAACGGGGAAATTCTATTGGTGAAATAATTTTTTTAATCGGTCGAGGAATTTCGAAGATTATCCCCTTACATACAAACATACAAGCTTTATCTCTTCATAATATTAGTATAGATTTATGTAAGTAAAACCTTAGAGCAAAACGGTCGACCGCGATTGGTTTTAATTCAGAATTTGTAATTAGAATATTAAACTAGTTATGCTCCACGGCTTTACTTTTCATGAAATTGGACAACATAAAACCTTTTCCAAGACAACACTTGAAGTATACCTTAGTAGGGATAGCCAACATCAATTTTTATGTAAATTCTTTTTTCGGGTTTCATGTGAAATAAGAGTAGATTTTATATTTATATTATTAGAAAAAATGTTATAGCAAAAACGATAATTGTATTCAAAAAGAACTACTCTATGATATGTCGAAAGTATAGTAATAATGATAAAAAGTCAATAACTTATGGTAAACAAACATTTATGTTAATATTTAAATAGACAAATTTACAACATTTTATGTAATTTTACGTTTAAGCTTTCACTCTACGATTCGATAAAAACTTTCAATAAGGTGACTTAGGTACCCAACAAGTTAAGTCTCTATGAAATGGTCGAAAACGCTCGAAATTTATAAAGAATTATTCAAAAAAAAAAAAATACTGAAAAAATAAACATTATTTTTTATTTATTTCTTTAAAGTTGAGCAGATCAGTCCAAATCGCGATCATGTCGCGATTCATTTGAACCTATTATAGTCTATCGACGAACCTGAGTTAAAAATTATGAATATTATAATATTAATAGTAAACTAATAACACAATATAATAATAACATAACATAATAGATAATATTTTTGAACATAGGTATATTTAAATTTTAGTTTTCTTAATAAAAACTCCACAACACACAAGAAGAATTTGACTTACTTAGTATATTGAAAAATTGTTTCGAAAACGGCTTCGAAAATTTTTCATATGAATTCTGCCCCGATTAATAAGTAAATGTCAGTTTGAAAATATGTATTGTTTATTTTAATTTTTTGGTATACTGTTATTATGTTCATTAGAACAATTATGTAAAAACAAAAAACAAAAAAAATTTTTTTTTTGTTAAAAAAAAAAACAGCGTCAGTTTTAGGCTCTCAGGCCTAAAATTGACGCTTCAACCTTAATTTTATTTAAACGCTAGGAGCACCAACTTACTCTGTGGCAAGTGTTTGCAATATAAGGAAACACACAATAAGGAAACCAAGGTTGTTGCGGTTGTATAGATCAATAAAATGGCCGGATGTATGAACGTTTGGCCCTCACCGAGTACAACCACTAGTTTTTAATTATTGCAGCCAACAACATAAGATATTATATTAAACGTTTTTCTAAACATCGTTAATAAATTCCCACCGTACATTTTTTAGTACTCTAATTACTGTATATACTAGAGATGAGCCGCGACTTAAAATTGTCTTTAATATTAATATATAAATATATGTATGTCTCCATATCGCTGCTTAAAAACTAAAGGGCCACAAATAAAAATTACACTTTTTACAGGAGAGCCCATCGAAAAAAATTAAATTATTTTTGTCAATTTTATTTCTTATGAGATATATATCAAATATATGTATATTATACATCGTTAGAAGCGTATTTTGATGTATCATCAAATGTTTTAATAAGTAATACGTTTTAATAAGTACTTTTATAATAAACTGAATATTAGAGGAGATATAAGCAACCCTATAAGTTACTTTTGAATATATAATCAAAATATACTAAATATGGAATAAAACAACAATAAATCTTTTCGCAACATACAATATGAAGGATTGTAATTATATTTTTTTAAGCAGCGATTTAAGCCCTTTAATTTTTAAGCAGCGATATGTCTCCTATAGACTCCAAATTTTGATGAAACTTCTCTCCAGATTAGTGCAACGTGTGTTCCTGTGAAGTTTGGTAGCGATCGAACGCGGACGAAGTCGTGGGAAAAACACTAGTATTATCTTAAAGAATAAGTCTCTACGTGCCTCTGAATCCTTTGAATTTTGAAGTTCAAAATCGACTCATCGTTTGAGGACAATCTTGTAAAACAATCTGCGGAAATATGACAGATACGTATAAAGGCATAAAAACGCACGCATAGATTTACAATTTTCTATTTATTGTACTATCTAATACTAATATCTAATCTATTCGAAATCTAATTCATAATCGTCTTTCTGTTTCTCCGCTAAAACAAAGTCCTACGCCGCGTCGATCTTTCTGTCTGTCTGTTGGCGATAAACTCAAAAACTACTGCACCGATTTTAAAGCTGTTTTCACCAATATATAGAGTGGTTCTCGAGGAAGGTTTTAGTATATAATTTACAAAGTTACGCGAGCGAAGTCGCGGGCAGCAGCTACAGTTTCTCATAAATCACTCAACGGGTTATGATACGGTTTTCACCATATAATTCGATGGTTTTCACTAATGCAAAGAGTGATGAACGAGGAAGCTTTGTGTATATAATTTGCACATAAAATTGCATCCGTGCGACAGCGGCTAATAAAAAAAAATAAAAAAAGCCCTAGTAAACAAATAAATAAAAACTTTATAAAACTAAATTAAAAAAAAAAGGAAGTGCAATAATATGCTGGCGCAACTTTAAAACATTTGAATTTTTTCGGGATAAAGCATTTTGTAGTGTGCATTATTAATTTGAATTTGGAATATTTTTGTTAATAATATATAATAGCCGATCAAGAAGAGGTTGTTTTTGAACCTGAAAAAATTATTGTAACCCGATCGCAGCGCCACCTACCGGGATCAATTGTATACTGTTTTCATTTAAGTTTTGGTCATAGAAAACATGGTCATTTTCATTGTTTTCATGGTCATTTTTCTTAGTACATAGCTTAAATAAGTTATTAAAATTATTTTACTAATTTTTCTGTTTTGCTTTGCCATTTTCATGTTTGTTTTTTTTTAATTTATAGTGGAACAAGTTAAGCAAGTATGATGTAATATAATTTCTTTGCTAAAACTGATAAGAAATCTGCACTCAAGGTCACCGTCGCGTGTATAAACAAACAAACGCTGTTTCTTATCTAGCTCTATACAAGCGATTATAATGTTGTATTAATTAGTGTGAATAAATGCTAAATTACCAATTAGTACCCAAATTTTTAGTGCCTTTATCCTTCATCGTCATTCTCAAACACAAATTACTGAAAATATGATTATGAAAATATTGAGTGGTCTGTTTTGATTGGACTATTTTGGAAAACCAAATTCACCATAAAATATTTACAAAAAATATTTTTCTGTATATCTAAGTATATATCTTTATTTTATATCGGTACTGATTTTTTTTAGCAATTTTGAGTCATCATGTTCTTTACAAATTAATACGAAATTATATTTTTTCTATATAAAAATAAAATAAAAATGAAATATTCAATGCTTTACAAAAATATATAAACAATAGACTGAATAAATGTTTCAACACCTTAGAAAAAGACAAAGTGAGAAGAAGAAGTCGCGGGCAAAAGCTAGTTATTGTATAGAATATAATTATAATAGATATCGATGCATCGACAATCAATACTAAAATTACAAATATAGTTTTAGTAATTGCATAATGCAAATAGAAGTAGATAGACTCGGCTGACTGAGCGAACATAAATTAGGTACAATAAGGTTGCATTGTTTATTGAAATTATGTACAAACACATGGACGTGTTTGTACAAATGTTTGTACAAACATTGGACATATTATAATCTATTGGAGATCGGATATACCATACGTGCATAAAATTTATACTTTATTCATAATATGTAACTATTTGCATTTAAAAAGAAAATTCCCATAAACAACTTAAAACGAAAGTTTCCATACCTCGAAACATCCAAAACATAAAATCCAACGGTTTACTTAATAAGTAATCATTGACGTTAACATCTTTGAAACTCGTTAAAAAAAACCACAGGAAACAGACACAACACAGTCACTGTTTGATGATTAAACTGTTTTATTATTAGATATTAGTATGAGCTATAATAAAATTCACTGCATGTGGTAACAACGGTTTTGTGAAATACTTTAAAATAGAGAACGTGAAACGTTGGCGTGTGTTCGCGCGCCTTGTCGAGACCGGTCTGTCTCATTCATTCAGCCAGTCTCTGTTTAGGCTGTTGTTCTGAGTGATTGTAGAGTTGAATATAGGCCTTTATTTTATATGTACTAATACACTGCTCGCTATGTTAAAAGTTATACGTAAGTAGTCAATAATGAAGTCTGCAATGGAAATTTAAACATTCAATAATATTGTATGTAATTCAATTATAATGATAATATGACAAATAAATAATTAGCGAACGTCAGTCGAGATAGAGCGTCGGCGT
This sequence comes from Synanthedon formicaeformis, assembly GCA_945859745.1. Taxonomy (NCBI): domain Eukaryota; kingdom Metazoa; phylum Arthropoda; class Insecta; order Lepidoptera; family Sesiidae; genus Synanthedon; species Synanthedon formicaeformis. The sequence goes on along the minus strand of OX243956.1, from coordinate 12,093,335 downwards.
GAGCATAATCGCAAGTAGTTCGCGCGTAATTTTTTTTTATAAATACCTAATATGTTATTTATAAGTGATAAGGGAAATGGGGTCCGGCATTCCTCACCATTCACTCACCAAAACAAAACATCACGTACCTATCATTGCACGTACCTATGCTGTTATTTCACGGTGGTCTTCTGCCGCAAATTTATGACTGCGCAATGCAGTCCTGCCACTTGTAAATAAATAAAGAAATTGGACTTTGGACCTTAGTTCATAATGTGCATATTAGTGAAATTGCAAATCAATAACTAACTAAGTATAAGTTCTCGGTAGAAGTCGAGAATCGCATCTGTCTGCGAAATCAAACAGAATTAATGGAGTATTAGCAGTCAGTTATTTAATTCCTGTTATGTGTGTGTTATTTATTGGACATGCAGATTATTCCCGTAACTCGCTCCGCACTTTCGCCGCCATTGTGTGCCTATTTAGGATTCTAGATTTTAGATTAATTTTGAGATTTTAATTGGATCTACTTAATCTACTAAACAATCAAAAGCGGAGAAGCTTGGTGCGCGAGGATGGATACGTTGAAACTCGTAGACATCCGCACAACCACAATCATTCTGACATTAGCCGAAGGAATGAATCATATCGCTGCTTAAAAACTAAAGGGCCATAAAACAAAAAAATCCAAAAATGTTTTTATTGCAAAAATACAATCACAATCCTTCATATTGTATGTCGCAAAAAGACTTGTGGTTGTTTTATTCCATATTTAGTATATTTTGATCATTTTTTTTATATATTCAAAAGTAACTTATATGCTTATATCTCTTCCAGTATTCAGTTTATTATAAAAAAAACTTAAAACATTTAATGCTACTTAAAAATACGCTTCTAACGATGTATAATATGCATATATTTAATATATATCTAATAAGAAAAAAAAAATTTTTTTTTCGATTAGCTCTCCCGTAAAAAGTGTAATTTTGATATGTGGCCCTTTAGTTTTTAAGCAGCGATTTGTATAATTTTTTACTTCGGCTATTCACAGTAAATAAGGCGAGAGTAGGCTATATAGCCTACTATATATAGCTATATAGGTATTCTAAAAGTTTTGACCTCGGGCAAAGCAATTATGTACCTAGTAGGTCATTCGGTCAGTCCGTAATATACTGTTTGTTATATTTTAATTTCCCACTTTTAAAGAAAAAATTAACGCTAAGTGCATTCAATTCAAGTAAGTAGAACTTTATTTTTTTTATAAATATTTGTATTTTTCACACGCGAAAGTGGTACACAACGAAAACATTAATTTGCTGTGCAATTTAATATCAATTACAGATTATATTATATAGTTAAAACTTTGTATTCAATTTTTTTATTACCTTTAGATACTAGCGACCACGGACTACGGACTCTAGCTTCGATTGGATACATTTTATTCTGCAAATTGTATATACAAAGCTTCCTCGTTTATAGCTCTTTTTATTAATGAAAACTGCATCAAAATCGGTTTTGCAGTCTAGAAGTTAGCGGAGAAACCGTCAGAAAGAGGCGGTCAGCCGAGAGAGAGAGAGGTTGTTCCCGCTAGACAGGTTTTCAATGTAAAAATCATATTTTTTAAATAATTTTGGTTTTTATTGGCTCTTTGTAAATTTACAACCTACAAAATATGTTTGGTTCCCAGATAGTTACTTGAAATAAGTTATTCTTATTTCAAACATCTAGAAACATTATTTCAAACACCTGTGGTAAGCTCAGTTAAAGATGTCTTATTATAACTATTCTCATGAGTTGATTCCACTTTATTATAGTGTTTTTGTGACTAATTCTCGAACTGATATGACAGTTTACAAGGCATGTCTATAATGTGTTGACAATGCACGTTAGTACCACCGTTTATCTCAATTATTACACATACGCTTGTAATTCCTTGTTTCCGTTATGCTTTATAATGCTGACAGTTATTTGACATTTTTTTTAAATTATTTACTGCAAGCCTCAATATTTCTTTTTTAAATTAATATTATACAAAATAATAATGATTCAATTATTAAACAATTATTTAGAAAATGTTACCGAGTTCTCGATAAATGTCCGACTAATCAATAAGAAATAATCAAATCCACAATTTGACGAGCCAATTGGTTGAGTGGTTAAAAGCCTTAGCGCTCTGACTCAGGGGTTCAGGGTTCGATTAAAAAAAAAAATGGCAACCTTTGAAAATGAACTTTTTTAAAGTTTGTCTCTGGTCGGTTGCCACCTGTTGCCACCTACCATCAAGTAGACCGTCTGTCGAACTTAATATAAATAAAAGAAAAGTTATAAATTAGGTAGTAGGGTCTGTCTAGTTACTCATAAAGTAAGACTTTCGATTGAATCGATGGTTTAATAAACAATCAATATATATTTTTATACATGACCTTCGATGATTCCAAAGGGTATTGTGGTATAATAATAATGAACAATAGTTTAGTAACCGGTGTCGGCCGGTGATTGTCGCGATGTACATATAACAAGGTATCGGTATGTAGGCCAATCATTCTGGCTTACCTCACACACTTCGCCGCCATCGTAGAATCACTTGCTTCATTCACTGCTGCTTTGTATTAGACTAGAGAAAGGTACAAACGTATATCGTATATATTAATTAATCAATTATTTTACGGTTACAGAGTCATCAATATCAATATCTATCTAAAGTAGCTGTCAGCCTCAGTCTGTTCACCGCTAACTTTTTCTTAAATCACCCAACGAATTTTGATACCGTCTTCAATAATGGAAAGAGCGATAAGCGAATACTTACGAGTTGCAGAAAAAATATTTATATGCAAAGATTTAAATCTTTGTTTATATGATATGACACTGAGGCTTCGCTAGTCTTTGATGGAATGTTTGTAATGGATAAACTCAAACAGTATTAATGGTCCGATTTTGAAATAAAAATAGATTTAGTAAATGAAGTTTGTTGTTTTCTATATGTGCTAAAAGAGTACAATTGAAGGTTGCTCTTATTTTTCGTATGTAGGTTGCTCTTGTTTTTCACTTTAGTAAGATTTTTCTAAATTCTATTACACACCCTTCAATTGAAATGGAATATGATCTCCTAAACACAGAATGGCGAAATAATAATTATTATATTTCGACATCCATCCACCCCTAAAGGAAGTTTTTGCCACAAATACCCAACATAAATTGTGCAGCTGTCGTTTTAATGTCGCTACTTCCATTTTCAAACAGCACTGCGTTGACCGTGTTAACAATACTTTGAACAAAAACAATTGAACAAAGGTAGTATACTCGACAAAGCAGCTTGTACGTATTGCATATTTTGAGACAATAGTAGTTGGTAGCAGTGGACACTGCTTTCCGCAGTCATACTGAGCAGCCTTGTCTGGCCTTGTCTGTTACCATTCATAAGGATGGCTTCTATAAAGAAGACAACCGTGAAATTACAGCATGTGTATTGTGATGAGCGCAAAGATGAGCGAGTAAAGAATGCGAGAACGCATGTCGATAAGGCATTTGCAAACTTATGACGTTGCTTGTTTCCATATGACACTCACTTCTAGGCACTAGTCCTAGTTCATATTTAACTAGTGACCTAGACACTCACTTCTAGGTACTATAGCTAGTACGAGCAGTGACCTGCTCTCTCAGATTTCTCACAGCAGGACTGGTCCACATTTCCACAAGTTCAAAATCACTCAGCGAGCAATATGGAGCGGTCTACGCACGGAGTTTCTTTGGTGGATTCAAGAATCAAAGTTGTCGACAAAGCTAAGAGAATTAGCAATTGGTCGGTAACATCTGTCGCAGAGCGAATAACCGATCGATGGGGTGGACAAAACCCGAATGAAGGGTAGTAAGGGTACGAATTGCGTGGGACGCCCTGCGGCCAGGTGGAAAGAAAAAAAGTAGTCTATCCTTTGTCCTGTACCTCTAAATGTTTTATCTACCAAGTTTCATGAAAATCAGTTAATTCGTTTAAGAGTTATGGATGAACATACATACACACATACATACAAAAAAAATTCTAAAAATCGTCAATTTAGTTTCAGTATCATGTATAGAGCCTAAAACCACGATATCACTGAGAACAAAGTAACTTACTCCATGACCAACCCTTACAGATTTATTATTAGTATTGATTGATATTGATGTGGTCTTCCGAGGAGGTTTACCTAGCTCAGCATAGATACTATCCAAAGTATCCAGGTTCCATTTACAAAAGATGTAAAGAAAAATATTACACAGAAACGCAGAAACCTGAATTTATACATAAGTTTGTACGTAAAAAAACATCTTAGAAGATTCTTCCGACACCTCTAACATTTTGTAATTCAGTTGCTTCACACTCGATGGGATTCTAATGGGGTCTTATTACTATATGATAATGGACTCTCGTTGATGCGACAAATGTTCAATGTTGCTTCATAGATGTCGACATTGTGCAGCAAAAGATAGGCATAGCCGTGGGCGCTTCTTAGCAAGCGTTACGCTTTAACTTCGTCATGTAATATAAGAAGTGTTTGGTGTAATATTACGCGCGTTATGATATAGTCAGGAAACCTGGCTAGTGACGCGGATTCACCGGATATAAGGTTTCCTTCCTTAAAACAAATTGAAAGTGTAATTTACACATTGAAATACTTACGTCGGAGTAAAAAGCACAATTTATTTATATAACTTAAGTTAGATATTTTAAAAGTTTATTTTTTTGGGGGACAGCCGACTTGATCAATACTAATAATAAATCTGTTAGGATCGGTCATGGAGTAATTTACTTTGTTTTCAGAGTTTCGGCACAAAATTGTAGTTAAATAGTTATATAACTAATTAACTATTACCTAATTACAATTTAAAACTCATACAAAATTTTATTACATACTAGCTGGCGCCCGCGACTTCGTCCGCGTTGAAAAAGAAAAAAGTAGCCTATCCTGTGTCCCGTACGTCTTAATGTTTATCTACCAAGTTTCATGAAAATCAGTTGATTCGTTTAAGAGTTATGGAGGAACATACATACTTACATACATACATACATACAGAAAAAAATTCTAAGTATGATTTATAGAGCCTATAAACACGATATCTGAAAACAAAGTAAATTACTCCATGACCAACCCTTACAGATTTATTATTAGTATTGATTAAAAAATTTATAAAACAGTTAAAGTAATTTTTAACTTTGGGCCACATTTTGTGCCGGTGAGTATTATTTTATAATTATTAATATGATATATTGAAACAATATGAATCAACCTAGATTTCAGTCTGAGTCACGCATTGAATGCATGCCATGCACTATTTTTAACTTTTACTCTAAGATTGAGGTCGGAAAGGTCAAATTACAAGAGTATGGTATTTTTAAGCAGTCTACGAGTATAAAAAGCCTAACAAAAAAACTTGGTACAATATATGATCTATTCAAAAACATTCAAAGCGTGTCGGCCCTCGATTTATCGTATATCTACTTTAAGACTTCGTAACACACTTTATGGATTTTACACAGACTTAGGTATGTAGTAATTACAAATGCAGCAACAATAGAATCAACGGGTGCGTGAATGTGCAATGGCGATTGAGAAATATTTTTAAAAAAATGGAGTAAACGACACGCTACTAATCGTGACTATATTTGTTTTGACTTTATTTAATAAAATGCTTGTTGACGTCATTTAATCAATACTAATAATAAATCTGTAAGAGTTGGTCATGGAGTAAGTTACTTTGTTTTCAGAGATATCGTGTTTATAGGCTCTATACATGATACTGAAACTAAATTGACGATTTTTAGAAATTTTTTCTTTATGTATGTATGTTCCTCCATAACTCTTAAAGGAATTAACTAATTTTCATGAAACTTGGTAGATAAACATTTAGACGTACAGGACACAGGATAGGCTACTTTTTTTTCAACGCGGACGAAGTCGCGGGCGCCAATTTTGACCCATAGTGGGTCAGACGGGCATTTAAAGTTGGTCAAACTGGCACTTTTATTAAGCGGGTCAAAACTAGTGGGTTTAAAGGGTCCGACACCGAAAAGTGTGTGCGCCCTGCTACTACTAGTCAGATCTAGACCAGAGCCAACTTTAAAAACTTAACTTTTTATGTAAACTTTTAATGTAACTTTTCATTTATATAGCAGTTCTTTCAAAATTGACTGTATGGTCTGTTCTTTGCATGGTTATCCCATATATTTTTTTAATTTTTATTAGATAGGTTTGCTCTAGGTCAACATCCCAGCTGTAAAGCGAAGATGAGGCCTATGATGGAGCGAGCTCATCAGCTCACCCAGAAGATGCCTGTTCACTCGAACTTTGAAAAGATTTGGGTTATATGAGCTCCGAAAAACAAACTTACTTATAAGTATTTCTTCTGGGAGCCATACAAATGCTCTGCTTAGTCATGGCGATTTATTTACATTTTCGCCATTCAAGTCAAAGGCAAAGGCAAGAAGGCGCGGACCGAAGTCGTTAATTAAGTGTAAAAGGTTATGTTACGTACTCAGGTTGCACCCAGGAACATTTATTTATTAGTCGGGGAAAGTGAAATGAAGTTCAGCGAACTCGAATGCACTCAGTCAACTTGATAGGGCATAGATTTATATCTATTTTATTGTTAACCAGACCAGTTTATTTGCCTTTACGCTCGCGACAGAAATATATGTACTTGACTTGTCACATACCGAACAGCTAAATGATTTTACTGCTGAACTCAGAGTAGTGGGTATGTATTCATATTTTTAATAACTTAATATCAAATTATTCTACACTAGCTGGCGCCCGCGAATTCGTCCGTGTTGAAAAAAAATTTGCCTATCCTGTGTCTATACATGATACTGAAACTAAATTGACGATTTTTAGTATTTTATAAATATATAAATACCGGCACAAAATTGTAGTTAAATAGTTATATAACTAATAACTAATTAACTATTACCTAATTACAATTTAAAACTCATACAAAATTTTATTACATACTAGCTGGCGCCCGCAACTTCGTCCGCGTTGAAAAAGAAAAAAGTAGCCTATCCTGTGTCCCGTACGTCTAAATGTTTATCTACCAAGTTTCATAAAAATTAGTTAATTCGTTTAAGAGTTATGGAGGAACATACATACATACAACACCTACACTTACAGATTTATTATTAGTACTAGTTGGCGCCCGCGACTTCGTCCGCGTTGAAAAATAAAAAGTAGCCTATCTTGTGTCCCGTACGTCTAAATGTTTATCTACCAAGTTTCATGAAAATCAGTTAATTCGTTTAATGGAGGAACATACATACATACATACAGAAAAAAAATTCTAAAAATGGTCAATTTAGTTTCAGTATCATGTATAGAGCTTATAAACACGATATCTCTGAAAACAAAGTAAATTACTCCACGACCAACCCTTACAGATTTATTATTAGTATTGATTGATTGATGATGATAAATAACTTGTTACTATTTATATGGATTCAAGTGGAAGCAGCTTTCCTACTTGAATACTTAAAATGTGCACACATCAAAATTCGTTACAATTAAATTACCTTATCACGCTTCGAATCGATTTAAGGAGAAAGGTTTCGATTTTGACTAAAGTAATGGTTTTTTTATTAAATAAAAATAAAAATTGGGAACGAAATGTAACAGCAATTAATTAGTGAACCGAGTTACGTCCGTAAATTTACACCTGTTATGTATTAAACAGTGTAGTGAAAGTGGAACATTTATTATTACATACACTACATTTTGCATGTCTGAAATCAGAATATTTGCATGTAAATACAGTTTTTTTTGATGATTTTGTGGTTCAAAACCTTTGATAAAGGTTGCTTCTCTAAAAGTGGCATAGTAGAATATCACCGCACTCACAGCTTGGGGTGATATTCCAAATTAGTTGCCTAAAGTTGTCCTTAAAGTGAACCTTAAGGACTTGAACCATTATTACTAAATGTTAAGATTTAAATCAGTCATGCAACATTTAGATGATTCATCTTTAACGAGATTTTTTTTATCAGAAATTAACGAGAGAAAGTGATAGCATGTATAAAAAAATCCAATGGACACTTTTTCGCAGTGATTTTGTTCGAGACCCTGAATCTAATGTATCCTTTATCAAATTTCAAAACACGATATTTACAATTTCACCCTATCATAAAACATTCCGAAAACGGGGTAATTTTGGACATTTTTCGGGTCATATAATAGTCACACAAGTAACAATTTACATCTTGAATCTGATTTTAAATACCTAATCTTTCATTTGATGCACGCATGTCATCAATACTAATAATAAATCTGTAAATGTAGGTATTGTATGTATGTATGTTCCTCCATAACTTTTAAACGAATTAACTGATTTTCATGAAACTTGGTAGATAAACATTTAGACGTACAGGACACAGGATAGGCTACTTTTTTTTTCAACGCGGACGAAGTCGCGGGCGCCAGCTAGTGATACAATATGTAAGTCAGTCACGCGTAGAGGTATATATCTACTGTTTATTTATAAGGTACATAAGTAAACGTTGGGTTATTTGTATTAATATTTAACTTAACTTTCAGTATTTGTATTCTAATACTTTATTTTTACAGTTCTTAAACTTTTGCTCCTAGGTAGGATTGGAGGTAGGTCCCTCATTTCTTAAATTCTATGTATAAAAGCTTAAATCTCCAATTCGCGTGGCAACAGTAACCATTCTGAGTAAGGTGTTTGAGTAAGAGATGCCTAAGTCCATTATTCCATCTATTTCTGTTCATCGTTTCTGTTTCTAGGCGATGGTAGCCACATACCATCAAGGTGGACCGTCATCCTGCCTTCCGCCCTTTGTTAAAAAAATAACAATTATTCACGACATTGAGATAAATATGTAGGACAAATAATAATTCTTGTTAATCTAGCTAGTGCCTACACGATACGAGCTTATCAATGCTAGTGTTCTACATTCCGTAAAATGATGAACAATAAATTAGGTATTTTAAATAAATACAAAATGAAATCATTGTAATAAAATAAAAATATGTTATTCAATTCAATTTTTTTTTTCAATTCTATTATTTATTGCGAAACCATAATGTACAAAGATGTTATAAAAATAAAGACCAATTATAAAAATAAAATTAATTCGTGCAATATTTTAAATTAAGAATCACATTGACCAAGAGGTTGTATTGTTTCTATAGATAACATTCCATTTTCTTTTTTTATTCACTCCATAGTGAAAATAGAAATAAATTTTTTTTAAATTTTTTTTAATCTGAATTTTAAAATACTTTTTTAAAAGTAATTCAATGAATCTACATGAATATACTTGTCCATAATAAAAAGTAAATTGCGAGATGTGATGCGTAATCACCAACAATTTTGAGTTAATTTTGGTTTTACGGAGATGTCTCAGACATGTCTGGTTATTTATTATAGTTGACATTTTACGCAAAGCCGACTTCTTGAGGAAAGAGTTGTCAGAGAAGTTTTCTGTATTTAACAGGAAATGTGACATAACATAATAGTGAAAAAAAATGGTAGATTAAAGATATTAAACAAGTAAAGAAACCACGTAATTAACTTTCAAAAATTATACAATATAATATTAATTTTATCGTGTATTGTTTACGATTTTAGTTTCTTCACAAAGAAACTAGTGATCTGCCCCCGGTTTCGCACATACCTAATACCGCGTTGGGTGGTGTCGAAGAAAATGTCAGAGAAACTTTGGCGGACAGCGACTTTATTTTATACTTAATCGAAGATGCGGCGTAATCTCGAGGAGATTTCGCCATACTAAAAACACACCGAAAATTTTTAACAATGGGTTGGGCGCAGGCGCTCAACCCAACTACAGTTGCACGCCAGCTACAGTGAGTGACGGTCGCTTGTTGAGAGCGTCGCTATCGTCACAGTCACGTTTGAAGTAAGGAATGTGTTGTCTGTGTTTAAAAGTGTGTTTAGACAAAAGTATATGTATTTTATACTTTTGTCTTTTAGTATAATGTATGTTGTATTTTGTAACACACTTTCGCTAGTAATGCCGCATCTCTCGATTTAAATCTTTGGTTTTAAATATTTAATGATGTCGAATGGTTGCTTGAGAAGAAGTGAACAGTTGCTAAGCGACAGTAGTTGTTATTGGATGTAGTAGACAATCAACCATTTTCGAAATAAATATTACTTATATTTTACTGCATCTCTGATTTAACCAAGTGCTATCCAATGACCCATTCAATTCATCTCTATAATAGATAAACAGATAATCAATACTAATAATAAATCTGTAAGGGTTGGTGATGGAGTAATTTACTTTGTTTTCAGAGATATCGTGTTTATAGGCTCTATACATGATACTGAAACTAAATTGACCATTTTTAGATTTTTTTCTGTATGTATGTTCCTCCATAACTCTTAAACGAATCAACTGATTTTCATGAAATTTGGTAGATAAACATTTCAAAGTACGGGACACAGGATAGGCTACTTTTTTCTTGTTCAACGCGGACGAAATCGCGGGCGCCAGCTAGTAATATATAAAAATTTCGTATCACATGTTTGACGCCGATAAACTCCTGACTATGTGTGATTTGGTCCAACTTAAAAGATAGGATAGTTTTTATTTTGAACCCGGACGAAGCCGGGAGCGTGTAGTTAGTATTATATAGAAAAGTGTTTTGATTTGCATTCTTGACACTTATTGACATGAGAATTTGTGTGAACTCTTCTACAATAGAGAAGATTTAAAACTATAATGTTTACAAATTTTAATAATGATTTAAAAAAACAAACGGTTCTTCTTCGTATCGATTACCTATGTTGAGTCTACCGTCTAATCACACAAATCGAGACAAGAACTGGTGGATCCGGTTTCGCAAATTTAGACAAGACGAGTCCAAAGATGTATTTGTTTTTAGATTTTACATAATCAACTATCCTTATATGAACATAAATTTAATGTGTGAGCAAATTATCGAATTTTGGTGATTTCATTCGGGCATAAGCTGGATCAATATTTTATTTTATTTTATTTTTATTTTACTTATAATATTATCCCTACATATCATCAATCAATACTAATAATAAATCTGTAAGGGTTGGTCATGGAGTGTTACTTATTTTCAGAGATATCGTGTTTATAGGCTCTATACATGATACTGAAACTAAATTGACAATTTTTACAATTTTTTTCTGTATGTATTATGTATGTATGTACGTTCCTCCATAACTCTTAAACCAATCAACTGATTTTCATGAAACTTCGTAGATAAAAATTTAGACGTACGGGACACAGGATAGGCTACTTTTTTCTTTTTCATGCTGTTTTCACCAATGGATAGGGTGGTTCTCGAGGAAGGTTTTAATATATAATTTACAAAGTAAGGCGTACGAAGTCGCGGGCAGCAGCTAGTGTTATAATATATGTTATATATGTTATGTTTATGTGTCCATTGTTACAAACGATGTCTCCAGAATATTCACATAGATTTCTAAAACCTGTTAGGAAAGACATCTGTCATAACATAACTAACTTTTTAGAGATTTTGAATTACAATCATTTTTTTTTTCATATTATCTATGAAAGTAAACGCCTCTTTCACCAACGTCAAGTAGACTAAACCGTCACTTAAAGTCACCTGTCACCGGGAATAATTTAGCTGATATACCGTTGTTTGTACGGTACACGTCCCAAACATTAAATAGAAAATAATAATAAAAAATCGCCTATCGAATGACGCAGTAAACCGAGTGCATGATTCAATAAAACAGAAAATTATTTCTAAAAGTAACTAATCAACACTTTACTTGTAGTTGGTGAAAGAGGCGCTAATAGTTATATAAGAAAGTACACAAAGATTCATAGTTTTTCATTGATCAAATAGTTTGGATCAAAATCGCGTGACAGCATCTCACCGACTGTGAATTGATTAACTAAGTTATTACATACGCATAAATTAAATTACTTACCTGATGTAGAAACGGTCGATAAAGCAATTGTCTCTGAAACAAGAATAAAATAGGTTATTTTTTTGTTTAATACTAGCTGTACACTGTTGATTGTTGCACGCGACATCGTCCGCGTAATTTTATAAAACATAGCCTATGTTACTCGCTGATAATGTAGCTTTCTATGTGTGAAAGAATTTTCAAAATCGGTCCAGTAGTTTTTGAGATTATTCATTACAAACACACAAATCCTCTCTCTTTATATTACTAGCTGGCGCCCGCGACTTCGTCCGCGAGAAAAAGAAAAAAGTAGCCTATCCTGTGTCCTGTACGTCTAAATTTTTATCTACCAAGTTTCATGAAAATCAGTTAATTAGTTTAAGAGTTATGGAGGAACATACTTACATACAATACCTACACTTACAGATTTATTATCAGTGTTGATTGATTGATAGCCTATTGATTGATCACTTGATGATAATGTAACTTTCTATTAACGAAAGAATTTTCAAAACCAGTCCAGTAGTTTTTGAGTTTATTCATTACAAACATATAAATCTTCTCTCTTTATAATATTAGTATAGATATATTACGTAGATAAGTATAGATAAGAAAAGAGACTTTCTGGATGTACAGTCGGCCGCATAAGTCGATTAACACATTCAAAAGTGCAAAACAACGTAACACTTAAGGCTTGAGTCTGGCTGTGCAAAACTACGAAATAGAAGACAAAAAACAGTTCGCGCGGAGAGCTCCTCCTCTGCCATCCTGCGTCGTAATTTATCAATAGAATGTTGCTCTACTTATGGCTTTTAATATTTTACTAGTATTTTATAATTTCATGTTATTGAAAATACCCAATTTTTAACATTTCTAACAGTCGGCGCGCTAGCTCAGAGAAATTTTAGAAATTTTGACTTGTTTTTTAAAATTAGTTTTAGTTAATTTAAAATTTAGAAAAGTTACTAGCAGGTTATAGATATTGTTATTGTGAATAAGGTTGTGTTCATTATTAGAAATTGAGTTATGGGCGTCGATAGAATATAATATAGATACACAGAAAACAAAACCCAATAAGTGGCACAACGTCTAACCTATGAAGACGTGAGTGGATAAAGGTGATATGTCGCATAATTCCAATTTTGAATAAATCGAGGTTAAAGTTTTACTTTTAGTTTTTGAGATAACATGTGAACATAGTGAACTCTTCCATTAACAAAAGTTAATTTTTCTGCACTTCTTGCTTTTTAAAATTAACCGGACATAACACCTTTTTCAACTTCTTATTTTCCAAAAATGTCTTAAATTGACGATCTTAAGGTCTGTAATCTTTCATAAGGACATATTACCTTCGTCAACGCAAAAAAACGAAAAACCCAAAAATGCGACATATCACCTTCATCCACTCACGTCTTCCTATCTATAGGTGTATCACATCTATTACAAACTATATAAAAGTAAGTCTTAAAATGTACATACAGTTTTTACAAAATGAAACTTATACACTAATGTCATAAGATTATAAAACGCACGACAGTTTCTATTACTTATTACTTTTTGTTTATAAGAACAAACAAAAAATGATTTCAAGTGTCATCTTTGAACGTAACTTGATATACACTAGAAATTGTTATTGTATAATGAACCGTAATATGTAAAGCGCAAAGCAGGAACTCAATTTCAAACTAAATTTCGAATAGAGAATATATAAACCGAACAAGTGTTGGCATGCAATAACATGAATAATACGTTCAGTCAGTATCAATACAATTGATTCGTGTTATACTCCCGCTATTTATTACTAATAGTTCAAGATAATTAGAATAAAAAATGACATATCTGCCGGGCATCAATTTTTTTTAGGGATCAGTAGAGGGTCATTGGAAGTGCCTAAATCCCCCGGAATCCCCCGTATTTTTGGATTTTTTGTTTTATGGCCCTTTAGTTTTAAAGCAGCGATATATATTATATTATATTATATTATATTATATTATATTATATTATATTATATTATATTATATTATATTATATTATATTATATTATATTATATTATATTATATTATATTATATTATATTATATTATATTATATTATATTATATTATATTATATTATATTATATTATATTATATTATATTATATTATATTATATTATATATTAAAATATTTCAATATTTTCAAAAATAAAGTTTAAGTAAAAGCTATTTTCATTAAAAAAATTATGAAAAAAACCATTTTAAAAATATATTTAAGATTAAAAATATTTAAATTTAAAATAATATTTAAATATATAGATTTAAAATGAACAAATATACGAATATTTCAAAATTTATTTCACAAGTTCATCCTCCAGTACAGCTGCTCTGTCCGCTATTGTGTTCGGATTTTCTTCAGTAATAATGGACAAAGACAACTTCGGCGCTTTATATCTCAGGTAATATATGAGTTATCGAAAAATGCTTTATACAAAACTTATTGAAAATAGAGTCCTGCACAAGTTTTATTCGAAGAATTTTTTGATAAAATCGAAAGGGGCCAAGATAATTGACAATAAACATTCGTAAGCATTAATAAATGGTACTTTTGTCATTGTAACTTTTGTTTCATTACAGATCACAAAATTCTTTAAACAAAAGTTGTAGAGCATATTATTCCCTGCAAAACTAAAAAAATAAAAATAAAATCCGACCACCAGGAGCCGAGATATCGACAATTACCTGTTTTTCAAGATGGCTACGAAGCAAGGAAATTTTGTTGGATTCCGGGGGATTTAGGCACCTCCAATGACCCTCTACTGATCCCAAAAAAATATATTGATGCCCGGCAGATTTGTAGATATTTGCCACTTTTTGATCTAATTATCTTGGCGTATAATTAAATTAAAAACATCATGATTTTACACTATATTCTTAGGTAAATATACAATATTTCGATATATTTATAACATATTTCGATTATCAAAAATATTAATATGTTATGATTAAAATAATAATTAATATGTTTTAAAGTGAAATTCATATTTTTATTGATAGCATATTATTGACTATATTTGCACTAAAGTACCTATTTGTAATTATTAAAAACTAGCTGGTGCCCGCGACTTCGTCCGCGTTCCCTATAGCCTATTATTCCGCGATAAATGGACTATCCAACACAAAAAGAATTTTTCAATTCGAACCAGAAGTTCCTGAGATTTGCGTGTACAACTAAACTAACAAACATACATACATACATACATACATACATACACGCATACACGCATACACGCATACACGCATACACGCATACACGCATACACGCATACACGCATACACACATACACACATACATACATACATACATACATACATACATACATACATACATACATACATACATACATACATACATACATACATACATACATACATACATACATACATACATACATACATACGTACGTACGTACATACATACATACATACATACATACATACATACATACATACATACATACATACATACATACATACATACATACATACATACATACATACATACATACATACATACATACATACATACATACATACATACATACATACATACATACATACGAATATAAATTAATAATGCTTATGGTATTTCATTCACTCATCTTTGTATTCTATTTCTTTTCATTACTAGTACATTTTACTTCAATTTCCTTTTTCTTACACAGGCATATCTTTTTCCATTATGACCCATATTATATTTTAATAACAAACTATTTAACAAAAAGTTCAAAAATAATATTTAAAATAAATCAAGTAAAGCAACTTTCAATATGCGAACAGAGGCACAAAATCTCTGAGAGTGAGCGAGACAAAGATATTAACACGGAGAGAGTGAGCGAGACAAAAACACGTAAAAATTTAACACGGAGCACACGTCCGACCGCAACGACCGTTCACCGGTCACTGAGGAGTTTTGGTTGCCGGTATTTTCTTATCAATAAAAGATTACTTTTTTTGATATTTATACAGAAAACATAGCTTTTTTTGTACCTAACACTTATCCTTTATGATAATAAATGTTAATTACTAATATTTGTTACGTAATTATGTTATAAAAGGAAAAAAAATAATAGTGAAAAAATGTGATAAAAGACAATTTTTAATGTTCTTAATTAAGAAAATGGATTAGTTTGAGAAAAAAATAATCAGCAAAATGTAAGGACGACCGCATAAGAGAAACTTATTGCTAAATAGATTTTACAATTTATCATTAGTTGTTATGTATTACGTCCGTAAACATAGCTCAACATGCTGCAGGGCTTGGGAGAGCTCTATTTAACTCTATTTTTACCTAATAAATACCCTATAAACAAACGTTTAAAAAATACGTAACTGTTAACCATATTATAAATTTTCCTTGGTTATAAAAATATTTCTAGTTTTTCCCTAAATTAGTTTGAAAACAACTTTATCAGCAGCGCCAAAAAATCGACGAGAGTCAATTTTTAACAGACTGCAGCCTTAACGCGCCATAAGTCGTTGTCACGACTAGAGAACAAAATAAACTTCACGTACAAACGATCATAAAAAGCTTCAGTAAGTAAGTAAGTAAGTTAGTAAGTAAGTTGAGTGTTCAGTTGTTTTGCACTTTTGAATGTGTTAGTCGACTTATGCGGCCGACTGTACCTATCTAATAGAAGAAAATTCTCTCATTCAACAAAGGAAGTTGTACGATCAGGAAGAGCGTTCGATGATGAGCAAAACATGAATTATTATATCTTCACAGCGCATTAGAGCGCATAATGTGAGACATGTATGTTTTGCTTCGCGAAGGAAGTGAACTGTGCAGTTGTATCAATGCATTGTTCCAAACATACCTATTCACTCGCTTTTCTATGTATTATTTAATATCTCTACTTACTTCAAAGAATACTTATTATGAATGTGTCATATAACCGTACACTGCTTATAATTATAATACGATATCGGATCAACAAAACTGATTACATTTTGAAGCCAAATTTTTGTAGTTTTCAACCGACTTCCAAAAAAGGAGGAGGTTCTCAATTCGACTGTATATTTTTTTATGTTTGTTTTGATGATTATTTTTTTATTTGAAAGGTGGTGCTTCCCGTGTGGTCCCATTTCAATTTGGTCCAGTTTTGACAATGGCGTCCATGAGAAAACAGTTTGAAATCGGTTTTTTTGTTAAAAAGAGTTATTTGATCATCATCTCATCCGTAAGACGTCCATTGCTTGATATAGGTTCTTTGTATATTCACCTATCCTTTGTATATCCACCTTATAGGTCGTACGCTGCACTTGTTGGTCACGCGGTCTCCTCTCGAGAACCTCCGTATAGGTCGCGCGCATTGTATTAAGGTCAGAAAGCGAAACTAGTGGGGGCAATCGGCGCATGTGTACAATTGCGCACAAAATTGCTATGGGGAATGAACTTTTTTTCTTATTTCGTATTTTTTTGCCCCTTACTAACTTATTAACATTACCTACAGGCAGTGTTGATATCCTTCTATTAAATCATCGTGCGATGTCGAAAAAGAAGGTTGTTTTAGGCATTTTTTCATTACTAATACGATAAAACAACCTGTACGCGACAGTAGCCAAGAGACTGAATAATAACCTAATAATAATAACCCAAGAGACACGAGACGCGCGAACGAAGTGCGGGAGGTGATGAGCGACTGAGTCTACCAATAACGTGTCGGCAACGACGCGAACCCGCCTCCACGCTCCTCTGCCCGTCAAACAGACCTAAAAATTGAATTCTGCGCATGCCCCCTCTACATTTGCCAAAAAGTCTTAATCTGCCGCGCGACCTATACTAAGTATGTGTCCTGCCCACACACTTAAGGTGGTTCCTTGCGGTCCGTACAAACTGCAGCGCGGATAGATGGCGTTAATTTCTTAAATACGTTTTTAAATTTTTATTGAATGAAAATGAGCATATAATTTAATAGAAATAGGGTGATAAATTAAAAGGGGCATTTTACTCAAAAATAAAATATAGAAAACTAGCCACTTGATAGTCTTTTCGTCATCTTTGCAAGTAAATAATATTTTATATTTTATTATATTAATATTTTATTATTGACAATTTGTATTAATATAAAAGTATAAAGATTAATTTGAAATCGCAAGAATTCCAAGCATGAAATTGCTTTAGCTCATACGTGAGGAAAATAAATCTACTCCACTTTACATTACAGTAGAAAATAGATAGTGCAATAACACCTGACCGAGAAAAGGAAAAAAATAGCGTAACGTGTCATCGTAACTAATGTCAAACAAAATTAAACCTTATGCGCTTGGTGTACTGCATAAATTCTTGTAAGCCGAATTTTATTGCATTTTGAATAGGAATGTATGAATGTGCGTGACGAAACTGTATGTGGCGCAAACGCGACTATATTTACTTTAACAATTATTTTTCTCAATAGGTACAGTACTTACATGTGATAATATTAAAATACTCTTGTATTTTATAAGTTATTTTGTATTATACAGTGAAACCGTGTTAAGTGGGACCTGGATAAGTGAGAAACCTCTATTATTGAGAGTTGCAATGAGGTCCCGGTTCTTTTTCATTAAATTACCTCTGTTAATGGGACTTTTTGAACCTGGTTCAATGAGATTTGAATTCTAAGACTTTTTCGATGTTTACCTCTATAATTGAGATCTTTAGCTCAATTACCTGTATAAGTGAGACAAATTAATCAGGTTTCCACCTCTAAAAATGGAATAATTTTCGACACTTGTAAGCGGGGGCCTCTGTAAATGAGACAACTATAATTTTAAACCTGCTTAATTGGAAATCTGGATTATTGGAAACCCTCAATAATTGGTACATATGTCTTGGTCCCTTGAGATCCCAATTAACCAGGTTTCACTGTATATTATATTTTTAATTTTAAACATTTTTTAAATGATAACTTCGTATTAGTCGTTTGGCTGTGTTGTACTTTTTATTTTTATATCTTTTTTAAAAGTAAAAGTCAGCAGGAAGATTGACTTGACCACTTGATGGTAGACTGGCTACCGTCGCATATAAAACAAGTAATACCACAGGTGCTGCAAGTGTGCTGCCAACTAAGTATAAAGGAGGATTAAGGATATTAAGAATAGAGATAGGATAAAGAAGGTAATGGATTCTGACATCCCTTATTAACTACAGCTTTGTAGAAAAATTACTATTACATTGCCAATTACAGTGTTTTATTATATTATTATTAAATTATTAATAATTAATTCTAAATGTTATAAGTTAGGGAGATTTTCAATTAATTAATAATTATTAAATTTATTTGTGAGATGGTTTTTACTTTTTAATATAAATATTTACTTCAATTTTAAATAAAAAATTATGTCATAGGAATACTTCTTCTACTCGAAGAATAATACTTTCAACCAATAAGGTATAAAAAGGCAAATTAGGAAAATAAATATGCCTCTAAATAGTACTATGCCAGTATTTAACTTGAATGTATGATTCATTCATCTCACTCGGTTTCGCATGAATGAACTTTGGAATCTAATCACACGAGTTTACCGTAGCTTTCACCCAGCTGAGTTGCTGCGGTTGCAAATGACTCATTTTTGGTTGTTGCAACGAAATCTGGAGTTCTGTAGGTCACCATTAATGACTTTATCAACAAAATCCGTGATACTCATACGTGACGTTATGACACGTAGTAATTGTGATGTAATTGGACTGTAACTTATAGTATGAATCATTTAAGGCGACCTATGTCTCGAGAATCCCCAGGTAAATTCGGTTTTGTTTTCCTTTAAGTCAAGGGATCCAAAATCAAATTAATTTTCTTCACATAATAATAATAATAATATAGAATTACAAATTTAATTACAGTAAACATTTGTTAAATATTTTAAGTAGATAATAAAATAAAGTAATAGTAAAAAGTAAAAAAAAAAAGTTTTTTTTTTCTTCACATAGTGATTCGAAATAGGAAGTGAATAGGTTTTTTGATTAAAATGCGTGAAATCTAGAAAAAAATTAAAAAGTATTAAGGTCTGTAGTGCCTACGAGTAAAATAGATAATTGTTTTTTATTTTTTATTAAAGATGGGTTTGCTCTTGGCCAACAACCAGCCGTGTAGCAAGGATGAGGCCTATGATGGAGCGAGCTCACCCAAAAGATTTTTTGGAGTGCGCATTATAAAGGATGTTTTAAAGTGCTTGGTCCAAAAAAGAGGGATTTCGACAAGATGAGGACGGTAACCATTTGTACGTCTGTATGTCCAATGGAAGAAAGGAGAAGGCGGTATGAGCTCATGCAGCTCCTGAGCACACTCTCTGAAGTACATCTTATAAAAGACACATAGACTGACAATTTGTTGTTTACAATCTTCATTGAATTGCATATTTATATTTGAAGTAGGGTGTAATAAGTGTTTTTCTTACTATTATAATGTTATAAACTATACTTACCTAATAACTGACGTTAAGTTAGCAGGCGTTGAAAATTTCCCACACTAAGGGCCTCTTTCACAAACTACATTTAAAGTTTTGATTAGTTACTTTTAGAAATCATTTTCTGTTATATTGAATTATGCACTCGGTTTACTGCATCATTCGATAGCCGAATTTTTATTATTATTTTCTATTTAATGTTTGGGACGTTTACCGTACAAACAAAGGTATATCAGCTCTATTATCCCGGTGACTTTAAATGACAGTTTGGCCTACTTGACGTTTGTGAAAGAGGTGCTCAGTATTGCGTTTCAATTATGCAATTTGCGAATTATATAAGAAAATTAACAAAGCTCGCGCGACCTTAGCCGTCATGTCAATCTAAACACCGCACACTTGTTTTGGTAGCTATAAATTAATGTGAAGCTCAAATGCCGCTTTCTCTACTATAATGCAAATAAAGCTATCAAAAATCAATTGTTAGTTTGTGTTAGTAGATATAAACGTATGATAAATCAAACAGCGTTATCTGCTCACGCCAGTTTATCAATCATAACAAACTATTTCGTAACAAGAAAGTGAACGTGCTTGTAAAAAGCTCGGCAAAAAGTTTCGCTTTGCAATGTTCATAGAATATTATTAAACCCAAAGATTTTTTTTTGTATTTATAATCCTATACTATTTGGTGTGGCGAATATGTTTGATAATTAAGTGGACTGTATTTTTTGTGGTGTGTGCATTTGTGAATTATAAAAGCACAATGCTTCAGCGGGAGCGGTATGAATATATCTAATCGGATTTATTAATTATAAATCCTCGCGGCGCGGTTTACGTATTTCGAACGGCGAGCGTCAGCGTTCACTCTTCTTGGCACCAGAGGGCGCCACTTTGCATGTGCGGTGTATGCATGTTTGTTGGCGTGGATTAGAGGAATAGGGAACGCACCATAGATAATTAATTATTTGAAGCCACCACTATTTTATTAGTATATACTTATGTGTTATTGCTACAAGATCCTGTGACTTGTGATTTTTTATTATTCAATTTTTTATAGAGGATTAAAATTATGATGGCATCCTAACCTAGTCTTATAAATGCTAGTGAGTTTGTTTGTTAGGCTTTCACGCCTTAACTTCTCAACCGTTCATCTGAAATTTTGCATGACACGTTGTAGGATATCTTTCATCCAGATCAAAAGTAATGTTCCTGCAGGTTCAAATAAAAATGAAAATAAAAAAATCAATAAAGATAGAATTTAAAATATATATCACTTAAGAAAAAGCGGCGCGGACATAGTTGGAAACACAATTTAGGTCGAACTTCTGCTATGATCATAATTTTTATGCTTTCTATGGCCCTTTCATCGAGTTTGGTGTGGTTACCTATCACTTAAGGTGAAACAAGTCGGCAGCCCGAACTCATCGGTCTCATGGCTACAATGCGTCCTGTCCCACACAGCACAAAGCGCGGGAAGAGCAGTCGAGTGAGATGCACAAATATATCACAAACAGACCCTTGGGCCAAGGCTCTTTCTGACAAAACTACTGTATATATCTATTTCGTGTAGAGTTAATTGAACTCTTGAATAACTAATCAATGTTTGTATGCAAAGTATTTTGGAGTTTTTGTACACTAGATTCCTCAAAGTTGCATTAAAACTTGTGTTAAAATATGGATTTTTCAAGGATCATATCTTTTAAATTAATACTTTTTTTTTAAATTTGTATGCATACAAACCTAGTTAAAGATAAATCGGTATCATGCTTACTTTTGTAAATTAAACATAAAACAGCGGAGTAATTAACATTCTACGTTTGTATGGAGGAAAACTGACTTGTATTATCTTAACCAAGCTGTACAAATGCGCCCAAAAACAGCACCACTCTACGCTCTCACTGTTATTATACTACGTTTTTTTAATTTTAATTCGTATTATTGTTATCTTAGGGTTTCAATTTCGTTTAACTAACGTTTAATGTATATTAACTAACGTATATTTTTCATTTTATGATTATATCAGGAACCAAAATGTCTTTTGTCTTAATTAATAAATAATTCACAACTTAATAGCTAAGAATGAACGTTCACCTATTATTGTATACACCCCACTCAAGATTTGCTGTCCTTGTCTTTTGTATGGAATTGAGTGAAAGAGAAAGCGCTATATTAGCTTGTTTCATTGAATCGGCTTTAGTTACAATAATTTATTGAGCGTCGCTCGTTGTAAATATGCCGATTTAACATAAGCATATAAGATAACCACACACAAATCGATCTTGCTGAATTGCTGAGTTGTTACGATCCATTTTCAGAGAACCCATTCAAATGGTAAGTATAAACTGCCTATCGTAGGCATTCTAAGAAAGCCACATCAGTCTTTTCAATACGCAACCTATAGATTTTAGTTCCTATGGACCAATTATTTTTTTGTTTTGTCTTTTTCACTTTCACTGGATGTTATGGGAAAATATCTATAAAATACATAGTGTTCGAGATAGTCTACTTTCTAAGTCAGCGACCATTATCATGGCACGATATCAATTGACACACCTATCTACTGTTAAGTACTTTATGTCTACACTAATATTATATACCTAGGTAACATTTGTTTGTTTGTTTATCATAGAGTTGGAGGCGATATTACCTTTTCTAAAAATACTTTATAAATAGTCAGCTTAAGTATCTGTGAGTAATATAGATTAGGAGTTATATTTGGGTTTTAAATATTAATATAAATAAATAAATAAATATCTTCACACATTCCATCCAGCACCATCTAGTTCAACACTTGTATTATGGATACCAGACATAGATACATATATTTCTTTTTTTGTAAATAGATACATATTATAAATACAGACATCCATGACTCAGGTACAAATGTTAACACCTAAATAATTGCCCCTAGCGGGATTCGAACTCGCGACCGTTTGAGTTACTAGCCACTAGTTAGACCAAACGTGTCGTCAATATTAGTAAAACTCCGAAAAGACGCTAATATTGCCGGAAACTTATGCTGTTCCCAAAATGTTGAATGGACCTTCATGATGTAGCTAAACTTATTTAACTTATATGCGTGTGGAGACGCGAGTAAAACCTAGTACTGTACAAAACTCTAACAAAAACGTTCGCAGTAACAGTCGATTACGAGATTTTACTTTCATATTCAGGTTTTTCCCTTTCTGCTTTTTAGTTGCCTTTACTAAACTAAGTTGGTAACTTGAAGTCACCATGCCTTTCTTTGAATTCATGTAGATACACTATCTTTTAGAACTGCTCGTAACAAGTGCACATACGAGTATCATTGAAGAACATCCTGCTGCTGACTTCCCGGTGTAACAAACCTTTTGCACTTAATATGAGCGTTCATAGCTAAGTATTAACAAAAAATTTGACAAAATAGATATAGGACAAAAACAGCACATATTCTGTTATTTCAAAGAAAGGGTTGTTGTTGCCGCATGTATGTATGTATGTATGTATGTATGTATGTATGTATGTATGTATGTATGTATGTATGTATGTATGTATGTATGTATGTATGTATGTATGTATGTATGTATGTATGTATGTATGTATGTATGTATGTATGTATGTATGTATGTATGTATGTATGTATGTATGTATGTATGTATGTATGTATGTATGTATGTATGTATGTATGTATGTATGTATGTATGTATGTATGTATGTATGTATGTATGTATGTATGTATGTATGTATGTATGTATGTATGTATGTATGTATGTATGTATGTATGTATGTATGTATGTATGTATGTATGTATGTATGTATGTATGTATGTATGTATGTATGTATGTATGTATGTATGTATGTATGTATGTATGTATGTATGTATGTATGTATGTATGTATGTATGTATGTATGTATGTATGTATGTATGTATGTATGTATGTATGTATGTATGTATGTATGTATGTATGTATGTATGTATGTATGTATGTATGTATGTATGTATGTATGTATGTATGTATGTATGTATGTATGTATGTATGTATGTATGTATGTATGTATGTATGTATGTATGTATGTATGTATGTATGTATGTATGTATGTATGTATGTATGTATGTATGTATGTATGTATGTATGTATGTATGTATGTATGTATGTATGTATGTATGTATGTATGTATGTATGTATGTATGTATGTATGTATGTATGTATGTATGTATGTATGTATGTATGTATGTATGTATGTATGTATGTATGTATGTATGTATGTATGTATGTATGTATGTATGTATGTATGTATGTATGTATGTATGTATGTATGTATGTATGTATGTATGTATGTATGTATGTATGTATGTATGTATGTATGTATGTATGTATGTATGTATGTATGTATGTATGTATGTATGTATGTATGTATGTATGTATGTATGTATGTATGTATGTATGTATGTATGTATGTATGTATGTATGTATGTATGTATGTATGTATGTATGTATGTATGTATGTATGTATGTATGTATGTATGTATGTATGTATGTATGTATGTATGTATGTATGTATGTATGTATGTATGTATGTATGTATGTATGTATGTATGTATGTATGTATGTATGTATGTATGTATGTATGTATGTATGTATGTATGTATGTATGTATGTATGTATGTATGTATGTATGTATGTATGTATGTATGTATGTATGTATGTATGTATGTATGTATGTATGTATGTATGTATGTATGTATGTATGTATGTATGTATGTATGTATGTATGTATGTATGTATGTATGTATGTATGTATGTATGTATGTATGTATGTATGTATGTATGTATGTATGTATGTATGTATGTATGTATGTATGTATGTATGTATGTATGTATGTATGTATGTATGTATGTATGTATGTATGTATGTATGTATGTATGTATGTATGTATGTATGTATGTATGTATGTATGTATGTATGTATGTATGTATGTATGTATGTATGTATGTATGTATGTATGTATGTATGTATGTATGTATGTATGTATGTATGTATGTATGTATGTATGTATGTATGTATGTATGTATGTATGTATGTATGTATGTATGTATGTATGTATGTATGTATGTATGTATGTATGTATGTATGTATGTATGTATGTATGTATGTATGTATGTATGTATGTATGTATGTATGTATGTATGTATGTATGTATGTATGTATGTATGTATGTATGTATGTATGTATGTATGTATGTATGTATGTATGTATGTATGTATGTATGTATGTATGTATGTATGTATGTATGTATGTATGTATGTATGTATGTATGTATGTATGTATGTATGTATGTATGTATGTATGTATGTATGTATGTATGTATGTATGTATGTATGTATGTATGTATGTATGTATGTATGTATGTATGTATGTATGTATGTATGTATGTATGTATGTATGTATGTATGTATGTATGTATGTATGTATGTATGTATGTATGTATGTATGTATGTATGTATGTATGTATGTATGTATGTATGTATGTATGTATGTATGTATGTATGTATGTATGTATGTATGTATGTATGTATGTATGTATGTATGTATGTATGTATGTATGTATGTATGTATGTATGTATGTATGTATGTATGTATGTATGTATGTATGTATGTATGTATGTATGTATGTATGTATGTATGTATGTATGTATGTATGTATGTATGTATGTATGTATGTATGTATGTATGTATGTATGTATGTATGTATGTATGTATGTATGTATGTATGTATGTATGTATGTATGTATGTATGTATGTATGTATGTATGTATGTATGTATGTATGTATGTATGTATGTATGTATGTATGTATGTATGTATGTATGTATGTATGTATGTATGTATGTATGTATGTATGTATGTATGTATGTATGTATGTATGTATGTATGTATGTATGTATGTATGTATGTATGTATGTATGTATGTATGTATGTATGTATGTATGTATGTATGTATGTATGTATGTATGTATGTATGTATGTATGTATGTATGTATGTATGTATGTATGTATGTATGTATGTATGTATGTATGTATGTATGTATGTATGTATGTATGTATGTATGTATGTATGTATGTATGTATGTATGTATGTATGTATGTATGTATGTATGTATGTATGTATGTATGTATGTATGTATGTATGTATGTATGTATGTATGTATGTATGTATGTATGTATGTATGTATGTATGTATGTATGTATGTATGTATGTATGTATGTATGTATGTATGTATGTATGTATGTATGTATGTATGTATGTATGTATGTATGTATGTATGTATGTATGTATGTATGTATGTATGTATGTATGTATGTATGTATGTATGTATGTATGTATGTATGTATGTATGTATGTATGTATGTATGTATGTATGTATGTATGTATGTATGTATGTATGTATGTATGTATGTATGTATGTATGTATGTATGTATGTATGTATGTATGTATGTATGTATGTATGTATGTATGTATGTATGTATGTATGTATGTATGTATGTATGTATGTATGTATGTATGTATGTATGTATGTATGTATGTATGTATGTATGTATGTATGTATGTATGTATGTATGTATGTATGTATGTATGTATGTATGTATGTATGTATGTATGTATGTATGTATGTATGTATGTATGTATGTATGTATGTATGTATGTATGTATGTATGTATGTATGTATGTATGTATGTATGTATGTATGTATGTATGTATGTATGTATGTATGTATGTATGTATGTATGTATGTATGTATGTATGTATGTATGTATGTATGTATGTATGTATGTATGTATGTATGTATGTATGTATGTATGTATGTATGTATGTATGTATGTATGTATGTATGTATGTATGTATGTATGTATGTATGTATGTATGTATGTATGTATGTATGTATGTATGTATGTATGTATGTATGTATGTATGTATGTATGTATGTATGTATGTATGTATGTATGTATGTATGTATGTATGTATGTATGTATGTATGTATGTATGTATGTATGTATGTATGTATGTATGTATGTATGTATGTATGTATGTATGTATGTATGTATGTATGTATGTATGTATGTATGTATGTATGTATGTATGTATGTATGTATGTATGTATGTATGTATGTATGTATGTATGTATGTATGTATGTATGTATGTATGTATGTATGTATGTATGTATGTATGTATGTATGTATGTATGTATGTATGTATGTATGTATGTATGTATGTATGTATGTATGTATGTATGTATGTATGTATGTATGTATGTATGTATGTATGTATGTATGTATGTATGTATGTATGTATGTATGTATGTATGTATGTATGTATGTATGTATGTATGTATGTATGTATGTATGTATGTATGTATGTATGTATGTATGTATGTATGTATGTATGTATGTATGTATGTATGTATGTATGTATGTATGTATGTATGTATGTATGTATGTATGTATGTATGTATGTATGTATGTATGTATGTATGTATGTATGTATGTATGTATGTATGTATGTATGTATGTATGTATGTATGTATGTATGTATGTATGTATGTATGTATGTATGTATGTATGTATGTATGTATGTATGTATGTATGTATGTATGTATGTATGTATGTATGTATGTATGTATGTATGTATGTATGTATGTATGTATGTATGTATGTATGTATGTATGTATGTATGTATGTATGTATGTATGTATGTATGTATGTATGTATGTATGTATGTATGTATGTATGTATGTATGTATGTATGTATGTATGTATGTATGTATGTATGTATGTATGTATGTATGTATGTATGTATGTATGTATGTATGTATGTATGTATGTATGTATGTATGTATGTATGTATGTATGTATGTATGTATGTATGTATGTATGTATGTATGTATGTATGTATGTATGTATGTATGTATGTATGTATGTATGTATGTATGTATGTATGTATGTATGTATGTATGTATGTATGTATGTATGTATGTATGTATGTATGTATGTATGTATGTATGTATGTATGTATGTATGTATGTATGTATGTATGTATGTATGTATGTATGTATGTATGTATGTATGTATGTATGTATGTATGTATGTATGTATGTATGTATGTATGTATGTATGTATGTATGTATGTATGTATGTATGTATGTATGTATGTATGTATGTATGTATGTATGTATGTATGTATGTATGTATGTATGTATGTATGTATGTATGTATGTATGTATGTATGTATGTATGTATGTATGTATGTTCTTCCATAACTCTTAGCGCCTATTTCACAAACGTCAATTAGGCCAAACTGTCATTTAAAGTCACCGGTAACCAGGAATAATTTAGCTGACATACCTTTGTTTGTACGGTAAACGTCCCAAACATTCAATAGAAAATAATTTAAAAAAATTCGGCTATCGAATGATGCAGTAAACTGAGTGCATAACTCAATATAACAAAAAAATATTTCTAATGTAGTTTGCGAAAGAGGCCCTTAAACTTAACTGATTTTCATGAAACTTGATAGATAAATATTTAGTCGTACAGGACACAGGATAGGCTACTTTTTTCTTTTTCAACGCGGACGAAGTCGCGGGCCCCAGCTATAGTGAAATACCTCTATCTCAACACTTAGGATTTGTTGGGTCGTTGATACCGTATGAAAAAGGCGCGGTGTGTTCTCAAATGCAGAGAATGTGCAAGTTCAAGCGAAGCTTGCGCTCACGACCGTGACTGGAATGACGAGGACAATTTTAACACTAACTTTGTAAAGTACATGCAAAAGCGCCTGGATACATCCATCAAAACACCACAGGTTTCAAGAATTGATTATTACTATAGTTAAAATTCAGTAATCGGTTGCATGCTAAGGTTATACCAAAAACCTCCAGTTTAAGAGCGGGTATAAAGAGAAATAGCCAATCCTAGATTTGAATTTTATCTAAGTAAACAAAGTCTAATTTAATTAATTTTTTTATAAATGATATATGAACATTATAAATGAAAGTGACGACTGTAACAGAAAACATAATATAATGAAATTTTCTTGATAGAAAAAAATCACCAAGTGAGCTCTCATTTCCATCGATTTTAGTTTTATTATCAAAATGACACACATTACAAAGCTAAAAGTGTATCAGTAATTTCACTTCACATATTATCTAAGGCTGTATGTATCAATTTTTCATTTGACATTGTAGTTTACGAATAATTAATATTTAATACTTTTGGAACTTATAACATTTTTATTGAGCGAGATGCGCTATCTTCCGTCGCATGTTGTGCGTAGTTGTACGTATTTTGTGTCACTGTCATGTCCAAGGGGCCACGCGGGTGAAATTACTAATTTTGTTTGCTTTATACCCACTCTTAACCTCCAGCAATTGACATCACAATTACGAGTATATTTTGGGGAAAAGCTTTTATGCAATACAATATACCCCCAGTCCAGTATAAATTTATGTAATACGCGTTTGGAACAACATATTATATATACTAATCGTATTACCTATGTGTGAAAGTAACTCTGTGTGGGTTTTTCTGGTACCTTTTCACGCCTTAATTTACTCAACTGATCAATGTTTATGAAATTTTTCATACACGTTGTCAGGGATACAGGAAAGGACATAGGGTACCTTTCATCCAGAAAATAAATACCGTTGCCATAGGATCATCTAAAACTACAAAAAAATTGTTGTGGCGCCACTATCACTATTGACTCGCCCATATTTTTTCTCAGGTGTTATATATGTATTTTAATTTTAATTATAACTTGTGAACGCTTAAGAATAATATTTTTTTAAAAATAAAGTAAGTAAAAAAAAAGATTTAAAAAAAATTTGGTAACCGGATTTGAAAACACGTAAATTAAGAAAGCAAATAAGTTCTAGTATGACAAAGAATATTGTTTGCTCTTTACAAACAGAACAGCAATTTGAGTCATCTTTTCTCTTTCGAAGCTAATGTAAGAGAAGTAATATGTTGTTTGGGCTTTCGAACATTGGAAATTTTAAAGACCGGTTAATTGTAGTCAATTTCAAAAATAACATATACTTACCGCCTTTTTGTACTTTCACGGTAACAAAAAGAAATGTTTTGTTTAGTTTTGGCACGATCAGTGATTGGTCACGCATTTATCGCGAACTGCGTTCAAGGGGACACAAAAGTGTGAAATGAAACGTGTTTTTTAAATATTATTAAACTTCTGTTTATTTGAAATAAATTATACTTGATTCAATTATTTTTCAAATATTTTTTAAATTTTATTTAAATACTTATACTATAAAATTCATGCACGTGCATTGTGTAGGTTATGTAGGTATAAAATTAAAATGCATTATAAATTAAATTAGATAATTGGAATAAAAAACAATATTACAAACTCAAAATAAGTAATAATCATAAAAAATGATAAGAAAACTTTGTATAAAATATTTAGATAATTTTGTTTAATTAACTTTTTATTTTATTCAAAGTAGAAACTTAGTTTCTGAATTAACTATTTTAATATATGTATTAAGAAAAATACTAACCATCTGTATTTATATATTACTTAACTTATTTTCCTCATACGAAATAGACATATTTCGTCTGTCTATTTCAATTCCGACGGACAGCGTAGTGGACAAAGACTATATAAGTATATTGGGATTTCACTAGTGGAACAAGCGAGTTAATGGACTACTCGCCCAAATTTATTTGTCCCAAGTGTATACCTATTAAAATTAAAAACTATTAAGTACCTGGAGTAAGAATTGAGAATGTTCTAGTTTGAAAATTCGTTTAATACCCTTATGTAACGGATTGTACTTTATTCTTTACATTAGGCGAGATAAATTTGAGCGAGTAGTCCATTAACTCGAGCAAGCTGCTATGTCCTATGCCCAGCAAAAGTATGGTCCTATGTCTAGCTTTAACAGCTGGTTTGTCATTTTCTAGTGAATGTCACATTTTTTTACAACATAGCAAGTTCTGAAAGATGATTAATCTTACACTGCGTAAACTAAGATAAAATGTAATTTATCACTGTCTTTAATAATAAGATGATGAATAATTATAACAATACCAGTCAAATACGAGTATAGGCCAAAGATAATATAAGAAGACATTTTTATCTTATCTTTCACTGATAATTTTAATTATCTTTTCATTTACTGCTTACCGTTAATTTTAATATTACCTATGAAATTGCTGTTTTTTATTAGAATACCGAGTTGATTTATGTCTTGGGTCACTATATACATAATGGCAAAGTGTTTAACAGAGAATACAAAAAAATATGCTTTCTTAAAAGAGTATTATTAATTTAATTTACAATTTTAAGACCCATAATATCAGTTTGATACTGGAAGCGATCACGCTTCATTATTACTATTATTTTTTATTAGAGATGAGTTTGCTCTTAGCCAACAACTTGCTGAGTAGCAAGGATGAGGCCTAAGATGGAGCGAGCTCACCCAGAAGATGCGTATTCACTCGAACTTTGAAAAGATTTGGGTTATATGAGCCCGAAAACACAAACGCAAGCAGGGAGTTCCAAACCTTGGCAGTGCGTCTCTATAAATTACTTGGTGGTATCTACTTGTGTAGTGTATTCTGTTCTGGAGGTTACAAAAACATTTGGTTTATAAACGATATAAATGTGAACTATATTGAATTTAATCACAATAATAATACATATAATAAAGTTGTACCTACATACCTAAAACGTGATATAGGCACCCATCATCGCTAATTTAATTTTAATTGTTAATTTAAAGCATCTACCGAAATAGTCTAACTAAGGGGAACGTTTACCTGGCTTCGTGAAGAAAGAAATACAGACAAAAACACATTCAAATCTCTTGCAATAGGAATATGTGCTTTTTTTGCATTTTCTAAAATCATCCCTATATTATGTAAAGAACTATATACTTAGCGAAGTTTTTTGTACCATTCCATTTGTCTTTGTGTAGATGTACTTCTATTTAACTGTGCAGTAAGCAATTTAAATATTCGGTACTGTATTCCTATGACTTTAAGTTATGGCCAAATGTGTATTATTTTTTTTTGCGAGATTTTAATGTGTATTTCTTTCTGCACGAAGCAGGTAAACGTTCTCTTTTTTGTGCTTTTGTTACTTAGACCAACGCATGACCAACGCTATGTGAATATATTGATATTATTAGAATATAATGCATTCATTTGTACATCGACATCTCATTTACGTTTTACGTACGTACTTTGATGAAGAATAATTACGTACCAAGCGCTTTTTCTGAGCAAGCGCTTTAAAACATCATTTATAATGCGCTCTGCCAAAGGTTTGGAACTCTGCCGGCGTCTGTATTTCCGAGCTCATATAACCCAAATCTTTTCAAAGTTCGAGTGAGCTTGCTCCATCAGAGGCCTCAACCTTGCTACATAGCGGTTGTTGGCCAAGAGCAAACCCATCCTATTAAAAAAAAGTAGGTACAGGACATTTATAAAAAAAAATTTTGAATGTAGTACGATATATTCTTACTTACAAACCTGATACATACAAACAAAACTAAGTATCGGCAAAGTAGCGGGTTTACCTTTTTTTGGGGGTTTACATAGACAACAGTGGCGTAGTAGCTTGCTCTATACGAGTACATGCTCTGTATCAGTGGAGGCCCTTTCTACCTGCTGTGACTATGGAGATGTCCAAATTATTTTTTTACAGAAGTAACAGAAAAGCTTACTATGTTTTTAGACTTTTCGACGAGTTATAACTATTTTGTTTCGTCAGTTTTTTGTTTCGACAGCATGTCATTTTGGTATCTCAAACTTACAGTCATGTGTTTGCTTCACTATTTCATTCTGATGCATTGTTATAGAAGCATTACACATGTTTCATTGAGTACACTTCCGGACAAATTTACTTTTACAAAATATTGGATTCTAAACTTTTAAAACTTTGCTAAAAGACAGAATTATATTTCAGAACAGCTTTAGCTTAATTAGCTATTTAAAAAGTTTCATACGTTATCAATAATTTATGATAGGTAGGTATTAGTTAGATAGATGATGTCACCATGAAACTAGACTAACGACTAAAAACAATTTTAAAATTACCAACGCTACGGCTGAAAATTGAAACACTTGTTCAAACAAAATACCTACCTGAAATTGTGTTGTTTATAATATGTATTTGGTTTAGAAAATACCGAAGACTTTACTGTAATAATTATGTTATTTGAATACTCGACACATCAGCCACGTGAGTTTCTGTTGCTTTGAAAAATTATTATAGCCTCTGGGAACAATGAATGAGTACTTACTAATAATATATGAGTACATATAGCTACTCCATTCTTTTTCATATAATAATAATAATTATGTTCCTTTGTTATCCATTCGCATGGGACACTAGGTGACATAGATTGAACTACTAATCTTTATGTTACCTAAAGTCTGTTTTTTAATCTCAGAGACAAAAATGACACATGTAAATGTCAAGTTTGCATATAATGATACCATGTAATGTATGTAATGCATGTCACATGTAATGTCATTTTTGTCTGAGATTAAAAAACAAACTTTAGTTGATCAGATCATAGATGTCAATAGAATCTGTTACGGACACGTCAGTTCAAAAATTTTTTTTATTTTTTAGATTCTTTTATGTACAAAATCTGTATGTACGTGATGAAAGGGAGTTGCGGAAATATCTCCTCTTTAGTCGTTATCGTTTTTTCTCAGCACACGTGCTTTATTTCAAGGTTGCTGCAGCCGAGAACGCTCAGTTTATATCTGCGGAATGCAATATGTCCAGTGATAATCTTCCTTATATGTACTTAAAGGGTCTACTTTCGCATCGTGGATGCCTAATTCACTTGTGAAATTTTTGCAGTAAACTCTACTTCAGTAATTATCTATGACAAAACGATTACCTTAAAAGTTATACCGTAAAGTTAGTTATAAAAAATATAATGAGTAGTGAGTATTGATATACTCGTATATTATCTTTGTCACAGAGCTGAATAGTGATGGATTGAATGTTCTTAGTAGTGGCAGAGTCGCGGAACTCCTTATGTTTAAACCTACCAAAACATTAAACTTAAACCAATTTCGACGAATCTTTTAAAATTCTGGGAAAAGAACGTTTAAGAAATTTTGAATTGAGAGGAAGTTTCGTTTTCTACCTTTTAATTGAAATATTTACAAGAGCGAAGCCGTTGATAAATGCTAGCATAAATTAAATGATTTATAAAATGTTAAATTTAGATAAGAAGTAAAATGAAAATCGTAAGAATATATTCCTAAAGTCTTTTAAATATTACACATTATCCTATTGCTTAATTATTAACGCACAAACGTGTTAAGAAAAAAAAATGTGAAGGACTTTCAACCGTCAATATGTGATTCCCACTCACCGTTAAAAGAAGAGAAATATAATCCATGACACCTCCATACACCTCCACAAGAATCTATCCCTCTATCGTTCGAAATAAAGAGTAGATGTAAGGTATCACATTTAAGGGCACAAAAACACTCCGATCCAAATTCGAATTGAGAATTGAAAATGGCGTGTC
Source organism: Synanthedon formicaeformis (assembly GCA_945859745.1). Classification (NCBI taxonomy): domain Eukaryota; kingdom Metazoa; phylum Arthropoda; class Insecta; order Lepidoptera; family Sesiidae; genus Synanthedon; species Synanthedon formicaeformis. Next base: position 12,058,447 of record OX243956.1, on the reverse strand, counting down.
GCGACTGCGCCCGCGCACTTACGATTTCAAACTGGCCATCAACGAAACGAAGGCTTCGACGGCGATCGTAGGCATTCGTAGAGATGGCGACTAGACATTTTTGTGTAATCAACGCCTCAGGCTTTGCACACAATCAGTCCACAATCGACAAGCTGTGACCGTCAGAACTATTTGTCGGAATACATCACTAATCACTGATGTAATAATGGTAATTACAATAATAGAGTAAGTAGCGATTAAGAGGCTTTACATTACAATGAAATTGAAGTGGTTTAGGGCAATGAAACGAAGATAATAAATTAATCAATACTTATAATAAATCTGTAAGGGTCGGTCATGGAGTAATTTACTTTGTTTTCAGATATCGTGTTTATAGGCTCTATACATGATACTGAAACTAAATTGACGATTTTTAGGTTTTTTTTCTGTATGTATGTTCCTCCATAACTCTTAAATGAATTAACTGATTTTCATGAAACTTGGTAGATAAACATTTAGACGTACAGGACACAGGATAGGCTACTTTTTTCTTTTTCAACGCGGATGAAGTCGCGGACGCCAGCTAGTAATAAATAATTTTAAAATTAAATAAAGTTGAAAAGTTTGTTTGACGAAGATCATCGGCTATTGATCAAACATTTATTCAAACTTTATTGCTTATATATTTTTGAATTTTGAATTTGAATTTTTGAATTTTTATTTTTTAAGTGGCAGTGGGCAGGACACATAGTACGACAGGCGCTGGACTCGAAAGGTCTTCGAGTAGAGACCTAGGACCGTGACAAGGAAAAAAAACTACAAAACCAAGTATAGGTACTGAATATACCTTTGGGTATAGTGAGTACCTACACAGTATCGACAGAATCGAAAGTGTAGACGCGTTGTAAATACTAAAATTGAAGGCAATTATTCATTTACACAACCTCAATAGGACATGTTGACTGAATATCAATACATCTTAATGATTTGCAGTTGTTAGTGAGAACGTTGTAAGCTAATGTCGAAATAAACAAGTGTGGATTGCGTTTTAAAACGTGAAAGTATCTATATCCTAAATACACTTGGAAAGATATAATTCGAAATTTAAAAATGGACATTACAATATTTTGTTTATTTTATTTAGTACTAGCGACCCACTCCCGGCTTTGCCCAGGGTGCGTTTTTTACGTAAGAACTTTCCTGATTATCCCTCTATCCATGAGTGAAGACAGAATTAAAATCGAACCGGCCGTTCTCAAGTTTTGCGCTTAGAAACTCATTTAAGGGAAGGGTAATTCCATGGTAACTCATGTTACATTTTTACTTCCCTATTGAAACTAACAAAGCTAGCATACCATATTTATAATTATATCAACTACCTCCTTAATGGAAATTTCGTTGTTATAAAGCATAAAATGTGGGTCTCGTTTTATTTTGAATTTTCTAGGTTTAGTTTTTTTTAGTTTCAATAAAAATTGTTGGTACATATGAGATCATTAGCAAAATTAATGGTTTTAGAAACACGCATTTTTTTAGAGAATTAAATAATGGTCACTCTAATTCTAGTATAATTCTATAATTGTAGTAGTGGAGGCACACTCTTACAGAAGACCACCGTGAAATAACAGCACGTGTGCTATTGTGTTTCGGTGAGCGAGTAAGGGATGCCAAAGCCCATTTCCCCTATTCATATAATAGTGGTATTAAATATGAGGAATTAGGAAGGAATAGGGAAATACACATGCTTCTTTTCACGGTGGTCTTCTGTAAGAGGGGTACTTGTTCTGCCGCTGGGGTTGCCCAAATGAGTCCACTTATGATATATTCTTGAATGTTTTAAAATTTAATTAAACATTAAAAAAAACAATTTTATTATATATATGAATATAATAGAATAATTTCAATAAAAAAAAAAACAAGAACTTTTTCCTATTTAAAAAATGGTAATAGTAATTTTAATTTTTAAAATTTTCATTCTGTTAAGGAACTCTTTCAATGTCTGTCAAGTAGGCTAACTGACATTTAAAGTTACCGGGAACCGAGGATAATGGAGCTGATATACTTACCCTTGTTTGTACGGTAAAAGTACCAAACATTAAAAAGAAAATAATAATAAAAATTCGCCTATCGAAGGATGCAGTAAACCGAGTGCATAATTAAATAAAACATAAAATTATTTCCAAAAGTAACTAATCAACACTTTACTTGTAGTTGGTGAAAGAGGCCCTGAGTATAGTTATACCTAAAAGGTTGCGTTTCCTCAATCAGCAAGTTCAATCCGGATCGATAGTATTTAAGCAAGTGGTCCAACCGCATTGCATAGTTAACCTTGGGCATATCTCTTCGCTTGGTCATCCATTCCTTTCGTTCCTCTCTCTGAAATAAAGTAACTAGTGTTCGCCCACGGGCTACAACCACCTACTGTCAAGTTAACCGACAGTCTGCCTGCTTTTACTTTAAAATGATAATAATACATCAATGATAATTCCGTAAATATTATCGATTTTGTTTGGGTATAAGGAATATTACGGAGAATATTTCTGTAAATGTTCCCTATCACTATCCGCGACGGCGCGTGGCCAGCATCTTCAATGTTCGAACTTGTAAGACCAATGTCGGCCTGAGCGCGCCAGTGGTGAAAATGTGTCGAACCTACAATGACTAACAGCCGCGTTGGGGACCTCGACGTCTTCTCCGATACGGCTGGAGCGTTTATTAAGAAAATTCACAAAGCATTTGAGCGCAGTAAGAATCACCGGGGTAAAAATAATTGATGGTGTTCTGACATCCTGAAGTTGCATTGCATTGTATGTAACTTCTGCATGTAGTGCGGCTTAGGCTATTTGTATATATATATATATATATGTATATCTTTAGTTATAATTATGTCTTATAATCAAAGTATATCTGTAGTTATAATTATGTTTTTCTATTGTAGTATTGTAGTATAAGTATTGTAGTATAAGTTCTTGTTACCGTTTTTGTGGCAAATGCTGTATACGCCTGTAATTGGTACTCGTGTCAGCCGAAATACAATGTAAACTTTTATATCATGAATAATGTTAACACGTGTACTGTTGGTGTATCCTAAATAAATAAAATAAAATAAAAAATTACATATTAACATTTCTTTTAATTTTTTTTTTAGACTTCTAATAGAAGTATTAGGTAGTGACCATGTAGTGACGCTAAATATCTAAGGTACCACTTTCACTCAGATAAAATAATAACTAAAGATAGAGCCCCGTTGACGGGCCTCCGCCTTATTAAAATATTTGCTAGTGAAAATGCCGAGTTGCGTAGTGAAATGTAAAAACCAGGTTTCAAAAAATAAAAAAGCATTATGGAATCACATTTCACACTTATTATTTGAAACCAACATTTAAAATAAAAATAAATAAATTGAAAACAAAAAATTGAGGTTACAGCTGTTTTTAAAACCTGCTTCACTATGTTGATTGCAAAATTGGTACCTATTCTATCGTTATTATTTGGTCTGAGCACTTTCAGTGCAAGTTCGCTTTCGTTCACTTTCCAATAGACAGAGACTGCCGCTGTATTTATCACCGCATCTTATTGACGTATCTATTAGATAATATGACCGATAACAAGACAGTAATTAATTTTTTATAATGATTTTTATCTTACAATGTTTGATTTGTTTATTTGAACATGATGATTCTTTGTCTGCGAGCTGCAAGAATACCTACATACTCGTACATAGATGTTGATTGATAATATTAGTCGTATCTATTACTATCCATTTAACTAACTGGTGTCGGCGACTTCGTCCGCGTTGAAAAAATGAAAAATATAACACCTGAGAAAATATCTCACATCGTTATCGCTATGACGATGGTGGCGCCGCCATTGTTAACGACAGTTGAGCCACATTTTTTTAAATATTTTTAGACGATCCTTCATGAAAGTAAAATTTTTACAGGATAAAAAATATCCTATATGTTAATACAGGTAATAAACTGTCTGTATGCCAAAATTCATCCAATTTCGTTGAGCTGTTTTTGCGTGAAATTTTAACAAACATCCATTCAAACATTCATCATCAGCATGACATTTACTCGTATAAAATTAAATCTGCTAATTTCAGGAAATAGCAATCGGATTTTATAAATTCTCCTTGTATTTTAAATACCCTGATACGACCTTTTGGAGCCAAGCGAAAACGTAGTAAGTAATAGGATAGGAATGCGAACTCAAACGTGCCATTACTTATTTGCAAAAAATTACAAGAAAAACTTCTCGCGAGATTGATACATTCTTATTTTCTTATCATATACCTGTACATATTACATATGTTCGATATTTTTGAATTGAATAAATCGAATTCATTCGATATTGCAAATCTACATAATGTAAAATTTTCGTGTGACAGTGTTTGTAACCAAACTCCTCCGAAACGGCTTGACCGATTTTTTTGATTTTCTTTTGTGTGTATTTGGTAGATCTGAGAATAGGTCTTAAACTATTTTTATACCCCTAAGTGATAAGGGTGGCCCACACAAAACAACGTTTGCCGGGAGAGCTTGTAAAAGAAAAAAAATCAAAGTCCGTAGATCAAAAAGGAAAACCAAAAAATTTCGAATTTTTTTTGGTCTTCTCAAGATTACTCGAAGAAAAATTTTGAAATAAAAAATTTTTTTGTAGGTCAGATTAAAAAACTAGTCACTTGGAGCTACAATTTTCTTTTTTAAATTTACTGTACGACAATTTTATTCGTCTTCAAGTTACAGCCTGTTGAAAATAACCTAAAAATTTGAAATTTTTTTTGCTCTTAATTTTTGTGAGTAGTGTATAATTGCACAATGAGAATTGCGATTTTTATATACCGGCAAGCGTAGATTAGGACATTCACCTACAAGGTGGATCTTTTGGAAAATTAGCCTATTGGAGATACCTCTGTACGTCAGTGGAGGTCCTACGGTTGATATGATGAATGAGTGACGGAATCCGACCACTAACTCCACAAGCTGCCACAAGTGAATTTTGATTTTGATGAGTTCCCACACTGTTACGCGAGTGTTACAGCACTAGTACACTTTCATTGTTCTATCGTGTATCACCTCAAATGAGATAACATTTAATTTGTCACGACTATGGGAACATTCTTTTTCACTTTCATTATGTTTTGTTATTTTAAACCGCAGCGTAATATCGCTACTACTTACTTACTTTACTATCTATTATGCTGTCACTAATTTAAAAAAAGAATTGCCGACTTTTAATGTGGTAAAAAGCCCTAATAATGATGACGTTCAAACGATGTTTTTTATTGTGTAGACGATGACATAATTTTTTTTATTATTTCTATAATAATAATTGTTTCGAGTGAAAGTAAAAATGTGTTTTTACATGCGATATAAAAATAGATAAAAAAATGTCATTTTAAAATTATTAAAAAACATATTTTAATATGTTTTCAAATGAGGACATGTTGTTTTATGACAAGTAGAATGTTGTACCATTTTTAAAGAAGAAATGACATTGACATATTTTAGAAAATAATAACCAAGGCAAATTAAGCCAAATATCGGCAATCAGGGGAAATAAATCGTGTAGTTTTGAAAATTGGTAGAATTATACTTTACGGTATCCAGATTAACATACTAAAAGTCCTCAAGGGTGCGGGTTGTGCTAAGGGTGTAAGGGGGGGTTGAAGGTACCTTTTTTGGGGTTTTTGCTTATATCGCGAATATCTGTAGGAATAGCATTATGATTACTTCTGACAAAAGTTTCTACATGAAATTGTCTACAAATTTAGATATATTCATTTTTACTCTACGATCAATACTTTAGGGACTACAGGCTGTGTAAGTTTACAGATATATAAAAATAGACGATTTCAGCAAACGGTGTCTTTTTTTTTCTGCATTATTTATCGCCATTTTTAGTTTAGAATAAGCAAGCTTAGTCATAGGCCTACCCAACATAAAAAAACCCCATGAAGATCCATGGAGAATTCTAAACAAAAAAGATGATAATGTAAACAAGGTCCGAGGGTTCAAGATACCGTGTGCCCTTAAGCAACGAAGGGCGTCAGCGGGTCGTGGATGGTGAGGTTGAGATCCATGCATACCACTGAGGCTGAATCGACGTCTTTTCTACTGCATATACAAACAGGCCAAGATTTATAGCTCAAAAATGGGTTCGATCCGCAAAAAATCCTGCTATTTGATTTTTCGATTGGATTATGTCAGAGACTGTCTCCCAAGTATAAATCCAAGTTTGTGTCGCTTGAAACCGCGAGCGTTAGCCGCCATCTTGAGAAACGCCTTTTTGCAAATATCTCGGCAACGGTGAGTTTTACGTTAAAAATTGTAAGAATCTTTTTTGTAGAGAATAAAGCTTCCCATCGTTTTTATCTGAAACGTTTTTCTCTACTGTTAATATTTGCCGATATATGGTCGATTAAAAAAAACAAATTTTTGTTTTTGAAAAATATTTCGATAAATTTTAGAAATACGAAAAAAATGTGATAATCAAAGTTGTAGAGCATAAATTTTTCTATAATTTTTGTAGGAAACTTTTTTTTATAAAATCAATAGTTGCTGAGCTCTACCGCAATTAAAGTTTCCGTCAGGTAAAAAAAAACAGCTACGGCAACTTTTATGAAAAGCAACACAAGACAGAAATATAAAATATAAGTTTCCCATTTGAAATTGCGGCATAAAATTTTATTTGGTATTTTTTTTTTTCGGTAATTAAAAAAAAAAAGATTTTCTTTTATTTTGCTTTACTATTAATTGCGGTAGAGCTCAGCAACTATTGATTTTACAAAAAAAAGTTTCCTACAAAAATTATAGAAAAATTTATGCTCTACAACTTTGATTATCAAATTTTTTTCGTATTTCTAAAATTTATCGAAATATTTTTCAAAAACAAAAATTTGGTTTTTTTAATCGACCATATATCGGCAAATATTAACAGTAGAGAAAAACGTTTCAAATAAAAACGATGGGAAACTTTATTCTCTACAAAAAAGATTCTTACAATTTTTAACGTAAAACTCACCGTTGCCGAGATATTTGAAAAAAGGCGTTTCTCAAGATGGCGGCTAACGCTCGCGGTTTCAAGCGACACAAACTTGGATTTATACTTGGGAGACAGTCTCTGACATAATCCAATCGAAAAATCAAATAGCAGGATTTTTTGCGGATCGAACCCATTTTTGAGCTATAAATCTTGGCCTGTTTGTATATGCAGTAGAAAAGACGTCGATTCAGCCTCAGTGGTATGCATGGATCTCAACCTCACCATCCACGACCCGCTGACGCCCTTCGTTGCTTAAGGGCACACGGTATCTTGAACCCTCGGACCTTGTTTACATTATCATCTTTTTTGTTTAGAATTCTCCATGGATCTTCATGGGGTTTTTTTATGTTGGGTAGGCCGATGACTAAGCTTGCTTATTCTAAACTAAAAATGGCGATAAATAACGCCGAAAAAAAAAAAACGACACCGTTTGCTGAAATCGTCTATTTTTATATATCTGTAAACTTACACAGCCTGTAGTCCCTAAAGTATTGATCGTAGAGTAAAAATGAATATATCTAAATTTGTAGACAATTTCATGTAGAAACTTTTGTCAGAAGTAATCATAATGCTATTCCTAAAGATATTCGCGATATGAGCAAAAACCTCAAAAAAGGTACCTTCAACCCCCTCTTACACCCTTAGCACAACCCCCACCCTTGAGGACTTTTAGTATGTTGATCTGGATACCGTAAAGTATAATTCTACCAATTTTCAAAACTACACGATTTATTTCCCCTGATTTTTCTTATTTTCTCAGGCTATAATTATTATTTAGCATTTATGATTTTTTTAAAGTGATTGTCGTTAAAATATGAGAACAACCTGTACCTATCAATTAAATCTTAACGAAGTTAAAAATATATATTTTTAAAGCTCAGTAATTTTAGAATCAAATAGAACAATATTTTTAGTAATTGGCTTTTTTTTTTAAATTCGCCTGCTACCCATTTATTAGGTGCCCATGTTTGTACTCGTTTTTCAAACAAATGCTGTGTATGACTTCATTGTGTGCTCGGTTCATACGCAAGCTGAATGTAAATATATATTTCCTTGAACAGATAGCTGTTTTTTCAGAATCTAATATCAACACTTTATATGCATATTCAACAAAGATTTTTTTAATTAAACTTTTTTACGTAATAACTTAATTATGGAAGGCGTCTATAGTGTGAAATTACATAGAAATATTTGTTAGACTTTGATTAAACGCCTTTTTCACAAACGTCAAGTAGGCCAAACTGTCATTTAAAGTCACAGGTAACCGGGGATAATGGAGCTGATATACCTTTGTTTGTACGGTAAACGTCCCAGACATTAAATAGAAAATAATAAATAAAAATCAGCTATCGAATGATGCAGTAAACCGAGTGCATAATTCAATAAAACAGAAAATGATTTCTAAAAGTAACTAATCAACACTTTACATGTAGTTTGTGAAAGAGGCCCTAACTCTTATTGTATTGCTTTTAATATTCCTAAATCTTTAACCGACGGATGTAAGAAGATAATTTGAAATTCTTAAAATTTAATATACAATTATAATATTAAAACTTACAAGTTTACTTAAACTTACAAGTTGAATAATCCGCAGTTGTTATGTGTTTACACCTAATCGCTAAACTCCAACATCGATTTGGATGGTTGACCAAAAAACCATGAAAATTGTCAGGCGAACCTGTAGGGCACAGCTAGTAGAAAATTAATCATGATCATCAGGATCAGAATATAAGCCTCCACATTTTAATTTCTAATTTCAGAGATATTGCGCCATCTACACAATATTATTTATAAAACTAGCTGGCGCCCGCAACTTCGTCCGCGTTGAAAAAGAAAAGTAGCCTATCCTGTGTCCCGCACGTCTAAATGTTTATCTACGAAGTTTCATGAAAATCAGTTGATTCGTTTAAGAGTTATGGAGGAAGATACATACATACATACAGAAAAAAATTCTAAAAATGGTCAATTTAGTTTCAGTATCATGTATAGAGCCTATAAACACGATATCTCTGAAAACAAAGTAACTTACTCCATGACCAACCCTTACAGATTTATTATTAGTATTGATTGATTGATTGAAGAACAATGTTCTTTCGGCGTGTTCCAATTGTGAAAATTTAAATTTCATAACCGTTCATAAGGAGTTAACTCCATTCGTGTGTCGGAGCAATTTATGTTGGTCATATTTAACCTGTCGATTGGTGTTTTATTTTCAAGAAGCATGACAGGCTATTATGCAATAATTTTATTATCCGCTCTCTCTACAACCCTCGTGTAAACCTCCTTTGCCTCTCACCCGTCTGTCAAAGTTGTCAGCAAAAAAAGAAAGTTCTAGTGCCACCTTGGAAGCGAACAAGTGCTTATGAAAAGTATATGTCGTTAATTAATACTAGCGTACATGTTACGTGGTTATGCCATCTGTTAAGTGTCCAGTGTTTAAACAACAAAAACATCTCTCTATAGAAAGGTGAGTGTATAATGTTATTAGCTAATGTTACGAGAGTACTTTGAACTCCCTCATACTTTTTGTTCAGTATTTTTGGGTGTAAGAAGGTGTGACCGTTTCGCACGGATGAAATTTTTTCTGCAAATCATTCCTAAATTTATCGCTCTTTGCCTTGGTGAAAACAGTATCAAAATCGGTTGCGTGCTTTAGAAGAAGTTAACGAAGAAACATATACGTATTTGACGTATGTATAGATTAGCGACCCGCTTTGGCTTCGACTGGACGAAATTTTATCTTTGGCAAATTGACATTCCAAATTATATATTATCTCGATCTGTTGACCTTAAGAGAAATCTCAAGGTCTTTTCAATGCTCTGCTTGCAATGGAAAGACCTATTCTTGGGGTTTCCCTATGTAAGAGGACCCATAATGAGGAAAATCGTAAGCGAAGTAAAATCAGCGATTTGGAATTAGTAAGCTAAAGTAGTACATAGCTTGAACATATAGTGGTCTCCAACTAGGTCATGGAATAAAAGTAGCAAGAAAACCGTAGTCGTGTAATTTGACTCTGTTTAGGGAGGCCTATGTGACCTATGTCCGCGAGCAGTGTACGAGTATAAACATCGCAAAACTTGATGGGCTCTAACCTTGAGCAGGTATCTCGTTTACGCATGTAGAATTACGAACAATACGGCGGACCTGCTTTCTCTTGTACAAAATGTTATCTTTGCGTCTCGCTCATTCCCTGGCCATCCCCGCGTTGCATGCAAATACCTCAAGATCAGTCCCAAAATCGGTTACTGCACAAATTTGACACGTGACATTGCCAGAGCCCATCAAGTTTTGCGATGTTTATACAGAATCGGCTTTCTCAGCAGTGACTGGTAATAGTCTAGCAGTCATAGACTGGGCATCCCGTCATAGAGTGAAAAAAGTGAAAAATCATTTTTTTCATTGTTCTTCTTCATTGTTCCCAAAGACTTTATAAGTATATTTGGGAGTATAGACACGGCGTAGCCCGTAAATAATGGTAGTACTACAATTCGTCCACTCGAGATTGTCCACACGAGAGAGAAAGAGAGAGAAGTGGACGAATTCGCACTGTCGCTCGCTAGTGCGAGTATGATTTTAATATACTACCAAAGATTTCGGGGCTTTCTGCTTGCTACGCCGCATCTATAGTTCAGATCAATGATTGTTCCTAGTTCAAGAAAGTTCCTTCCTTAAAGATTTCAAGAGCAAGATTTGGCTGTAGTCAAATATGGTTGTAGTCACAGGACATCGGTCGACTATAGTTACGTATGCACTTTGATGGTCTCACTCGATTATGCTCATCGAATATTAATTGCGTTCGAAACACGAGTGTCCTTGCGGCGGTGCACACTTCGAAAGTTAATGTCGAAGTTTGTTTTGCAAGGCGTTTAAAGGACCAAGTCCACCGCATATTATATTGACTATTTAGATTTTGACGTTGTAATCACCGCTGTTACAAATCGACAAAAGAAACACCATGAACGTGTCACAATATGTTGCGACTTAAAATTTTGGCATTCTCAACTTTCATGCAAGGTAAAATTTAGTCTTGTCATAGCTTTTGGCGACCTTTAATTTGGTCGCCGCAAGCTTGGTAAGATGGTCTGCCCTCTCGTTCCCCTCGATCCCCACATGGGCGCGTACCCAGTAGAACCGGACTCCCCTACCCTCACCACCATCATGCCATCACCACAGTTTTACAATACATACAGTTGGGCAATGCCTTTGATGTCGGGCGACGCCGCCACTCGTGTATATATACTTACGCTGTCACGCGCGGATGTGCCAGGGTTGTCACAAAATGGAAAATAAAACAAACGTTATTATTATGTTATATTAAATCCTTATTTAATGTTGTTGTTGAGGTACATCCGTACACGGAACAGGTGCACCATTGTACTTAATAAAATCATTCGCCGCCACCGCTCACTCAACTCAAAAACATGTACGCGCCTGCCTTGAAAGTTGGAGAACGCAAACTGTGTGAGTTCGCGGCCGCTTCCCCGCGACAGCCTCCACCGTTGCTCTGCGCAAGTACATTCGTTGTCCAACTGTACGTATTGTAAAACTGTGCCATCACGAGCAGATTTTTCTTTGTCGCGTGCACTAGAGGGTGGTATGGATTCCGGTCCCCCCTGAGAAGCTCTAGCGAAGACCGAGAGTCACTGAGTATGCCGACTCCGCCTCTTTTCGATTATTTGCTATTTTCATCGACCTGAGGAATATTCAAAACCTTCTTTATAAATATAGTTAAGTGTTGGGTTACTTATTAACTATGACTTAAAAGATACAAGCGGTCCGCCCCGGCTTCGCACGCTAGCAATTTTTTGCTGAAAATTTATATACACAGAATTTCCCTATTTAGTAGTTGCTTCAAGACGAGATGCCTAGTTTACGCCTGTAGAGTCCAATTAGGATAAAGTTCTTAACCAAATCTTGACAAGCTGGAGAGCTCTTAGCTCTTAAGACCATTGCATAAAGATGACCTTTTGAGCATAATAGTTTTATTGACATACTAGCGCGAACTGTTGATATAATGTGTGGGTGTATTGTTAAGCATTCTATTTTTGGAAAAAGAACGTGGTTCATATTATAACTGATGTCAACAAACGTACGGGTGTACGACCTCGTAATGTATTTCGCGAGCACGTTCGCAATAACAAGAATGTTTACCATTTAGAGCCATAGAAAGGTTCCCATGAGAAATTATGATAGCCTCTTTGGAACACTGAACCGCAATTACAGTTTATTTTATGGGGATTAAGATAGGTCATGTTATGTAATAAGGCAAATAAATGGGTAGATCATTTGGTTGTTATATTTCGATTTGCCATTAATAAGTTTTTTTAAAATATTTAACTAGTGACTCGCTCCCGACTTGACCCGGAATAATTTTTTTAAACACAAACCTTATCATATTATGTGAAAACCGAATAAAAATCAAACGAGCGGTTTTCGAGTCCATAGACGACAAATATGCATTGATTTTTATTTATATAAATTTATATATGATTTATTAATTTTGTCTTTAACTATTTATATAGATTAATTAACATATTTACCCTAAGAATGGGAAGATTTTTCCCATCTGCCAACACTGGTAGTGATATTATTGGCAAATGAAAATACGCAAATAAAAGTAATCAAGTAGTCAAAGCAGAAGTCACTAAAGCTTAGTGGCTTATTTTAGTTCAATTAGGAAAACCAGTAATGTAAGTTTTTTGAAGGTTCAAATATTTTATGTGTTCTGCAAAAAAAAAACCGTGTTTTAGGTAATAATGTTGACGAGCAAAAAGATTTGGCAAAAACATTTGAGGTCGAGTCATTTGTTATTTTCAAATGTGAATTCCGTGAGCTAACTGTATTTAGTTGTGATCCGTAACACAACCTTGTTTTGGTAGTATTTATGTTACGCAACAAAAGGAAATACGACATAATTTAGCTTGAATCTGAACTTTTTTCAATAAAAATATATTTAAAAAATTAAAAAAAGTTTAAAGTAAAAAATTATCTTTCGAAAATTTAAGTAACCTACAGATAATTTCCCTATTTCCTATTTAATCCATAAATCTCATCCACTTAAGATAAGATCGGCAAGGCACTTGCAGCAGCACCCTGTTTCGTTGCTTGTCAACATACCATCAAGTGGATTGTCATCCTGTCTGACGACATTTACATAAAAGAAAAGCTTCACAATCACCTACAATATTGGCAATATTTCAAAAATTAACCTCTGCTCATACATATCTGAGTTAAGTTGCATACAAACACAACTGTGGTCAATAACCCAAGGCGTTCGCAATGAATGCGGTGCTTACTACTGTCACCCATAGAGCAAGTAATCTGATAGAATTGACTTTTATTTTGTCTTCTGATTCTGATTTAATATTTTATTATTTGAAAAAAAAATAAAAAAAATATATGCCTATCTAAAAGACGATATTACATAGTTATTTTTGTAATTTTAAAGCAAAAAAAAAAAACTGTTTTCTAAACGTAATTAATTGTAATTTTATTTACAACTAGATGGCGTCCGAGAAAAAAAGTAGCCTCTCCTGTGACCTGCACGTCTAATTGTTTATCTACCAAGTTTTATGAAAATCAGTTAATTCGTTTAAGAGTTATGGAGGAACGTACATATACATACAATACCTACACTTACAGATTTATTATTATTTACAATTACAATAAAGGGCCACCTGTGGGGGTGGCGTAACCCACCGGGAAACTTTTAAAAAAACTGATATCATTTTTTTTAACAACTTATTATGTAATATGCAATTTTTTTAAGCGCTAAGACAACTCTTGCAAGTAAATCGGCGACTTACTTCACATCAAAAGTAAGTTAAGAGACAACGAATTATGGCCAACTTAATATTTTTAGTCATGGGACAAAATATTAGGGACCAACCAAGGGCTGTGCTGTGTTTTATAAAATTAAGAGTGGATTTTAAAGTACAAAGTGTAACTTTAAATACTTTGTACTTATTTTTTATCCATACCTTAACTACTATCAAGAAAATAATTTTGTATGTATGTTTATTTTTAACCTTTCACAACTCTGCGTGGCAGTTATTCTTTTAATCTTTTTTGGTCACTTCGCGATGACAATTTTATATATACACATTTAAAAATAGAATAAAATAAACGATCTCGTCAATTATTATACAAGGCGCAACAGTGGTGTATTAATCTTTTGTACAATGCTTCGCAGACATCCGGTCGGCGCAAGCGCAACCAATTTGACGCTTCATTGAAATCCGTAATGGCTTTGTAGAGTTTGTAGATAACTCTCTGCATGAACTTCTTTGATGTTAAACATAGGAGTCTCTATGCAGACTTCTTTATTTCTAATCTTCTATACTTTTCAATTCACTAAAATTTGTATTACCTGCAAATACCTGATTTTTAAAACATACTTTTTTACAAGAGCGACAATAATATACAATAAGCATACAATAAAATTCATGCATGTATATTTGAATAAGGTGAAACCTAGTGAAAATATTACCAAAATATATTGTATCGTTTATTAAAAGACACATAGCGAGTAGCGACTTTGTATTACTTACAACAAAATATAAAACAGCCAAATATATTTTTGTCATTACAGTACAATTATATATTTTTCTCTATGTAAATTATACCATCGATAAAGTATTAATTAAAAGCAAGTAAGTAATATTTTATAGGTGTTTAAACACTTCTTTAAAAATAATATTAAAAATACTTCTGCGCTGTTTGGATGAGAAATTGTATAGATAAGAGCAGTCTCGATTATATTCTTATTGCCTTTGCCAAATGTTATGGAACAAGTTTGGGAAGATACGAGTGTCAAAGTTAGTGTCTGCGAACCAAACCAATACATGTTATGCAATCAATGCTAATGAGGAGAGAGTGAGGTTTGGGTGCACTCTTCAAAATATTTTTTTTTGGAATTCCTTTATCAAAATGACAGTTTATTGCAAACTAAACGTAGCTCCGGTATTTGATTATTCTGCTTTTTATCAAAAGTAGCCAAGCTTGTTTTTTTCATATCCATGCAAATCTATGTTACAATATCAAACAAATGCATATAAAATTTCAAACAATATAAATTCGTGAGATGCCGTGAGATGTTCGTGAGGTGACGTTAGTAATTTATTTAATTATTAATTTGAAAAGCCTTTTCGTTGATCACCTTGAAATAACATTTTGTGTGCTGTGTGTACTTTGTGTCTTCCGAGCCCATTTCTCTATCCTTCCTAATTACCTCATCCTTAATCTTTTTATCGTCATAAAAAATATCAGTCAACGTAATTTTCTTCACTGCTGAAAGTCATACCCGCTTGAAATGTCGACATCGCCCACCAGATATTTCCACTCTACCCTGTCCTCAGCTTTCTTCATAACCATCATAACTGTGAGGCCTGTAAGACGGTAAGACCGGCCACGAAAGCTCTTTCCCAACCACAATAAGCTTCTCCAAGTTATCCGATTTTCTGTGGGCTATGTGCCCAAAGTATTTGAGAACACTCTGATAGCAGGTGACGAATAGTCTCTTCGGGATCCCAAGTTATTTAAGGACAGAGATGTTTGTCCTCCTGGCCGTTCCAATAAAAAATCTATCTATAAGAAAAATATGGGCAACCAAAATTAGGAAAAATCCTCACGTGCTGTACAGGGTTCAAAGTAGTTCAATGGCGTCAGTTCTTTGATGATAAAGATCTTAAAACAAAAAGCTCTATAGTAAATACGTCACACCCATTTGGCAAAAAGAAGTTTACAACAAGTTCATTGCCACTGTCGCCATTCGTGCGAAAACAAAGTCGCAATTTTTACTTTGGATGTCCTGTTAATTTCATGGGTAAAATATAAAAAGAAAAATGATTTAGATGTAGCAAATTGATCATCGCAGTCTTGAAATGGTATAAACTGCTTTTGAATGAAAGAAATTAGCTCTGAAGACGGAGTACCTACCTACTCGTATAGAATTTATAAGATTCTTATTATTCTTCGAACATCTAAAATTATTTTATAATCGCCTTATGTGTAGGCAAATCGTAAACATAATTAGAGGCGATCTAGAGAGCAATGTCCACCACTGCCCCGATATTGCCACCGATTTTAGGGCCGTGTGTTTGTAGGCGCTTTACTTACAGGAAAGAGCCAACGATGGAGCGAGCTAACCCAGAATTGAAAAAGTTTATCTTACTGAAGTTGGCAGCGTTACTTGTGGCAATAATAGGAGACGGTTGCCACCTATCATTAAGTGGATCGTCGCCTTGAACATAAAAATACTTATTTGTCATTATGTTCAAACATTAAAATTAATCTTTGACGTAATTGTTCCATATTCGTCACCTGAGGGTTGTTAGTTGTTATCGCTGTTATAACCTGTTTTTATCGCCAATTATAACCTAACTTTAGGTACAATTTCGTGATACCCATTTTCACTGGACGAATGATACCATTGTTTTAGGTTTACAATCAAACAAGACATTATTATTAACCCGATAATAACATAACAATGCATAGCGGATGTTTCACATCCCAATGCGTTGGTGGTATGCGCTGCTGATGATTACTTATTAGTTACATATTATAACATTATTTGTTGCATACAAACACATGATTTTCTTTAAAATGAAATGGAATAAAAAAAAAATTTTAGACCGAGAAAGAAATTTTCTTTTCAAAATAGAAAAAAAATATTAAAAAAATTTTTCAACATAAAAAAGTTGTTTTTATTATAAGATTCTTAAATATATATAAAAGGTATAAAAGGTGCACTGAAAGTTTACGTGAATCTCTAACTTTATCTAAATGGAATATTTTTTCACTTTTCTCCAGCGCATGTGGACATTTTAAAAAGAAAACTGTAAAAAATATCTAGACAAATCTACCTTAACAATTTTGTAGTCCAATACCTACATTATAACTGTTTCAACTCGTCTGGAAAATAAAGCTACGAGCCATGATCAATGTAAACAGTTATTTCGTGTAATCGATTAGTAAGTATTTAGATTCAATTTGTTCTAGATGTAACGAATTAAGTCTTCGCCGATTGATAGCGGGACTCATTCTGTTTTTAATTGATTTCTTATTTCTTTAATTATTACCTTTTTAACCATCGAATCTAACTTCTATAGAACTTTATCAACATATCGCTGCTTAAAAACTAAAGGGCCACAAATCAAAATTACACTTTTTACAGGAGAGCTAATCGAAAAAAATTAAAATATTTTTTGTCTATTTTTTTCTTATTAGATGTATATCAATTTGAAGTGTTTGGTGATAAATAATGCACAGTAAACTTGACTATCGAAACTTTATTGAAAGACTAAACATTTACAGATTGATTTTTAACTTATACCTACACTTTAACCAATACCCTCATACATTACACCCCTACACTAAAACAATAACTACTTGAATAAATCTAAGATAAGCATTAATAACCTAAATAACAAACATGGATACAAAATGAATTACAACATACAACATTTAAGGTGTATACCGATTAGGGGGCTTAATGACGCGACCCGACCGGCTCACCTGCAAGCCTGTGGTAGGATTCTGTGCTGGTGCTGATCCTACTAAACTCGCCCGCTGACTCGCCATGCCATTACCAACCCCTGCATCGACCGTCCCACTGGGCCACCACATCAATGACCTAACTCGACCTTTAATGTGGTCTACGTGTCTCCTAATCGAGCTACCATCGTCCTTTTTTATTATGTAATTACGAGAGCCCACCGTGTCACTGATTGTGCCTTTAATCCAGCGATCTGGCTGTGCGTGTACGCGAACCCATACTTCCTCCCCAACCTTAAATTGTCGTGAGGTACCACCCGCCGCGACCGTTTGTTTTTGTTGTTCCTTCTGAACATGTTCTTCCAAAGACCTCGTCGTTCGGAGTAAATCAAGCCGTGACCTAAGAGTACGCCTTTGTAACAGTGATGCTGGTGTCTCCCCCGTCGTGCTGTGTACTGCATTTCTATACGCCATAAGGTAAGCTTGTAACGCTGCATCTACATCGCCTTTCTCCCTCTTTGCCTTTTTTAAGGCCTTCTTGCATAATTTGACTGCGTTCTCTGCAGCTCCATTCGACGCCGGGTGATAAGCTGATGCAAAGACATGTTTGATTCCATTGTTACGCATGAAATTATCTACCTCTTGACTAGTGAAGGGAGGGCCGTTGTCAGACACAATTACTCTTGGAAGACCGAACCGCGCAAAAGTCTCCCTTAACACCTTAATAACCGCCGACGATTTGGTTGACGTCATCCTAAAAGCCTCGATCCATTTCGTCGTCGAGTCCACTAATATAAAAAAAACTTCCCCATCTAACGGTCCCAAGAAGTCTATATGCAGCCTAGTCCAGGGCTCCGATGTATATGGCCAAGACTGAGGTACCGCGCGGGGCGGTGCATCACTCTCGGTCATGCACGCTTCGCACTGTTTGCCTGTCCGCTCCACGTCTCCGTCGATACCCGCCCACCAGACATAACTGCGAGCTAATGACTTCATTTTAACTATTCCCATATGACCGACATGAAGTTCTTTTAATATTGCGGTTTGTAAAGTCGACGGTATCACCATCCTATATCCCCAAAATATACACTTCCCTTCTAAATACAGCTCATTGCGTCTCATAAAGAAGGGTTTAAGGTCCTCCTCCGTACAATGCGCTGGCCACCCAGAAATTATATATTTTACAACTCGCTGCAATATTCTATCTTTCTGCGTGGCTACCTCGACATCCTCTTTACTAATGGGTAAAAAATCTTGTACGAAATTTAAATACGTTACTTCTGTTTGCTCCTCTCTATGATTATCGCATGGCAACCGCGATAATGCGTCGGCACCATTTTGACTGCTGGTAACGTATTCTATGTCATATACATACCCCGATAACATTAGCGCCCACCGCTGCAGTCTACTGGCGGCCATAATTGGTATGCCGTGTTTGTTACCAAAAATGGCTACTAATGGCTTATGGTCTGTCCTTAATGTAAATTTGCGTGCGTACAAATACTGGTGAAATTTTTTAATCCCATAAATAATAGCAAGTGCTTCCCTCTCAATTTGCGAGTACGCCTTCTCCGCTGCGGTGAGCACCCGCGATTATCATGCCGATTAACGATCTCAACTCGGTAATGTTTGTCGGTACCGGTACCTTTTGTATAGCCTCAATTTTTTTTGAACAAGTCTCGATCCCCCGACGCGAGATAACGTACCCTAAATATGTTACTGTGTCCGCGAAGAAGGTACATTTTTCTTTCTTTATTCTTAATCCGAATCTTTGTAGCCTATCGAAGACCTTATGTAACGTATCCAGGTGTTCTTCATCGTTTTTACCAGTCAAAATCAAATCGTCGAGAAACACACCTACTGTTGGTAAATCGGCAAACATTTGCTCCAGCGTCCGTTGGAAAATACCGGGGCTTGTAGAAAGACCATAAATTAACCTATTATACATGAAGAGCCCTTTATGGGTTTATAGTTGTATATTTTCGTGATTCATCTGTCTCGTTCAAAACCAATTGTGCATAGTCCTGACTAAGGTCCAATTTAGTAAATTTCTCTCCTCCACCTAACTTTACTAACAGATCGTCAATCCTAGGCACTGGATACCTATCGACCTCCAAGTACTTATTTAAAGTGAGTTTGTAGTCCCCACAAATTCGAATGGTCCCATCCGTCTTAACAACCGGTACTATCGGGGTGGCCCAGTCAGAGGTTTCAACAGGGGTAATAATGCCGTCTCTTACCATTTGTTCGAGTGCGCTTTCCACCGGTGTCCTGAGTGCATATGGTAGGGGTCGCGCACGCAAGTATACCGGTCGCGTCCCTGGACGCACGCACAGACTCACAGGCTTGCCCGTGAACCGACCGAGCCCATCCGCAAAAACACTACTGTATCTGGAACTGAGATACGTAAAAATGTTATTTTTAAAATCACAATTTATATTATACATAGTTGAAAAGTGCGATAAACGAATACCTAACTCCTCTATCCACTGACGGCCGACCAGTGCTGTCCTAGCATTTCTTATAACAAACAAATCTAAAGTCTTAGTAATATCTCCTAGCTTGACTACCGGTTTAATTCTACCTAAAACCTTAACTTGCTCGCCAGTGTAATATCGTAAAAATAGGTTCGATTGTAATAAACAAATATCTTTAAACATTTTTTTATAACATTCTTCGCTTATACAAGAAATTGGAATGCACACATTGGAAATGTGATAAATAAGGCTAAGGCAGCCTTATGTATCAGTCGTCGAATGGTAGGGAAGAGCTGGGGTCCGTGTCCCAAGCTCACCCATTGGCTGTACACTGCTATTGTGAGGCCGATGATTGCATACGCCTCTATAGTATGGTACAGAAAAGCCAACCAGAAGACGATTATTGATAAGCTTAATGGCTTACAGCGTTTGGCATGTCTGATGATAACAGGAGCCATGTCGAGTTCCCCCGGAGCATCCCTGGAGGCAATCCTGGGCTTACCGCCTCTGCATCTATTTTTAGAGAAGGAGGCGAAAACCAGTATGCACAGAATGATGAATCGGGGTAAACACAATTGGCTGTCCGAGGTACTGAGAGCTCTAGAAGACTCAGTACTAAGGGATCCTATCCTAGGCATGCCTACTGACACATTGTTACCACAGTACATGGAAGAAAAATCTTACACTGTGGAGTTACTCTCAAGAGAAAACTGGTCAAATAACAAGATCTCTTGGGAGGAAGGTAGCCTTTCTTGGTATACCGATGGGTCCAAATCAGGACCTGACGTAGGTTGTGGAGTGTATGGCGGGGACCAGAATTACAGGACCAGTGTAAACCTGGGACAATACGCCAGCATCTTCCAAGCAGAGGTCTTCGCCATCCTAGAATGCGCGGAAATCAACCTGCAAAGAAACTACGTCAACCGTGTAATTTACATTCACTCAGATAGTCAGGCTGCACTTCAAGCACTGGACTCGGACTCTATTGTCTCAAAGCTGGTGCGAAACTGTGTAGACTACTTAAATATTTTAGGGCGCAAGAATAAAGTGGTCCTAAGATGGGTACCTGGCCATATGGGGGTCGAAGGCAATGAACTTGCCGACGAACTGGCTCGAGCAGGCGCAAAAGGTAGGCTAATAGGTCCTGAACCTATGTGTGGACTACCAAACAGCCTAGCTCACTGGACCATATGGAACCAGTGCTTTACTAAATCTTACAAACGCTGGACTAACTTGCCAGGGTTGAACCATTCCAAAGCGCTCATAAAAGCCTATAGTCGAAACGTGACAAACCAGGCTATGTCGCTTAGTAGGAGCAATTTGTGCATGCTAACTAGGGCACTAACGGGGCACTGCCGCCTCAATAGGCACCTTAAACTAATGGGTCTCACTAGTACAGGAGAGTGTCGCTTCTGCCATGAGGCAGAGGAAACACCAATGCATATCCTGTGCGAGTGTGGCCCGTTGATGCACAAGCGCAGTCACATCCTAGGAAGCCACACAATGGCTTGTGAAGATGTGAAGAATGCCTCTATCAAAAAAGTACTACAGTTTCTCAACGTGGTAGGTATAGGTAGAGAGCTTTAGTTTACGTGGCGATCACAATATTTCAGCAATGGACGTAGTGATACTGGTTCTCTAGCAGACAGGAATAGCCACTAGCGAATAATAATAATAATAATAATTATACAAGAAATAGTGCTGCCCGTATCTATTTCCATATTAATTCGCTTTTTGTTCACTTCTATTGTTAAAATATACGGCTTATAACGCTCAAAAGAATTAATAATGTTATTACAGACTAAAACTACTTCGTTTAACACGTCGCCCTCCGCCTCCAGTGTACTGTAATGTGCCTCTCGCCGGTGACCCCTGAGATTCGGACACATTTTCTTCAGATGACCCTGCCTATTGCATACTCTGCATACGTACAATGCAAATCGACAGGTCGCCGTAAGGTGCGCGCCGCCGCATGACGTGCACTGACTGCACTTTGGCCGCGCATCACTGTCCCGTCGACTCCAAGCGCGCGCCGCCGGCCCGGCCACGCCCCCTCCGCCGCTTGTCTGCCCGTCGACGTCGCTTTGTCTTTGTCTCGATATGAACGTAGTGCGCCCTTTCGCGCCGCCTCGCCGTCCACTCGTGATTATAGACTCACACGTTTGTGCGGCTAGTAAATCTTCATTTTTTTTACTATTCATTGTCATATTTTCTACCGCCGCTGCATTTTTCTCGGCCGCTTCCAAAGCTTGCGCTAAGTCGAGCGCCTTCTTGTAACTCAAGTCTTGTTCCGCAAACAGTCTTTGCCTTATACCGTCATTCTTCAAGCCGCACACTAACTGGTCTCGCAAACTTTCGCTCAATCCATCACGAAAATTACAGTCTCTTGACAATCTCCTCAAATCAGCTGCAAATTCTGATATTGATTCTCCAGGCGTCTGTTTACGCTGGCGAAATTTATATCTCTCCGCTAACACACTAGGTTGCGGCTGTAAATGATCGCGCATTATTTTTATTAAGTCCGTGTATTTACAATCTGCTGGCTTCCGTGGCGTGCATAAGGTGGATAATAATTCGTAAGCTGGTCCACCCATGATGGTGATTAATGTGGGCACTTTCGCCTCATCCTTGATTCCGTTTACAACGAAATACTGTTCCAACCTGTCTACATAACTGGCCCAGTTGCCGGCCGTTATATCAAAGGGCTCGATTTTGCCGATTGACATCTTGAATTTTCCACCAGCTACGAACAATACACGGAGTAACACACAAGGTCCTTTTTCTCGTCGCCAGTTGAAGTGTTTGGTGATAAATAATGCACAGTAAACTTGACTATCGAAACTTTATTGAAAGACTAAAAAACATTTACAGATTGATTTTTAACTTATACCTACACTTTAACCAATACCCTCATACATTACACAATTATATGCATATTATACATCGTTAGAAGCGTATTTTTAAGTAGCATTAAATGTTTTAAGTACTTTTATAATAAACTGAATACTAGACGAGACATAAACATATAAGTTACTTTTGAATATATATAAAATGATCAAAATATACTAAATATGGAATAAAACAACCATAAGTCTTTTTGCAACATACTATATGAAAGATTGTGATTGTATTTTTGCAATAAAAACATTTTTGTATTTTTTGTTTTATGCCCCTTTAGTTTTTAAGCAGCGATATATTTTATGTTTTACAAATAAATTATTATAAACAACTGTTACGTATAGGCTTCTCTTTGGGTTTGGTAGCACATTTGAATGAAAGTTTTACGAAAAGGGTAATGCCGAAAAAATACCTGGAATAGACGTTCCTGTAAAATGAAATTTTTGAAAATAGAATTTCAGGATGGACATAGGTACAAAGTTTTTTTTATTTTTAAATTGGATGAGTAGTTTCTAAGATAACCTCCTACATATGAACAAACATACAAACTTTACTTTACCTCTTTATAATATTAGTATCACAGATTAGTGTAGAATACTTACGTGAATAATAATATGACATTGAGTCAAGAATATTTGCATGAATAAAATTATTAATCGCAATTCAAATATCTTAAAATAATTAGTAGGTACTTACTTACCAACAACAAACCCGGGCAAGGTCGAGTCAGCTCTTACACAACATGAGGAGAGTCAAATTGAGGTCGCTTTCTCATTGTCTCGCCTTGATTAGCCCCCGCGTGACCTATTATGTGACGATTATTAGATGCAGGTTACTTTTCATGATTATTGATCACATGATGATCTACTGAGTCAGTTAATAAGAATGATATAAGTAGACATCTTAATGTAATTGTCAATGAGCGCATTTAAACCTGCTATACTATACTATATAAGTTCTATATGTTGAATATATGCGTGTGTGTGTTTAAAAATAAATTTTCTATTCCTATAAAAATAAATTTGTCTTCTATAAAAATATAACTCAAGAAAATTATGAATTTTATAAATAACTAGCTGGTGCCCACGACGAAAAATATACTATAAACCTTCCTCTTGAATCACTCAATCTATTAAAAAAAACCGCATCAAATTCCGTTGCGTAGTTTTAAAAATCTAAGCATACATAGGGACCATCACGAGAAGCGACGATGTTTTATAGTATGTAGTGAAGCAAGTGCTTGAAATAATACCTAAATCATAATGACTTATTGTAAAAGTCAAAGCGCCATCTAGTCAACAACCGTATGTTACGGTTTAACTCGGATAGATGGCGCTACTACAACAGTGGAAACAAACTATAGGACGTGTCCGACAGCCGCGGCTAGTATCTGGTTCTGAATCATTCTGGATAGTATTCTGGATTATAATTGCATTATGTGCGCGACTGTACCCATGCGCAGCTATCCCGTCCACATTTCGCTCAGCGCTAAACTTACGTGCCGCTACTTATACAATACACTAGCGTCCATTCGACAGTTTGTTTCCTAACATTACAAATCCGTAAATTAAAGGCTGTCTATGTTTTATCGTGGTCATTTAATTGGTCTATGTCAATATTAACTTATCTGTGTAGACTGTCAAGCAGTCAACTGTCTACAATCAATGGGGAAATGTCACTGTCAATTTTATGTTTTTACACAGACTTTATTTTTACTAAACAATAACATTCAAAATATTTTAAAATAAAATACCTAACTTGAATTTAAATTGATTGAATTATGTCTTTCTTATTTTAATTAATCATCGGAGAGTCCGATAGGGCCTAAATACTAAAATAAATATTGAAACTTGTCTTTATTGAGTTCCAAAGATTTTTGGGTTCAATTCATAGCAGTAGGGTCAAAGTAATTTTTATTATTTGTTTGAAGTGTCTTATTAGATTAATAAATAGAAAATGGGGAATGCAACTCGTTGGTTAGATGTGGAGGTAGGCACTGACGATATAGAACTCAACACGCTACCGTCAAACCTGGCTTTAGTTGACTTGCTCAACGATAACGAAATAAAACTTCTTATTGGCGACCTGGGACGAGACGATGAATCTAAGTTGAAGGTTTGTTTTTAGATTTTACTTATAATTGGAAACGAGTGCTTGTCTACTATAGTTAAACTCTGGTTACACTTTTTTGTGTAATTAAGTATCATTTAATCTTTTTACCTCTTAACTCCAGAGGAAGATTGGATGGTTTCGATTTTCATCTATTTTTGAGAACTTATCCATAAGATAATGGATAATGCTTTTAAATATACAATTTCAGAACATATTTTCATAATTATTCAAACACATGTTCAAATACCTATTGAAAATTACAGGTGTTTAGAGGGGCGATGCAAATATCGGACATATTATTACCGGATTTGCCACTTGGTGTTGTTGGTTTCTATACAAGCGAAACAATGCCTCGATCCATTCCAGTCATTGCAGTTGCTTTCAGCTCGAGCATATACATTTATAGAAATATGAAACTGTTCTATAAATACTACCTCCCAACTATTGAGCTCAGTACCTCTGAAATGGAAGTTTGGAAACAGGTATGATGTATTTTAACTTTGTTTTCATTAATCAAGCTAATCAGATTTAAAGGATAAATTTGTCATACACTAAGAAAAGATTACTCATTACATCTGTAGATAGGAGGATATACTAAAAATTAAAAAGTTGAATTAACATTAAAAATTAAAAAGTTTTGTTACCTATATAAAAGGCAACGTGTGTATGCATGTATGTATGTTCCCTATGTACTCCAAAACCGCTGAACCGATTTTGATAAAATTTTTAGACAATCTTCTCATTAGTTCAGTGGGTAATCCTGTTAAGTTTGGTAGCGGTTGGAAGCGGATGAAGTCGCGGGCACCCCTAGGAATCATAACTAGTAATCATAGGAAATATAATTTTTATAATTAATATTACAGTTGATTGATTCACAAAACCAGAACTTGGAGACAATCACTGCCCTCACAGAGAGTCTGAGAATGATACCGGAAAAGATTCTCAGTCTTCAGTCAAAACATTTTGTGTCCATGCCGTCCGATCAACAATTGGAGTATTTGGAGACTATCACAGAACTTCCCACACGTAAAGTGCCCGAAGTAACTTGTATAGCGACTTTGAAGTTGAACTCGGTGGACAGATATTCGGTGAGCTGTCTTATTGTTGGAACCGAGGATGGAGATGTCATTGTATTGGACCCGCAGACGTTCACACAACTGTCACAGGTAAAAAAAAAATACATTTTAGGCCTGCATTGTAGACAAAGCTTGATTATAAGGGCTCAATGGTATAAAAAAACAATAGTGTAAGAAGCTCAGCTTCTCCTCAAGACAGTACAGTATGTTCGTCATATATTTATTATTATTAATTTCGTACGCGCTGTAAATATAGTTTTTCGAACAAGAGCCTTACATTTTGCCAGGATGAAAAGTATTGTATATGTTAATCCAAATAATAAACTATTTCTATACAAAATTTTATCCAAACTTGTTCAGTCAATTTTGTGTAATATTATTGTTTGGATACTATTTCTGTTATATGTAAATTTATGTATAGTTTGTGTTTTGAACAGGCAAAAATATGCGGAACTAAAAGGACACCATGTCAAATTGTAACCACAGGGTTATTCAATGTTGACTACAGGCTTACTATTGCTACGAGGTGCTAAACCATTTTGAGCACTTTCAATACACCACTTTTGTGTTTTTTTTTTGTTTTTATCGATCACTTGCACTGTTCTTATTTAATTTTGTGCTCTAGTGAGATATTTGAGTATTCCTTATAATCCAGACCGTGTTAAAAGTTTAGTCTTTTAGACGGGAATTCATAGGCCTGTCTATTTAAAAGAAGAGAATGTTTAATCTACCATATGACCCTATACTATACCCTATAATAATAAAAATAAATATAAAATAAAATAAAAAGCCTTTAATTTCCTTAATTACTACAATATATACATAATCTTTTTTTTTTTTTTTTTTAATCTAGTTATTAAGGACCTCTCGACGAGTAAAGGCCTCCTCCATCTCTCTCCACATTTCCCTGTCTTGGGCTATCCTAATCCAATCGCCACCTACAAGCTTTTTAAGCTCGTCTTCCCACCTTTCCATGGGGCGTCCTCTACCCTATATACCCTATATGGGCCCCTATATAAACCAGACTATGTTAAAAGTTTAGTCTTTTAGGTGGGAATTCATAGGCCTGTCTATATAAAAGAAGAGATTATGTTTAATCTACCATAATATGACCCTATACTATACCCTATATTGGCCCTATATAAATAGACCGATTGATTGCAGTTCTAGAGGAATAAAAAAAAACAGTTATAAAATAAATTGCACTACATATTTTGTTTTTCAGAGAGAAATCGGTTTTTCTGTTGAAACGTGAATGGAAGGAAGGACGCTTGATGTTCAACACCGATGATCACATAGTTGGCATCGAAGTGATGACGTCAGATAACAGTGTTATCGTCATTTGTGCCGATAACACAATGATGTGTTACAATAAAAAGGTACCTAATTTGGTTTTTCTCTCATTGAAATCCTTCGAAAATATTAATTTTATACATAGTTTTTTTAAGGTGAAAACTTCTTTAGGCTCGTTGGGCATTTTTGAGATGAGAAAAAACCATTGAACTCGCGACACTGTCATGTAATGTAATATAATGTAACAGAAACATGTGTATATTTTCAGATATTAATTTTTAAATAATTTTAAAAAAAGAACATTTTTTTGAGATGGCATAAAATCATTGAACTCGCGACACTATCATGTAATATAATATAATGTAACCGAAACATGTGTATATTTTCAGATATTAATTTAAAATAATTTAAAAAAAAGAACATTTTTGGAGATGGCATAAAATCATTGAACTCGCGACACTGTCATGTAATGTAATATAATGTAACCGAAACATGTGTATATTTTCAGATATTAATTTAAAATAATTTAAAAAAAAGAACATTTTTTGAGATGGGATAAAAAATCATTGAACTCGCGACACTGTCATGTAATGTAATATAATGTAACCGAAACATGTGTATATTTTCAGATATTAATTTAAAATAATTTAAAAAAAAGAAAATTTTTTGAGATGGGATAAAAAATCATTGAACTCGCGACACTGTTATGTAATGTAATGTATTTAGTCCAACGTCCGCCATGTTTTCTTTAATTTCTCCCTGGCTGAATATTATAAATTGTTATTTTGAAGGGTAAGAAACAGTGGTGTTTGAGTCTCGAGCACAGGCCAGTGTCCGTGACCCTGGTGCCCATCATCCACCTCGGAGTCACTTTGACCGCAGTTGGCCTAGCTTCGGGACATGTCCACATGTATGATGGGAAGGTGAAACGAGATACAATGTTTATTAGAGGTATTGTCTTTTCATCATATATACAATATCGCTGTTAAAAAACTAAAGGGCCACAAATCAAAATTACACTTTTTTACAGGAGAGCTAATCGAAAAAAAAAAAATTAAATTATTTTTTGTCTATTTTTTTCTCTTTTTAGATATATTATATCAACTATATGCATATTATACATCGTTAGAAGCGTATTTTTAAGTAGAATTAAATGTTTTTAGTACTTTTATAATAAACTGAATATTAGAGAAGATATATAAGCATATAAGTTACTTATGAATATATAAAAAATGATCAAAATATACTAAATATGGAATAAAACAACCATAAGTCTTTTTGCAACATACAATATGAAGGATTGTGATTGTATTTTTGCAATAAAAATATTTTTAGATTTTTTTTTGTTTTATGGCCCTTTAGTTTTTAAGCAGCGATATATATACTCGTATATTATATCTAAAATATTTCATTACATTATGGGCTTGAGTAGTTTTAAAAGTTTTATAATGGTATTCGCTAGATGGCGTTATGTAGATTGTCAATATATTGCAATCATTTAAGAAGTTTGATTATCTTTTTTATTGTAACTTACTTAACAGTATACCTACTATATATAGCAAAACTTTTTTTTTTTATTAAAAAAAATCCATTTTATTATTATACTAGCTGCTGCCCGCGACTTCGCCCGCGTAACTTTGTAAATTATATACTAAAACCTTCATCGATAACCACTCTATCCATTGGTGGAAACAACATGAAAATCGGTGCAGTAGTTTTTGAGTTTATCGCGAACAGACAGACTCGGTGGAGGATTTTGTTTTACATATATGTAAGGGGATTAATATTAATATTTTTTTGCGTAATAACAGCTCGTATGATAAAAGAAATATACAATTTTCTGCTAACTTATATATGCCTGACTTACATATTTTGTTTAAAAAAGCCATTGAAAAAAATGCCTTATTTTGGCGATTGCAAAGTGATTTAATGGCAAATATTTATAGTAATTTCTCTCACATCACCTACTTGTCGTATTTCAGATGTGGCATCAATAATGAAATTCGGTCAACTCGGTCAAGAGGAGCATGTTCTCGTTATTATAACTGGCGGTGAGTAGTTTCGAGATTTTTGTCTGCCTAAATACTCCTAGTTACTCCTAAATACCCATCTAAATGCCTAAATACTCCTAAATACCCATCTAAGTACTACAACTATGAAATTTGCATCACAAATGCCAAATCGGCACATAAAAAGTACCTACCCCTAAAACGGAATCATGGTCAATGGAGTCAATGGTAAAAGATAGTAACGACCAAGTTAGACCATTGATTTTTAAACTCTAATATGTTGACGTAAAGACACATTTTCTTTAAATGATATTTATGTTTGGTTGGTTTTAAATGACAAGTGACAGAGTTTATGCTCATATAGAAAGAAAGAAAGAAAGAAAGAAAGAAAGAAAGAAAGAAAGACATTTATTCACTGCACGAAGGACATTAACATGACATTACATAAGAAACAGAAACAACAAAAACAAAATGACACAATTAAATTATTAAAGCTAGACAGGTAAGATGTGTGTGTCCTCGCGGCAGTGAATCGGATACTGGCTCAGCATTGTGCTGAGACGCTGGGAAAGCACCTGCAGCGCTGATTTGGACGAAATACACGATCAATCGTTTGAAGTGGCTCCAAACGATTTAAATAAAATGGAGCCACGCCAAAAATTGTGCCCACACACACGGTCAGTGCAATTTTCTGTCATTTATTGACCCGTTTGACCGGGTCGAGTGACGTTGACATGAGCTCTGATTCGGTCGGAAGCGCGGCATGATACCACGGCGTAGTAAGGAGCAAGGAGGATAGAGATAAGGAGGGCAATCTCCGAGTGTTAAAAGCGTCCGTCGAAAGACGATAAATTGATGGCGCTAGTGAGGCTAGTGACAGTAAACAAAATTCAACTCGGCGCACTTCACTCCATCAACTAGTTACTGCTACATTCATTCCATACTCTCCATACTCTCACACTCTCTCTGTACACACTAGCGGTTTTTCAGTTTAAGAGTGCGTATTATAAGCAAACAAAATTTGTAATTTCACCCGCGTGGTCCCTTGTACATGACAGTGACACAAAATACGTAGAACTACGCACAACATGCGACGGAAGATAGCGCATCTCGTTCAATAAAAATGTTATAAGTGCCAAAAGTATTTAATATTAATTATTAATACTACAATGTCAAATGAAAAATTGTTACATACAGCCTTAGATAATATGTGAAGTGAAATTACTGATACACTTTTAGCTTTGTAATGTGTGTCATTTTGAAAATAAAACTAAAATCGATGGAAATGAGAGTTCACTTGGTGATTTTTTTCTATCGAGAAAATTTCATTATATTATGTTTTCTGTTACAGTCGTCACTTTCATTTATAATGTATTTATCTATTTAAAAAAATTAATTAAATTAGACTTTGTTTACTTAGATAAAATTTAAATCTAGGATTGGCTATTTCTCTTTATACCCGCTCTTAACACCTATGTAAGATTGCGCTCCTTATCTCTACCCTCCTTAGTAAGGAGGATAGAAATGTATTCCATCCTCCTTGGTTTCTACACTCACGATCAGTTGGCACATTGAACTGACGTGACGCAACGGCGCGATTTGAAATCTAGTGTTTGACATCAAGCCATCAGTTTTTACCATTCACGATCAAATTTTGGCTTCACGTCAGTCAATTTGACGCGATGGACTGATCGTGTATTTTGTCCAATAGAATAACAACTAAAGCATAGAAGTAATAGCAACAGTTACATAGAGATGCATATGCATCTCTATACTGCATATGCAATACATCTATGCATACTTGCATATGCAAGTAAGTACATTCGTAATTTAGACCGGCTGTCACTAGGTCAAATGGATAATTGATGTCTTTTTTTTTAAAAATGTTTTTTGAACAAAAAAAGCTCACCTTTCATGGGTGAGTTTTTATCGACATACCTAACATAGTGAATAGTGTCAACCTTCTAAATTACGAATATACTACTGCATTAATATGCATCTCTTTCTAACACCTTTTCAATGCTATAAGTGAACGGAGTATGAACTAATGTAACTTTTTTGCTATTTTTCCCTTACTTCTATGCTTTAGTTATTATTCTATGTTCATGCTCTACACGCATATGTCAAGAATGTCGCCAAGAAGTCAATACTTTTTGATGTTGAAGTCGTTTTTGAAAATTGTTGAAAGGTGAATGAATGAATGGTGAATGAATAATGTTTTCAGGCGGTAACCTGATGCTGAAGATATTGAAACGCACAGCCGAATTCGGTGAGTCGGCGGCAGGATTGGAACCCACGTACGCAGGAACCGCCGCACACAACTCAACTCGGCCCTGGCTCATTCCCAAAAAGTCTAAATTGTTTATAGAGCAATCGATCAGGGAACGAGAGAATGCTATGCGTAAGTAATTTTCGCTCTTGATTGCTATTGAAAATAAATAAAAAGAAAAAAAATGTTTTGAATTTTACATTTATTTGTCAGTCACGTTTTTCAAATTAATTGTAACTGTAAATGTAGGATGTGGATTAGATTTATAGTGGATTGAAAATTTGAAAATAGAAAGAGGCTTCTTTATATTAACTAACTAATAAGCTAAACAACAAAGAAAGTACTAATTCTGTAAAAAAATTTGTACTACTATTCGCCATAACTTCCATAATGATTTCGGTCCATATGTCTATAGGCGAAAACTAACAGACTGACCGCCTATTCATCTATAAAAAGTTGTAGTTACGTGTGTTATTTATGTAGACTGAAGTTGATTGAAAAATTTCTCTGTGACACTTCAAAAAGAGGTGTTCATTCGTTCAGATTCATTCGGTGGAACGATATTAAAAGTGTATCAGTCAGTTGAAGGAATGCGTTCGCGAAGAGACGTCGTCGTTGTATGTCCGCACATGTTATAGTTGGAATTGTAGTTCTGATGTTATCGGTCGAACGATAAAAGTATTTGGACTAAACATAAAGTGGTTTAATTAATGTGCCCGAAGTAGAGGGTGCTAACATAATGAATGTTGCCTTTCAGAAATGCACTCTGCGTTTCAAGTGGAGTTGTCGCGCGTGCGATTATTATGCGCACGCGCATTGCTAGAAGCGCACCACAGCGCCGACCACAACGTGGCCGCCGGTGTCTTGCGACCAATCGCGCTCACAGCTGAGGTTTGTCGCTCTCTTTCTCTCTCTCTGACCCTTTCTCGCGCTCTCTCCCTCTCTTTCTCTCTCTATCTCTCTCTATCCCTTTCTCTCGTTGGGTTAAGATTCTATTAGCCATTTAGTGTCACTCACTGGACAGGCTGTCCCATACAAATGACAGCTAATTTTTTGTACCATTTTAAAACGTTGCCGCCCTCGTTTGTCCCGAGAACTAATTTTGACGTTTGCGTATTTTTATTGTATGTATTGTATATATATATTGTATAGATATGTATAATCACTAATTTTAGTTCCATGGACACTCGTTCTATATATAGCCTACTACAGCGTCAAAATGGGGTTTTTCAAATAGGCATAAAAATAATTTGACAGTAGCCTGTCCAGTGGCATATATTACAGGTCAGTGGTCGGGATACTGTCTCAAAATGTAGAATATAATATGTTGATATGAACAAAAATTATTATTTCGTAATTAAATAGCCATTTCCCTATCCCTTATCCTTTATCCTAATATGGTCGGCAGCGCACTTGCAGCAGCTATGGTGTTGCTCATGTTGATAGGCGACGGTATCCACTTACCATCAAGTGGACCGTCACCATGTCTGTCGACCTTAACATAAAAAAAATTAAGATTTTTTTGCTGAAAACAGCATTTATGATGACTTTTTTCAGGTTGAAGGCCTCGGACCTGTTTTTCGCGTGAGCCTTTTAGTGGAGAATACGTCCAACGAGAAGGCGGTCATTGGACTGTCCATATTGTTTCACGCTCACACCGCCAACTACAAGGTCTCCAATCCTCACATCAAGGTGAATTAGACCTTGACACAGTATCTATAAGGTTCATAATGCAATGCAGCTGTTAGTGCCGTTCACATGTAGACCGGTTTTAGCGGACATGTATTTTTCACTGTTGTTATTCATATATCATTTTGATGTCCAGGCAACAGATGGCGCTGTGTGTTCTAAAAAAGTAAAGTACATATTTCACAAAATGAAACCTTTTTAAGATCGCAAAATGCAATGTGCCCTGGTTTTATTTTTATTTATTATATTATTATACTAGCTGCTGCCCGCGACTTCGCCCGCGTAACTTGTAAATTATGTACAGTAGAAACCGGATATAACGACTTCGGTTATAACGACATATCGGTTACAGCGACCAAATGGCAAGGTCCCTGTTGAATGCCTATAAAGATTTAATATTGCTTATAATGACTATCCGTTTATTACGACCGATTTTTGTGTTCCCTTGAAGGTCGCTATAACCGATTTTCCCTTTATATATACTAAAACCTTCCTCGAGAACCACTCTATCCTATGGTGAAAACAGCATCAAAATCGGTGCAGTAGTTTTTGAGTTTATCGCGAACAGACAGACAGACAGACAGACGCGGCGGAGGACTTTGTTTTATAATAATATGTAAGGATTTATTTTATTTTTAAGATTCCCCTGTTGGCACCAGGAAGCAAATTAAAATTTCCAACGAAAATCGAAGAGGTGTTCAATGAAGAGACAAGTCCAGATGTATTTTTTCGTTCTGTGACTGGACAAGGTGGGGAGCGTTCTCTAGTCAAAATATTGCTGTTGAAGGAAGGCAGACAAAGTCCGGTGCTGGCGGCTGTTGTGCAAATGCCTCCTACAGACCCAATGATGTTGCCATATGACAAAATGCAAGCGACATCGGGATTTCTCACTAGTGGAAATTAATTTTTTTTAATTGAAATAATAATAAATTTTATGAATGAAAGATACAAGATTTTTATTCTAATTAAATTTTTTTTTTTTTGTTGTCCTCTATGTGGTAAATTTTATTATTCTGTCGATGTATGCAAGTGATTATTTGCAATGACCCATATGAATCATTTTATTTTAGCTATATATCAAACTGTTAATAAAAGTGTTCGATAAGATAGTGTAACATGTTTTATCAAAACGATATGAGTTTATACACCGACCAACACGTCAGCTAATACTCGTACATATGTACTTACTCGGATTATGAATATTAACTAGCGACCCGCTCCCAGCTTCACCCGGGATGATGTTTTTTATATACACAAACCTTCCTCATTGGTCCCTCTTTCCATAAATAAAACCCTATTTAAAATCCGTTGGGTGGTTTTCACAGGTGTTCCGGAAATAATCGCCTATTAAATATAAAAGACAAAGTGGGTTTTTTGATTCTATATCAGTTGGATATGTAAAACTTATAAGCTTATTAGAAGCTTTGTTCGTTTTCCAAATTTGTTTACTTCCACTCTTGGGCTGTAAATCGAATTTAGGTATTCAAGTCCTCCTATCTACTTTTAGAATAAAAAAACGAAGATACAAAAAATAGTGACAAAAATATGTACTGGACTCCGTTTTCCGTAAATTTATGGTTCAGAATTCAAAGTCAACTGACTGATTTTTTATTATCTTTGAATGAATGCCACAAAAAACAAGATGGCCATGTCATTTGTGGATTACCTTGTTTAAACTTGAAAATTACTCAACGCTCTGTAATCTCTCTGTAATAGGTGTCTTTGAACATACAAAAGCATCAAAAGTCACTTGTGTCACGGTTGATCTCTAGATAGATCTAAGTATACAGGATGTAGCCTGTAATAAGAGCAATAAATTAAAATATAGACCCTTTAACGAATCAGTATTTAATTCCAAATGGTTTCAATTAATTTAAATGAAAAACAAATTTACTGTTATTTTTTAACAAAATTAATTGAGCCAGCAATGTACTACTACAGACAGTAATGTGTCCAGTCGGAGTACTTGACATTGACATTTACACTCGTTCTCATCCCAGTACCCTGTACCAAGACATCTAACGACTGATAACCGACAATTTAGCGGATCATGAAATTCATTGATTATGTATTGTAACTGGATTGTTGCTGGATTGCTATAATATATCTCTGAATCAATCTAGAATCATCGTTTAAATTTATTGCTCTTATTACAGGCCACATCCTGTATAAGTAGGTATATCATGTATTAAAATCTCATAGTCACGTGACGACGTGACGCTGTACTACTCAAGTTTTTGTTTGGCTTTTCATCATAGACAATTCTTCAATAATTTGAATCGATGAAAATATTTAACTATTACCTCATTTGGGCTATTATCACTTAATGTTGACATTTGTAATTTTTTTCAATTAACATGTATGTAGATACTCATGAGTTGTACTTGTATGTCAATTCAAGGTGATCCAATCGACTATCACTATCATCACTACATAGTATAAAACAAAGTCGCTTCCCGCTGTCTGTCTGTCCCTATATGTATGCTTAGATCTTTAAAACTACGCAACGGATTTTGATGCGGTTTTTTTAATAGATAGAGTGATTCAAGAGGAAGGTTTTAGTATATAATTTTCAACGCGGGCGAGGTCGCGGGCACTAGCTATCTACTAAAAATAAAGATACAACCCCTGAAAATTGTATACCAGCAAAGACAAAGATGTCAGGCGTTATATTGCTTTACACATTTAGTCAGGCGCTACACATCCCTTACTTTTAACGCGGGCGAAGTCGCGGCAACCAGCTAGTACTATTATGTAACATAGACTCAATCAAACCATACTGAACGTTACTGTCGAACCACAGAAAAGTTGATGCATTGGATTTATTACATTAAGAGTGGGTATAAAGCAAACAAAATTAGTAATTTCACCCGCGTGGCCCCTTGGACATGACAGTGACACAAAATACGTAGAACTACGCACAACATGCGACGGAAGATAGCGCATCTCGCTCAATAAACATGTTTGCCAAAAGTATTAAATATTAATTATTCGTAAACTACAATGTCAAATGAAAAATTGTTACATACAGCCTTAGATAATATGTCAAGTGAAATTACTGATACACTTTTAGCTTTGTAATGTGTGTCATTTTGAAAATAAAACTATAATCGATGGAAATGAGAGCTCACTTGGTGCTTTTTTTCTATCGAGAAAATTTCATTATATTATGTTTTCCGTTACAGTCGTCACTTTCATTTATAATGTATTTATCTATTTTAAAAAATTAATTAAATTAGACTTTATTTACTTAGATAAAATTCAAATCTAGGATTGGCTATTTCTCTTTATACCCGCTCTTAAACCATGTAACGACATTATCATTTAGATTTAATGGGTCGAGCACCGCCATCACAGTATGAACTATGAACTGAGTTTGAACTAGCTCACAGTCTCGGCCTTTCGGTTTTTTGAAGTGAGACCTTCTTCAGGCGCTTTGGGCATTTTTGAAATGGGAAAATACCATTGAACTCGCGACTTGTGATGTAATGTAATGTAACCGACACCCATAGATCTTTTAGAGTATATAGGTGAAAGAGTTTTTAAAATCGGCCCAGTAGTTTTTGAGTTTATTCATTACAAACATACAAAAATACAAATCTTCTCTCTTTAAGTATAATATTTTAGTATAGAAGTATAAATAGGGTGAGGGACCAAAAACTGCCAAAATATCACCAAAATCGGCAAGAACTCATTTGCATACTTCTCCTGGAAACTACAAGAGCTCCCATCTTCAATACGTATTTTGTTATTTTATATTTTACTAGCTGGCGCCCGCGACTTCGTCCGCGTTGAAAAAGAAAAAAGTAGCCTATCATGTGTCCTATACGTCTAAATGTTTATCTATCAAGTTTCATGAAAATCAGTTAAATCGTTTAAGAGTTATGGAGGAACATACAATACATATATGTAATCGTCAATTTAGTTTCAGTATCATGTGTAGAGCCTATAAACACGATATCTCTGAAAACAAAGTAATTTACCATGACCAACCCTTACAGATTTATTATTAGTATTGATTATAGTTATTTTCTAGCGTATAGGAGTACCTAATGGGAAAAGACGAGTTTATCATATTCTCAAGTTATTCTGCGAACTAACATACTCGTACGTAGCTATAATATATACCTAACTGTTATTATTGTTATTGCAGCTTATCACTTTACTTGGGGGCAGGTGTGGCAAAGGCGTGTATTAAAAATTTCCCGTACGAATCCAGATAACCACAAGTGTGGTAACCACTTGACAACCTAACCTAGTTTTTCGGATAAGACTTAATACATAGGTAACTTGTTAGGTTTATCCAGATAGAAATACGCTATTATAAATTAATTATTGATATTAAGTAACACAAGAAGATTTAATTAATCAGTGGCTTTATTATCATTAAAATTAAATTATGCCGGATATGATAATTTTCAGATAAACAATACCAGTAGTATGTAATTTTAGGTATATTATGTAATCTCAGTGTAGGTACTATTAGGTAAATGTGCACCTAAGGAATCTAAATTAGGCTTAAATCCATCCTAATTACCGCATTGCGTTGTTTTTAGACTATTGCGAATACTTAGGGTCTTTAGACACATCTCTAGGAACGAGCATTTAATGGAACTACTTGTGACTGTGGGTCAGATGGAAG
Organism: Synanthedon formicaeformis; assembly: GCA_945859745.1. Lineage (NCBI taxonomy): Eukaryota > Metazoa > Arthropoda > Insecta > Lepidoptera > Sesiidae > Synanthedon > Synanthedon formicaeformis. The sequence continues at coordinate 12,020,458 of OX243956.1, read as the reverse complement.
GCAGACGCTTAAGAGGTATATCATCTACCCGCTGAACATAGTTGATGAGATCTACAACTCGAAACTACTGTGGTTGTGGTACAGTCGGCCGCATAAGTCGATTAACACATTCAAAAGTGCAAAACAACTGAAGACTCAACGCGCCATAAGTCGTTGTCACGACTAGAGAACAAAATAAACTTCACGTACAAACGATCGTAAAAAGCTTCAGTAAGTAAGTAAGTTGAATGTTCAGTTGTTTTGCACTTTTGAATGTGTTAATTGACTTATGCGGCCGACTGTACACAATCAGATGCTACAAACAATCAAAAGCGGAGAAGCTTGGTGCGCGAGGATGGACACGTTGAAACTCGTAGACAACCGCACAACCACAATCATTCTGACATTAGCCGAAGGAATGAATCATATCGCTGCTTTAAAAACTAAAGGGCCATAAAACAAAAAAAATCCAAAAATGTTTTTATTGCAAAAATACAATCACAATCCTTCATATAGTATGTTGCAAAAAGACTTATGGTTGTTTTATTCCATATTTAGTATATTTTGATCATATTTTATTTATTCAAAAGTAACTTATATGCTTATATATCTTCTAGTATTCAGTTTATTATAAAAGTACTTAAAACATTTAATGTTAAATACGCTTCTAACGATGTATAATATGCATATAATTGATATATATCTTATAAGAAAGAAATAGACAAAAAAATTTTTTTTTTTCGATTAGCTCTCCTGTAAAAAGTGTAATTTTGATGTGTGGAGTTTTTAAGGAGCGATATGTCAGTCTATATTTATTCAATACTAGCGGCCCGCCCCCGGCTTCACACGGATTTTTTCTGCAAATTATAACCACAATATTCTTCCTCCTTTAACGATCTTTCCTTTAGTGTTTAGTGTATTAAAAATTAATTCATTTTATACTACTACGCCGGTTTCGCCCAGTTTAAATTCGCTTAGTAGGTATACTATACATGACTTTACATAATTATATAATATAGCCTATGACCACAAATTACAAATCGCTCAGCGACTGAACGCGTGGTGTCGTGATTTAGTAAAAAAAAGCACGGTAGCTGTAATTTTCAAGTTTCTAACTACAAAGAACTAATGGGCGAAATACACGGTCAGTCCATCGCGTCAAATTAACTGGCGTGAAGCCAAAATTTGATCGTGAATGGTAAAAACTGATGGCTTGATGTCAAACACTGTATTGAAAAATCGCGTCGTTGCGTCACGTCAGTTTTTGGCGTCACGCCAAATGATTGATCGTGTATTTCGTCCATTAGACTTTTATACAAAGTTCTCCCCACTTCGAACACTCCCATTCTCCACCCCATTAGGTAAGTAGAAAAATCCTTTCATAGCGGATGCTTACGATATAAAAATTATTACTGTTTTTCGGATACACTAATAGTATAGATACTTTATACTTTTTTAAAAGATCAGAAATAGCTTCCCTCAGAAATATTATAATTGGCTTAGTACCAAAATTTAAAGTGTGAATAATATAGGAAGATTCCGACGAGTATACAATAATTTTCCTACAACTGTCATTGTTTATGCAACAAGTTTTCATGTGTAAACAGCGGCGAACGGAAAAAACGCAAGAAAATACTAAATTTACGTAATATAAAAAATACCATATTTGTTAGTACACTTGTAAAAATACCTATGTTAAAAACAATATGTACGGTCGAAATTTTATATTCGGACTTCCTTATAATATTTTATTTTTAAGAAATCTTGATAAACAATTTTAATCTTGATTTGAATTTGAATTAAATACAAAACAATTACATATAAAAATAATACCCCGTCTAACAATAGTAATAAGTACCTAGGTATGTCAATATAACTCTTTTTAACAAAAAAAAAAAAAAAACGACTTCAAACCATTTTCTCATGGATGCCATTGTCAGAACTGGACCAAATTGAAATGGGACCACACGGGAAGCATCAGCTTTAAAATAAAAAAAGAATCATCAAAATCATTTCACCCAGTCGAAAGTTCTGAGGTAACAAACATAAAAAAAATAAGTCGAGTTGAAAACCTCCTCCTTTTTATACTATTCATAGATAAATAGATATAAATGACAAGTAAAATTTAAATAACAAAATATACTATACGAATCTATTATTATTTAATTTATATCCGGTAACAGACTTAGACGTTTATTGCCTAAATTTTACACATAAGAAATTTACTTTTCTTGCACAATAAGGTCTAGAGTTGCCTAATTTCGCAAAGGACAAATAGGTCAATAAAAAAGTTGTTTTGAGATATATACCTTACCAAGAGCGGTTTATCAGTAGAGGTATAAAAAATGTGGATTATGTCCGTGATAAATATTTGCAATGTTTATTGACTGATATCGTTTTTAGTTTTTATGACAAACAAATTTAGGGTTGGCACTAACCTATATAGGTACTCGTAACTAACATTATCAATGTTTCTAGAGAGAAAAACTTACATCTACATTTATATCTATTTAAAAACCTTTAATTTAGTACCTACCTATTTTTGTTGTATATGTTTTTTTAAGTTATTGTACACGTGTGCGAATATGTAACTTTTTATAAATAAGTAAATACCTAAATTACTACATAAAAACATAAAATCTATACCTCATATAAAATATAGTACCTAGCTTTATTTTAGCCGCTTCTGTCTGTTTCTCGGCTAATTTCTTTAAAACACGTAACGAATTTTAATACGGTAAACTATCTGGATCCGGCCTATATGCGTAAGTGTATTTTTAATTAAAAAGAAGCTTAAGTTAGTTTTTAGAACAGCAGCTATATACAAGTGAAAATCCTGTCAAAATCGGTCCAGCCGTTTCGGAGATTAGCTGGAACAGCCAGACAGAAATGTACAGACAAAAATTTTAAAAGACAGTTTTTTAAAAATAGTTTTTTTGTTATGAGTATTCCGTATATATATACTTTTGTATCCATTTAGTATAAAGTAGTTATTTTGACATTACAAACATACACTTTAATTTTATTTATCAGCATAGCTAGATAGACATTGTGACAACCCTACGAGTTTTAGGTGAAAAGAGGCAAAATATGCGTCAAATTTAAAGTTGGAACGTGTTGAAGATTATTCAGTATTCGATTTGACATCGAACTAGCTCATTTAAGACTTCCTGGTAAGTCCTAAATATATATTTTTTTATAAGTAAACTTTTTTTTACTTTAGAAATATTGTAGGTAATTATTTTAAAACAATATCTACTTTTATTTTATAGAAGTTTTAAACCTATTTTTGTTTAAAAGACAAAAATATGTTACAGTGCAAATTGTTATTTCCGGTGTGTTTTTTATCCGTACTAATATTATAAATGTGAAAATTTGTATTTATGTATGGATATTTGTTACTCTTTCACGTAATAACCACTGAACCGATCACCATGAAATTTTGCATACACGTTGTCTGGGACACCAGAAAGGACATAGAGTACCTTTCATCGTTCAACGCGGACGTAGTTGCGGGCACCAACTAGTTTTACATAAAACATTACAAATGATATTTGCTTATAATAAATAACGTAGGTGCAACAAATGTCGCTATGATTTTTTGATTAAATATAGTAGGTAAGTACAATATAGTATTTATTAAACATCGAAATACTACAATGGAATTTGCGTCACAAATGCCAAAGCGGCACATAAAAAGAACGCCTTTGACAGAATCATGGCGGACTCTTGCCTTCACGCGTCAATGGTAAAAGGTAGTAACGACCAACTTCTACTATTTCATTTTAAACTCTAATGGGTTGACGTAAAGTCTCATTTTCTTTAAATTACGTACTTATTATTATGTTTGTTTTGTTTTAAATGACAGTCACTTTTAAATGTTCCATAAAATTCGTAGTGTTTTGTATGGCACGCGGGTTCCATGTTGTAGTAGTTTGATGTTATTAAAGTAAACTATAGTATTTTGATCTATTCTATAATAATGTTCCTTAGTGTGTTCATATTTATGTACCTAATTAATCTTCATAGAGGAATTGAAACTCATACACTCTGATCATAATTGCTACCTAATGGTGGCAAAAATCTATTGTTTTGTTACTAAGCAGCTATGAAGACCATTACAGTTATACGTCACAAGATTCCATCCATTGTCTGTGTTTATGAAATCTATTTTATGAAAAAATACTTATGTTAATTTATTAATAGCATTTCAATACATGACGACTAAAATTTTTGTAGGTACAGTCAAGTGCAGAAATTATGTATAGTATTTTTCTCGTCATTAATTTGTCTTCAATATTTTTTTGACCTTTGTAACATAAGTAATAAAAGTACAATGCATACATTTTTTTTTATATTTAATATATACAGATACGGCTTGTTTATGATTTTATTATATGCAGGTATATATATAGATGTTGAGGGACCTGTAATATATGTACTTTTTATAAACCTATCTTCTATGAAATTATATACTTAATTTAATATTCTATATATAATGATATAATCAATTACTTTTGAGCACAAGTTATAGGAATATTTTGATATCTAAAAATAAAGCATTTTCAGTGCAAAATTCGATAGGTAATGACATAAAATTAAAATAAAATATCTCAAATTAATTACCTACTATAGCGGACAATAATTTTTTACTATGCGACCAAAGACATTTAACTGCTTTGAAATGGCTGTTTTCATATGTAGTTCAGCCAGTGCTATTGAAACCGACCCCTCAAGTACGACCGATACTGACAGGTACGGAATTTATGTTATTAAATAAATATAAACATTTCGCTACTTACCCGTGGTACTACCGGTGGTACTACTGGTAGTACCACGGGTAATATTTTTTGCCCGTAGTACTACTATGCTGTCTGGTAGTACCACGGGAGATTTATTTTTACCCGTGGTAGTTTTGTAATATTTATTTGTTAAATATTTAATTCATAAGTAGTACCACGGGTAAAAATAAATCTCCCGTGGTACTACCAGACAGCATAGTAGTACTACTGGCAAAAAATATTACCCGTGGTACTACCAGTAGTATCACCGGTAATACCACGGGTAAGTAGCGAAACATTTGTATAAAATAACCTTTTTCGATATCTTTTTATAGTATAATTTGAGGTCGCATTGTCTGTCTGTATAACCGCTAACTCCTCCTAAACCACACAACGGTTTTTGATGCGGTTTTCACGATCAGGTTTTCAAAATCGTAAAGAAAACTTCGCGATGGTATATCTCCATCTGTTACGGTTGACTCACAGTAACCATTTCTTTTATTAAACCTTTAATTTCTACATATTATAAATCTTTAATGTCAGTTTATCCGCTGAGTATCTACTTCTAAACCACCCAACGGATTATAATTCGGTTTTCACTTAAGAAAAATAGGATAAAGGAAAAAGGTTTGTGTATTCTCGGGATGCAAATTGCATCCCGAGAGAAGCAGGTTGCTAATTAAGCACATAAAGTCTTAAAGTGCGAAGTCTTCGTGTGCGAAGACTATAATTATTGCGATTACACTTGACATGACAACAGAAACGTTTTTGAGACTATAGACATCGTATCCCATAGTTTCACAAAGGCTAACCTTGCGCTTTGGGGTCAATGACTAAGGCCGATATTCATAGTTGCAACCAAGTTTATCTATTGTTTTTATTACTTACCTAAATCAAATATTGTATGGTCGTTAATTTAGATGGATATAATCCTACTAATATAATAAATGCGAAAGTGTTTGGAGATGGATGGATGGATAGATGTATCGATGGAAGTTTATTACTCTCACGCGCAAAACCGGCTCAACGGAAAATAAATTCGACACACAGTTTATACCATTTATTCTGAAAAAATGTTTAGTTCCCGAGGGATCATCTAAAAATATAAAAAAATTGGCGCCACTGTCATCAACACAGATGGCGCCACCGTCTTCACATCGATAAAGATAAAGATGTCAGGCGTTATATTACTGTGTTACAAAGTTCGCTCTTTCTCTTTAATGTTAGTATACTTAGATAGATAATAACGACAATAACTCTAGATACTCGTAGATAAGCTAAATTAACAGCCAGAAAAAACTGCCTAGCTTACCACACAATATTAGCCAATGGTCCAGATCTTTGTTACAATGTCGGGCAGAATTTTAAATATTTTAATTTATATTTTAATAGTTAACTTAAATATTAGAATAAATTCGTTGTTTCATTATTAACTTAAAATAATATTATTTTTTTGCGACACTATGAATATGGGCCATCGATTATATTGTGACGGATAAATTGACACGAAGCTACGTAAAGGAAATTGATTTTGCATAATTTTGCATACAGTAACGTAATTTATATTATACGAGTAACTGTTCATTATACCTATCTTTGTTGAATGGACTACCTACCATATTAAAATTTTAAAGTATGTTGGAATCAAATTTAAGAGCTCAGACAGAATGGCTTTCCTGTTTATAAAGATTTAATAATAAAATAAAAACGAAACGTAACATAAAAAATTAAGTGCTAGTTTTCAGCCTTGAAGGTTGGCCTTCAACTCTCTCAACACGTCTGTCAAATATTTTTTATGTTAAGCTCAACAGACAGGCTGAATAAGCAACGCCACAAGTGCGCTGCCGACCATAGTGGGATTGGGATAGAGTATTGGGCTGTGGCTGACCATAGTGGGATTGGGATGGGGTATTGGGCTGTGGGCGACCATAGTGGTATTGGGATAGGATATTGGGATGTGGCCGACCATAGTGGGATTGAGGATAGGATATTGGTCTGTGGCCGTCCATAGTGGGATTGAGGATAAGGGATAGGGCCCATCCCTATCCCTTATCCTCAATTGGGGGTATTGGGCTCTGGCATCCCTACTCACACACTGAAACACAACAGCATACTTACATATCTACTGTTCCCTTTGATCTGGGGTACTTTCCAAATCCAAGACCAGTGCTAACTTTGAAAACTTTTTTAAACGAAAGTAAACGCATGTTGATATGAGCGAGTTTAAGTAATAAATAATGTTATTCGCTGACAACGGAACGGTTGGAAAGTTTAGCACCAGTTTCCGTTGCGGCCATTGCCTGCGGTCAGCGAACCCAAGGAATGTGGCAACACCGGCATCGCATCTTTCTGTTATCCAAAAACGGATCATGCTCTAAATATTTCATTTAATTCGTGATTTTATAGTACTAAAGTACTCATAATACATATATAATTTTGATGAGGTACTTACACACTGGATAAAGAAAAACACTGCATTTTATTCAGAAAGAGAAAAATATATTGTTACTATTATATTATAATATAATAATATACTCGTATAATTAAATTACCTAAATGAAGCGAAATATAATTATGATTTCATTAAAATTAATAGGTATAATTATTAAAAAAAAATTCTTAAATATATTTATTTTTCTTATTTCAGATCTTCACTCAACTTGAAAAAAAAAATGTCTTTGGAAGCTGTGAGTATTTTAAATTTATATTAAAATTTGTAATGGACCGATGCGACCTTAAGGAAAAGATTTTATTTGGATTGTGTATATAAAGAAGTTTCATATAAAAAAGTTTATTATAAACAGACAATATTGTTATCTTGTCCAAAGTTCTTCTTTTATTTAACGTTATTCGGTACTAAAAAATACGGTAACGACAAGTCAATATTTAGTTCACAAACAATTGATAATACTTTTAATTTTTTGTTAAAATTAATAATGATTTTTCTTTAATTTTCTTTAAATATTTTCTGTTTTGGGCACACTACAAAGTAGATCTAGACCAGAATTTAACAACTGGCAGTTAAACAAATAACTGACGGATACTTGGTATAATCTATTCCGTGGGTAGGTATTTGCGTATAAATAAAGATAACGAACTCCATAAATGCAATTAGCGATAAATAAATGAGAATTGCGATATAAACTAGTAAGTACATAATCATATAACATTATCGCACTCGTCGTACCTAATTTATTATTGATAAAAATGATATACAAATTTTTTATTAGATAATTAAATTAAGAAATTATTAAGTAGAGAATACCTATTATTTAAATCAAAATAAAAAATTAAAATATTTATTTATCAATTAGGTTTCTAAAAGAGACTCTTATGATCGTCTTATTCTTATTATTTTACATTTTTTTTACATCTAATTATAATATATACAGTATTATAATAGGTATTGTCCAAAGGTATTGTCTATATCTTATTACTGTTAGTTATAGATAATATATATAATACTGTATAGATTATAATTAGATGTAAAAAAAAATGTAAAAATATGGGTCTAGTTGCCTGTAAATAAATGAATTTGATTTTGAATTATAAATTTAAATTTACCAGGGTTTCGGAAAAAAGCCAAGATGGCGATCCTGAGAAGAAAGCCCGAAAGAAACTCAGAATACTATTCTTTTTGTCGCATACTTAGGCAACTATTCAAGATGAATGTAAGATGAATCAATATGTGCTGTTGTGTTTCGGTGTGTGAGTAAGGGATGCCAGAGCCTATTACCCCACCCCTCCCTTATCCCTTATCCTTAATCCTTCTATGGTCGGCAGCGCACCTGTAGCACTTATGGCGTTGCATGTGTTATAGGCGACGGTAGCCACCTACCATCAAGTGGACCGTCAGCCTGTCTGTCGACCTTAACATAAAAAATAAAAAAATAAAAAATACACAGCAATGAATTGATTACCTAATTATATCATGTTTCAGGAATTCAAACAAGTCTCCGATTCCGTGAGGAATTGGAAGACCAAACCAGCTGATTCTGAAAACCTTGCTTTGTATTCCTTGTACAAGCAGGCCATTGCCGGCGATGTCAACATTTGTGAGTATTTTATTCATATTTTTTTTGGACAAATTACACACACAAACAAACAATTTTTTGTGGTAATAAAAAATCTTCGTTAGGTCGGCGAAATTTGATACAGAGTTCATCTAGGGATTCTAGGGCAAGCTACGTCATTTCTTGATATTACCACGATGAATCTATCAACATCTGGTTTAAGTATCATATCAATCAATACTAATAATAAATCTGTAAGGGTTGGTCATGGAGTAAGTTACTTTGTTTTCAGAGATATCGTGTTTATAGGCTATACATGATACTGAAACTAAATTGACCATTTTTAGATTATTTTTCTGTATGTATGTGTGTATGTTCCTCCATAAATCTTAAAAGAATTAACTGATTTTCATGAAACTTGGTAGATAAATATTTAGATGTACAGGACACAGGATAGGCTACTTTTTTTTTAACGCGGACGAAGTCGCGGACGCCAGCTAGTATAATAATATAACCGATCCTCAAATACAGCTCAATGCATCGTTGCTCTATTGTTTTTGAATTCAAGCACTTCCTCAGATTGTTCAAACACACTTCCCTTAGAAGTTGACAACAACGTTAAAGTGAAGAAATATTTTAAAGGGGCTGGCATAAATAGCTTTAAACCAAGCCATAGTAAACAAAAATTAAATGACGTCGATAAAACCGAAAAGGTTGTACAATGACACACAAAGAATTGTGTATGTTTTATTCAAACAATCCAACAAAATAACGATACATTTGCATGCCTCGGGTTAAGGTGACCCAAATGGCTTGCTTGTCGTATCAAATATGTAGGTATGTAATGTGCCTAAATATGATTGTACTAGCTTTAGTCTGCGACTTCGTGCAAAAAAATCAAAATCTTCATAAATTGTTATTTTAGACAATAAAAGAAATTAAAAACTTGATTAGAAGTTTTCGAAAATGTCATGCAAATTAAAAGACCAATTTAAATTTAATTAACACTGGTAAAATAAAATTACTCATTATCCATGAATTTTAACTTTTAAGGATACCAAATACCAATATACCATTCTAAAAAACACAAACGTAATAAAATAAATAAATAGTAGATATTAAATGAATCAATAATTTTTCAAATAAAATATATTTTAGTTTCAATGCAGGTAACAAGAATATTGAAAAATAACATTTTGAATATCTATGTTATAAGCGACTAGATACACACAGAAAAGTCTGTGTATGTAAATTAAAATAATTCACACGTTGTGAGCTAACACGAGGAAACCTTTGAACTCTCCTTTGTCTGACTACGTCAAGAATCAAGGCCGCACGGTGTTACTTTACTAGACTGACTCGCCCCGGCTTCGCTCGGGAGCAACTCGGGAGCAAAGAACATTAAGGGTCAGCGCCGACCGACGAAGTGGCGGCGAAGAGACTAAAGCGCTATCAATTGAAAATCGACTTTAGTTTCTTTAGCTGAAGGTTCACCGCGCGCCGCTCGCCCGCGCTTGCCGACGCGAGAGTATTTTTTATTATTATACCACTTTCAATCACACACTGAAGTAACTAAAGTCGATTTTCAAATGACGGACGGAGTGGCAGCAAAGAGACTAATTTAGTAACAATTTAAATTCAACCTAAAGTGCTCCTACTGTATTTGGTAGGGAAATAAAATGACGGCGAGCGACTCAAAGCGCGGTCGAGAGGCGCGCGGCAACCTCATACAGTCGTGTTGAGGTTGAATTTAAATTGTTACTAAATTAGTCTCTTCGCTGCCACTCCGCCCGTCGGCGCTGACCCTTATATACTCTCTAGCGAGCTCGGGAGCGGGGATTAGTATATGTAATAATAATATAACCTACCTTTGTCCATCTGGAATAAAGTACCTTTCAAATAGTGAAATAATTTTTCAATTAGGTGCAGTGGTTCTGGAGATTATCCTGCACATATAAACAAACATACAAAATCTGCACTCTCTTTATTATTCTACTTTTATGTTATAAACTAGCTGGTGCCCGCGGCTTCACCCGCATTACAAGTAAGGGATGTGTAGCGCCTGACTAAATATGTAAAGCAATGTAACGCCCGACATCTTTGCTGTTATAAAATTTTCAGGGGTTGTATTTTTAGTAGATAGCTGGTGCCCGCGACTTTTATACTAAAACCTTCCTCTTGGATCACTCAATCTATTAAAAAAACTAGAATACTTCTTATCCTGGAAAAATGTTAGGTTCCTGAGGGATCGTCTAAAAATTTGGGCGCCACTGTCGTCACAGCGATAAATATGTCAGATATTTTTAATTTTCATCGCCGACGAAGTCGCGGGCACCAACTAGTATTAGAATAAATTACAATGTATTATGTATTTATTTTTTAGCCGAACCCAGCGGTCTAGTTGAGAACGCAAAGTGGAAGGCGTGGTCTGGTCGCAAGGGCATTTCCAAGGACGATGCCAAGAAACAGTACATCGATCTCGCTAAACAACTTCAATCAAAATATGCTTAAGCTTAATCATTAGTTTTTAAGTTATTTATTAATTACGTCCATTTTCATAATTATGTATCAATAAATAATAACTAAAAAAGTTTTTTATTTATCATTTTTATATTACCTATATATCTATATACTTTAATAAAACTGTACTGGACAGGAGCCCTGTAACATTTGAGGCCTGGCTGTTGTCGACGATTGGTCGAGGAGGAGAGGGGTGTAAATTCCAAAACGAAAGCTTTGTACTATTACTGGTCTTTATTATGCGTTAGCACGAAGAAGACTGATTTTACACAGAAAAGCGCCTATTTAACATTAAAAAGTTACTTATACAACTAGTGGCGGCCGTGCCATGAGCGAAAAGAGCTTGCGCCGATAGCGCGCAAGCATGACACGACCTCCCTAAATAATATGTCTATCTCTTTCTATTGTCTCTCACTATTTATTTTATTTCTTAATACTAACACGATTCACTAGTTCAGTCATTTCACTTTTTAATTACTATATTTATTTTCGAACACTATTTTACAATTTTAAACTATTGGCTGTCCCGAACAAAAACTTTTTAACAAAAAATTAAACTGCCGAAAAAACTGAAAAGCAAAAAAATAATTTTATTTATTTATAATAACTAAGTTCTTAAACTAATCTAAGTAAGTATACCTAAGTAATTTCGAGTCGCCGCTGTCCATCACTATTTTAAGTAATTAATTACTCGTAATTTGCTTGTTTGGCGCCGACTCAAAATTACTTAGGTATACTTACATTAGTGTAAGAACTTAGTTATTATTAGGTTAAATAAAATTATTTTTTGCTTTTCAGTTTTTTCGGTGCTTGAATTTTTTTTAAAAAGTTTTATTTTATAATTTTTTGTAGCTATCTACTATGTACTACATGCTTAATTTTTGATTACTTTTTTAAAATTGTAATACTCAACTCATTAAAATCTGTAAGTAAACAAAAAATCACCCCTATTTTAAGAATTTTTTTCCAAATTTATATGGGACCAGCTTCGACGTATACCCTATCCATTAAAGAAAGAATTATCAAAATCGGACTACTCTGTAAAAAGTTATGCGTGATCATACATTTTTTTTTTCTGATTTCAATCGTGCAATCAGTCCCCAGGACTATAAGCGGATCCGTTGGGGGAGACGGATAGACCTTTCTTTTAGAGAGAGTGGGCCAGCGCCCAATCATCTCTATCATAATACATGCTGTCTCTTCAGCCTGTTTATTTGTTTTGTGGTGTCCAGCAGCTGAGTGGCTAGATTATTGGGATGCCTGCGCAGGCACTCGACGTGCCGCTTTCTGTATCTTGCGAGTTCATCTGAGACAGTAGGAATGTTCAGGTATTGATGGATTTCATCGTTCTTGGAAACCACGGAGCTTCAGTGATGGTACGCAAAATGCAGTTTTGAGTTCGCTGAAGACTGAGGAGGTTGCTTTTACTAACGACTCCCCATATCTGTAGGCCATATGTCCATATGGGCCTCAACACCGCTACATATATCAGGAGTTTGTTGTCGACCGATAATGTTGAGTTCCGTCCCATAAGCCAAAGCATGCTTTTGAATTTGGTCATCATCTGATCTCTTTTAGTTTTGATATGTACTTGCCAAGTAAGTCTGCGGTCCAGATGAAATCCCAAGTACTTTACGTTGTCACAGTGAGGCAAGACTTCACTGCCCAGCTGCACCGGGGGACAATCGCCTTTTCTGAGTGTGAAAGTAATATGATGTGATTTATGAGGGCTAGCACGAATCCGCCACTTTTTAAGCCAAAGTGGCATCCAGCTGACTACAATTTGTCACTGGCAGCTTTAGGGCTCTTATCACTTGCTAAGAACGCCACATCGTCCGCATATGTTGCAATAGTTACGTCCTTGGTATTTGGTAGGTCTGATGTAAATATATTATAAAGAACTGCCCCAAGCACAGAACCTTGCGGCACACCAGCTTCAATTTTGTGCAGAAAAGAATGAGCCTCACCCTGCTTCACCCGAAAAAGTCGGTCCCTCAAGTAAGATCTGATTACAAGAAACACAGGATGAGGTAAACTTTTAATCTTAAACAAAATACCCCAGTGCCACATGCGGTCGAATGCCTGTTGAACATCAAGGAAAGCGGCCGAGCAAAACTGTTTGCTTTCGAGGCTTTGTCTAAGCTGCCTCATAAACTATGAGTCTGCTCTATGGTGGAGTGAGATTTCCTAAAGCCAAACTGATGCAGAGGAATAACAGGACACTCATTCATAGCAGAGTTCAAACGTGTTAAAAATATTTTTTCCCATAGCTTCGACAACACTGGAGTCAGACTGATAGGGCCTATATGACGATGCTTCGTGAACTGGTTTACCGCTCTTGTGAATCATTATCTTCTAGGCATAAGCTAGACTGTTATTGATAAGCTTAATCATGGCTGACGGTTGAGATTGGCTCTTAGTCACACTGGCATATGATCTCGACTCTTTTTTATTAGGAAATACTAGCTCCTTCGTACTGCTGTGTTTTTCCAATATTTTAAGTATTCTGTAAGATGCTAGAATGTTCCATTACTTTAGCTGTTGTCTGACTGATGGTTGGATAGCTATGTTTTTTATTTTGTATGTCGATCTGAGGACCCGAGGTATAATTTTTATTATCCATTATACGCCGACTATTTTTTGTTTTCCTTGCCTGTAGCTCCATATAAACTTGGCAACCTTTATAATTTGCAGGATGGTCACCTTCGCATAAGGCACATTTGGCTGGTGAGTTTCTGTCTTTTTTGGAGCAGTCTGATGTTTTATGAGCTTCTCCGCATTTAACGCATCTGAAAGGCCGCATGCAGTTATTTTTTGAGTGTCCATACTGCTGGCATCGTTTACATTGGACTGTGGTGTTTGATTTGCGAGCATCTTCTATTCTGATTTTCTGATGATATATAGGTATATTCGATCGTTTTTTACAGCTTTTTGTTAACGTTGGGTTCCAGGTTGACGAAAAAGGTGGATGTTGGGTGTCTGTTTGGTCTATATTTGGAGTTAATAATTTCACCTCGAACCGAATTCCCTGTTTTTTCAATCTCCTCAGTTATGTATTCATGAGGTATAGTGTGATGCAGGTTCTTTATCACAATGCGGTATGGCTTAGTGCCTTTGCGGGAGGAAAGTATGACCTATCAAATTTTTCTCTTATCAGATCGATTACTTTTTTATATGTGGACATAATAATAGTAATTTTCAATCAGACGAGCAAGTAATAAATAAAGACAAGCCCAAACGAATTGTTTGACGTTTGCAAATTTGACATCCTATCTCATTTTTGACATATGTCAAAATTTGACAGTTAAATTGTCATTACTTATTCGTATTCTTTTTTGTATATTTTTAAAATATCGTCTTATTATTATATTAACTTATTGTTAATTAATTCCATTATCAAACGGGACTATACGTGTTGTGACGAAGCGATAACCCACTACTCACTACATAGCGACCGGCGGCTCATTCAACGATCAAGAAAATCAAGTTGCAAAGCAAGTTTCATTTGATTGAATTCAGTTCCTAACGAGAATTCGTCTTGGGTGGTTGTTGCCTTTTATAATTGAAAAAGTTAGTGACAATTTTTTATTAGATTCACATACATACGTTTTATGTTAATAATTTCATCCAGTGATTGCCATTGTTTTATAGTTATCTGAATAAAAAAAATCTTAAATTTATTTATTTATTTAACCTCCACGCACGTCATTGATCAGTTTGTGGTTTCACCGGTTGCTACTTGCTTATTAAATATTAATTTGTGTTTAATTATTTTTAGGTACTGTGCTGAATCATCATGTCTCTGCAGGAGGTAAGTTTTTTTTAATCCTAATTTTATTAGAATTGAGTCCTTGACAACCTATTTTCAAAGTCAAACTCAAGTGTTCTCTTTTTAAATACTTAACTAATAAATACGTGAATAGGAATCTTAATTATGACAATAATCAAAACAATTGGTGTCGTAAATCAATTATTGTCAATAAAAAGTGTTAATAGAAAGTTCAGCTAATAGCATACATGCTTCGTTACTCATTCAGAGGCTCAGTAATTATTGTGAGAATATGTAGGGTAATTAACTGATTTTCACTGCTAATTCTCTGAAATTATTACACCAATAATAATAAAAAAAATTACATTTTTTAATGAATTTCTTTGGGTCAACTTTGGATATGAACTTATGGAAGTTAGCTCTGGTCTGGATTTGTAAAGTAGTGCCAGGGCACACTGGGCAGCTCATTTGGTGGCAGTAGCCATTCGTGAAACAATAGTGAAGGTCACAGTGAACAGTATGTGTGCTGTGATTGAGTAAGGGATGGCACAGCCCATTTCCCCGACCTTCCTAAATCCTTCATCTTCAATCCCATTAGGGTCAGCAGAGCACTTGCAGCATCTGTTGAGTTGCTTGTTTTAAAGGTGATGGTAGCCACCTACCATCAAGTGTGTCGTCAGCTTGTCTGTCAATTTCAATATAAAATAAATTTGAAATCTAATCATTATCATCTCAACCGTAGGACGTCCACTAAGTACCTGGTTTAATTGTCAATAAAAAAACTAATTAACAATTAAAAAATATTTCACAGATGTTATCTTACTTATTTTAGAATTTCGATAATGCTGCCGCCAATGTGAAGAAACTGAAGTCATTGCCCAGCGATAGTGACCTTCTGGAGCTCTATGGTCTCTTCAAACAAGCCACAGTTGGCGATGCTGATCCAGCAAGTAAGCAATTTGTTAAGCCTATCAATATCAATTGAGAATTATTGTTTACTAGTGTTTTTGCCCGTGACTTCATCCGCGTCCGATCGATTTTTCATAACAATTTTTTCCTGAAAGTACTAACATAAGAAATATTGACTCACTTATGATGTGTTTAGTAACAACATATTTCATAAGATTTAATATTACCTTTAAGTGACTAATGTACCTTTTAGAATAGGTATTACTTTTGTGTGCTGTTAATTTGGTCATGGAAAACCCAATCTGAAACTGATTGTGTCATAATCTGTCCATAGATCTGTCTTAATGGTGATCTTTGCGGTTTTACCTGAGTTATAGTTTACTAAGGATCCACCAGTCCACTGTGATTTTGAAAAATCTTTGTTAATCCAGTCAATAGGATAAATTATATTTTTTGAATATGTATCACATAAAAGAGTGAGATTAACAAGTGATGAGCTCCATCACTTGTTAAGCAAAAAGTGTACACCATTCACATTTTTGTCAATCTAATTCATTATATATTTATTAAAAAAAAACTTATTACTTACCTATTTTTTCTGTAACAAAAACAAGTGATTAATTATTTTAAACAAGTGTGACATAATTACATTTTTATCCATAAGTACCTAGTGTTCAATTAGTTGATGTATCAAACACTCCAATGATAAAATCTAGTTAATTCCGTGAAAATTCCACAATTAAACATAATTCTTGTGTTATCTTCATTAATTAACAAGTCCTATCATAAAAAAAAAAACAGATAAGCAGGTGGCAAATGTCATACAAAATTGATTCGTGTAATAAAGGTCATTCATGTCAATTTAGAAATAATGTTTTCGAAAGACCACCATGTAAAATAGCATGTGTGCTGTTGTGTTTCCTTATACTCTTATACTTTATGACTATGGCTCTTTTATGGTTATTCTATGGCATTTTAGCCACCTGCTACCATTAAGTGGTCTGTCAGCTTGCCTGTCACAACTATTACATAAAAATATATATGTCAATAGATGGAGCTTAGATATTTTATTTATTTCATAACCAACACAGTCGATATGTATTGGAATAAAGAATTATTGGCTAAATTGGCCCTACGATCTGTATACTAATCGACCTTGACTTAATCTATTAGAATTCCGCTTGAGGGCTTACTTTATGTTTTCGGTGTCGAGAAATCCGAAAATCGTGATCGCCCCTTCGAAATCCGCATCAAAGTGGCCCAAAATTGGGAAAAATTGCAACTAAAATTGTTTTTTCGCGAATATCTCGAAAAATATTGCGAATTTCAAAACGCGGTTTGCGCAATTCGAAAGAGCGGAAAAAAAGGCAAAAAAAAAATGTTTGTGAACCACCTACCTAGCTGTAGTCTTTTGGCCACAAATTGAGGTCAAAACTTTGGCCACGTTTCAAATTCCGTAATTCCGTAAAGAGAATAGCAAATATATTTTAATTTTAGTTTTTAGAAGTTGTTTGTAACTCCTTTACTTTGAAATCTGGGCACTTCCTAAGGTGGAAACCTAAAAATTGGTCGTTTAGCTAGCTCACAATTTCCCAAAAAGCCTACTCAGAGGGGTATTTTTTTCGAGTATTTCGACCTACCGTGTGAGAAAAAAAAATGTTATAACAAAATAAAAAATACCACGTTAAGGGCAATGGATTTTTTTTTCAAATCGACCTAATATTTCTCCCGTTAAGTCAAAATTGGTGAAATTGGCCATTTTAGGGGGTGGGAGGGAGAGGGGTTAGAGGTGACTAATTCGGCGGTAGTTCTTTGGGTAGGTGCGGATGTTCTGAATAAAACCCATTTTTTTTTAATACCTCAATTTTTCAGGAAATGAGAGCATTTTTTGTCGGGAAAAGTGTAGTTGGCATGATGTTATAGTACTCATTTTGCGCGAAAACTATCACAGATAGATGGGTGGTCAATATAACCTTTTTTTTTTTGGCTTTTTCCGCTCTTTCGAATTTTCGAAAACCGCATTTTTGAATTTTTGAAATTCGCAATAGTTTTCGAGATATTCGCGAAAAACCAATTTTGGGTGCAATTTTTCCCAATTTTGGGCGACTTTGATGCGGATTTCGAGGGGCGATCACAATTTTCGGATTTCTCGACCCCGAAAACATAAAGTAAGCCCTCAAGCGGAATCCTAATAGATTAAGTCAAGGTGAATCCGTAGGGGCCACGGACTAAGGATATTAATTAACCTGATTTTTTCTGTGACAAAGCCCTAGTGGCTCCATCTGTTGACGGGGCGAACATACAATATCATCCATACTAATATAAATGTAATTCTGTCTGTATGTCCGTTACCTTTTCACGCCTTAACTACTCAACCGATCATCATGAAATTTTGCATACACATTGTAAGAAATACACAGAAAACATAAGGTACCTTTCATCCAGAAAAAAGTACTGTAGCCGAGGTATAATTTAAAAGTATAGGTAAATCCAACACCTTACAAAAGTATAATAGCAATAAAGATGTCAGGCAACGCGGACGAAGTCGCGAGCACCATCTAGTTATCTAGTATATCGAGGGCTGGCAGAACAGAATAAGTGCAAAATGTAACGAAAATTAGATACATAACATACTTATTATTTTCTGCTTTTTTTATCTAACAAAACAGTATGAGGTAACTGAATTAGCTTTTATTATAGCTTTATGGTTTATTATGGTTTATTATTTCACCGTTTTACTATGAGCCGTCAAACTTTTAAATGCTTTTTCTCATTTTGACATTTTGTGTAGTTTACCCGTTTCTGCCAGAATACCCTTGATATATATCTCATAATCTTTATATTATTATATAAAGATTATGAGATATATATCAAGGGTATTCTACAAAACTAAGTGTCACGTTGTGTCTCCGGGATGAACTCCAACTACTGAACCAATTTTGATAAAATTTCGTAATTTGGTCCAACTTAAAAGATAGGATAGTTTTTATTTTGAACCCGTGCGAAGTCGAGAGCTTCGCCACTAGTTCTTAAATATGAAATAATGCTTTCTTTTTACAGATAAACCTGGCATGTTCGATTTAAAGGGAAAAGCGAAATTCGAAGCCTGGTCGGGCAGGAAGGGCATGTCAAAGGAAGACGCCCAAAAGGCATATATCGCTAAGGTCGAAAGTCTCATCGCGTCCATCGGCTTACAATAAATCCTATACTTCTGCACAACTGAATCTAAGTTATACTCAAGGCCAACAAAGTTGTAAAAATTAAAATCATATTCGGTTAAATAAATATCTTTACTCTTTAAATTATTTTCTAAAAAAAGAAAACGATGTAAAAAACAAAAGACTTGAAACAGTTTTGTATTTTACTTCCATACTATGATAAACCGTCTCCATAGATTTATATTTACATTTGGTACTGGTAATATTAAGTTTTTGCAAGGTGTTTGACATCACAATAATTTAAGTCTGTTTATTTATTAAGTTAAAATGCATTTTATTGTTAACTATGTTTTTATACAATAAAAAACCAGTGTGGAACTGATTTATCGTTTTTTTGTTTATATATCAATACTAATAATAAATCTATAAGTGTACTTATGTATGTATGTATGTTCCTCCATAACTCTTAAACGAATTAACTGATTTTCATGAAACTTGGTAGATAAACATTTAGACGTACACGACACAGGATAGGCTACTTTCTTCTTTTTCAACGCGGACGAAGTCGCAGGTACCAGCTAGTAAATAAATAAATATCTTCACACATTCCACACAGCACCATCTAGTTCCACAGTAAGTATCTAATGCCTGTATTATGGATACCAGACAGTTGATATTACTACATAGATTACTTTTTTTTGTAAATACATACGGGGGCGTTCAAGTGTTACATAACGCAATTTTTGAAGAGTTTTGACCCATGTAACGCGCTGTAACGTTTTTCTGTACCCTCGCTAAACGTTACGTTTTACCAAGAGACCATTTTTACCAACGAAAAGGGTTACCAACTTAGGAGAACTTGGGGATTCCCCTCCCGCCCTTGTAACGCATCGTAACGTTTTACAAGAACCCCCCCCCCCCTCGCAAATTGCATTACGTAACACTTGAACGTCCCCTACATAATAATTATAAATACAAACATCCATGACTCAGGTACAAAGGTAAATGTTAACACATAAACATTTGCCCCTAGCGGGATTCGAACCTGCGACCGTTTCGTTAACAGCTAGGGTTATTAATCACTAGACCAAACGATATTCTAGCTATGCTATTCTAGTTGGTGCCCGTGACTTCGTCCGCATTTGAAAAAAAAAAATGTGTAAGTAATAATAATATAACGCCTGACATCTTTATGTCTGTGACGACGGTGGCGCATCCACAGCGACTGTGGCAGCCATTTTTTACTGTTTTTACCGTCAAATCCCGCTCAAACTACATCGAAAATTGCATTCATATCTGTTTCAAAAGCGCCCTCTGTTATTAAACTGTTGAAATGTTTACTACTGTAGCCCATTCTCCTGTCACCTATCTACTTATCTAACAGATGGCGCTACTATTTAAAAGTGAATTCCTATATTACCAAAAAACATATACGGTCGAATTGAGAACCTGCTCCGTTTTTTTCCTCGGTTAAAAAGTAGTAAAATACTAAATATTATGTTAATATGTTCTAGTTTGGGACATCTTCTAGTATTAATTTCCCAATGCCTCTAAAAATGTTTTTGTGTTTCAAAGACAGCGCTCAAGATCACACAAAAATCCGCAGTTCCGACGGATTTGTGGATAGGTAACATTTTGGGAGTAGACATTTTGATACAATGTGAACATTTTGCTAAAGTGGATATTTTGATACAGCGGACCCAACGCCACTGAGCCGGATACAATACAAGATGGACAGATAGTTGAACGGATTTGGATGTTTGGCACATATATAATTATATATTACCTTTTTATTAACTGAATTAACATAATATATTATGATACCTTTTATCCTTTCCGATGGAAAACTTAAAAAGTTCAGGTGGCGGCACTTCCGTTCTCAAAGCGATAGGTAAATTTTTCAACGCTGACAAAGTCGCGGCCACCAGCTATCAATACTAATAGCAAAACTGTAAGGGTTGGTCATGGAGTAAGTTACTTTGTTTTAAGAGATATCGTGTTTATAGGCTCTATACATGATACTGAAACTAAATTGACCATTTTTAGAATTTTTTTCTGTAAGTATGTATGTTCCTCCATAACTCTTAAACGAATAAACTGATTTTCATGAAACTTGGTAGATAAACATATAGACGTACAGGACAGAGAATAGGCTACTTTTTTCTTTTTCAACGGGGACGAAGTCGCGGGCGCCAGCTATTTAAAAATAAAAAAGCTTAGTAAGTAAATACATGTTTATTAATACAAAATATACACAAAATGAAACTAATTTAAGTAGCCAATAACACCGCACGCAACAGCCGGTCCGGAGGTGCCGGTCAAGGCGCTGTCTTCGGTTCCGGCTCGCCCGTAATCGTCTTCGCCCTTCGTAATAGCTAGAGATCTGCCTACAATGGAGCGCGGCCCAGCCAACGAGATTAGATGATCGACAATTTTGACGGCAACAGTTTCGCCGTCTTCCGCCTTGACATTGCCAAGGTCGCCGACATGTCGGACGTGGTCGCGTGGTCCGCCGTGACGACCCTGCAATGTCATTTAATGCGATACATCCGAAACAACTTAAAATTTATTAATAAGTCCCACCCAACGTGGTACCAACCACGCGTTATTGTCTATGCGCTATAATTGTCCACAGAATAAAGAATATAGCAGAAGAAGCGTTCAATCAAATTTACTCGAGTCGAAAGACTGCCTCATTTGCGATAACAATTTGTGTCAAAGAAGGTAAAGAAAAGAAATACTAATGGACGAAATACACGCTCAGTCCATCGCGTCAAATTGACTGACTTGAAGCCAAAATTTGATCGTGAATGGTAAAAACTGATGGCTTGATGTCAAACACTGTATTTCAAATCGCGCCGTTTCGTCACGTCAGTTTGCTGTCACGCCAAATGATTGATCGTGTATTTCGTCCATTAGATTAGTGGGTATTTATACTATTCGTATAACTACAAAATGTTTTAAGGCGTTTTAAGGAAAGGGCATAAAAACAAAAAATATCACCGCTTGTATGTGATCAGATGCTTTTCATGAGATATTTACGAATTTTAAGGGATTTCCTCCCCCCACAGCATTAATCCCCATAGAAGCACATTTTATGATATATTTTTTATGATAAACGTCGGTATGCAGGCTGACGGAATATTTTATAGCCTTTCGGTCTCCTGAGCATGTCCTAAAACTCCGGAAACAAAGATATCATCTAACTAGTGCGTGACTACCCTAATCCATTCGCCGAAACGACATTTCTATGATTTTGCAGTAGTTTCTGTATGAGACGGTGACGGCCCAGTTAATAACTTATATAAAATTTTAGACCACAAAAGCAGTATGCCCCATTATATAAATGTATACTTACATAATATGCAATGAAGTGTGGACCAATGTCTTGACAGTTGTCCTTAATGGCGCCCGTCTGGTGAACATGGACACCGTGTAATCCACCTGGAAGTCCCGTGATGTTGCCCTCAATAGTGACTGGGCCATTGGGAACGATCTGTGTGAACACCAGTTCACCAGTCACCCCTGAATCTTCGTCGGGAATCAGATTGACCACAGCTTGGAGTCCTGGCAGCGATCTTGGAGCCTATGGCGTAATAATACAATATGATAACTTCGACACAGCCTCTTTTGCTTATAGCTTAGTGTACGCGACTTCGTCTGTGTTGAAAAAGAATATTTCATTTCTAATTCAAATTTTAATTGTCGAAAAACTTAATTGAAGTTTGTAAAATTTGTGATGATATGATATATGAAATTTATTTTTATCGAATTAGCGTTTTAAATTATAGGTCTGTGTGCAAAAATACAAATGAAACAATCTAAACGGTCATGATTTTAGCTACAGGACGTCTAGATACTGCTAGACATAGGCTAGCATATTGGCCTCCCCAATAACTGTTCAATAGAAACGGTATTTATTACTCAAAATAAATAAAATTATATATGAAGTATCTTGGAACATATAATTCGGATAACACGTCATGTAATTACCTAAAATATTTACAAGGAGGAACTATGGTTAGATTTTTTTGTATTTTTTACTTTATCTGTTTATAAAGTAGTTTTAACATATTTATAAATTAGTAGGTTGTAGTCTATATTTATGTAACGTTAAATACTTCCTGTAATAAATACTGACTTTTTATAAGAATTTATAAATGAATCCATAAGATATAATAGTCTTTTTTCGTCACAATACTTAAATAAGTAACTTAAGCAGTCGTGATTTTACAATTAAGTAAGCTACAAATTTTCAATAATGTAAACCAAGTTCTTATTGACAAACGAAATACATACATTATTATACGAGTAAATGGGAAAGTGAGTTGGTTTGTTTGTTTATTACAACAACGCTTTCAGTCCCAATACTAATAATAAATCTGTAAGGGTTGGTCATGGAGTAAGTTACTTTGTTTTCAGTGATATCGTGTTTATAGGCTCTATACATGATACTGAAACTCAATTGACCATTTTTAGAATTTTTTTCTGTATGTATGTATGTTCCTCCATAACTCTTAAACGAATCAACTGATTTTCATGAAACTTGGTAGATAAACATTTAGACGTACTGGACACAGGATAGGCTACTTTTTTCTTTTTCAACGCGGACGAAGTCGCGGGCGCCAGCTAGTATATAAATAAAAACCGATCATCATGAAATTTTGCATACTTACTAACATATGCATTATATTATTATGCGTATGCGCATAAGTTAGTACATAAATAAAATTAAGTATAACATACATGATTATGTACCGTGACTACAAACTTAATGTATCCTACACCAACTTCCCATCTACCATTCCTTATGACATCATGATATGATAGTGATCGCATGTAGTACAAAGTAATATAAATAAACAAACAATTCGTGTAAACTTATTCAAGTTAAAAGTTAGCAGAAAAGTTGTTTCAATAAGTTATGTACCTACAGTTAAGAATAAGTATGATCTATTCTTTTTCTATTGATCAAAAACGTAAACAAATATAGCGTCGCCATGGTCACTGGACTGTTTTAAAGATGGGATTTGTACATTAGGCATTATCAAAGAGAGGTGACTCAGTGATTAACTCATTTAGAATTTGTTCGTATTGTTTGTTAAGTTCTGTATCGTGAATTGTTTGTTTACCTTTTTGATCAATGAAAAAAGAATACATATAGGTATATTCGGGGCATACCTTATGTTTATGCACCTATGTATCTAATCTACTAAACACGAAGTGTGAAATCATTGTAAATGAAATAAAACATAAAAAAACAATATCATTTTACTAAAATTGGTAGACAAAGCTTGTAGTCAGCTATTATATTTTGTAATTTTTGTCCACAGTATGTATTTGATATTACAATATTATTAGATAATTCATATACAATATTCTCGATTTTTGAAGATGAATTGGGTTTTTACAAATTTTTAGTAATGTCTCCCATCATATATTTAAAATATTTTTAGATTTTATTGAATTCCTTTTCTTTTTTTAAATTTTAAAATATAAATATTTTTATACAATATTTTGTATGTATAAAATATGCCCATCGTAAATTAAATAAAAACTGATTACCTCTTGCGCTCCATTTTCTTTTAAAATACACTTTCTTAGTATAAATTAAAACAATTCATTTTTTTACTCTTCAAATAATAAAACTAATTAACAATTTAATTTAATAAAATTAATTAACAAATCTTTCATTGGTTTTACAGAATAGTAATTTTGATACAATTTAATTTATATTAGATATATTTTTTATTCAAAACTAGAGAAATATTTAAGTATAATTTTCTTTACGTAAATAAAAACGATTTAACTCGTCTGTAACTTTGTAGCTTTATTGGCGAGTTACCTAGTGTTCATAATCGGCAATTAAGCAATAGGTATAGGTAAAATAAAAAAATGGTCCCGATGACAGGATGTCGCGAGGTGTTGCGTGTAAATAATTATGTAGTGTACTCTGTGTGAGCCAATATGCAAGGTGTCAAGGATCAATGTTTTGCTGTTTGAGTGGCAAATGTGACCATCATAGCCAAGTCCACGTTTACAGTTTTTTTTTTAATGTTAAGAATGGGTATAAAGCATACAAAATTTGTAATTTCACCCGCGTGGCCCCTTGGACATGACAGTGACACAAAATACGTACAACTACGCACAACATGCGACGGAAGATAGCGCATCTCGCTCAGTAAACATGTTATAAGTGCCAAAAGTATTAAATATTAATTATTCGTAAACTACAATGTCCAATGAAAAATTGTTACATACAGCCTTAGATAATATGTGAAGTGAAATTACGTGTGTCATTGTGTGTCATTTTTAAAATAAAACTAAAATCGATGGAAACGAGAGCTCACTTGGTGATTTTTTTCTATCGAGAAAATTCCATTATATTTTGTTTTCTGTTACAGTCGTCACTTTCATTTATAATGTATTTATCTATTTAAAAAAATTAATTAAATTAGACTTTGTTTACTTAGATAAAATTCAAATCTAGGATTGGCTATTTCTCTTTATACCCGCTCTTAAGGCGATACTAAGAGCCAAAACGGGATATTCAGAGGCTAACTCCTCTTTCATAAATCAACATAAATTTCCGAAAAAAATATATGTTTTTTATTGATATTTTATCTATATAAGGTACAAATAATACTGGTCAAACTGTTTAACTATTATGTGAAAAAAAAATCTAAATGGAAGTCGTTTTTGGCTGAAAACTTGTATCTTCTTTTAAACGACAAGGAATATTTACATAATTCTTTTTTTTAAATTTTGGTATGGATTAGACCTATATATTGTAAAATTAATGACCTAATATAATAGTTTTTCAAGTCATTATCCATATTTATCTTATTTTACCTAAACAAAGATTTAGCGGGTCCGTGCGCGGGCGACGGGCGGCAGTGTAGCGCTGAACGTCGTACGGGGAGGTTGTGCGTCTCGTCGCAGCGCCGGTTTCGAATAGTTTTTATCATTGAGCAGGTCATAAACAGATACGACACTGTTTTGAAGTGAAGTTAATAGTTTGTTGTGCAGACATTTTTAATAATTTGGACAGCTATATTATAATATTGTACATATTTTTATATTGTAAATCAATATTTACATATATACAATATAAACAAATTTACGTTTTAAATAAAATCTTTATAAAATTATTTGTAAATGGATTTCCTCACCATAAAAACTATATTTTTACAAAACTTACACATTCCTAACGAATTTAGTCTTCAAATACCTTAAAAGCTTTCCAAATGATTCTAAAGATTTCCCCACAACACACATAGTTTTTCAGGTCTAAGTCACAATAGATCGTGGAATAGGCCTACCGGGGAAACCACGTAAAAAAACGCGCTAAATACACACTACCTCACTGGTGGCGTGGAAACAAGTGCATATTATGAATATGGATGAACAAAAACTTTGTAAGCAAAGATCACAATAAATGAATTTCAATTTCTAATTTGTGTTTTCATATTTAGTATTAAAATAAGCTTTTTTGATAAATTTATTACATACCTATATATTTTTTATATTTTACGCTATATCCCCGCTGATTAAGAACCGATTTTAATCATTTATTTTGTTAAAATGTTAATCTCGACAACTCCCTTAAAAAGAACTCCCTGAGAATTATTCAATTTTACTTCTAATTTTTAATATCCAATATAAAATTAACATGGAATCCATAATTATGTTTTTTGATAAAACCGGTCATTACTATCTGCTAAATATGTCATAGTTGGTTTCAGTAAATATTAGCTGTCTATTTACACGCCATATGATATAAAACTAGAATTGTAAATAAAATATACTATTAAAATATATAAATAAATAAAAGTTAACCATTTTTTTGCTGACGCACCTCAAAAATGCTTTGTGAAGTTAGGCATAATATGTTCAATATCAAATGTTACCACTCTACTTTATTTAATCTTTGACTCGTTTCACGCGATCTCTAAGTACGGGTGGTGCGGGGGCTACATCTTAGCTCCGCCTACTCGCGCAAAATCCATCGGCTCTTAGAATCACCTTAAGGCCGGCAGACAGGCTCCACTTGATGTGGTGATGGCTTTTTTTTCATTAGAGATGGGTTTGCTCTTGGCCAACGACCAGCTGTGTAGAAAGGATGAGGTCTATGATGGAGCGAGTTCACCCAGAAGATACCTATCATAACATAACAAAACGGCTACTGTCACCTATGCGCTCCCGATTACAGTAGGTTTAAGGATAGGGAAATGGGTTCAGGCATCTCTTACTCACTCACCGAAACAGAAACAGCACATGTGCTGTTATTTCACGGTGGTCCTGTAAGGGGAAAAACACGTTCACAAATATCAGGCTCGTACAAGAGATATATCAAATTATTTATTCTTCAATAGAATAGACTAATGGCGGTCTTTCTTTTATAAGTATTAGGTAACGTTTAAAATAACTAAGTATTGTTATTTTTCATGTATAAATGTTAATTAAAAATTAACTTACCGATGCCAAGTCTATTTGTTTTTGTGTTCGGTCTCCAGAGACACTAAACAGTGGTCTGTTGAAATCCTGAAACAAAAAAAATTATATGACAAAATTAACAAAATGTTAATATTGAAATTGCTAACTACTTATGTTACATCAATACTTATAATAAATCTGTAAGGGTTGGCCATGGAGTAAGTTACTTTGTTTTCAGAGATATCGTGTTTATAGGCTCTATACATGATACTCAAACTAAATTGACCATTTTTAGAATTTTTTTCTGTATGTAAGTATGTATGTATGTATGTATGTATGTATGTATGTATGTATGTATGTATGTATGTATGTATGTATGTATGTATGTATGTATGTATGTATGTATGTATGTATGTATGTATGTATGTATGTATGTATGTATGTATGTATGTATGTATGTATGTATGTATGTATGTATGTATGTATGTATGTATGTATGTATGTATGTATGTATGTATGTATGTATGTATGTATGTATGTATGTATGTATGTATGTATGTATGTATGTATGTATGTATGTATGTATGTATGTATGTATGTATGTATGTATGTATGTATGTATGTATGTATGTATGTATGTATGTATGTATGTATGTATGTATGTATGTATGTATGTATGTATGTATGTATGTATGTATGTATGTATGTATGTATGTATGTATGTATGTATGTATGTATGTATGTATGTATGTATGTATGTATGTATGTATGTATGTATGTATGTATGTATGTATGTATGTATGTATGTATGTATGTATGTATGTATGTATGTATGTATGTATGTATGTATGTATGTATGTATGTATGTATGTATGTATGTATGTATGTATGTATGTATGTATGTATGTATGTATGTATGTATGTATGTATGTATGTATGTATGTATGTATGTATGTATGTATGTATGTATGTATGTATGTATGTATGTATGTATGTATGTATGTATGTATGTATGTATGTATGTATGTATGTATGTATGTATGTATGTATGTATGTATGTATGTATGTATGTATGTATGTATGTATGTATGTATGTATGTATGTATGTATGTATGTATGTATGTATGTATGTATGTATGTATGTATGTATGTATGTATGTATGTATGTATGTATGTATGTATGTATGTATGTATGTATGTATGTATGTATGTATGTATGTATGTATGTATGTATGTATGTATGTATGTATGTATGTATGTATGTATGTATGTATGTATGTATGTATGTATGTATGTATGTATGTATGTATGTATGTATGTATGTATGTATGTATGTATGTATGTATGTATGTATGTATGTATGTATGTATGTATGTATGTATGTATGTATGTATGTATGTATGTATGTATGTATGTATGTATGTATGTATGTATGTATGTATGTATGTATGTATATAAGTATGTATGTTCTTCTATAACTCTTAAACGAATCAACTGATTTTCATAAAACTTGGTAGATAGACATTTAGGCGTACGGGACACAGGATAGGCTACTTTTTTTTTTCAACGCGGACGAAGTCGCGGGCACCAACTAGTTGCATATAAATATGTATTCGGAATATTCGGATGTTCAAAATCTGTTGTAAAAACCTTAAGTGATTCTTAATTGATCAAAGCTCGATAACATAAATTTGTAAAAATTATAAAACTACAATTTTAACAAAAACATTATTTTTTTATATTAATAATTCATTCGTGTTTTAGTTCATATGACAGTATGAAATTGATAATTATGTTTGAACATTGCGAATGCGTGGGCTTCGTTGGACACGGTTGGAAACACGATAGTTCAACAAACTGAATGCAACAAGAAAACGTAGCAAAAACTGTGCCTAACTATCTACTTAAAGCAAACAGCTCCAGATTATCTCTCTGTTTAAATAAATATTGTGAATAACGGATTCTTTTCAAACCCCAATTATAATCAACTTTAAGCTGGGTATTTTTTAGGTACATATTTACATAATATAATTTGAAGTCGCTTTCCTTTCCACGTCTGTCTATATAATATGGCCGCTAACACCTCCTAAACCATGCAATAGATTTTGATTCGGATTTCACTATAAATTAGATAATTTTTCATGAAATTTTATATATATAATGAAACCTAACCAATATTTTTCCTGGGCGAAGCCCGGAGTGATTTTATTTCATTAGGAAAAATAAACAATTACACCATATACACTTATAGTAAATTAATATAGAAAAAAGAGATACATAAATAAAGATAATAACAGTGCAATCAACAACATTTTGCACAAATTAGTAAAAAAATTTATACAAGGAGAAACTTTATACATATATATTTATATACAAAATACACCAAAAAAACAAAAACAAAGAAAAAACTAAACAATCTCATAAAACTAAAACATTATTCATTTAATAATATTAGCCAGTTGAAAATATCGATATGTGCAAATAAACAATTGTACTAGTTTAGAAATAAATTAAAGTTTTAGTAAATCTGTACTAATATTACAAAGGGGAAAGATTTGGTTGTTTGTTTGTTTGCATACTTTTTTGATATTTATTTTAAATATCAAAAAATAAATTATACTTAAGTAATTCATGAAGCACACGATACAGGCTTGCATGCCTAGTGTGTGTTTTCATAGCCAATTAACTGAAATATAATATGTTATTGTAAATAAATAAATAAATAAATTACAAAAAAACCCTAGAGGGATTCAATCCTGATTGGATAAACCAACACAATACACGAACAAGTGAAAAATGCTCTTATCTGACACCCCTCACTCACTGAAACACTGCTAAGTACGAGTACTGAGAGAGTATACTGTCGCCAAATGAAATGCCAGGCTTAAAGTTAGTAACGTTCTAGGTAATTGTAAATGTATAAAATTTACCCATAAAACGTGTATATTACACCAAAAATGGCCTTCTGGTAAACGAAGATTTAACCATTATCCCATCGTTTACTGTATTTCCAAAATACATTAGAAATTATAATAATTCCAATAAATCTTATTATAAATATATAATGAGGTCATCTATATTCATATGCATTTTAAAATAAAGTAGTTGTAAACCCCTTAGTGGACAGCAATTTTCTCTGCCTGTATTTTGATAAGCTTTTCACCAACGCGCTTTTCTTCTATTTGTTTTATCCTAGTTAATAAAGTGTCTTAGATTAAGTAAGCATTTTTCCTAACATAATATCTCAATTAAATTAATTAAATAAATAAACATAAAATATGAAAATATCACAACTTACATACAAATAGGGTTCCATGAATACTTCGTACACATTGCTCTGATAATCATCTATTGCTGGCAAAGTTTTAATGATCAAATTCCTCCCGTATCCCGGAATACCTTGAATAGTTTTACCGTTTAGTGCGGCCACGAGCCAAATGAATTGTCCGAAAAATATGTGAAGCCTTAGATTCATTTTTGTAAAATAAAAAAAAATACTACTAGCTCACAAACAAAAAGACAGATGCGTCCTGACTTCCCAAATGTTTTGCTATCAATGATTTCGTTGAGGACTTGAAACTGGTGGGTTGTAAAACTTTTTGCTGGTGTAATGAATACGTTAAGAGGTAAGCCTACGAGTGTGCACAGTGGCTTGTCATTACTTCTTCGTGAGACTCAACAACGCCAAGGCTCCGTAATTGAGAAGGCATGACGTAATGATAACTTAGACACGGCATTGTTTAGTATATTAAGTGGAAGTTGACTTCGTTGCCTCTTTAATGTAGGAAATATGCGAAACATCTACCGAGCACGAAGCGTTTATTAATTAAAAAATATTTATCCTTCATTACATATTATAAAACAGAGTCCTCCGTCGAGTCTGTCTATATGTCTGTCTGTTCGCGATAAGCTTAAAAACGACTACACCAATGGATAGAGTGGTTCTCGAGGAAGGTTTTAGTATATAATTTACAAAGTTACACGGGCGAAGTCACGGGCAGCAGCTAGTACCTATTATATAAAATTTAATTACAATTGGATAATCATAAAACATCTGAGTCATCAAATAAAAAATAATTAGGTCACATAATATGATATGATAATATGGCGGGGAAATGGGCTTTTTGACATTTTTCACTCGTGGAAGAAAAATAAAAAAAATCCAGGTCATCCAGGGTTAAGAAATAATAGGCATCTGTTTCAATGTAGGAAAAAATTGGCACCCTGGACGAAATTTTTGGGTACTGTACTGTGATCACAAATTTTCCAATTCTGCACTTATTTTTGTGTAATTCTAAATAACTGTGTGCTATTCTTTATTTCTGTTAATAACTTGCTGTACAATGGTAAGTGCACCGAGGAATTATTTCAAGTAATGCCTACCCCAAATTTTTACGACAGTTAGATATATATATTGTATACTGTGCGCCAAAGATTTAAATCGCTGTGCGCCATAGATGCGGAGTTCTATGTGGCGCTCCGAAAAGTGAAAACTTGAACAATTACGTGTTTATTTTTTGATAATTGTCAACAGAGGTGTCGGTTACAGTAACAGTGTCGCAAGTTTTATTTGAAATCACTGTGTTCTTTTATAATTGCCAACAGAGGTGTCGGTTACGGTAACAGTAACAGTGTCGCGAGTTCAATGGTTTTTCCCATCTCAAAAGTGCCCAACGCGCTTCAAGTTTTCACTTCAAAATTCCCTTCTAAGGTATTTCCACCTAGCTACAATATTGGTGTCCTAAAGCTAGACGTAACCTGACCTGGTATATCTTGTGTCCTTAGGCGACTGTAACCACCTACCACCAAGTGGACGGTCAGATTGCCTGCCACCCTTTATAATATTAAAAAAAAAAACATATTCCAGTCTGATATTTAGGCCTCCAGGCAGTCAAAAGCCTCAGGCTAAATTTGTTCAATAACAAATGAATGACGATTGTTTATATAATATTTTGTAAGATTACGTTGAGGAGGTAATAATTCATACATGTAATTATTTTTTATATTCTCACGAACTATTTAATTGGACGCAAAGTGTAAATACATGTAAAGTTTATATTAATAATTTATTTATTTCAAAAAACAAGGATCACATTATGTTAGTAAAAACTTAAGTATATGTTAGTATATTTACATATATTTACCACTACATACCACTAGTCGCACAGTGGTTCAAGTACTGACAGTCGAGCCACTCAGCAAAAGCGCTAGGGATAAAGTGTCTCTCCATTATTGGAGGTTGGATTTAAATTATATAGATACAAACTAGCTTTGCTCGCGACTACGTCTGCACCTTTTGATAAGGTGTTGAAATTTTATTCAATCTTTCTGCTCATATATTTTTGTCAGGCGTTGAAACTTTTATTTTTATTTTTAGACTAGCTGGCGCCCGCGACTTCGTCCGCGTTGAAAAAGAAAAAAGTAGCCTATCCTGTGTCCTGTACGTCTAAATGTTTATCTGCCAAGTTTCATAAAAATCAGTTAATTCGTTTAAGAGTTATGGAGGAACATACATAACATACATACAACATCTACACACAGATTTATTATTAGTATTGATTGATGATGATCATCAATGGGAAATAGTACTTTTTTAAAATTACCAATTTTTTTTTTTTTGTCTGTATCTTTTTTTTTAATGTTAAGGTCGACAGACAGGCTGACGGTCCACTTGATGGTAGGTGGCTACAGTCACCTATGACACAAGCAACGCCATAAGTGCTACAAGTGCGCTGCCGACCATAGAAGGATTAAGGGATAAGGAATAAGGGAGGGATGGGGTAATGGGCTCTGTTTGTTATCTGTTTGTTTGGGCTCATCTCCAAAACGGCTGGAAAGAAGCGTGGCTGGGTTCAGCTATCAAAAGTTATCAATCAATCAATCAATTAAACCAAGAGTTATCAAAATAGATGCAATATAAGATTGGTCCAATTCTATTTCATTTTAATGGCAACATTTGCTACATACCTAGTTTTTTTTTAGTATGACATGTGTCAGCGTACGTCTACTGACATAAACATCTTAATCTAAAAAGTATTCCAAGAATAAATTATAATTTTTTATCGTCATAATAAAAACATTTATTTATTAGGTATTATTAATTGATCCTGTGTAGCCGATCTTACCACAGGAGTCCACCAATGAAACATTGGTTGATCCTAAAGTATAAGAAGTTTTGTTTTTGTGAATAATTTTTTGTTGCATAGGTTTAAAATCAATTAGTAGTTGAAGTCGGCTTGTAACAAATGTATCGACATTTGAAGGTGAGAGATATATCTCACCTTCAGTTTTATTATATACATAATGCAATAAAATAAAATAATAATAATACTAAAACTGGTCAATAGCTACTAAAAAAGAAAGAGGAATTAGGTTCACAAGCAAATAACAAAAAACGAGCAAAAATATTGTTTGAAAAAGGTATTCAACCTAGATATATTTTTATCTAGGACTTGAACCTATTTATACAAAATTACGGAGTAAATATTAAATTGATCTGTAAAAACTGCCAAAAATAATTTGTCAGCTGACAACGTCTTCAGTCATTAAAATGTCAATTAAATAGTACAGCAAATACCTATTATGTATCCAAAAAAAAAAAAAACATATAAATAAATAATCTAATCGGGAAAACATCTTATTAAAATAACAGTTTCTTTGAATTGTCTATACTTGGTTATTTTTTTATTTTTATTTATTAATTTTTCTATAGTAAATATTTCTATACTTTTTCTAAATTTTTCTATAGTATGGTTCTCTTAAGTTTGTAACAAGAAAGACAATAAGTCGACATTAAAATGAATCGCGAGTTTGTGTACAATTTTCAAGATGACAGGCCCAGCGTTTGGTCCAGGGCTGGGAGTACATTGAACAGGTGGATCTGGGGCGCCTTCTGCTGCGGTCTTCCAGGAGTCCCCTGCTACTTCTGCACGTGTTGTCAGAAGTTTGACAATGGCGATTGTGAGAGGCAAAGAGTAAATCGTAAGAATCTGTTTTTTTTTAATTGAAACAGTATAAATTGCTGTAACTAAGTAATATTCTATTTAGTTTAAGTAAATAAGGTTGGATTTAAATCATATAGATACATACTAGCTTTTGCTTGCGATTACGTCTGCATCCCTTTTGATAAGGTGTTAAAATTTTATTCAATCTTTCTGCTCATATATTTTTGTCAGGCGTTGAATCTTTTACTTTTAGACTAGCTAGGCGCTCGCGACTTCGTCCGCGTTTTAAAAGAAAAAAGTAGCCTATCCTGCGTCCTGTACGTCTTAATGTTTATCTACCAAGTTTCATGAAAATCTGTAAGCGCCTCTTTCACCAACGTCAAGTAGGCTAAACTGTCACTTAGTCACCCGTCACCGGGAATAATTTAGCTGATATACCTACCTTTGTTTGTACAGTAAACATTAAATATAAAATAATTTAAAAAAAAATCGCCTATCGAATCATGCAGTAAACCGAGTGCATAATTCAATAAAACAAAAAATGATTTCTAAAAGTAACTAATCAACAATTTACTTGTAGTTGGTGAAAGAGGCGCTAAGAGTTATGGAGGAACATATATACACACATACAATATCTACACTTACAGATTTATTATTAGATAATGTATGCATTTTATATATCTACTAAGTGGTCTCCTACAGTCAGAACTGCATGTTCCTTCCAATTGTTCACTGCATATGTTTACGTAAACATTATTTCTCAGTACTTAGCCTGCGTGTAAATTTGTAAAAAAAAAAACTAGACACTTTACTATAAAAGTTTTAGAATATCTTTAAATCATTTGATGAATAGTAAAATAATTGAAAAGCTACATAGATATTAAAGTATCCATCATTTCAATTAAATTGAAGCCCCTGAACGAATTTTAAAGCAAAGAACCTTATTTACGAGAATGTTTTCATTATAAAACTTCTACATGTGTTTTAACTCGTAGAACCAATAAGTTAAATGTCATATTTCCTATTCTATATACTAATTGTTACCTATTCTCTCAACAAAATTAACAAGTAAAATGATCAAAATTATAATGCCACATGCATTTAGCTTGTGTTCAGGCGCTGTAATTTGTTCAGGCGCTGTAACTGGCACACTGCGGACGTGACCTTTTAGTTATTACTCGTATATACCATTTTTAAATAAATTATCCGGCGAAATCGCGTGCAACAGATAGTAAAGTTTATGTACTATATATACAGATATTATGACTGAACTTCTTTTAAACGGTGGGATCGATTTTGATGATTTTTTTGGCCTGAATATCTGCAAACCAGTTATCGGGTTTGGGCAGCAGACGTCTGCTGTGACCTCTAGTATCATATATACAAATCTAGTACCTACTTACATTGTTGTTTTTCATTTATTATTTTTGAAAAGTAACTGACATTTAACTATGTGATTGGATTGTCCAGAATCGACCGGCACATCAGAACGCATTGATCGTCCCCACCGTCCCAACGCACCACGTGGAAGGAAGCCCACACCAGAAGTTTTATCAGCCGTCCGGTGCGCGCTTTCTCAGCTGCAAGGCGAGCCTGCGCCCACGCTGCCCGTAGAAATACAAGTCATAAGGCAAATCCAACAACCAGGATGACGGCCATATTATACATACTTTTATTATATTTAATTCTTTTTTCAAGAAAACAAGTGTATACTACAAAGTGTAGCAGTAGGTTCCGTTTGATTCTCATTATAAAGTTTGTTCTCATTATAAACTAATTTACAAAACTAATCTCAAAACGGATTATATTGACAGCAAAAATATACAGTTCGTTGGAAGGCTCTTTCATAGCTGTTTTTTACGTAAAGGGCGACAGGCAGATCCTCTTGATGGTTGGTGGCTGATGTCTCTAACCATCAAGAGGCTCTTGATGCCTCTTGATGGGTTATTAGCATGACAAACGCCATGAAGGTTGCAATGGTACTGGATAAAGTATAATGAGGGATCGTTGACTAGCAATCCTTATACTCACTCACCGAAATACAACAGCACACATGCTGCTATTTCACGGTGGTCTTTAATGAATTCAGTTCATGGATGGACAAACAACCTGGCTGGTGGACCATCACCCTGTCTTAATCTGCTAACCTGGGCGTTTTGGTAACTTTCTTTGAAGTTATTTGTCATTTAAGAGCTTTTGAACGAGAAATATCTCGTTGTGGGAATATTCTGTAGCATAATTTTTCTTTATAAACTTATAGGTATATATATATACCTACTATTTATATAATTGTAAATAGATCCTAGAGGCGTAACTTTTATCAAATGTTTTTATTACCTATTAACTTTATTGTTCGATAAATTATAATATATTTTTTCAGATATAATCAATGAAGTGAAAATGTATATATTTTTAGTTTTATTGTATAATTTTATTTTAATAAATAATACTGTAATACCTGAATTTCTTTGAGTGCTACAACTTTTTGGAAATATTTTGGTTTTGGATATAGATCCAGTGGATTTTTTTAAAATTGTACGGAAAAGCGATTGACCTCAATCTCACCTGATGGTAAGTGAAGATGAGGTCGAAGATGGAATTCGCTTGTCCGTTTACAGCCTATTTACCCCGAGTTGTAAATGAGTCCCAAGTTGTAAATTTCAGGGAACACTGAAGAAGGGAGAGAATGGAGAACACCAGCACATCCAAATATTACTATAAAAATTACTGGATTTGATGCGCCTACTCGTGCAAATAATAATAGTTTTTGTTTTATCGAAATCGGGCCAGGATTTCCAAAGTTATAGCGTTGTAAAGTTTCACCGCTTTTAAAATTTTCGTTCATACGCGCGCTACTGCTATGACGTCACAACGCAACAGTCTCTGTCCGATTGCGAGTAATGCGGAGTGTTTACCTTCATAAAATTTGATTGTTGTGGTTTGCAGTTATTATTTTAAGTATTTGTGTTAGCGATTACTTTAAATATTATTGTTATTAAATAAACATAGCGATGGAAGAGAGTTTTGTAAAAGGACAGTCGGATAACCTACCAAATTGTCGACATTTTTATGGTTGCGCGATATCTTAGAATGGTGATTTTGTAGCCGCAGAATAGAGAGAAATAAAACTTAATAAGTAAATAACATAAAGTAAGTAAGATTTTCGATCAAGTTTTATTAAAGGTTTTTTAAAAACCTTTTTTCAATAAAAAATAATAAAAAGGATTTTTAAAGTTTTTTGTTTTATTAAAAGGTTTATTTTTGTCGGGTTTTAAATGGCAGGGGTGACAAATATTTTCTTAATTTCATTTTTGATTGATTTTTTTATTTGGTACAAAAAAAGTTCATTTCATCCTTCATAACAAATAAACTGAGTGATATGACTTGATCGTCATAAAACATCACTCAGATAAAAAGGGATGTATGCTTCATATTACTCCGACGCATCTGGAACGAACGAACGAATGAACAAACGAACGAATGAACGAACGAACGAACGAATGAATGAATGAATGAATAAAAGTACCAACGATAAAAATGGATGAATGAACGAACGAATGAAAGATAGAGTGAATGAAATGAATGAATAAATAAATGAATGAATGGATAATAAATATCTTCACACGTTCCACACAGCACCATCTAGTTCCACATAGCACAAGCAACTAATGCTTGTATTATGGATATCAGACAGTTGATATACTATGATTACTTTTTTTTACGAACATATTATTATTATAACTACAAAACGTCCATGACTCAGGTACAAAGGTAAATGTTAACACATAAACATATGCCCCTAGCGGGATTCGAACCCGAGCGAGATCATTAGGTTAACAGCTAGATGCTAGATAGGATAGCTAGCTAGCTATATGTAAGTATGTAACAAAGAAAAAAATAGTATTTTTGAAATATTCAACAAATTTCAGATTTATGAAATTCTTTACTGTGATTGTTTCAAAGATACAAAGATTTTGGGAGAGGTGCATAAACAAAAAAAAATTATCAATCCTGAGACACAATAAAACTCGATCCGTGCTTTACTATTTTATTATTATGTACCTACTAATAGACTAATTTTAACATGTTATGTTTATAAATAAAAATAAATAGATATTACGTTATGCTAACTTTTAACTTCATAAATTTTAACCACTTTTTCCAAATATTATTACCGCGTGGTACAGAAAAAAAAACTATTTTTGGGTTGTTTTTTCACTGGAGTTGGTACACATAGGCACAATACAATATTTGTTAACAATTTTAGTGATGCACTATAAGAAAAACAATTAAATTTATAGCGAGACCGCGAGCGCAACGAGCGAAAGTATGTAGATACGCAGAACCGTGTTACGTTGTGACGTCACACGTTAGCGCGATCACTCAAGATCACTAGTCGCGGAAGCCGTACTTTAACGTTTAATATCTCAGTCATTTTTGAAGATAGGAAAAAAATAAAAACAGATTATTTTTTCTCGAGTTACCTATTTTGCAGATTTGCTGAAAAAAAAAATCATTTTGGTTCTCCATTCCAGTCACTCAAAGTGCGCAAAGCG
The DNA here is from genome assembly GCA_945859745.1 of Synanthedon formicaeformis. NCBI lineage: Eukaryota > Metazoa > Arthropoda > Insecta > Lepidoptera > Sesiidae > Synanthedon > Synanthedon formicaeformis. Next base: position 11,981,393 of record OX243956.1, on the reverse strand, counting down.
CTTCCAGCGATAGGTGGTTTGTCCACAACGTATATCTCGGGCGAATTAACTTGACACCTGGTTCGACCACGTTTGTTTGAGCCGAGCGTTTGCCGAGTTTCGAGCCAGGTGTCAAGTTAATTCGCCCGTGTTATATACGTTTTCACCCTTATAAAGGCCGCCATTCACGGGCACTCTATTTGGCAGCGCTCTACGTTGGTGGACGACATCCAAATTCTCGCTTGTGAAATTGCTTGTGATCATAAAATTATATTCGCGAATTATTATATTCTCAAAATATTATATTTGCAAAACATTACATTCGCAAAATAATAGAAGTACAATTCAGCACAAAATGCTACTTTATTAGTTGTTTACTTTTTTTTAACCATACCACACACAATTCACGTGGTTTTTTACATTCACGATGAGATAATGCATGAATTTTTATTGATGGAGTGGAGCGCTGCCAAATGGAGTGCCCGTGAATGGTGGCCTTAACGCCTAGAAGAAATCCTAGCATCAACAAAAAAAATTATTTGTTCTGTATTTTTTTTTTTTACTTTTTATTAGAGATGGGTTTGCTCTTGGCCTACATCCAGCTGTGTATTGCTGTGAGATTCCAAATCGTATAAGTATTCACTGTGCAGGAACTTCATGACTTAGTTACTCCATCTTCTTTTCGTCATCGGAAGTCGGACTAACAATAGACTCGGCGCAGTCTTTAAAAAGGGGATACCTATCAAAAGAAAGAAAACAATAGTATGTAAATACAAGAAAGGGAAAGAAATATATAGCGCGCTCTTTTGAGTTGGCTTTATAATCAAAACATGGCCTTGCCTCGGTGCTGATGAACTGAGTAATAATGGTAAGTAAATCTGCGGGATTATTCTGAATGAAATTAAATATTTATAATAGGAAGTAGGTAATATTTAATTAAAAAAAATTGCATGTATAAAATAAATAAATTCAATTTACTTATTTATTTGGTTGAATAAAAAGTCATGGAGTATTTTTTGTATATTTTTCATAGTAATTTATTTATAAAATTACTATGAAAATTATTTTAAAAAAATATTTATTTTAAAAAATATAAAGAAGAAGAATTGATTTTTCTTTTAATTAACTCAAAATTAAGTCTCATTTTGTTTCCCATAATACAGTAAAAGTGTGGGCACTAGCAAAATAAGTTTTAATTAACAAAAGTGTATACCATTTTGACCGTTTGAAATTGAAACGTTTATACACTTACATTAATGAATAAAGACGCCAAGGGCCAAGACACAATACAGTCATATACGCTTGAGAATCAGGTTTGTTGTGCGTTAGCATATTGCGTAAAATAACGTTCAGTCTCATTTGAAATTCGAACGCGGTTGCTTACTTTGAAGCACATTTTACGCGCCAATTTTTTTAAAAGTTCTAGTTTTGTGCCAGTATCAGTGTGTGTTGTGTACGAAAAATATTTTACGGTAAGATTTTTTGTTATTATTTTTCAATATATATTATTAGAACCGTGTGGAATCAATTTTTTTTCATATAGGTACGTACTTAAATGAATAGAAGAATAATAGAGGGACTTTTTAGAGCTTAATAACCATAGATGTATTAATCCTTTTGACTTTTATTTATTTATTGAAGATTGTTGACAAAAACAATAATATCTAAAATTAAAACATATTATTCTACATAATGTAGACAGAAAATTATTGAGATTTTAAACTGTAGTTTACATGATTACCCAATGATTATAATTGAAAGGAACGCTGCCATTAGTAAAGATGACACAATTGCCAAGTTTGTCGCCGACACATACTTCGGTCTTAATAATTACCTAAACTATATTGTATAGTTTAAATTTAAAGGGTTTTGACACTTTTGAATAAAATTAAAATTTTTGTACTTATCGTTTTTTTTAAATTGTTTTACTCTCAGTAACAGCTGGAATGGAATTAGCAATACTTTTTTAATTCTTTTAGAGCGTATGGTAAAATTATCAATTTTTTTTTTGTGTGTAACTAAAGTTGGTCATGGCAATGGCACTGTTAGTCCAAACAGTTCTCCATCGCTTTTGGACACCAAAACAAGCAACACCAAATACTGTTAACTGTTGACCAATTTGAGAGAAAAATATTAATTTTGTTTATGCCTTTGACAATAAAACTAAATAAAATTAAATGTTCAACTGACGCAGAAACTTAATATGTTGCAAAATTATTGTTAAAACAATGGGACCACTGATATTGAAAACAATACAATATATCGGTGCATATTGTTTTTGCTCTTTGTTAAATTATTACATAATTCGATTCCGTCATACCAGAGTGATTTCATTTTAAAATTAGATTCATGATTTATGCATAGCTGTAGCGAACGCAATAAAAATGCATACCTCACGTTCTCTTCGTGCGCTATCGGCTTTGTGAGGAATTTTTTACAGTTAACAGTAAATTATAGGGTGTTTGTTATTAGAATAAGCGCCTCTTTCACAAACTACAAGTAAAGTGTTGATTAGTTACTTTTAGAAATCATTTTCTGTTATATTGAATTATGCACTCGGTTTACTGCATCATTCGATAGCCGATTTATTTGTTTATTATTTTCTATTTAATGTTTGGGACGTTTACCGTCCAAACGAAGGTATATCAGCTTCATTATCCCCCGGTTACCGGTGACTTTAAATGACAGTTTGGCCTACTTGACGTTTGCGAAAGAGGCGCTAAGTTTAGGTACTTTATATTTAATATTTATTTATTTAATAAAAAATTATATGATTAAATTAATCGCTCGCACATTGGGAAAGCTGTTTTAATTGATAAAATATTATACATATTTTGGTTTGTTTACTAAAAAGACTTGAATGTGACAATAACTTGGAACGAAAAACGGTTTGCCAAAATGACTTTGTTCTGAACACATTTACATAACAAAAGACTGTCTGCGCATACGCAGGATATGCGCACGAGTGGCCGACCGTTTAGGGGTGTCATCGAACCTGCAATAATTGCAACTGTCGTTCATGACCGGTTTCGTTGCAACTATCAATTCAATGTAGGCTCCTTTTTTGCACATTTTAATAGAGGTAACCTTGAGCCAATATCGTAAGGGTATCAGAATAACGGTATAAAATGTGCAGAAAAAGAGTCTACATTGAATACAAAACCTGTCGCCACACAAAATACAAAACCTTTTTCTCATTTGTTTGTGAACCGATTGTGTTAAGTAGTAGGTATTTAGTTTGTTTAGGGCCTCTTTCACAAACTACATGTAAAATGTTGATTAGTTACTTTTAGAAATCATTTTCTGTTTTATTGAATTATGCACTCGGTTTACTGCATCATTCGATAGCCGAATTTTTATTATTATTTTCTATTTAATGTTTGGGACGTTTACCGCACAAACAAAGGTATATCAGCTCCGTTATCCCCGGTTACCGGTGACTTTAAATGAGAGTTTGGCCTACTTGACGTTTGTGAAAGAGGCGCTTAGTATTTAGAAAGTGACAAGGTTAAGTATTATAAAGATTTTTTTTTAAATAATTTTGGTCTAATTTTGATCCGTCTACATAGTTTTTTCCAGCGAACTAAGATATCTTATTTCGATGGTTTTTTCATAATTGAAAAAAACTAGGTCAAGTTCAGCAACATTACCACAATGTCAGTACTCTACATTAGATTAAATTCTTGACTAACTCGACTAAGGAAAGAATTAAAACATTCAAACCTAACATAAGGCCAGTCTTACACGTGGTTCCCCTTGATCTACACATTATACTAATGCCAAGTTCGTAACCATGATTACATTCGATATATGTTTCCGTTTGTAATCAGATCAATAACGGAGTCATAGAATTTATTCATCCGGTTAATTTGAATAAAATTAATGTGAGTTAGTATGAGTGTTGACATACACAAGAAAAGTAATGGCAGGCCTATTACTTTACTGTTCAAATGAAGGGTTTGCATTTTTCGTATTTTCCCATTAGCAAACTGGATTACGATTAAAAACAAAATAAAAATGTATAGGTATATTTTTTAAAACTTCTAATTTTTTTATTATTTTGGCATAATTTATTGAGATTTTGACTTTGAGCAAATACTCGATTTAGTAGGTATTCAAAAACTTAACCAAAATTTGAATTTTGTCCATTGAAAAATTGTACTTAAGGCACGTGTTAATTTATAAAATTATTATTTCTTATAAATGTCTTAATTATGTAATATATGTTTCCCCAAAAATGGTTTTTACCTTTATACGCCTTGCCGACTACGATTTCGACATAAATGCGTATGCGCACTGTGGTAGATCTCTATTTTCCATTGAGTCACTCAGAGTAGGTAAAGTTTATTGACACAGTTCTGTTAACATCACTATTATGATGTACTTACCAGTGATAACAAAATATTAGCGTACCTCTAATAACCACGTTGAATGATAAACAGAAAACCTTTGCAGGCCTCAATTACCAGTTTATTTTTTTTTCGTGGCGTGGTTCGAATACCTGAGTACACAGAGGCTAGATAGAGGCCCTTGATGGGTTTTGTTTGGATACTGGGGAGCAAAACACTATTGAGCTTATAATAAGCTTATAAGCTTATAATAAACTTATAAGCTTATAAAGTATAACAGGATTAATACTCGTATATTGCCCACTTCCAATAAACTCTATTTAAACTTATTAAATCTTTACATATTTATAAAACAGTCCTCCGCCGCGTCGCTGTCTGTTCGCGATAAACTCAAAAACTAGGTACTGCATCCATTTTCATCCTGTTTTCACCAATGGATAGTGTGGTTCTCGAGGAAGGTAACAAAATTACGCGGGCGAAGTCGCGGGCAGCAGCTAGTTTTTTATATAACAACAAAATGAAATGTTGAGAAATTTTCATATCATTATACCATTTATTTCAATTGTAATAAAAATAATCCACTTATTACCTTTTTCAAGCCCTAAGGCTTTGATGGTAGGTGGCTACTGTCGCCTATAGACAAAGCAATGCCACAGGGTTTAGGAAGAGATGGACTTCGCATCCCTTACACAATTTAGACCAGGAGTTAGTTTTTTATTTTATTTTAGAAGATCCCTTGGTAAGTATACTTTTTTCTGGATGAAAGGTGTATGCAAAATTTCACGATGATTGGTTGAGTATACTTATGGCGTGAAAAGGTAATAAAGAGACAGACAGACTTTCACATTTATAATATTACTATGGACTAGTATGGAGTGTGGATTTAATACAAGGTGTGAAGGTCTAATAGTCAATCTCATTTGTCCAAGTAAATCCCTTAAAAGAGAAACACAAATAAAAATAATGCCTGATAGTAATGAAATAGCAATGCAAAGATTTAAATCGAGAGATGCGGCATTACTAGCGAAAGTGTGTTACAAAATACAACATACATTATACTAAAGACAAAAGTGTAAAATACATATACTTTTGTCTAAACACACTTTTAAACACAGACAACACATTCCTTACTTCAAACGTGACTGTGACTATAGTGACGCTCTCAACAAGCGACCGTCACTCACTGTAGCTGACGTGCAACTGTATTTGGGTTGAGCGCCTGCGCCCAACCCATTGTTAACAATTTTCGGTGTGTTTTTAGTATGGCGCGAGGAGATTACGCCGCATCTTTCGATTTAAATCTTTGTAGCAATCTATTATTTGGGCAAATAAAAAGTAATGCCTGATAGCACCTGATAGTAATGATATATATGTACTAATATATTATTTGGACAAATAAAAAATAATGTCTGATAGTAATCACATAGCAGTCTGACCGCAATTTGCATTTGATTAAAGTTCGCGTGTTCATACGGGTATCACTAATTTAATTCGCAACACACCTAGAAACACTCTTATGCGTAATTGTCGCGTGATTACATTGCTGTTTCATGACGTGATTCATATAATACCGCCCGTTACACCTATCCCTACTAAGTACGCCCTCTGGTAGGGACAAGTGGATTTTTTCCACTTATCCCCACCAGTTTCAATTGTTAAAAACTGCTAAAAACTGAATTAAGTAAACTTATGTTAGTGCTTGTACGATGAGCATATTATGGTATCAGTCATAGGTACTACGGCCCACTCATTACTGATATCGTTATTTTTATACAAACTACAGAAGAGAGCCATATTTTAGGTTTTAAGAGTGTTTAAAGCTTTTCAAAGCTTTTCAGAGCCCATTACCCCACCCCTCCCTTATCCCTTATCCTTAATCCTTCTATGGTCGGCAGCGCACTTGTAGCACTTATAGCGTTGCTTGTGTTATAGGCGACGGTAGCCACCTAACATCAAGTGGACCTGTCTGTCGACCTTAACATAAAAAAAAATTAATACCTTGAATATTTAACAAGATTCTTAACAACATGTTAAAATGTAAGATATAAAGAAATCGAAACAATATATCTTTTATTCAAGTTCGCTGCATAAATATAATAAACACATCAAAATACTCTTCACCTTTCTTTGCAAAAGATTGTTTTGTTTTTTCTAAAAATAAATTTTCATTTTTTGATTAACTTCCAATCATAGTCATTATAGGTCATTTTCATGTGATCTGACAAATATGTATGCATAAGTATAATGTAATAATATTTATTTAGCATGACGAGTTTGCGTGTATTGTATACAACGGTATACAATGAACATTTAATACTTGCTCGAGTATTATGAAAGGGGTCGCATTTCTATATAATTAATATATAGGTATAATCGACAGGGCTTCTGTGCCTAACTCCCCTTCGACCGTCTGGTAATTTAAGAACATCTGTCAAATTTCAAGCCTCAAGAGTTTTAGTACTTACTTTTTATAAACCCCTTGACGCCCAAACCAAAAACAGGGTGTTAGTTTGATATGTGTGTCTGTCTGTATAAGTTAAGGGTGTTATAAGTCACCTACCGTCTAGTAGACTGTTAGCCTGTCTGATGACCTTCACATATAAAAAAAATACTAAAATTAATTATATTAATTACTAGCTGGCGCCCGCGACTTCGTCCGCGTTGAAAAAGAAAAAAAGAAACCTATCCTGTGTCCTGCATGTCTATCAAGTTTCATGAAAATCAGTTAATTCGTTTAAGAGTTATGAAGGAACATACATTCATACAATACCTACACTTACAGGTTTATTATTATTAGTACTTATTGATTTTTCCAGAATAATATGTTCATAAGATTAATAGTCACGTTTCAGTCTCGACCAGTTTTGAACTGCGGTGCTAAAACGTAAACATAAACAATGACGAATTTCTCGTAAAATCAGTGAACTATGGAGAGCAATATATTTCTCTGAGGGAGATGATACAAAATATATGATCTATTCTTTTTCTATTGATCAAAAACGTAAACAAATATAGCGTCGCCAATTCGCCATGGTCACTGGACTGTTTTAAAGATGGGATATTTTGTACATTAGGCATTATCAAAGAGAGTCGAATAAGTGATTATCTCATTTAGAATTTGTTCGTATTGTTTGTCTAGTTCTATATCGTGAATTGTTTGTTTACCTTTTTGATCAATGAAAAAAGATTACAATATTACCAACCGACAAAACCACGCTGTCCACCTGGTTGGGCTGCCAGTATTTTTTTTTTCATAACCGACAACCTGGTTGGTAGGTTGCAATTAATTTTTCTTAACTGCCAAACTGGTAGATCCGTCAAAATAAAATATATATAGTCAATTCAAATTCAAATTCAAAATTATTTATTTGCTGAATATAGTTATTGTATATAAGTTGTTGTAAATTTAAATATTTAGTCCATATATTCTACCGACAAGCGGTGTGCAAATTTAAAGAGCATAATAATTCCTAGATAATTTAATAATTATTGTATTTTTTATTTTATGTAATTTTTTAATATTTATGTAAGACATGTTCTTGCACCGCCCGCACTATATAGTTTCATCGTTCAGGAACTCATCGAGTGAGTAGTATGCCTTTTCCAACAAAAAATTACGCAAGGTATTCTTGAAAGCTGCCAGATTTTCGATGTTTCTCATACTTTTTGGAATTTTATTATATAAACGTGGTGCCATACAAAAAAATACTTATTTTTTTCATTCTTGATTTGGCAGGGACTACGCAAAGTTTATCATTGTGAACACAAAGTTTATCATTCAATACAAAATATATAGACATGGCCCCAAAGACATAGACCAGCTGCAATGGGAATAAGAGGACTTTATTTATGTTGCGTGCTACAGACCCAGTCTTGGAGTAGAGACTAATATAAGTAACCATAAAGAAAGCATATAAAGAAGCTCTTTATAATCAAAGAAAATCTTTGTTTATAATATTAGGACATATCTCAATTATGACATTCTGTTTAGAACTAAAATAATATGCAAAATGATAAGTATTCACTCGCGAATACTAATTAGCTGTAACTCAAATTTGGTATCCATTAAAATTCAGTGCATTGTCTTCCTTCTATTATTTAAATTATGGAATGCAACCATGCACTTGCGTATATGATTGTGTCACGTATATTATATGATTTTACTAGCTACCCGCTCCTGGCTTCACACGTGTGCATTTTTTTTTCTGCGAATTCTTTTAACGAATTCCATTAAAGAAAATCTTGGTATACTCGTAAGTTCGCCAATCAGATTTTAAAAAAAAGAAGAAAATTATAAAGCTTGAACTCTGTTTTCTTCTGATTTTCTCATGAGATACAATCATTTCGAAAGCAGTCAAAAGGTTCAAATGTAACTTCTAAAGTAAAAAAGTGAAGTTTCCAAAAAGGTACATGCGTGTAGGACGTCCACTGCTTGACCTTCCCCAAAAAAATTTAAAGTAGGCTCTTCGCACATTTCGTACGAAATTAAATCGTGCGAGATGACAACTAAACCAAATTTTCAATAGAAATCGACCACAGTGAATCCCTTATGTAAGGTTTCATTATCTATTTTTGATTTTTGCTTTTACATATAAATTTAAAAACATATTTTTAACATCTTTAACTCATAGTATAAACAAAACATCCAAACGTAATATAAACAAAAACTTATCCGTCTGCTTCGTAAGTAATATTTATTATGTACCAGTCATTGGCAATTTATGCTCAACAACAGAACCGGTCTTTTAAACCAGCATAACATGGTCTTCCCACCCCTGTCTGTGTTACACATTTTATGGAGACGTAGGGGACATAGATGGACATATCAGAGATCACAATAAATTGTCATTTGGCAATATGTAACGTAAGTTGTTGCCTTACTATGACCATTCGCTATCCGAGGTCGTTAAGGTAAGACGTGCGTTTATTTATATAGTCTTGTTTTTCTTTCTCTATCTGTATGATAAAAAAAACAAAACTTATCTTAATTTCACAGTTTATTTTAACTGGAAGTATGATGTGAATTGTGTTGATGAATTTTAAATAATGAAATAATCACAGTAATGGCAAAGGTGGGATAGGTCGAAGTGGATATCAAAACTTGTGTTTAAATTAATACTTAAATGTTATTAAAGAAAATTACTACCTTTTTCAGTGAATAAATTATAATATATATTAGTTTGTAAAATAAAAAAAAATTGTAATTTTCCATATTTATTGCATTTATCGCGTACAAAACTGATCAACTGAAAAGAAAAGTGATATTATGTTATTTCTTTTCACAAATTATTAAAAATTTACAAGCGAGGTAAAAATATAATTATATACCTAAAATAACGTTTTTGTAATATTGATTTATAAACCTCAAAATGAAAGTAGGTTCGTTACACATTTGATTTTTTTTATGATAAGATCGATAGAGAGGCTGACAGTCCACTTGATTGTAGACCATCACCTATTAGGGGATTCACTTAGGCAAATGACATTGACGTTTCACCTTCAATGTGCAGTTTCTATTACATCATACATTCAACATTCGTGACTGCATTTTCTTACTTCTTTTCAGATCTTTCTTCAAGCATGTACAAACCATTGATTCTGTTGGCTACTGCGGTCGTCCTAGTGACCGCCCAGGAAGTAAGTATATCTCTGTACTATCTACCGGTCAGTCCACGTTCGGTAAGCATTGTTCAATGTTCATACCTTGGATGAATCAATCTAACGCTTACTAAATCGCTACGCTACGCTGGCGCTTGTGTCACTGTGAACTCACTACTCGTATTAGGGCAGTCTCCTGTGACATCACAAGCGGTAGCGTTATGTGCAATAAACGCTTTAAATGCAATAAAAACCCTAAAGTTTTGCTTATTACTAAGTTAAAACAGAATTATTCTGGAAATTTAACTAAATTAAATTGGTTGTGTTTTGTTTTGTTAATAAGTTCTACGCTCCGCTGACGCTTGTGTCACTGTGAACTCACTACTCGTATTAGGGCAGTCTCCTGTGATCACAAGCGGTAGCGTTATGTGCAATAACGCATTAAATGCAACAAAAACCCTAAAGTTTTGCTTATTAATAAGTTAAAACCGAATTATTCTGGAAATTTAACTAACAAAATAAATTGGTTGTGTTTTGTTTTGTTAATAAGACAATCTTAGACAATCGACATGTCTTGTGTTCTGATTTTATATGTACAATGTACATATATTATATTAATTATTTTATTTTATGTAACTCAAAACCGACGATTTCAAAATATAATCCTTATAATATACGCTTATCTAATACTTCAGTTAATACATTACTAGATTTACCATTGAAAATAATGCGTTTTTTGTTGACAATGATACTGGATTTATATTGTCTCTTTTTTTTGCCTAACCGCAAAAACATTGTGTTTTCATTACACAGCTTTAAACCTTTTTTTCACACCGCGAACGGTTTAGTGCAAGGATGATGTAGCAAAACCGAATTATTATGTAACCTACATTACTAAATTAAAGATAAACTAAATAAATTTTGATTTTTATTTAAGCACATTAAAATATTCTTTAATTTAGTCTTTATTTCATAAAGCTAGGTCAGGTACTTTTGAAGATATTGAAGATTTTCTAACCGACCCTTTTTCTTTGCGGTCCAGTGTAGATGAAGCAATCGAAAAGTGTTTTAATTGTATTTCAGACGGGGCTACGTGCTGTTGCCAAAATTGCCGAACCTAGAGGCGAAAATGTTCAGGGAAATGTGACGTTCACGCAATTAGCTGACGGCAAAGTCCACGTCGAGGGTACCATTCTTGGAATGATTCATGGAAAATACGGATTCCACGTTCACGAGAAAGGAGACATCACCGGTGGATGCGGCTCGACTGGAAGTCATTTTAATCCGGAAAACGTAAGTTCAAATTAGTTGGTAAGCAGTGAACTATCTTTTGTTCACAGGCGGTAAGGTATCTTTTTTTTTATTGACTTGACAGACACAATGACGGCCTATAACACAAGTAAAGCCACATGTGATGCAAGTGCGGCGTAAGTTCAGGATGAAATAAGGCTTTTTTGAAGTAATATACAAGGATAATATTTTACATTTTAGTTTCTGAAATTGATGGCATCTAGCACCTATATACTTAGAAATTATTTCTTAAACTGGATGGAAGAATGAAAAGTTATTGTGGGATTATTATGTTGAACAAATAAAAAACAAATTTAATAATATAAATTCGAAGCAATCTATAAGGAAATTGCTTAAAATTTTTCCTTCCTTGTTTTTGTGTAATGTAAAAATGCAGGAGATAGTTGATCACCTACAAGGATACTTGTAGGTATCCACTTTGTTCAAAATATAATAATAATATTTGCGTTATTTGGTACAATTTTTTTTGTAAATTTATTTTACTTTTTTATTTCTTATAAAAAAAAAAGACTCAAAAATGTAAACAAACTTTCAATGGTTATCATGATTGCTTCCTATACTATGAAAGAAACAGAACAGTTAGACGTCGGCTGCTTCATTTGAGGGAAAAGGACAGGGGCCGGGTTTGTTTACATTATTTGCTTTGTTTCCTTGGCTTTTAGGCGAACACTAGTTACCACTGGGGCCCTAGCCAAGAGCAACCAGTGCAAACGGGAGCGTTGTGTATTTACGTAACGATAGAAAATAAAGCCCGGTGATTGGTTGTTGTAACGGCCACATAAAATTTTGACCAATCACTGGGCTTTATTTTCTATCGTTTCGTAAATACACAACGCTCCCGTTTGCACTGGTTGCTCTTGGCTAGGGCCCCTGGTCAGTTTTCTTACTCGTCAATTTCACTAATATTAACATGCAAGTATATGTTTATAGAAGCAACACGGCCATCCCAATGACGAAAATCGTCACGTCGGAGATATGGGCAACATTGAGTTCGACGAGAATCGTATCGGAAGAATCGACTACGTTGACTCAAAACTATCTCTTACCGGACCACACAGCATCGTTGGGAGGGCTGTAGTTCTTCACGAAAAGGCCGATGACTTCGGACGGTCTGAACATCCCGACTCGAGGAAAACTGGCAACGCCGGTGGACGCGTGGCTTGCGGAGTCATCGGGATTCTGTAGGCACTTTGATGATTTTGTTAACATAGCTTTCTTGATACAAACTACATAATATATCAAAAACTAAACATGTCTGTGATTTTTTCTTAAGTGTCTCAATTCAATTTTTCTAGAAAACACTTGTTGATTCTATATAGATTTAAATCCTATATAGATTTACCCACCCTCCTTATTAGGATTTCAAAAATCTGTATTTTATTCTTGATGCAAGAATAACATACACTTGTTCTTTTGCATTAGTTTTTGTAAAATATAATTTTTTAGATATTGAATTAGAATAAAATTCCATAAATTCCATAATTAGAATAAATACCATTTCGTAATTGACATTTAATATTATTTATAGAAATCTCCCATTTTTATTATACTAAACTAAGAATTTTAAAAAAAGCAAGATGAAAACTATTTTATTTTTTCAGAATACGTATGTAATACGTATTATCATTTTTTTTTGGAAATTTTGTATTTTTTTTTGATTGAATTAAATCTTGTAGACCTATTCTTATAATTTTCTACTATTCCCTAATTTCGATTAGGGATATAAAGTTCTCGAGTGATTGAGAATATACTTTCTAAAACATCTTAAAGAAGGTTTTTTTGAATAATATATTCATAACTTCAAACTTCCTTGCGCAAGTAGGCTTACCTATTAATCTCTCGTCTCATTAATCTTCTTTCATGGCCGGTTTAAGGTTACGTAAAACTGAGAGGGTCTTTAAAGAGAACGCATTTAGTTTTTGACCCCTATTATAATATTAATGTATGAAATGTACTTTAATAAAAATATCAAAACATATAATTATTCATGTCTTCTTTAATTATAAAACGTAGTTGAGCAATATGGGTAAACAAATGTAAGATTTCAATACAACATTCTTCGAGGTAATTTATCTGACGGAAGATTTCCGTAACGAATGTTAAGGAAAAATAAATATTTATCTTAACACGTTTAAGGATAAAAGATTTCTCAAACCTTTATTATTAATAGTAGCTGGCGCCCGCGACTTCGTCCGTGTTGAAAAAGAAAAAAGTAGCCTATCCTGTGTCCTGTACGTCTAGATATTTATCTACCAAGTTTCATGAAAATCAGTTAATTCGTTTAAGTTATGGAGGAATATACGTACATACAACACCTACACCTACATATTGAGTATTGATTGATATTGACTAGCGATTCGCTCCGGCTTCGCACGGAAGAGGTATATACATACATACAGGAAGAGGTATTATAATATGTGACAGACAGGTAACTCGTTACAAGTTTATAAGTTACTAAGCCCTTACAAACTTAGGTGAGTCAACTTAACCACAACGTTATGACTAGAATAAATATGAGGATTTCTTCTATGAGCTCTCTTATTAGGTGCTCTTATAAGCACAGCTAAGGTTCTGTAAGTGAGTTATGGTTCCTGTTTCCAGACTGGTTGCCCAGTATATCCTTATCCTTTACATAGCATAAATTGAAGTCACTCCTCCTAAACCATATTTTGATGCGGTTTTCACCATCAGTTAGATAATTTTTCACTAATAATTTATTATATTTTATTAGGGTTAGACCTAATTAAGTTTTTATGTAAGTAGAATTAAACAATATTTTGAAACTAAGTCGTCGAAAAATAGATTTACATGGTTTACTTAGGCTAAACCTTAAGAGATACATAAAAATGATGTATTAGAGAATTGTAGTCCTTCTAAAATCCCAAAAAAAAAAAAAACCACCCAGATGGTATATATCTCTATCTGTTACGGTTGACTCACAGTACATAACAATTTCTTTTATTAAATTTGTTCTCCGCTAGTAAAACTTCAAAGTTCGAATGAATAGGCATTTCTGGGTGAGCTCGCTCCATCATATGCCTCATCTTCGCATCACAGCTCAAAAAAATTGGCCAAAAGCAAACCCATCTCTAATAAATAAATAATTCTTTTTAAGAAAAAAAAAACCGACTTCAAACCGTTTTCTCATGGATGTCATTGTCAGAACTGGACTAAATTTAAATGGAACTGGACTAAAGTCGGTTGAAAAGAGTATTTTTCTCTACTAACTTCTTCTAAACCACACAACAGATTTTGATACGGTTTATAATAATGGGAAAAGCGATCAATATAATGGAAAGATTTGTGTATACAATTTGCAGAAAAAAAATTGAATCCGTGCAAAGCCTAAGGCCGCTAGTAACTTATATTATGAAGTATAGTAACTTATAGTTACTTCAACTCTTTAATGATTATTGAGACATTAAGGGCCTCTTTCACAAACTACATGTAAAGTGTTGATTAGTTGCTTTTAGAAATAATTTTCTGTTATATTGAATTATGCACTCAGTTTACTGCATCATTCGATAGCCGAATTTTTATTATTATTTTCTATTTAATGTTTGGGACGTTTACCGTACAAACAAAGGTATATCAGCTCCATTAACCCCGGTTACCGGTGACTTTAAGAATGGGTATAAAGCAAACAAAATTTGTAATTTCACCCGCGTGGCCCCTTGGACATGACAGTGACACAAAATACGTACAACTACGCACAACATGCGACGGAAGATAGCGCATCTCGCTCAGTAAACATGTTATAAGTGCCAAAAGTATTAAATATTAATTATTCGTAAACTACAATGTCAAATGAAAAATTGTTACATACAGCCTTAGATAATATGTGAAGTGAAATTACGTGTGTCATTTTGAAAATAAAACTAAAATCGATGGAAATGAGAGCTCACTTGGTGATTTTTTTCTATCGAGAAAATTTTAATATATAATGTTTTCTGTTACAGACGTCACTTTCATTTATAATGTATTTATCTATTTAAAAAAATTAATTAAATTAGACTTTGTTTACTTAGAAAAAATTCAAATCTAGGATTGGCTATTTCTCTTTATGCCCGCTCTTAAATGACAGTTGGGCCTACTTAAAGTTTGTGAAAGAGGCGCTAAGACTGGTTTATGTTTATCCCTGTACAAACAGATATAAATTATCTTTTTTTTTTCTATTTCCAGGAATCCAGTGAACGGTTGGAACGTTAACAGCGCTCCTAAATCGTCTATCGCAAGTGCAATTCTCTTCCCAATCGTTACAGTCATCTTTCTCATCCATTAGCGCCATCTTTTATTGATTTGAGGCTGAGTTTACATGCATTTTAAAGTATTATTATCTCTCTGATAAATAAGTTTAATCTATTCAGATAAGTGATGAAAACAAAATTGAGGTTAAACGTGTTTATAGCTGGCTACTAATAAATTTGAAATAAGTGTTCTAATTTTAAATTTTATTGTATATTTTTCTGTACCATTCCCCTTCTAACACGTACTACTTAGTATCTCTTTAGTTAAGTATTTTATTTTTTTACTAAGAATTTCTTTCTTATATGTATGTAAGTATTTGTAGCTATTTGTAATTTATAAATTTTTAATAACTCCATTGCATTAAGTACATTGAAATATTGAATTTTGCACATTTTTTTAAAATTATAAATTACATACCTAGTTTTACTGAAACTGTTTAGTGCATTAAATAAGTATTTATTTAATAACAATTTGTATTGTTTAAAAATAGTTATATGGCTTGTGAGACTAAAATATTTTTGAACACTCAGTTATCAAGTCAATTTTTTATATTTTGAAACTCCATGACGAAGAACTAATTCAAATAATACAAAACCTAAACATTAGGTCAGCCAACAATATCAAGCCTATAATAAATAATTTTTGAATGAGTATTAACATAGCCTTTTTAACAAAATCTTACATAATTACAAATAATGATTGCCAAAGTAAATAAATATTTTTTTTAATATAACTGTGACTTAATAATATGTATTTGTATAACGAGTGCAACAAATGAAATAAAATATTTCTTCTTCACTTTCATATCGTAAGAGTATTTTAGTTTTTAATTTATTTGTAAATGTTTATGATTAAGATTTCAACGTATTTTATAAGCATATTATGTCGTTAAAATACATGTTTCAAAAAATAATTATGCAATTATAACTCACATAATGAGATTTTTTTAAATTGACTATTTTGAATGTTCTAGCTTCTATTTGACACAAGACACTTCCCGATCACTTAACATCATGAAAATATTTAAAAAAAATGAAAAAATCATTTTAAAAAAAGTTATATTTTGTAAAAAAAAGTAAAATGTATTTTTAATCTTGATTTATGTATCTAATATGCCTTTTCAATGGACATTTAATTGTAATTCAAATGTTAAAATTTAAGTGTCTTTTTATTTTATATATTTTTCCAATAATGTGATCGAATAAATAAATGCCCCATACAAAAAATATTTTGATAATATTCTTCGCAAGAGTAGATCCAAAGATTTTTAGTACACTTCTTGTATTAATGTTTGTCAAAAATATAAATAAACAATTTATAAAATTAAGAAACCGTTTCATTTTTATGACGTAGTTTATAACTGTTTTTAACTGAAAATGGCAGTCTTTCATTTTTAGGCGGAGAACTTTCAGTTTTCTTTCACCCACCAGCAGTAGGTATATCAAATCAATTACTTAATTCTTATCTTATTATCTTAGGGGTTATTAAATAAATTACTATTTCCATATTTCAACGCGGACGAAGTCGCGCCAACGCCACCAAGTCCACCAACCAATCAACCACCAGCTAGCTAGTTAGCTAGTATAGTAACTTCTGAGCCGCCATTAAGTTTGAATCGGACTATATTATTTGGTATTAATTAGATATTATGGACCAAATACACGGTCAGTCCATCGCGTCATATTAACTGGCGTGAAGCCAAAATTTGATCGTGAATGGTAAAAACTGATGGCTTGATGTCAAACACTGGATTTCAAATCGCGCCGTTGGGTCACGTCAGTTTATCGCGCCAACTGAGTGAGTGTAGAAATCAAGGAGGATCGAATACATTTCTATCCTCCTCGGTAGAAACACTACGCCGTGGCATCACGCCTCGCTTCCCGTGAATACGAAACACCATAGAGGTATAATTCCAACAAGTAGGTACATACGAACCACATTCTTTTTGTATCATTCCGCGCCGACAAGACATATATATCTTTTTTTAGCCATTCTTTGCACAATTTTTGTTTCGGTTTTCGAGTTATTATATGATGACAAACAGCAGCTGCACAAAGTAAAAGTTCTTCTTCCGAATCAGAGCTCATGTCAACGTCTCTCGACTCTGTCAAACGTGTTATAATGTATGTTATACACAGTGCCGTAAATAGGGCAGTGCCACCGGTGCCCAGGCACAGGGCGTAGACCCTTGGGGGGCGCAAGAATGGACAGACCAGGCAGGACTATTATTTTTTCGGTTTGCTCCTGATAAGTTCCCACTGCGCCCCTATAGTGCTCGATTCCAACACATACGTACCTACATGCCAGTATCATCAAAAACGTCTATTAAATTAGACAAAACATCGAGCTAATTTTTTTGGCAGACACAGTAGGTGGTATAATAGGCGAAGTGTCCACTTAACATCAGATGGCTCGTCTGCTTGTTTGCCCACACCTACATCAGTTCTTTAAAAAAATAGATTTTTCTTCCAAAATATTAGATAATTGGTCCACCAACACCAAGTTCCTTTGTGCTTTATTTTATCAACCTGAATGAAATAAAGTAGGCCTATACATAGCATTGCTCTATCTAGGGTACCTATAATATCTAAAAAAAAAAAACAAGGGCGCAGTTATAGAAGCTCGCACAGGGCGCAAAAAAGGCTATTTACGGCACTGGTTATACAACCTCTACGGACGATATAAATCGAATAATTATCTAATGACCCAAAAATATCGACTCCTGCGCCAAACGTGACAAACACTAGTATCGTAGCGTAGGTGCGGGGCAGTGCGGTGTCACTTCCATCTGCGCCCGTCCTACACCTACTTCACCCCCGCGAAGTGTAGTTTTAATTCCGCTCAAAAATATAATTACCGGCTTACCGATGAAATGTGATGCCGGATTTCTGTTTATTATTTTTCCTAGTATCATTTGTACAAGATTTTATGGCACATTTAACCATCGTTGTTTGATAACTAAGCGATTGTTCAGTCGGAACACGATCGTCATAAGCGTTTGGTTATGACTGGCGAGAGATAGACGACATCAAGTTGTATGTTCCCACCCGTGTCTCCTGTTCCCACTTAACGTTAGCACTCTATACCTACTTGTTGGAATTATACCTTTATGTACTATATAAGAAAACGCATAAATGACAGAAAATTTAACTGACCGTGTGTGGGCAAATTTTTTGGCGTGGCTCCATTTGATTTAAATCGTTTGGAGCCACGTCAAACGCTTGACCGTGTATTTGGTCCAGTAGAGTATAAGTAAATAAGGCCAGGCCACATTATGGATAACAATTATTTATACTTGAATCTATTCATCGGTCAAGGAACCTAACTTAATATGAACATAGAATCACAATTTTTTAACAGATGTCGTCTCTAATTGTAGTTTCCTGAGTAATTACGAGATGTCGCTGTTTCTCGAGCTTGTATCGCGCTATCACTGTTTACTCTGTTGGAACTGATTGCCCATTCTAGTTTTGGTACTATGAATCCCGCTTCTGAACTTGTAATAGTAGTGGGCTGTACTAGGTAAAATTGGGAACCTGTTCCAACTGTTCCGGTGACATCGAAATAACAGTTCCATTTACCTGTTATTAAAGAACAGCCTGTTATTTTTTACAAGATAGTATTTACTTGATGACCTGTTCCAAACCTGTTCTTGTTTCACTACTGCTACCACATGTTATACATGCAACACACATTTGACGCATTGGACTGAAAAATCTCCATGATTTTACAGGCTTAGGACTGTATAATTATAATTTAAACTAATACTGAAACTAGTCATTAGGTTAGGTACAAATATGGTTTACACTACTAGGGACTTAAACAAAGGCACTAAACTAACTAGATATTTACAGTTATTCTTAATTACACAAACACATAAAAACATTTAAGGACAATTTTTTTTAATGAAATATGAAAAATTAATTTACTCAAGAAAAAGAAAATCAATAAACGAAATACGAATGAAAAATTTAAATTTTGAAATGTCACTGTCATAATATTGATTGACATAATCATAGTTCATTATCTTTTTGCGCTATTACGCAATATATATATATATATATATATATATATATATATATATATATATATATATATATATATATATATATATATATATATGAACGTGAACTTAATCTACGTTATAATGTTCAGGTTCAGCTTTATTATTAATTTTATTTTAATAGATATAATAATATGTATTGCATACTAGCAACCCTTTTGCTTGTTACATTAAAATATTGTTCGAGTTTCCGAACGCCATCGGCTGTAATAGGTGTATCTCTTTTTAACTAAGGTAAATTGAATGAGAGACAGCTTGTTCCGGAACAGGTGAACAGTGAACAGTTGGATACTTTCATATTCGATCTATGGAAGTATCTAACTGTTCACCTGTTCCTAGTACAAACATGATAGAACCACAGATAAAATTAACAGGAACAGTTAAATCGGCTAAGACGTCACAGTTCCAACCTGTTCCTTTAAAATATCTGTTATTTTTACCTGTTACGATAAATACGCCTCACTCCTAACTTGTAATTCTTATTCCTTTTTAATTACAAATTTTTGAATGAGAGAGAGACGCTTGAACGTCTCTTAGTTAGCACTTAGCTTATTAGTTATTATAGAAGTTCGAAAACTGCTATATTACCATGTGAATTTAGAGATGAGGTTAATAGAAAAAAATCGATTTAATAAAAATGGATTTTTCTTTAAAATATTAATCGATTTGACAATAATCGATTTTAATGAAAATAAATAATCGATTTTTGCAAGAATCGATTTTTTTCTATTATTTAAAATCCTACATGCTTTTCATATTCCATTAATAAACCTATAGCCCAGTCAAATAAGATCAAAAGCAGGGCTGACCCGGGAATAATTAAAAGTGTCGATTTTCCTTCGGAAATCGTTGAGGGGGCTCACTGGCAGTCTACATTTCGAAACTCGGGGTTCCCACCCTCTTGCTTCAGCCGCCATCTTGAATTTAAGGGTAAATTTTTGTTTATTCAATAACTCGTTTATTTTCAATTTTACACGGAAAATGGTTATCACCAAAGTTGTTTGGAATTGAATTTCCTACAATTTTGGTCCTCATCAATTTTTTTCTACGATCGATATTTTTCGATGTAGACCCGAAAAGGGGGGGTTAATTTTTTATTATCAAATAACTCGTTTGTTTACAATTTCACACGAAAAATGGTCATGACCAACATTGTTTGGAATTAAATTTCCTACAATTTTGGTCCCTATTAATTTTTCGCTATGATCGATACTTTCCGATTTAGACCCGAAAAGAGGTGGGGGTGAATTTTTTATTATCAAATAACCCGTTTACTTTCAATTTCGCACGAAAAATGGTTATGACCAAAGTTGTTTGAAATAAAATTTCCTACAATTTTGGTTCTCTTCAATTTTTTTCTATCATTGATATTTTTCGATGTAGACCTCAAAAGAGGTGGGGGTGAACCAAATAATTCTATTATCTCGTTTATTATATTATTATTAGTATTATGATTATTATTTCAAGTATATTTGTAATTTTTTGTATAAATGATGATGTATAAACGATGCAAGATTCATATTTTATGTTATGTTAACCATGGGCGTAGCTCTCAATAAAGTACGATGAGCATTTCAAATTGAAAGTAAACGGGTTATTTGATAATAAAAAATTCACCCCCACCTCTTTTCGCAAGCAAGAGGGTGGGAACCCCGAGTTTCGAAATGTAGACTGCCAGTGAGCCCCCTCACCGATTTCCGAAGGAAAATCGACACTTTTAATTATTCCCGGGTCAAATCCTTATTTGATTGGGCTACTAAGAGATTCATATTAGTGGTGGCAAAAACGCATCACCGTTGAGATTCGAATCAGTGCATCTCAATCAGTGCAAAGAATCGATCAGTGAATCGGTGGATCTCAGGTCAATAATTGTGTCAGCAGTGATTCTCTATCTCACATCGACGAATTCTTTGATTGCGCGAATAAATTAAATGCCTTATAATTAGAGACTTAAAATATTTACACTTTCTTTAACTATACTTTACAATACAACCTTACAACACTATACTTAGTTAATAAACTAACATATAATAATATATACGAGTATAATAAATAAATAAATAAATAAAACCAAATGAACGTCCTTTTATATAACTGACCGTGCTGGGTGGGGGTGACTTCGGGCTCAATAGTTTTTTTTCGGCGCCACTCGGAATGTTCTTTGTGGTCACGGTGGTGTGTCTAATTCTGTTTTCTTTCAATCTTCACGGTGTCATCGTACGAATAAAGCGGGGTCGGCAAATATTTACAAGGAACCGTTAAATCTTCGCCTTCAACTATTGTTCCCAGGAAGCAAATCAACAGATGTTTTATTACCTACTTATTATATTAAATTTGTCATGCTCAGGTGTGGCTCAACGGTTGTCTTAAATTGTTACATTTGGATATCGGACGCTCTCAGCTATCTGGAGATCGAGATGCAAATGATTCACTGATCGACTGATCTAGTGATTCGAATCAGTCGATCACTTTAAAGAAGCGTTTCACTGAGTCGACTCAGTAAAGAGCGACACAGGCCTAATTCATATTAACAATTAATCAGATTAAAAATAAAATAAAATAATATGAATAAAAAAATAACCAATTCAAAACTAAAAATCAAAGCAAATGTTCTTTTAAACTTTCAAGGTAAGGAATAATGAAACCAAATATCATTATTAATGCAAATTCTCAGTATCATTAAACGTTTTATCTTAATAAAAATGAAATGAGCACCCCAACAAAACGGTTTTACCGTTAGAAGACATTTTTATTGTTTATCAACAACTATATTATCTCAGATGTTACTTTACAGAAACTACTTTACACGCATACATACCTACAGATGGCGTCATTTTTTATATACATAATCTACTTGTATGTAATAATGATTAGAGTTTTTTCATTCGGCGCATAGATGGTGCTATTTATGAAAATCGATTTAATCGCGTAATTTATTTAATCGATTAATATGACTTTAAAAATGGATTATAACAAATCGATTTAATCGATTATACGAAAAAAATAATCGATTATTATTTAACATGCATATGAAATGTATGTCACATGTATGATGTAATGTCATTTTGTCTGAGATTAAAAAACAAACTTTATGTCCTGCTGTTCCTTGTCAGTTGCTTTGCTTTTCCTATTTGAAATTTAATTTTTTTTGAGGGACAGCGCGTACGCAGTCCCCACTACCAAAAATTACGCACCCGAGTTACCCACATTAGGGGTAATCGCAAGGGTCAACCCAACCGCAGTGCAATGGAAGGGCCTCGCCCTGGGGGAACCGCCTTCTTGATCACGGTATCCCCTGTGCCAGGTAAGTATGATTTCCTTTTGTGACAAATCGGCCCTCATAAACGAAGAGTACAAGTCGATAGCGCGATATAAGCTCGTGAAACCGCGACATCTAGCAGCAGCTTTGAGAACTATTACAGATAGCGACATCTATTATCGAATTTTGATATCATGTCTTGAGTACCAAATTGAGCTCTCCAGTAATTAAACAAAATTAACATGGTTACAAAAAGGATTTTTTTTAATGTATTATGATCGGATAATGATATTTCTTTTGTTATTAAGCGAATAAAGCAAACTTTTTGTTACCTAACATGGGTTCTGTAAAAATCAGCGTTTTGTATATAAATAATTTTCTAATATACCTACCTACTATTGCACTTACCATCGAGAGCACCTACTATTGCACTTACCATCGAGAGGAACATCGATTTGCCTGCCTCACTTTTAAAAAAAAAAATAGCTGTACCCTACGGTTTCACAAGCCACCAGAATTGGGCTATCAAAAATACAGCAGAATTACTTATCAGACTGGTAGTTCCAGAATTTAGCCATAAAAAATTAAGTATGTATAATATAACTATAATAATTAGAACATTCTATTGCAACGTTGTGGTATAAATCAATAAAAAATAAAGCAGTAAATATAAATTTATTTAAAATTCCATTGTATATTCTTCAGTAATAAAGTTCAAATTTAAAGTGTATAATATAAAAGTGTAAACCAATGGAATTAATTATACAGAGAAACACCTGCTTCTTCCCAGAAACTTGTATTTAATATTTGTTGAACAGAACCTTAGTCAATGTCAATTTGCTAACCTTTCTGGTCTTGTTATGGTGATGTTGAAATTCTAAAAAGGAATACGAACAATTTTTGAATTAACTTAACCCAGGACAGACTGGTCTGGGTCTTGGAAATAAATAAATTACCAACTATTATTGAATTTGTAAGTATAATAATTTCATTTATAAAATTATGAGAAACTTGAAATATTATGTGTATTTCAAAATGTTTGTTTCCTATGGGGATAACAGTATTTATTTCTAACTAGCTGGTGCCTGCGACTTTGTCCGCATTGAAAAAGAAAAAAGTAGCCTATCCTGTGTCCTGTACGTCTAAATGTTTATCTACCAAGTTTCATGAAAATCAGTTAATTCGTTTAAGAGTTATAGAGGAACATACATACTTACATACATACATACTTACATACATACATACATACATACATACATACATACATACATACAGAAAAAAATTCTAAAAATCGTCAATTTAGTTTCAGTATCATGTATAGAGCCTATATACACGATATTTCTGAAAACAAAGTAAAATACTCCATGACCGACCCCTACAGATTTATTATTAGTATTGATTGATGATTGATATGATATATATGATGTGATATATATTATAAAATACCATAAAATATTACAATATGAAATAAGCTGTATTTCCTAATAGTCGTAACACACGTTCGGATTTGGTTCGACCGAACCGGCGGACTTGGTACGCTCCGAACCAAATCCGACCGTGTGTAGAATAAGTCCGACGTAATAACATAATTATTATTAATCGAATCCGCCGCGGTCCGCTTGTTTGCACATCGGATTTGGTTCACCACCGTACCAAATCCGAACGTGTGTAGGCTTGTCCGGCGGATCTAGTCCGGGAGCCAGCGACACTATTTTTTGTTAGCTGGAGTTTGTTCGACAATAGAGGTGGCAGGAAGTGTTTTTTTTCCATAATGGACTGCCAATAAACAATATGTAAAGTTTCAGCTTTGCGCATTTTTGACATTCACTCGCTTGTTTCATTTTTGACATTAAAACATAATTGACATTTATGTTAAATGTTGTTGCCACTTGTTGTCCTGCGATTGAGATGGCAGGAGTTTATTTTGTTGATAGGCTACATTATCACGACAAATAAAAAAAAAAGAGGCTTGGGCAAATATAGTAACCAAAAGTGTCGCTGGCTCCCGGACGATGCTGGTGTTGTCCCTACCACCATAACTTTGAGTCCGGTCAGGTCCGGTCCGGTCGTGTGTAGCGCTAGCGACAAAGGATTTGTCTGGCGGACAATAGTCCGACGGACCGAATCCGAGCGTGTGTTGCGACTATATCATTGTAACATTGATCATAAGATCAATCAATCAATATCATCAATCCTCAATACTAATCAATACTAATAATAAATCTGTTAGGGTCGGTTATGGAGTAATTTACTTTGTTTTCAGAGATATCGTGTTTATAGGCTCTATACATGATACTGAAACTAAATTGACCATTTTCAGAATTTTTTTCTGTATGTAGTATGTATGTATGTATGTATGTATATATGTATGTATGTAAGTATGTATGTTCCTCTATAACTCTTAAACGAATCAACTGATTTTCATGAAACTTGGTAGATAAACATTTAGACTTACGGGACACAGGATAGGCTACTTTTTTTTTCAACGCGGACGAAATCGCGGGCGCCAACTAGTACTCGTAATAAATATGTAAGTGTAGGTATTGTATGTATGAATGTTCCTCCATAACTCTTAAACTAATTAACTGATTTCCATGAAACTTGGTAGATAAATATTTAGACGTACAAAACACAGGATAGGCTACTTTTTTTTCAACGCGGACGAAGTCGCGGGCGCCAGCTAGTTATCAATGTGGTTTAACATTTACATAATACCTATATGTAATTTTGTAGTTGTTGCAGTAATATTTCGAAAAATTTGGAAGTATGATGTTTAATTGGTCAGAATGTAGTAAGGGATGTGCCAAGGGACTATTGATGGGCTTGAATTCGCTATGTATAGTAAGTATCTAACTTCACTTAGGTACCTTGCTTATATTACCTTACCTTTTTTTTGTATTTTGAAAATTTAGTATTAGTATTTGGAAAATTTAGCCATGTTGATTGATTAATTGAGTGATTATGGTGTAAGTCTTCTAACTGAAGATTGAATTCGATTCCTAGTAAGGTCGACTATGGAAACACTCTTTTCAAAGTTGATCTTGATTTAGATAAAATTTTCACAAAATATTCTATATCATGCGACGTAACAAGTTAGTAAGAAGTGAAAAATATATTTAAATTGTGAAAAGTGGAAAGTGGAGATTGAAAAATTACTACGAAGCTCACAGAGAAAATTTTGTCCGATCCAAACAATTTTCTTTTTCCTCTAATATTTGAAGACGTGAGTGGATGAAGGTGATATGTCGCATAATTTCAATTTTGAATAAATCGAGGTTAAAGTTTTACTTTTAATTTTTGAGATAAGTCGCCACGGTAACTGATTTTTGTAATAAATTATGATGCAAAGTTGAGTAAACAACCCAAAATATTAATGGTATGATTTAATTCTATTATTTAATTAACTTCTATTATTTAATAAAAAAAAAAGTGAACGTAGCACTCTCGTCCAAACAAAAGTAAACTTTTCTGAACTTTTTGCTTTTTAAAATTAACTGTACATAACACCTTTTTCATCTTTTTATTTCCCAAAAATGTCTTAAATCTTAAGATCGGCAATAATTTATTAGGAGATATTACCTTCATCAACGCA
Organism: Synanthedon formicaeformis; assembly: GCA_945859745.1. NCBI lineage: Eukaryota > Metazoa > Arthropoda > Insecta > Lepidoptera > Sesiidae > Synanthedon > Synanthedon formicaeformis. The sequence continues at coordinate 11,954,994 of OX243956.1, read as the reverse complement.
AAAAAACGAAAAAACACAAAAATGCGACATATCACCTTCATCCACTCGCGTCTTCAATTATTATTATTATTTTTTTATTAGAGATGGGATTGCTCTTGGCCAGCATCTAGCCGTGTAGCGAATATGAGGCCTATATGATGGAGCGAGCTCACCCAGAAGATATCGAATTTTCAAAAATTTGGGTTATTGTTGTTTGAATTTATATGAGGTTTATTAATTATTTATTATTATGTCTTAAATTTTTTATTAGTTCGTGGCAATAAGCTGCTTCGGATTGGCGGTGGTAGACATTAGAGTTCTCCATCAGTACGGCAGCGACAAAGCGTCTGGGACCCTCGCTGGTGATATAATAATTATTGGGGCAAGTTTATTGTTGGTCGCTGTAGCCGTGTTTGGAAGCGTCGCTGTAGCTATGAATAATGCCAAATATCTTTACTTGGCAAGTATAATTACATATATTTTAGTACTTCCTAACTTTATAAAACATATTATAAAACAAAGTCTTCCGCCACGTGTGTCTGTCTGTCTCTAAAACTCAAAAACTACTGCACTAACATTTATGCTGTTTTCACCAATGGATAGAGTGGTTGTCGAGGAAAGTTTTAGTATATAATTTACAAAGTTACGCGAGCGAAGTCGCAGGCAGCAGCTAGTTATAAAATAAAATCAATCACTGCGTCTGTCAGTTCGCGATTTTCTTAAAAACTCTTGAACGGATTTTGATACGGTTTTCACTAATGGATAAAGTGTTAAACGAGGAAGGTTTTTATATTTATTTTGCTGACAAAATTGTACCGTAGGTATACTTATTATAAATGCGGAATTCAGTTTATTTGTTGTTTACAATCTCACTTCTGAACTTTCAACCAATGCATAGTGTGCATTTTGTTGATTAAAGTTGGGGTTGTTGATTAAAATGTAGATAAAACGCTCTATTATCAATAAATAACTAATATTTAATTAAAATATACCGCAAACTAATCAACATTAGAAACCACAATAGATAGAGGTTTTCTGTTTCCTGACTTGAGTTGTACGAGTATCATACTTTTCGCGCTAACTTCAAAAAACGCACGTGTCTGATTTTTTTGAAGAATTGTTTTAAAAATAATCCTTACATATTATAAAACAAAGTCCTCCGCCGCGTCTGTCTGTCTGTTCGCAAAAACTATTCGATAAACTCAAAAACAACTGTACCGATTTTCGGTGCTATTTTCACCAAAGGTTCTCGAGGAAGGTTTTTGGTATATAATTTGCATCAATGTGAAGCCGGGAATAGGCCGCTAGTACTACGATTGCTGCGTAGTACTGTTAGCGATTTTGATAAAAATGACGTTTTATTAATTTTTCAACAGTATGTCGGTTTCCTGATGATTATAATGTTACTGGAACTGATGATAGCGATCTATGTCTCGATACAGCGATATGGACTCGAGTTCAGGGTAACGGATCGCCTGCGAGAAGATTTCTTTGGAAATTACACCGGTGACGCTTTGGAGGAACACAACAAATTGTGGGATAATCTTCAGAATACTGTTAGTATCGGTAGAAATATAATTTCGTAATAATATATTATGCGTTTGCGTTGCGTGCCGTTTGCGGTAGAGACCATGGGTCCGTGGGGGCTAGCCGCTCATGAACTTTACAGGGAACTGGCTAAGCGGTTGGTAGAGGCGTCAGGTGACCAGAATGCTGGCTCTTACTTTGCCCAGAAGATAAGCATATGCATTCAACGGGGCAATGCCGCTAGCATTCTTGCCACTTTTCCGTCTGCCAAAGGTTTAATAGGTTTAAATTATTTATAAGTATCTTTTCAAAATAATTTAGTTAGTTTTTAAGTTTTTATATTATTATAGTGATTTAATTTATTGTAGTTGTTATTTAGGATTAGATTTTATTTTATATAATATTTAAATTATTTAGAGAATGTAAATATAAGTTGTTTGTTATAAGCATATAAGTTACTTTTGAATATATAAAAAATACAATATATTATTTATATCTTTATCGGTTAATTTTGGTTAATCTTAATTTTGGTTGTTGAAAGAACATTTTAGATTTATATTATCAACTTTATTTTTACTCTAGGTATGTAGTTCGCATGCAGTTAGAGCATTTTCACAAAGTAGAAATGTATTGTAGATTATATAATTTGGGAAGTAAAATAAGGAAAATTTGATACTGGGGTTGCTTACACGAGTAACCAGTATATGATATGGTGACCACAAACTCTCTTGTTTTGAACTCAGTCCCATGAAAACCTGTTTTTACTTGTTAATGTTAATAAATTTAACATTTTAATATATTAATAATTTTGTAACACGTCATTCCCGACATGAACACGAAATTAGCTGTCTTAAATATATTTTTTCACTTCACTTCTATTGGAAGTTGACTAAATTTAATATTCTTTCATACAAAAACCACCAATCCCATTTTAATGAAACTTTTCAGTAAGTAATGTAATTTATAACACATCAGAATACGTTTTTTTTTTTATAAAATAAGGGGCGGCATGCAGGCTTATTCAATCTTCATCAATCTAAAAGAAAAGCAACTCATTAGCCCCCTAGGGCCAACTGAAAAATTATGAATGATTTTATATTACAGTTTTATGGAATTAAGATTTATTTCTTAAATATATAAATTGTTATTTTGAATTAATTTATATTGGTGATTTTTTAAGTACGAATGCTGCGGTTTAAACGGACCAGAAGATTATCCAGCTGTCCAACAATCAATCAGCATGTCATGTTGCCCAAGAGCATATCGTGCCCGAAATGATTTCGCCCAGAAACAGTTATACAAAAATTGTATTGAGTAAGTACATATCGCCTGTTCATGAAATTGGTCTCATTTATGATAAAATGCGTCGAAATTTTTCGTATATGGAATAGTTAGGGCCTCTTTCACAAACTACAATTAAAGTATTGATTAGTTACTTTTAGAAATCATTTTATGTTATATTGCATTATGCACTCGGTTTTTTTTAATTATTTTCTATTTAATAATGTGTATAAAGCAAACAAAATTAGTAATTTCACCCGCGTGGCCCCTTGGACATGACAGTGACACAAAATACGTAGAACTACGCACAACATGCGACGGAAGATAGCGCATCTCGCTCAATAAAAATGTTATAAGTGCCAAAAGTATTAAATATTAATTATTCGTAAACTACAATGTCAAATGAAAAATTGTTACATACAGCCTTAGATAAAATGTGAAGTGAAATTACTGATACACTTTTAGCTTTGTAATGTGTGTCATTTTGAAAATAAAACTAAAATCGATTGAAATGAGAGTTCACTTGGTGATTTTTTTCTATCGAGAAAATTTCATTATATTATGTTTTCTGTTACAGACGTCACTTTCATTTATAATGTATTTATCTGTTTAAAAAAATTAATTAATTTAGACTTTGTTTACTTAAATAAAATTCAAATCTAGGATTGGCTATTTCTCTTTATACCCGCTCTTAATGTTTGGGACGTTTACCGTACTTACAAACAAATATCAGCTCCATTATCCCCGGTTACCGGTGACTTTAAATGACAGTTTGGCCTACTTGACGTTTGCGAAAGAGGCGCTTAGAATGACAAAGCTATTTAAAAAATGATTATGAATGAAATAAATTAATGCTGGTATCATCGCAAGTCTAAAATATCCAAAATTATCTTTTCATATAAGTCTTAGAGTTTAAGATGTCTATCTATCTGGATCTGGATGTGTGTATATAATATATGTTTGCGATGATCTCAAAAACTAATAACGGATTTTCCTGCGGTTTTCATCTTTCAACAGAGTTGTTCCTGACGAAGGTTTTCATTAAGGCTATTATCCTGAACATTAAGGCTATTATCTAATCAATCAGCAAATAATTATTATTTGTCTTATACAGTTCTAAGAGTTACAGTACCTATGGTTGTGAAGACGAAGTACTCTATGCTCTCAGGGAGTCAGCTGATTGTTTACTTAGCGTTGCAGTGGTCTCTTTTTGGTTTGAGGTTTGTTTTAATTCTTGTCAATTAATTTTCAAACATTTAATTAATATCCTAAATTAGACACGAAATAACATTTACGAATTACATACAGGAAACATAATCTAGTTATAAAGTAGGGACCCTGTCTAATAGATTCTCTGTTTGGGTTCCAAGAACGCTGGCTGCAATATCACTTTTTTTTACTGAGGGCCTCTTTCACAAACTACGAGTAATGTGTTGATTAGTTACTTTTAGAAATAATTTTCTGTTATATTGAATTATGCACTCGGTTTATTGCATCATTCGATAGGTGTTTTTTTTAAATATTATTTTCTATTTAATGTTTGGGACGTTTACCGTACAAACAAATATCAGCTCCATTATCCCCGGTTACCGGTGACTTTAAATGACAGTTTGGCTTACTTGACGTTTGTGAAAGAGGCGATAAAGGAATTAGATTTCAAATTAGTGGTTTCAATTTTTTTTTTATGTTTTGGTCTACTAGTATTTAAGCTACGATAATTCACATGAATACCTATAATCATATTATAATAATGGAAATTCAACTAGCAAATGTGCTGGCATTTGATAAATATTTTTCAATTTATTATTTATCCATTCGGCCTTGGACGTTCGTATTAACAATTCAATATCCAAGTAAGGACCTTTACAACAGAACGTTACTTATAAGTATTACAAAGGGGAACCATAACTGATTTATTAATAAGATTACTATACTTTTTTTACAGGCTTCAGCCATGTTACTGGCAATGTATGTTGCGAACACTATAAGGTATGATAGACAAAAATATTTGAACACTCTTAAAATATTAGTAAAGTGAATTTGGAAAAACAAATAAAATTGTGATTCATTGCAACAAAAAAAAAACGCTTTTGTTATTCCATATGTGTCGGATATCATAATTACGAAACTGTGTTTGTGTATCTGAATATAATAAAAGTTTACAAAAATAAAGAATTGTTTTTATTTTTTATCTTAATTAAAATTAACCTAACTCGTTAAATTTCGCATTATTTTCACTGATACATATTTATATAAATAAAAATAAATAGCTAATAGCTAACTAAGGTTTATCTGAAGAGAAATATCAAAAAAATTGAATGTTTTATATGTATTATTTTTTATATGTAAGTACGAAGTTGTATTAAAATAAAAAAAGAAATAAATTATCAACAGAGAAATTATTAAAAGTTGGTCGGTTAATTATGTTAATTATCTGCAAGCTTAACCTAATAATAATAATTGTGATTATTATTAAAATAATTAAATTTCTCAAATTCTATTTTAAGGACATTCTAGATTGAAACAAGCTAGAATTCATCTTTAAAAACTATTTCCAAAGCTAACCTAGATACAAATACGAACAATGCCTTATTTAAATATTTAAAACATCGCACTAATTTGCAAACCACGATCGATACAAGTCGAAATAATTGCAGGACTAAAAGCCAATACAGAAAAGTTAAAAAGTAATGTAAAATACACTTTATGGTACACAAAATAAGGTAGTATATCTCTGAATATAAACCTAATATAACCTATGCATTGATATAAAGTTATAGTGCTTAGTATAAAGTGGACAGTGACTGACCGAGTTTAAATTAGGTTTTGAACAAGGCGATTAAGATCTTCTGTTAGGTAGTAATACGAGCGATATTGGTAGCAATGAATAAAACAAAGAAAATTGTGGTCGAAGACGACCCCGGCGTGTGGGGAAGTTTACATATGCGTTCCCACGCTCTATATATTGCAATACAGTTATAAGCGGAAGCGTATTAGTCTAAAGGAAGACCATTATCTTCCTCTTTGTAAAAACATAGATAACTAGCTATTCCTGAGGATTTGCTTGTTAAAAATAGGTTTCATAGGTTTAAATAAATTTAAAAAAAATCTGTTTCCTTAATAGAGAACGAAGGTCACAAATAGATGCAAAAAGTGTCATACCTAGTTTGTGGTTGGGGAGCCCAAGAGGGGATTTCTGGAGTTACTTGAGCGCGTCAGATTAAGCTATGGTAGATTAATTACATGCTGAAAAGTGTGCATTTTAATAATCTGACGATTTGGTTGGTGGGGTTGGCGGGGGTGGGGGTAAAATTTTAAATACAACTCGAGCGCGTCAGATTTTCAGAGGGGATGTTAAGTGAACCTAAACTAAGCTCTCATTTAAAATTCAGACGACTCGGATGTAACGCAAGCTAGTGGCAGCTTTTTGAAAATGCAAAAAATATTTTTGACGATTCTCATTTTGTAATACTCGAGCGCGTCAGATTTTCATACAGACGGTTCAGCCTAAAGTCCTGATCGTGCTGATTCTTAATCTGACGATTATATGGAGGATTTTTTAAAATACAGCGCCTACAAAATTTTAAATGCCTGTAGACTAATCCCACCGCTGAAATGAAAAACTTCATATAACCTTTTTTTCTTCTTAGCATCCAATCTTCAAAGTCCAATAGGTCCCCACGACGCTCGAGTGACTACACATTTAGCATCGTGGGCTCCCTAACCATTGGACACGAAAAGTGTCTCATTGTTATCTTATTGAAAGTTATTAGGTACTTTCATTAAAAGGTTTGCTATTATCTGTTAAGTTAATCTAACTTTAATTTTGTGTGGATACATCGGCCTGACTATCGCTGTATCTACTCCACTGTGATCACTACTTTATAAAACCACACCAACAATAAAGGGTCGTCAAATAATGATCGATACAAAACCATAGCCTATTTTCATTTCCCCTGTCCACGTAGCAAGCATCGGACAACGTTTTCCTTTGTTATTGAAATATTAATCAAAATGAAGCCACGCAGTATACGATGCATGAAGTTTTTTCTTACATTATTTAATATTGTCTGCATTGTAAGTAATTTTCGTAATTAATATTAATGATTATTAAATTGTTATGATAATACCTTCTTATGGCGTGTGTGTGTGCGTTTAAAATATGTTGTAATTTAATATTCGAATAGCGTTTCGATTTTTAAAATGACGTCACAACCTTAGTTTGAGTTAGCTAACCGCCAACAGTTAGCTAATTTTTCAAATTTTTCCACATTTTCTCTTCATGTAAAGCTTCCTCGGAAACAATAAATAACGGATAATGGCATACATATTTGTTTTTCATCAATATAACGAATTAATTAATAAATTTAATATAATGAAAAACAAATATATATTCGGAGGTGTTTAATATTTAATTGTTAAAAATGCTTAATAAGAATATAGCCAAAATAAGGAAACATGCTATCAAAATTAAGACGTCACAAGGCAAGTTTCGTGATTAAAAGAAAATCAATTTTCCAGTTGTTCGGATTAATCTTGATGGCAGTATGCGTAATGAACATGAAGGATCGGAAATCTCATCCTGAACCTCAGTCATCTTTGTCCAGAGGAGTTCTGTCCTTTCTTTTAACGCTGGGCTTGGGATTGGTGGTGACTTCTATCCTTGGATGTATTGGAGCTCTTCGAGAAAACGTTAAAATTCTTTATGTGGTGAGTGTTAATCATCAAACTCAACAGAACACAGAACAAAGCTGTTCAGTAATTTCTAAATGGAGAATCTTTATGAAGTAATGAAACTAAAATCATATTTGGCCGAATGTGTCATCACTATCCTTATTGTCCAATAGACGTGGTCAACACAAACGTTCAGATTTCTATAAGTAGGTACTTCTATAATCATCTAGTATTATGTTAACTATAAGGGGGACCGTATATAATACCTATCTTTATTTATATTATCGAGTGCTGTTGCCGTCTTTTGGTAGAGACCTATTTGGTGGTTAATATGAAACTTACAATTCCAGCATGCGTGCTTCTTCATTTTCCTGGTGTCAATAGAAGTGGTAGTTGGAGTAGGTGGAGCGGTCCTCACTGCGTGGGTTGGGAGTGGAAGCGAATTGAGGGTCCAGTTCTATAGGAACACTACTGTCGAAGACGATGTGGCTAGACATCATACGTTCTGGGATAATTTGCAAGCCGAGGTTCGTAAATACAATAAGACAATTTTCTAGCAGAAATAGAGTTCTAAACAAATTATCATCGTCACAAATGGATTTCAGTTATCCCCATATTACCTAATCTTCTTCTCAATTATATCTTTCTAATAAAATAGTGTAGAATCGATTTTATCATCTATGTATCTATGTATTTATCTATATTAATAATATTTTTTCATATATACAAATATTAACGTTTCTTAGAAAAATATGATCTTGTATGACGAATTTTGGAAGGAGCCGCCTTAAAAATCATAGAGTATGTTTTATGTTTCATTATGTATAAAAAGTTCATATAATCATTTTATAGAACCAATGCTGCGGTGTCGACGGCCCTCAAGATTACGCCATCATTAACCGGGACATCCCCGCCTCGTGTTGTTCTCGAGCGCATCCATTGCGTGAAGGAGGTGCTCGTAGACACCTTCATGCTACCTGCCTGGCAGACAGAACGTACTATACCAGAGGCTGTGAAGAAGCAATGCGGCAGAAGAAAGCGCTAAAGGGGAACATTTTCATATCTACTGGAGTTCTTTTCACTTTGCTTGAGGTAACTCTTATGTTATTCTATTAAATTACGTTGGGCAAAATAGAAGGGAGACGGCGCCCTTGAAGACGAAAAAAATCCTGGCTACGTAATAGCACGTTATAGACGGGATATAAAATACGTCCAGACCAAGACAGGCACAAGTCTTTAGCTTTATTAGAACTACATCTTATAGAACTCTTATATAACTTTCAGATTATATGTATCATCTTGGCATTCTGGATGGCAAGAACATTGAGGGCTGAGCGTCGAAAGCTTCAGCAAAACCTACAAGCACACTTCGAAAGTTAATCTCATGAAGCACAGATCAATTTATACTAACAATAAAATCAATATAGTTCATCTACCGATTTTGCAGTAAAAATACATATCACGATGCACAATTTATATAACAGTAAAACGCAGCAGTAACGACGGTTATTTATCCAATGTATTATTAATGTTAATGTTTAACAATAAGTAGTATAAGATTATTAGTGCCCACCATTAAAATTTTCCTTGCATTCCAAAATCAACGAAAACTCACTGCCTAGTAATAAATATTTTCATTTACTAAATTCATCGTACTATATAGTAATACATATTGGATCTGCAGCACGTATCATAACGAATTTTCTGTGTGTTTTCTCAATATTTTTAAGTAGCTAACAAAACTTTCATGAATTTATACTTTTCAATAATAGCTGTATTCTGTGATAATAAGTAGAATAAAACAGCTGTGGTCAATTTAACAGTTTGGGACCAATTTTATATGATTCTTTTAATGTAAAGGTTGTCAGACAAGCTTCATGATGATAGATAGGTAGCGTCGCCTGTGCTGTGCTGTGATGCAAGTGCGCTTGCGACCTTGGTGGGATTATGGATAAGGTATTAGGCTGGTTTTAGTGTCACGCGGACCGTCAGTACGGAGCGGTCCGCGCGTACGTCATCCGCACGGACCGTCCGCGTATGTCGTTTTTGTATCGTCCTGACCGCCCCGGAGTATACTCGACTCGTGTCAACATCGCAATATCGACTCGCCATGATTGTACTCCGCCGACGCGTGCGCTCCGCGCGATACTAAAACGCTCACTACAGACAGACTACAGGCAGAGGCGCGCGAGTAGCGGTCCGCGCGGATAGCTCCGGCATAGCGACGGCCTCAGATCTGTCGACGGACGGTCGTCCGTACGGACCTGTCCCCATTACTCTAAAACGCTCCCTAGCTTTAATAAATATTGGTCCGTGCGGAGCAATCCGTACTGACGGTCCGCGTGACACTAAAACCAGCCTTAGAAAGCCTTAGTTTTTTTAAATTCAAATGCAATTATAGTTGCAAATTTCGATTCACAATTAATTAAGGTTAAAAAAGGTCTATTTGTTTTCTTAATATTGACATTTTCATTATGTAGTAGCTATGTAGTGCGTTACCATAATCTCATTTAGCTTGTAACAATTAACGTTAAAAATAAGTTCGATGTTAAAAATATATTGTATGTTTTTGTAATTGTATGCGATGCAAATGTTTAATAAACAATTCGAACACATTAACATAATTTTTAATTATGATTTCATTCTAATTGGCTTTATTTATAAAAAATAGTCAATACTAATAATAAATCTGTTAGGCTGAGATATCGTGTTTATAGGCTCTATACATGATACTGAAACTAAATTCACCATTTTTAGAATATTTTTCTGTATGTATGTATACTGTATTATGTTCCTCCATAACTCTTAAACGAATTAACTGATTTTCATGAAACTTGGTAAATATACATTTAGACATACGGGACACAGGATAGGCTACTTTTTCTTTTTCAACGCGGACGAAGTCGCGGGCACCAGCTAGTAATAAATAAATATCTTGACACATTCCATACAGCACCATCTAGTTCCACACTAAGCAACTAATATTGTATTATGGATACCAGACAGTTGATAGACTACAATAGATTACTTTTTTGCACATACATATTATAAATAAAAACATCAATGACTCAGGTACAAAGGTAAATTTTAACAACAGTAAGTATAGTTTTTTTTTATATGCTGCATATTCCAGTAACCTTAGCAAAAGATCTATTCAAGAGGCCCACCCTCTGGCCAATTTTTTTATAGGTTGTTTGCACCTACAAGAATATAGTCTTGAGTTTTCGTACATTTCCGTGGTATATTTTAGCAATTAAAAATTATTGAAAATTAAAAAAATTGATATTTTTGAGATAATTTTTTTGGAACGCGTCCTATCGAAAAAAGTTTCAAATAAAATTTATTCATTATAACGTCCCCTGTAAAAAAGGTCCTGAGTAAAAAAGTGCTATCATTGTTAATTAACCAGTTAATGGCAAATGAAAATGAAAAATCTACATTTCGTTTTTGCAACCGCATTCGGGTGTTTATCAACATATCGGTTTGAAACTCGTATATTATGTAAAGGAGTGAAACCTTAAGAGAATCATGTAAGGTTTATCGATCTGTGAGATATAGTTTAGCAACAATCTGCGATCATCGAAAAATGTTTGGCCTTCAATAGAACTTCGAACAGAATCGCCTTAAGAATGGGTATAAAGCAAACAAAATTTGTAATTTCACCCGCGTGGCCCCTTGGACATGACAGTGACACAAAATACGTACAACTACGCACAACATGCGACGGAAGATAGCGCATCTCGCTCAATAAAAATGTTATAAGTGCCAAAAGTATTAAATATTAATTATTCGTAAACTACAATGTCAAATGAAAAATTGTTACATACAGCCTTAGATAATATGTGAAGTGAAATTACTGATACACTTTTAGCTTTGTAATGTGTGTCATTTTGAAAATAAAACTAAAATCAATGGAAATGAGAGCTCACTTGGTGATTTTTTCTATCGAGAAAATTTCATTATATTATGTTTTCTGTTACAGACGTCACTTTCATTTATAATGTATTTATCTATTTAAAAAAATTAATTAAATTAAACTTCGTTTACTTAGATAAAATTCAAATCTAGGATTGGCTATTTCTCTTTATGCCCGCTCTTAAGGTTACTAAGGTAGCAAGTGCGCTGACGATTACAGTAGGATTAAATATTGGGATATACAAATGAAAAGTGTATTAATCGAACAACATACATTTTATTAGGAAAATCTATTGACAACATCCATTTTAAACATTTAAAAATTCAAGGGAGGCTTAGGTAATAAGTTTGTTAACTTATGTCTAATGCAGAACGAACAACAAAAACATAATAATATGTGGTGGGGCAAAGTTTTAATAGATAGACATAATTATCTATTATCAATTATCACACGCATTTCATTAAAATATTGACTAGTAAATGCGTAATACATTAAATGTACTTGATAAGGGAGAATAAAAAAAAATCTTATTTAATTATATTTTAAGCTAAGTATACATTGAAGGGTGAATTTAGAAATCTATTTCTAAGCTATGATATCAAAAACTTATATAATTTGAAGGTACTTCTTGTTATGGTCAAGTTATTTTTTTTTATTTCCATTTTGAAATTATCTCTAAAAGGACACGTAGAGTGCACATTAATGTTGTATCTACTTATCATAAAATATTATTATATCTCAATCGAATCTCTTGAAATATATTAATTTTAACCATAAAATACGAAACATTATAAACGCTTTACTACCACAGTATGCTATCATAGTGTCCTCGTAAATTAATTAATATTAAAAGAATTATCAATACAAACGTAGAAGCCAAGAGTCCTCTTAATAAGCACACTAGTCACATTGTAGCCATTTCCGGTTAATTTCGGTTTATTATGTTACCTTTAACTCTTGACGTTGTGAAATAATTTTACTAAAATGAATCACGTTTATTTAACTCAGGTATACGATTATCACATTAAAATTAATCCCATCGTGTCAACATATAAAATACATAATTAAAACAGCTTATCAGTTCTATCCTTCTGTTGACAAAAACTTAAAATATCTTCATAACAGTAGTATTTACAAATTAGAAGCACCAGTATTAAATTCAGTGCGTTTTAATGAACATATATTTAATTTTCTAAATTAAAAAATTACTAACGAAAAATAAAATTAATCGGGAGGAATAAATACCTAGGTATAAGTATTAAAAATTGTGATTTTCATAGCTTACATTACACGGACCTGTAGGTACTAGAAACTATACCTAATAAATAAATACTACCTCTAAGTTTAATGTGAAAACACGAGACTCGCGTGACTTAATAAAAATTAAGCTGTATTAAATCTAAGCTGTCTCCCGACTCTTCCCTTGAGTTTTGATGGAGTGCGCGAGCCACAGAGCAAGAACTATGCCGATGACCTGAAAAAGAAAATAAGAGGATATTTAGCAAGTTTGATAATACTGAAAAAGAATGCCAACTTTTGCTTAGTCACAGTGAGTAAGGGATGCTAGAGCCTATTTCTGTATCAATTTCCCAAATCTTTAATCCTACTGTAATAGCCAGCGCACTTGCCATCATCAAGTGAACCGTAATCCTGTCTGCCGACCTTAACATAAAAAAGTAACAAATTCATAAACAGCCACCATTTTTTATTCATGCTGTATTTTTTTATGTTAAGGGCGGCCGACAGGCTTGATTCCACTTGATTCCTTCCACCTTTTTTTGATACAGTTTTTAATAATAGATTGAGCCAAAGATTTAAATCGAGAGATGCGGCATTACTAGCGAAAGTGTGTTACAAAATACAACATACATTATACTAAAGACAAAAGTATAAAATACATATACTTTTGTCTAAACACACTTTTAAACACAGACAACACATTCCTTACTTCAAACGTGACTGTGACGATAGCGACGCTCTCAATAAGCGACCGTCACTCACTGTAGCTGGCGTGCAACTGTAGTTGGGTTGAGCGCCTGCGCCCAACCCATTGTTAATAATTTTCGGTGTGTTTTTAGTATTACGCCGCATCTTCGATTTAAATCTTTGGATTGAGCGATAGACAAGGAAGGTGTATTATATATTTTGCAGAAAAAAATGCATCAGGTGGTTCGCTATAGTAGGTAATAAACGAAGCTAAAAGCAAATACATATCTATATGAAAACACAGATCTTTAGTTTTTAATATAAATAGAACAGATCCATAAAGCTATAACCCTCTACTAGACGATTCGATCTAGCCTAGGCTTACAGATTAGCATAACACGATAACATGAAATAACCTTGTAACATGCCATTGTATGCCCATTTGAATACTTAAATAATGAGAATATAATTTGTAAAAAAACTTACACCAACATATAAATATAATAAACTAGTTGGTGCCCGCGGTTGAAAAATAAAAGATACTCGTATAACGCCTGACAAAATATCGTATGTTTAAAAATAAGACATCATGTATGTTTTTGAAGTAATTTAAAAATCTTGGCTAGTCTTAAATCTGTACAAAGTAAAAAATCTACGACCCAAAGACTAGGAAAACTGAAGGAGAATAAATAAATATCAAAGTAACCAAAAAGTTCGTGGATGCCTACACTATTAATTGTACCTATATATTAGTAGCGACTTAGATTTTGTAAAAACAACACAAAAATGTGCCAGGTTCTGTTAAAAAAATCAATAAGTGCCTACCTACCAACCCATGTCGCCCAAATTGAGTTGTGACATGAAACAGGTAATTTATGACGTTTTTGTCCAAAATATTAGAGACGAGGTCACTACTACAGTGGACTCACGAATATTTCTACTCTACGATACGACCCAGTTGTAAAGATTACGTCATTCAACAAAATGGAACTAAGAGTACTGAGTAGTATGGATTTTTTTAAATTCTATTACTTGTTAGGCACACAGAAGTAAATCAATACTAATAATAAATCTGTAAGGGTTGGTCATGGAGTAAGTTACTTTGTTTTCAGAGATATCGTGTTTATAGGCTCTATACATGATACTGAAACTAAATTGATGATTTTTAGAATTTTTTTCTTTATGTATGTATGTTTCTCCATAACTTAAACGAATTAACTGATTTTCATGAAACTTGGTAGATAATCATTTTGACGTACAGGACACAGGATAGGCTACTTTTTTCTTTTTCAACGCGGACAAAGACGCGGGCACCAGTTAGCCAATTATATCCAAGTGGATCGTCAGCCTGTCTGTAGACCTTTATATAAAACACCTAGCTGTTGCACGCGACTTCGTCCGCGTAACTTTATAAAATATAATACAATCGTGTCTGTGAAACCATGGAAATACACATACAAATTTTCAACCCAATCGGTCAAGCCGTGTAGTAGTTGACATACCGACAGCAGCGCCATCTACCGGCTCCAATTGTATTTTTAAATCACCCAGGAAACCATCGAAATAGCCATATAAAATCTCAACCCAATCGGTTCAGCCGTTTAGAAGTTATTTGAAAAAGATAAGTACGGAAGGATAATTCTTACTACCCGTTGTCCTATTACCCGTTTCCCCGTAGGAATGAAGCATTTTCCCGCAGTAAAAAGTAGCCTATGTTCATCAGGGATAATGTCGGCTTCTAATGGTAAAATAATTTTTCAAATCGGTCCAGTAGTTTCGGAGCCTATTTAACACAAACAAACTAACAATAAAATCTTTCCTCTTTATAACATTAGTATAGAAAACACGAAAATAAACTAACCTCCAAGAAGCAGAAAAGAATACCGCATACGATAACCGACATGCCAGCGGTGTGAATTGTGTTCAAGACCTTTTCCTCGCATCCCTCTTTATAATATTTCTCTAAGGAGAGGCAGTCAGATCGCTTGATGTCGACGGTACGATCAGAGCTGTCAGGAGGGCAGCAGCTAAAGGAAGGATTCAGACGAGGCTCAGAGGCTGCGTAGTTTTCGGGACCGCTGACGCCACAACATTCCAACTGAAATATATCAATATAAGGTTCTTTATCAGATAGAAATCAAATATCCGTATGCAAAATAAAATATATTTTCTAGACACTATACATAAAAGAGTTTCTGAATTCTGACTAATACGCAGCATTAGTATTACGAGTAGCCATTATTTCGAGCCTTGCCGTGTAACTATTTTCATCCCTTAGCGCCTCTTTCACAAACGTCAAGTAGGCCAAACTGTCATTTAAAGTCACCGGTAACCGGGGATAATGGAGCTGATATGTTTTTGTTTGGACGGTAAACGTCCCAAACATTAAATAGAAAATAAAAATAAAAATTCGGCTATCGAATGATGCAGTTAACCGAGGCATAATTCAATATAACAGAAAATTATTTCTAAAAGTAACTAATCAACACTTTACATGTAGTTTGTGAAAGTGGCCCTTATTGTACTCAATTTACCATTTAATTTCGTGATTAAAAAAATATTAATTTGGATTAAAAAATTACACTTCCCAAGTCAAATACACATGTAATAAGTATTATTTTGTATCATAGGCTGTAGAAATAAAATAACCGAAATGCGTTGCTCTGAAAGAGATATTATATTTTTTTATTAAATAAAATAATTTTACATTTTCAGTTTTATATAATTTCACCGTACTAAATATTAATCTTACCTGAAAGAGAAACAACATTTAAAGCTATTATTTATATCTACTTGTGAATTCTTTAAATGCTTTAAATTATTTATTATTTAATCACACGACTCGTATTACAATCAGATAATATTATACCACCGTTTTATTCCCGCGTTGTAGGTAGCTGCTTTTAAAATTATAAACAACTACCCACATACCTACTAAGAAGTTTACAACGCGGGAAATTCGAATTAAATGAAGTGAAACCAACTTCATTTACATCTCCCCCCCTGGAGTCACGATATTCCCGGCACTGGAACAAGTTTTGTTATGTGGAAAAGATTGGATTCACATGTCTTATGTCCTGTATTTAATCTGTAAATTGAGTTTGAAACTTTTTCTAAAATTTTATATGGGCCAATTTTCAATTCGTCTAATTTTCTTCTGTTCAATCGATTTCCGTTTTCCACATATACAAAATCACCTTCCTTGAATACGCATTGTTTTCTATTTTTGTCAAATTGTTTTTTATTGTAATTGTGTGATTTTAAAGTGTTTTCCAAAGCAATTTTTCTATCTTGTAATAAATCATTATATATTTTTTCTTTTTTTAATTCATCCGGTAAAATATCAACATTTGTTCCTTCCAATAAATATTTTGGGGAATATCCCGTGACTGAATGTACCGTCTCATTATACATTTGAGTGCATTTGTGGGCAATAGTGGTCCAGGCTAATTTTTCTTTTCTTTCATTTATTGTACATCTAATTTTATTTACTAAAGTTTGGTTTAATCGTCAATTTTAAGAGGTATAGACCAGAAAGCAGAATTTATATCAAGCGTTGAAAAATAATTGCAGTTCCTCGTTTTAACCATTAAATCTTCAATTAATGGGAAGGGTTGTGATTGAGGAACTACAATTTTATTTAAATCGCGAAAATCTATGCATAATCTTGATTTTCTTCCTTCTTCTTTTTTATAAGCCAATGTTACTGGGGCGGCAAAAGGACTATAGGATTCTTCGATTAGGTTTTTTTGCAATAATTTCGATATTTGTTTTTCTATTTCCTGTTTGTCTTCAATAGTGCACCTATAGGGTCTTTTACTACAATATTTGTCTACTAATAAATCAATATGAGCTTCATAACCTTTCACCGTCCCAATATCATATTTATCTTTAGCAAAAAGGGATCTGTATTTGCATATCAATTTATCTATTTCTGATTTATTATAAGGGTCTTGTTTATTTATCGATATATTAAAGTTTCCAACTTCTATGTGTTCATTAAAGTTTACTTTATATTCTTTTTCCATTTCATCTAAGACATCTTTCTTTTTCATGTTTTCGTTTTTTTGGTTGTGGGTATTTTGCGTAATTTTTAGTTTTTCATTTTGAGTAAGTTGAAATTTTTCTATACAATCCAATCCAATTAGGAAATCGTAATCAAAATTTTCTTCTTCGATCACGAAAACATTTACATAATTTTCCATATCATAAATCTTTATCTTTAAGTTTACCATTCCGATAGATTTTTTCACGCCATTAATCGTTTTTAAATTTGCATTTTTATTAGTATCATTAATTGGGTGTTTCTTCAATGATAATAATTTTGAATTTATTAAAGAAACATTTGATCCTGAATCATAGATTCCTATTGTTTCAAAAGTATCATTTAGCAATAATGGAATTTTGATTAATGGCGGAATTACTAGTTTTTTGAATCTATTTCGTTTAAATCGGTTTCTAATTTTGAATTGTTAACATACCTTATATTATTATCAGTTTTGGATATACCCTTACTATTGTTATTGAACCAACACAAATGTTCAGGATGATACCGTTGTCCTTTGTTTCCTTTTTCACAAATTTTGCAAGGTTTGTATCTTACATCTTTTCTATTAAATTTATTTTCACAATTTTCAATTCTTACAAATTTATTTTTATTTACTAAGTATTCTAAGCCTCTGATATGGTTAAATAAATCTTCTGTTTCTTTTAAATCATTTCTATTAATTTTATCTGCTACAAAATTTGGCAAGCCTGTTGCGATTAAATCTATTAAAGTAGGTTTATCCATTAATTTATTTATTTCTAATAAAAGTTTTTCTTTTTTTAAAGCATATTCTATTAATGAACCCTGTCTATATTTGAATAAAATTGCATATCTTATTGATGACCACCCTTTGTCTGCATAGGTTACACAAAAGCTTTCTTTCCATGTTGACCATCCTGAGTTTACTGTATGTTTTATGAGCATTGAACTATACCAATCAAGACAAGAGTCTTCCAAAAAAACCTTGAGAATTTCAATTTTATTACTGTCTTCTTCAATGCCCACACGATTACATTCTGCTTCAAAAATAGCCATCCATTGTGATACATTTGAGGTGGTTCGAGTGAATTTTTCTAATACCATTCTTTCTGCCAAATTGCTAACGTTAGGAAATTTTGGTTCTTTCTTCGTTTCAGTAAAATTCTCCAAAATTCTTGTAAGGACCTCTTCTGAAATTCCACTAGAAGTACTTTGTTGATGAGTTTCTGGTATAATCTCCTCTAGCAAATATCCCTTAAATTTCATATTCCCATCTGCATCAATGTAAGTATTCTTTATATCTGAATTCATAGAAATCCATACTTTTCTTTTTTCGTGTCTCTTTTTAAGTGTAATTTTTACGTTTTCAAAAGTTTGCGTTGTTATAATTGTTTCATGTAGCCTTACCGGTTGGAGATTTTCTGGTATCAAAAAGGTGTGATTACTACTATCCGTTATTGAAGTTATGCAAATTACATTTGTTTTTGGGTCTTCACTCGGTTTCACCATAAATTCAAATCTTAATTTTTCCATTGTTAAAAAATAGCTGCAGAAATGTTGTTTTGTAATAAGTATTATTTTGTATCATAGGCTGTAGAAATAAAATAACCGAAATGCGTTGCTCTGAAAGAGATATTATATTTTTTTATTAAATAAAATAATTTTACATTTTCAGTTTTATATAATTTCACCGTACTAAATATTAATCTTACCTGAAAGAGAAACAACATTTAAAGCTATTATTTATATCTACTTGTGAATTCTTTAAATGCTTTAAATTATTTATTATTTAATCACACGACTCGTATTACAATCAGATAATATTATACCACCGTTTTATTCCCGCGTTGTAGGTAGCTGCTTTTAAAATTATAAACAACTACCCACATACCTACTAAGAAGTTTACAACGCGGGAAATTCGAATTAAATGAAGTGAAACCAACTTCATTTACACACATACTCGTAAATTGTCTATTATATTCTGATAACTAGTAGATTATTTTGAAAGTAGTATTATAAATATTTTAAAAAGTTTTCCTGTTAATAAAAACGACTAACATGAAATAAATTAAAACTTTTATTAGCATTTTCAAAAGTAAAAAAAAAAAATAACTCACATTGGTCTGAATACGATCCCAAAAGTCTCTGTAGTATGAGTCCTCTTCCCTGGTAGATTTGTTCTTGATAAAGGAAGCCCGAAGTTGATTCTTCATTGTTCCTTCAATTTGGGGACGAAGTGCAGCTGCCGCTATACCGACAGACAGTTCCAGAATAATGATGACGATGAGGCATCCTGCAAACTGTAAAAAAACAATTTTGTATATAAAAATCAAAATCAAAAAATCAAAATATTTATTTATCAATTAGGTTTCTACAAGAAACTCTTATGATCGTCATTATAAATTTAAATTTACCAGGGTTTCGGAAAAAAGCCAAGATGACTGAGAAGAAATCCCGAAAGAAACTCAGGATACAATTCTATTTGTCATCATTAAAATATAAAATAGCACAATTCACTATATTTTTTGGACAATTATATTTTTTGGAATATAAACATACAAATACCTATGCATGTACGCGATTTTTAAACAATGTATAATATAGTGTATTAGTTAAAAGTTTAGAAAAAAACATGCAAAAAAATAGATTTGTAATTGGAAAACTTGTGGCTTCAACAAACACATTGTAGGTAGTGACATATTAGGCAATAAAACAGGCCACATTGCGAACCGCATCTAAAGAACTGGACAGCCCTTATATGGCACAAATAATAACCCCTTTTCAAGATAACCATAATATGATGAACGTGTTTTTTTTTTCGAAATTAAGCTTACGTTTTTGGTCTATTTAAATAAAAATTTATAGACCAAAAATGAAAAAATAAATAAATGAAATAAAAAAATGACTATAAAAAATGACAATAAAAAATGACAAATTTTAATATACATAAAATATATGAACAGTAAAGATTGAATTATTGCTCATCTATTTTTGTCAGGCGTTGATTTTTTTATTTTTCAACAATTAAGAAAAAGGAGCGCCCACGAAGTCGCAGTTCAGTTAATTTTTCAGTTGTATTTATCAAAACATGATACTTGAAATCATTCTGTCAACGAACATTCTAATGGTGTTTGCAGAGACCGCCTAACACCTCGCCAAGACAACGACCTACTTACATTTTCAGGTCAGCGAAGGGTATTAGTAAAAGTCACGATTTGACTAAACTTTCACACACAGGGGATGTCAATTAATTAGTTGGTCATTTTGACTATTTATTCAATTCTAAGCACCTATAATTAAATTTAAAAACAAGCTAAAATTGTATACTATAAAGTAATCCCCGACTTTCTATTGAGGTCAAACACGCTATATCTGCTGTAAGTTGTCGAGGAATTGGGTATACCACAGACTTCTTGATACTGCAGCTTCAAGTCAAGGTTACCATGTCATAGAAATACCAAAGAAGTAACCTTATATACCAAATTTCACATGAATCGAACGATTAGTGAGATCTCTTCAACAATTAAGAAATGGTCTGATGATCTTCAAACGCCTGAATAACAGATATTCATAAATTATAGCTAGCTAGGAACCAATGCGTTTTAACGTGTATTTATTTTATATACATAGGTACAGTAGTATTATTTAGATATACTTGTTTAGCCCATAGAAGTAAATTTAATGTATATTTCTAATGCATATTATAAAAAAATCATTAATATAAAAAATATTTGCTTTCTCCATCGACGGCTTTCTCCAGTTCTTCTAAATTACATATCATGAACTTTAAGTGTACAAAATTTCACACTCCTCCGGCCGCTAATAATATATTTGTCTAAAGATGATTAAAATCGAGTCTCTGGTCTCTTTCAGCTGTCGGTACGATGATGTCATTAGTACGAAGAAAATATATACCCACACATACGCATTCCTATTTTTACCCAACCTATCGTCCGTGTGTATTACTGTCCTCATTCAACGGTTTTATGTGACCCAATTCTTTGTAATACTTCGATCCGGAAACGTGATATAGAAAATGTTATTTAGCTGTCTAGCTGGATGCATGGTAGAATATTCTATAGAATAACTAACTAAGTTACAAGAATAAAGCATAGTTTAGGTATATGCTCGCATTATTTTCATGAATCTTTTTAAATATGTATATTATTTTTACAAAAACACTTTTCAAAATAATTATGTTATTACATTTTTTTTTTCATTTATTTAATTTTTTGATTAAAATGATGATTTTTTTTTTATTAAATTTTTTGATTAAATTAATTGATTTTTTAATTAATTTCATGAAGCCATCGATGTCGTCCAATTATCTATTTCATACAAATCGCTTTATGCCGTACATCAGGCTTTTTTTGTATATATCTATTTTAAAAATACTTACAATATATAGGAGTTTGGGACTCTCTTTCCAAGCTCCGAAGCATCCGAAGGCAGCAATGATGATGATTAAAACACCAATTGCGATAAGGGCGGCGTCGGTTTCGTGGCCGGATGGCTCCATGCCGGCGAAACCTTTGATCAGGCCCATGTCTACACATGCTGTCGCTATTATCACGATGCCGAACACCTGGGGAAGAAAGCGAACACTATCACTACATATTCGATTTAAAAAAATTTATTCTCATAAAAGAACAATTTGTTCACTTAATATATGAGAACTTATTAACTACATTTATACAATTAATACATCGGAGATAATTGAGCTAATTTCCAACGTTGGTCCATATGTATTCTTTCAATTTGTGTTTAAAGCTGGACATGTTACTTCAATTTGTTAGGCGCGAAGCCCACACAAGAGTCGCGTCGCGTCGCGTCGAGGAACGGCGCATAAGCGTCGCGCCGCCTCTAGCTTTCCTATAGAAATCAACGGTTGTGCGCCCACATACTGGAGAGGCGGCGGAGAGGCGAGGCGAGGCGAGGCGAGGCGAGGCGAGGCGAGGCGAGGCGAGGCGCGAAGAGTCGCGGCGCGGGCGCGAAGCGTCGCCAAGCGTCGCCGAACGGGCGCGGCATTTTGTTTGCGGCTGTGTTTAGACGTGGTCGTGTATTTATTAAATAAAAGTAAAATGTCATACGATCTAGATCTAAATATAAAAATCATCGAACTTGTTTGATGTAACCCGTGTCATTATGACCTGACACGTTCCGACTATAGCAATAGAAACAAACAGGACCAAAAATGAGGTGAAATAGCGCAACAATTAAACGAAACTGGTAAGTGATTTCTTGGTAAGTGAAGTTGACTGTGTAAAGAAAGCATAGCCGCCTCCGCCGCAACTCTTCACGCCTCGTTTACGCCGCGACGCGCCTCGACGCGCCTCGACTTTTCATGTGGGCGTAGCGCCTTACACTCTCAGGTAGTGCATTGCACATCTGTGCTCCCTCGTACAATATATTTTTTTTACCATATTGTGTTCTAATTTTAGGCAATTCAATTTCATTTATATTTCTAGTATTGTATTTGCGTCTTTTTTGAAAAGTGATTTGAGAATTTATATAATTTGTTTCTATTTTTCTAATTAATCTAATATAATATCGAATAATTATATAACTTTTTTTTTTAGATTAAAAAAATTAGTTTTGTCATAAATTAATTTTATTATAAAACAAAGTCCTCTGCCGCGTCTCTCTGTCTGTCTGTTCGCGATAAACTCAAAATCTACTGTACCAATTTTCACGCTGTTTTCACCAATGGATAGAGTAGTTCTCGAGAAAGGTTTTAGTATATAATTTACAAAGTTATGCGGGCGAAGTCGCGTGCAACAGCTAGTTTAAAATATAATTCATTTATTTTAGATGTTGGAACCTTCAAATCACAATGATTCTAGCAGAGCAAAACTTTTGCCATAACAATAATTTATCCTATTAACTAGCAGGCCCTCCGGCTTCGCATGGATTTCAAAATTATGTCGAGGTTTGTCACTTTAAGTTCCTAATGCCATATTTTGATAGCAATGTTGAACATTGAAATTAATTTTTTTTATTATTATTACCATTTATGATTTTATTTTATTAATTTTATCAATACTAATAATAAATCTGTAAGGGTTGGTCTTGGAGTAAGTTACTTTGTTTTCAGAGATATCGTGTTTATAGGCTCTATACATGATACTGAAACTAAATTGACCATTTTTAGCATTTTTTTCTGTACGTATGTATGTATGTATGTATGTTCCTCTATAACTCTTAAACGAATTAACTGATTTTCATGAAACTTGGTAGATAAACATTTAGACGTACGGGACACAGGATAGGCTACTTTTTTCTTTTTCAACGCGGACGAAGTCGCGGACGCCAGCTAGTTATTAATAAAATTAAAGTCTTCACTTAGTCTTCACTTTAAGATATAAGTTCTTTAATGAGAGTAAATAAATAAACATAAACGTAACTTAAGTATGAAAAAGTGTGTCGAAAACGAAAAATAAAAGTAAAATCTCGTGAGATAATAATGTTTCAAAAAGTACCTAAAAATTTATAATGTGACTGGCAGGTGTTAATTTTTGAGATATTGACGGTGTTTGTTCAATCACAGATTTCGAAAGCCAGTAAATGAATATTGAAAGAAGCAATCGGTTCGCCCACATTGAGTTAAAGTTGACGTGTATCAATTACTATCAAAACGTCATCTTGAAACTAACGCCTACGTTTATATGGTTGATGTGGAGGACCACCTTTTACTGCCTTAACTTTGGTATCGTCAGTTTTAAGAGTGGGTATAAAGCAAACAAAATTTGTAATTTCACTCGCGTGGCCCCTTGGACATGACAGTGACACAAAATACGTACAACTACGCACAACATGCGACGGAAGATAGCGCATCTCGCTCAATAAACATGTTATAAGTGCCAAAAGTATTAAATATTAATTATTCGTAAACTACAATGTCAAATGAAAAATTGTTACATACAGCCTTAGATAATATGTGAAGTGAAATTACTGATACACTTTTAGCTTTGTAATGTGTGTCATTTTGAAAATAAAACTAAAATCGATGGAAATGAGAGCTCACTTGGTGATTTTTTTCTATCGAGAAAATTTCATTATATTATGTTTTCGGTTACGTCACTTTCATTTATAATGTATTTATCTATATAAAAAAATTAATTAAATTAGACTTTGTTTACTTAGATAAAATTCAAATCTAGGATTGGCTATTTCTCTTTATACCCGCTCTTAAATCGTCAGACTGAGTTTCAAAAGTTCAGAGTTTCATTTGGTCAGTGTACAATCACTAGATCCTTAAAACTACGCAACGAATTTTGATGCGGTCTTTTTTAATAGATAGTGATAAAAGAGGAAGGTTTTAGTATATAATTTTCAAAGCGGGCGAAGTCGCGGGCACCAGCTATCTACTAAAAATAAAGATACAACCCCTGAAAATAACAGCAAAGATTTCAGGCGTTACATATTGCTTTACACATTTAATCAGGCGCTAAACATTCCTCACTTTAAACGCGGGCCAAGTTGCGGGCATCAGCTAGTCAAACATAAATTAATTATAATTCAAATTTTACTAAAGTGAATTAATTACAATAAATCAATTTTAAAATAAAAATAAAACTAATTACTACAACATTTCTCTTACAGAAACACCTACTCATAGAAACGTCTAGTCTAATGGACGAAATACACGATCAGTCCATCGCGTCAAATTGACTGACGTGAAGCCAAAATTTGATCGTGAATGGTAAAAACTGATGGCTTGATGTCAAACACTGGATTGCAAATCGCGCCGTTGCGTCACGTCAGTTCAACGCGCCAACTGATCGTGAGTGTAGAAACCAAGGAGGATAGAATACATTTCTGTCCTCCTTGGTAGAAACACAACGCCGTGGCATCTTGTCGCGCTTCCGAATCAGAGTTCATGTCAACGTCACTCGACCCGGTCAAACGCATAAATGACAGAAAATTGAACTGACCGTGTGTGGGCACAAAGTTTGGCGTGGCTCCATTTGATTTAAGTCGTTTGGAGTCACGTCAAATGATTGATCGTGTATTTTGTCCATTCAGCAATTGAACTCCTTACTTAAAGATAGACTTGTGCTCGGAACAGGCCGTAGAGTATTCATGGTCAACTCTTGTGTAATTGAAGGATGATTTTGTAGGTCATTGTTCTACCGAGTCTCGATGAAGCATGAAATTATAGTGTGATGCATAACGAAAGTTGCGATTACTCGTGGGCGTCGTCGGCAATGGTAAAAGATTCGAGTCAACAGTATAATGTAGGATTTAACTTTTATAATAAGTACTTTGAATAAGAAGCAAAGGGCGCTGCTCACCTTAGTACAATTATTTAAACTTATTTTCCTATCCCTAGTGTAAAGTAGATAAATATGTGAGTTGAAATATTTTAGTTGTATAAATTAAAAGCTTACAACTTTTTTCTACTTCCAAGTAAATTTATTGCTTTTCCAAGTACTGTTATTATTATTTTATTAAAATTAATTGTTTTTGATAATTTTTTATATTAATTTTAGCCTTTTTTATTTATAATTTTATTTTAATTTCTTAACTTTTCAACAAAGTATGGAACCCTAATTTGCGCCTAATTTGCAAACCCTAATAAAGCTTCGAGTTTTTCTAACAGCACTTGTGCTGTTATCTATTTGCAGGAAACGTTTAATAAATTATATAATTTAAGTAAATTTAACTTAATATAATTATAATTAACAAAGAAATCTTGTTCAGTTTTAGCACAACCTTTACCGACATCCTGCGTTAGTATTGCAACTGTGGTCATGCAGGCGTTACTTCCTGTTATGGTCAATGATAAAGCAAATTTAGCTCTTAGCTGATCAATACTAATAATAAATCTGTAGGGGTCGGTCATGGAGTAATTTACTTTGTTTTCAGAAATATCGTGTTTATAGGCTCTAATACTGATACTGAAACTAAATTGACGATTTTTAGAATTTTTTTCTGTATGTATGTATGTATGTATGTATGTATGTATGTATGTATGTATGTATGTATGTATGTATGTATGTATGTATGTATGTATGTATGTATGTATGTATGTATGTATGTATGTATGTATGTATGTATGTATGTATGTATGTATGTATGTATGTATGTATGTATGTATGTATGTATGTATGTATGTATGTATGTATGTATGTATGTATGTATGTATGTATGTATGTATGTACGTACGTACGTACATACATACATACATACATACATACATACATACATACATACATACATACCTTCCTTGTTTATCGCTCTTTCCATTGGTGTAAATACTATCAAAATCCCCTGGATTCTTTAGGAGTTAGCGGAGAAACAAAAAAAAAAAAACGGAGAGCGTCTTTATTTTATAATTTATAAGATACTACTCCGCGCGGACGCATTTTTTTCTGCAAATTATATACACAACATCTTCTTCGATTATCGCTCTTTCCATTAATGAAAACGTAATCAAAATCAAAGTAGTTTAGAAGAAGTTAGCGAAGAAACAGACTCAGGCGCAAAGTCACTTTATAATTAATAATATAAAAGGCGATGTGTGTATTGTATGTTTCCTATCTCCAAAACAGCTGAACCGATTTTGATGGAACTTTCAGAGAATCTTCAGATTAGTGTTCTTGTGAAGTTTGGTAGCACTCGAACGCGGACGAAGTCGCGGACAAAAGCACTAGTTATACATAGATATGAAAATATAGATGCGAATTAAACTTTTTCATTTCTCAAATTAAAAAGATCGTTTCAGGTGTGATTTTTCTTTATTTTGTAAAACACTATTATTGAAAAATGTCTTCTATGCTTAATTGAAATTACATGATTGCTGGCAGCAATTAGTCTAGATTGGTTTAATTGTTACAATTCAAGATCTAAATTGGTCCGAATGATATCACTGCGTTCACGAGAACAACTAATTTTTTGATGCATTTTTAATTGAAAGAATTACTACTAGATTGATAAAAAAGAGGGAACTTTATATGATGATGTACAGGTAGACAAATTTAAAAATGTTATCTTCTACATCATATAATAGGCGTTGTGTGTATGTATGTATGTTCCTTATGGAATCCAAAACCGTTGAACCGATCCCGGTTAGTATACCCCATCCCTCCCAAAAAACCACTCCCAATAAATCATAATAATGAGGTCATAAAAATTATTACTAACCAGCTGATTTTTTGTCTGCAGCTTAGTAAACATTTGTATAATAAAATGGCCGCATAGTCCTACAAATTGAGTGGTACGTTTTCCCAGTCCTATGCTTGGAATTTTTTTACGGTTGCTAACTCCTTTAGCTACCTCTATCGAGAATTTTCGCAGTAAAAAGTTGTTCGTCTCGGCAAACTGAAGCTACTCACGAAGATTCAGCCTATTAATAATCAGAAAAAAAATCCTTTGAGGGATACTGGACCATGATTGAAAGTCCATCTTCATTTAAAATGTTCGAATCAAGCGTTTAACACTATTTAAATAAATATTCTTGTACAATGTTTCCACATGGCATATAATGTTACCAGATTAAGTGGATAACATTATACCATCACAATATGAATGTGACGAGTGGCATTATATCTTTTTTGAATTATAATGAGACATACTAAGGCGCCTCTGTGAAGGTTGCGCTTGAATGAACGCGGAAATGTTTGCGTGTTCGAAAAATGTCATGAATTCAAAAACACTGCCTGTGTTAATGACTAAGTCTTAGTATGGTAAGTAATTTTAATAATTTATTAATAACATTATTATATTATATTCAATCACATCGTTGGATCAACAGCGGACTACCAAACAGCCTAGCTCACTGCACCATATGGAACCAGTGCTTTATTAAATCTTACAAAAGCTGGACTAACTTGCCAGGGTTGAACCATTCCAAAGCGCTCATAAAAGCCGTCGAAACGTGACAAACCAGGCTATGTCGCTTAGTAGGAGCAATTTATGCATGCTAACTAGGGCACCTTAAAGCCTTAAAGTAATGGTAATGTCTCACTAGTACAGGAGTGTGTCGCTTCTGCCATGAGGCAGAAGAAACACCAATGCATATCTTGTGCGAGTGTGGCCCCTTAATGCGCAAGCGCACTCACATCCTAGGAAGCCACACAATGGCTTGTGAAGATGTGAAGAATGCCTCAATGACTTCTACATTACTTCGTAAGGACAAGGCTATCGCTCCTAGAAATTATTTTTAGTAACTAGATGTGCAAATTGAAGTACCATTTTTTTGTCACTAGTAGTATTGTAAGGGCGCATCCTGTCTTGTTTAACATATCACTGGAATGCCTCTATCAAAAAAGTACTACAGTTTCTCGACGTGGTAGGTATAGGTAGAGAGCTTTAGTTTACGTGGCGATCACAATATTTCAGCAATGGATGAAGTGATACTAGTTCTCTAGCAGACAGAAATAGCCACTAGCAGATAATAATAATAACAATAATTGTCCTGGAAGTGATATATGTATATACAGGTCTTCAGAAAGACCTCAAATTGGAACCTAAATTTAGGGAATTTATATATACTAATATTTTTTTGAAATTATATTGGCATAATGTATCCTAAGCAGTAGTCCAGTACAATTTAGGTTTATAGGTTTAAATCCAGTTATAATATGTGGATTTCAATGGAATTTTTGATATTCTTATACTTAAAAGTATTAAATTTATTTTGAGAATTACTAATAATAGGCAATGATATCTAGCCACCTACCATCAAGTGGATCATTAGCCAACCTGCCGATTTTTTTTAAAAAAAAAAAAGGTGTTAATTTTTTCCTCAATCAGGTGAAAACCGCTCAACGGATTTTGAAGGCACAAAGATATATCACGATCTTGATTATACGAGTAACACATATAGGTTAAGTATATCATGATCATGATTATAACAATGGATACTTTTATCCCGTTATAAGTTCTCGTAAGACAATAATTAATTGGTGTTAAACATGTTATTTAAGAATATTAAAAATATAGGTATAATAATATATTTTGTGAATTTGAATAGGTTCGAAAGTAACACAAATGTTAAGACCTGCAATGACATATTTATTTAATAACAATAATATAGGCACTGAAACATAAAAATAACTAAAGAAAATGATAAGTTTTTAGTTTTAAACCACCGAATTTGATTTTTTAGTGTAGTGTAACTGAGGGTGATTATAAAATATAAGTGAGTATCAACTATACGTAATATAGTTCGCTACGGATTTATGATCTGATTCGTAGGGTTACCAAAAATGTAATTAATTAAAATTCTAATGACATACGCAGAAGGATACAATAGAAAATGTTTCTTATAAATCACATCGTGTCTGGAATATTAATTATTTGGAGTGTTCAGAATTAAGTTTATCAGAGACTTCTGCTTCTGCGACTTTAATCAATGACAAAAAAAATAACGTCACAATTCTATAAAATAACACATTTAAGTAAGATTTTTCTATAAAATGATTTTAAAAATAAAGGAGATTCTATAAAATAACACAGCATATTATTACGATATCTTATATAGTATAGTTTTGCCAAAAATGTATGCCAAAGAAACAACGCCCACGTATGCCTGAAATTGAAGATGTAGCACACATTTTAATATATTTTATTATTGTGGCAACCCTATCTCATTTTATTACAATAGCGAGCATCTCTTTTGTCCGTCTGTGACCTTCACATCCTAATCGTTAACGAGAATTGTCGCATTAAATACGAATCACATTTATATTTACTTTATGTGGGTATTATTATAATCTAACGCTACAATAAAAAATACATAGGATCATCACACAGACCAACTGGTTATCATTAATACACATGGTCGTTGCCGGATGGAAGGTGACCTTTTCTTTTTTTTTTCTGTTAAGATCGACAGATCATGATGAATCGACAGATCGAAAGAACTTGATCAGATCAGAAGCTGACGGTCCACTTGATGGTAGGTGGCTACCGTCGCCTGTAACACAAGCAACACTACAGGCACTGCAAGTGTGCTGCCGACTACAGTGAGATTGAAAATATGGGATTGGAAAGGAACTGGGAAAATTTAATACATAAAAGATTCGCGGCTCCGTTTGCTTTAAAACACCTACTTTAAAATTAAAATTTTTAATAATGAAAACCCTTTAACTGCCAAAAGATTGCCGAAAACTGTATATTATACCTACTCAGTATTTTTTCTAATTTATATAGAAATGCTATAAATTATTTCTCAAGTAATCAAGTTCAAAGAAAGCGAAATGGCGTATTGTCTGAGTCACGCGACGTAACAATCAAGTAGTAGCCCAGAATATATACACCTAATAATACCTAGCACAGTAGCAGCTACATTAACTGTAAGAGTTGATCGGTTCGTGACCTTAGAATTAATTTAGAGTAGCACTTGCCCTCTTTAATACACATACTTATAATACACCCACGTATTGTAAGCATCTAACATTGCAAATCTTGAAGTTGCAACATTTTTCAATGTAAGCTTCAAGCTTGTCAGACATGCTGACGGTGAACTTGGTGGTGGGCGTCTCTTATATCACAAGCAACGCCACAGTGATCTGGATTAAGGATAAAGGAGTAAAGGAGATAAAGGAGGTCGTGGGGACGTTATTACACGACTTCGGTGCCCCGCCACGGCTATCCAACGAGGGGAGCCTGTGCTCCCTGTCGGGTCCCTACGCGTACCCGAAAGTGGAGGTACGCCGGCCTACTCGGGGGACCTTACGACGGGCGGCAGTCTCCCCCAAGACTAATACCGCCCAGGTCCCGGTCAGGGTGGAAGGCGGCGGATATAGGCTACCCGCCTGCGCCCAAGCCGTCTCCGACGGATTGGCTGGGAGAGGGGATTCTCTTCCCGCTGCCTTTCCGCCGCAACAACATTCACACCTAGGGATTATAATTATTTCAAATTAGTTGCACAAAGTTGTCCTTAAGGACTTGAACCATTATTACTAAATGTTAAGGTTCAAATCAGTCATGCAACATTTACCTTATTCATCTTTTTATTAGAAATTAACGAGAGAACTGATAGCGTTTATAAAAATTCCAGTGGGCACTTATTCGCAGTGATTTTGTTTCTTTCGCAGTGATTCTTTGATAAAGGACATTATTTGATTATTTGATTTGATAATTAACATTGAAACACAACAGCACAGAAGCTGTTATTTCACGGTGGTCTACTGTAAGGGTGTGGAAAGGCTTTCTAGCGTGGCCATACTCGTTGATAGGCGGGGTCGCGGGAACGTTATGACACGATATCCGCCTGTTACTAGGTACTAATATAATTAAGTTAATTAATTAAATAAGTTTTAATTACTTACAACTGTAATTCATTTTCCACAGGACAAAATAAATCTAATGCGTAACACTGTAGTGCGTAAGTGGAATCCTTTCTTATGGCGACCATTAAATCAGCGTGAATAATGCTTGCGTTTGACTCATTATTACGTCAAGTTCCTTTAACTGGTATTTCTACTTACAACATATTTAATTCTAATAGTTTTAAAGCTCCGACACACATGAGTAATAAAATAAAACATTAAATGAATAACCAAAATAACTGCTGTTTTAATGTAAAATTAGAATTAATTGAATAAAAATATTTTGGAGATTGTAGGTCTCCAATAATAACTCCGTTGAAATTTCAGGATGGAATAATTTTATTTAGAAAATTGCCCTACTTATATATGGTTTTTACACTTGTATGTGTGTGTGTGTAAGAGAAGCGGTTGATGTTGTTGTCTCGCTCATGTGTCGCGCGCAAGCGCGCTGAGTGCTCCCCACTCTCGGGTGCCGAGCCCATAAAAATAGCCGCGCATTTGCCCTCAGTCTTTTTGCTTCGCTGGGCGCCGCGCAAGAAACAACTCGACGACAACACGTTCAAGAATGAAGATGGCTGTGAGCGACGACTGCGACTAAAGCGTCCTCTGTCGTGGATCCAGTGATTTATCCAGTGGAGTGATATTTAATATGATGTGAAAAAAGAATACGCTTTAATTTCTAATAACAACAGCTCTTCTCAGGGCTATATGTTCCCATATTTAAACCGTTAGTGGTTACGTGTTTTATTTATCCATGACCTTGGTATGGTAGCTACAGTACTCCCCCTCAAGCGAAGCGTACCGGTAGTTTTATGAGACGGCCAGATCGTGATTGCTTGCTTTCTCTGTCGCTCGTTTTACTACTGGTAGGTAAAGGTAACTCTGTAACTGTTGAGGTATGGTTTAAAGGTAACTCGGTAACTGTTGAGGTATGGTTCTTGTTGGTAACTGGATCTAAGTCTTCAAGTAAGTATGCCGGTTTCAATCGGTCGATCGATATATTCGCTTGACGGCTATATAACTGAATGGTGAAAACTTTATCTGTTCTGTTCAATACACGGTAAGGTCCTTCGTAAGGTGTTTGAAGTGGTTTCCGAACTGCGTCGACTCTGACAAATACGTGTGTGCATGTGTGTAGGTCTTGATGCACAAAAATTTTTTTCGTACCGTGCGACTTTGTACTTGTAGGTCTGAGCGCGTCGATAGTTGTACGTAGCTTGTTTACGTAGGTATAATCGCCAACTGGAATATTCGACTGCGCATTGAAAAAATCACAAGGCAGTTTTAGTTTGTATCCGTAGGTAAGTTCGGCAGCACTAACACCTGTGTCCGTGCGTAGTGAAGCGCGTAAGCCAAATAGTGTTGTAGGTAGCACGTCGGTCCATGTAGTGCTATGTTCGGATAGCTTGGCTCTTAATGCGGATTTTAGTGTGCGATGCCAGCGTTCGACTATGCCGTTACTTTGTGGATGATAAGGCGTTGTACGAGTTTTTTTGATTCCCAATATTTTCATTAGGTTTGAAAATAACTCGCTCTCGAACTGACGACCTTGGTCGCTTGTCAGTGAAACAGGGCATCCAAAACGAGTGATCCATTTCTCGTAGATGTGTTTCGCAATTGTTTCGGCGGATATGTCGTGTGTAGGTATCGCTTCAGGCCATCGAGTAAGACGATCGATAATTGTTATTAGGTATCGATTTCCGTCGGCTGTAGTAGGTAGCGGTCCTACGATGTCGACATGTATGTGCTGGAAACGGTCGCTTGGCGGGAACTGAGAAAGATTACTCGACGTATGGCGTTGTACTTTGCTCTTCTGACAATGAATACAACTCTTCGCCCATGTACCGATGTTTTGATTCATAGCGGGCCAAAAAAATTTCTGCGATATTAGCTTGCGCGTTGTTCGTGTTCCGGGATGACTAATGTTGTGAACGCTATCAAAAACGGTACGTCTGTATTCTTCCGGAATGTATGGCCGGATATGCGGTGTAGATGTTTCGCAGTAGATGTTCGCATTAGTGTTAGGTATGCAAATTTTTTTCATCGATAATTTGCTATTCGTGAGCAGTTGTGCGATGCATCTATCTTTTTCTTGCGCTTTAGCTATTTCGTTGTAGTCGAGCGTAGACGGGCATGTGATTGTTTCGATGCGGCTTAAGGCGTCTGCTACAATGTTGTCTTTTCCGCTTATATGGCGTATGTCGGTTGTGAATTCGGCAATAAAAAGTAGTTGTCTTGTTCTTCTGGGAGTTTCTGAGGCTGATGGCGATTTTTGCAGAACGTAGGCGAGCGGTTTGTGGTCGGTAAAGATGATTAATTCGCGACCTTCAAACGTCCTTCTAAAGTGTTTAACAGCCATGTAAATTGCTAGAAGCTCTCTGTCGAATGTCGAGTATTTCTTCTGTGCTTCGGAAAACTTCTTGGAGAAGTATCCCAAAGGTTGCCATTTATTGTTGTGGTACTGTTGAATTGCTGCGCCAGCTGCGGTGTCAGATGCGTCGCAACATAATGCGATAGGTGCTTGGTGCATAGGATGAGCGAGTAAAGCTGCATTTTGAATGCTCGCTTTACACACCTCAAAAGCATTCGACGATTCTTCGTTCCATTCAATTTTTGTTTTGTCTTTTTTCTTGACGTGGTGTAGGTACTTATGCAGTGGTGCTTGTATTGATGCCGCGTTCCGTACGTTGTCACGGTAAAAGTTTAGCATACCGAGGAAACGACGAAGTTCTTCGACTGTTGATGGTTTCTTATAGTGTAGTATGGCTTCCGTTTTTTCTTGTGTTGGCTTGATACCGTGTTCCGAAACAATGTATCCTAGGAACTTGACTGTCGGTTGACCTAGGACGCATTTTGCAGGATTGATGGTGATGCCATATTCTTCGAGCCTTTTTAGAACTGTGTGAAGATGTCGTTTGTGTTCTTCTTCGTCTGCAGAAGCTAAGAGTACGTCGTCGATGAATGGGAATACGTAGTCGAGTCCGCGCAATACTTCGTGAATAAATCGTTGGAATGTTTGTCCTGCGTTCTTGAGGCCAGGACACATACGAGGGAATTCGAACAAGCCGAATGGTGTGATGATGGCAGTCTTCTCAATGTCCTTTTCATGAACCATTATCTGAGAGTATGCACGATTTAAATCGAGAGTAGAAAATATCCTCTTGCCGGACAGCATGTGCGTGAAGTCTTTGATGCGTGGCACGGGATAGCGGTCGGGTTTTGTAATCGAATTGAGTCTTCGATAATCGCCACATACGCGTAGGTCGCCGTTCTTCTTAGGGACGACATGAAGGGGTGACGACCATGACGACTTGCTTGGTCTGCATAGGCCTTGTTGCATCATGTTTTCGAACTCTTCTTTGACCTTTTGATAGCGGTGTGGAGGTAGAGGTCGTGCGCGACTGAAGACTGGCGATCCGGACGTTTCGATGTAGTGTTCAACGCTTCGGTCTGGGTTGAGTTTCATCGAAGTCAGACGAGTGATGCCAGGAAATTGAGCTAGTATGTCGTGATACTGTTGCTGCGTATCGATACTGCGGACGGTAGGTACATTTGTCGCGTACATCGGAACTTTGACTGATAAGCTTGTACGGCCGTCGATCAGCTTCCGATTTTTGAGATCCACCATGAGTTCGTGATGATTGAGGAAATCGGCGCCCAGTATTGGTTTGGAAACGTCGGCAACGATGAATTTCCATTTGTAGGGTCGCCGTAGGTTGAGGTCCAACTCGAGCGTTTTCTCGCCGTAGGTTTTAATAACGGTGTTATTAGCGGCGTACAGTTGGGATGGCAATGGAGTTGACGTAGACCCTTTTTTTCTGGGTAGGACCGATATGTTGGCGCCGGTGTCTACCAAGAAAGATAAGCCGGTCTTCTTGTCCTTTACGAATAGGCGGTGAGATTGTTCATGAACGCCGGTATCCGCCGCTGCCAGCGTTCTATTTAGTTTTCCGATGAGTCCGACTTGATAAAGGTGCATGGCGCGGTGCAGCGTCTTGCTTTCGCCCCAAAACGCCGATGGTAATAGCAGTACGGCGATGGTGACGGGGTACTGCGCGTTCGGAAACGGGACTGCGACGGTCTTCTTATACGAGATGAAGAACGATAGCTGGGTCTAGATCGTTCCGCTTTAAGTTCCGCTATTTCTAGGGACAGTTTCTTAATCTCGTTGACTAGAAACTGTGTGTCAGCTGCTGATGTTGTGATAGAACTCGTCTGTGATGGTGAGGAGATAGTAAACACTTCTTGTGCTTGCTCGGTCATCTTGTCGGCGAGCGCTGCTAGTTCTTCTAGTGCCACCTTCGTGCTGAGAGTTTCGCTGACGGTGAGCACAGAGCGAACGTGTGGTGGTAACAGGTTGGTCCACATGAGCCGTAGCGTGTCGTCTGGAATCTTGTCTCTTGCTAGGTTTCGCATGCGTCGGAGTAGTTGTGTAGGCTTCTGGTCTCCTAGCTCCATCTGCGATAGTAACTTCTGCATTTGACGGCTATCTGATTCCTCGTAAACCGTGATGAGGCGGTCTTTGATTGCCTTATAAAAATCGGCAGCAGGCGGGTTGTAGAGAAGGTCTGTGATTTGTTCGACGTCCTGCTTTTCTAGTTGCGCGATGACCAACTGCGCCAATTGTTGCTGTCCCTTTTTCAGATCGTTGGTAGCTGCTTCGAAAGTGATAAACCATAGTCGCGGTTTATCGCGCCAGAAAGCCGGAATTCGCATTGACAACGAAATATTGGCAATTTCGGGAGTGGCTTGCGGTTTTGATTCGTCCATCGTCGGGCAGGGATTCATCGGCGGATTCATCTGTCGAGTTTTCCTGTTGAGCAGAGGTTCCTCGTCGGATTTTTCTGTCGGGCAGCGGTTCTTCTGTAGAGCAGCGGTTCTTCTGTAGGGGTCACCACTTTGGAGATTGTAGGTCTCCAATAATAACTCCGTTGAAATTTCAGGATGGAATAATTTTATTTAGAAAATTGCCCTACTTATATATGGTTTTTACACTTGTATGTGTGTGTGTGTAAGAGAAGCGGTTGATGTTGTTGTCTCGCTCATGTGTCGCGCGCAAGCGCGCTGAGTGCTCCCCACTCTCGGGTGCCGAGCCCATAAAAATAGCCGCGCATTTGCCCTCAGTCTTTTTGCTTCGCTGGGCGCCGCGCAAGAAACAACTCGACGACAACACGTTCAAGAATGAAGATGGCTGTGAGCGACGACTGCGACTAAAGCGTCCTCTGTCGTGGATCCAGTGATTTATCCAGTGGAGTGATATTTAATATGATGTGAAAAAAGAATACGCTTTAATTTCTAATAACAACAGCTCTTCTCAGGGCTATATGTTCCCATATTTAAACCGTTAGTGGTTACGTGTTTTATTTATCCATGACCTTGGTATGGTAGCTACAATATCTTTTATTGAGGAACATACTATAAAAATGGATGTTTGTATATTAAAATATACATATTTTATTTATTTATTATTATTAAACGCTACGATGAAAGTTGGTAAGAATCGAGCCGAGGATATAATCAAATATTAAATCTTTTTCTTTTGAGCCACATTTTTTGAGACCCAATTCAACTAAACTTTTAGAAAGAATAAAACAGTATTTTTTGTGATTAAAATGTGCAGGCAGGCTGACAGTTCACTTAAAACATCGTAACATGAACTGAGAATGACAGTGTAATAATTTTTAGAGTTTAATGTATAAATTCAACGAATTCGAATGTACCAATTGTGTAATTAAATTTTGTATTTAAAATTATATAATATATTTTTTGTTAACATCAGTTTTACGAGGTGGAAATTTAAAGTAGTTTCTTTTTTAATGAAAAATTAAAATAAACCTAAATATCGTCCAATAAAAAATCCCCGTAAATGAAAAAAATCCACAAAGAGTATCACGATTCACAACTTGTAACAGTTTTTCCCTTTGGACACGGAAAAATATTAGGCAAACAAGAATACCTTTTTAATAGGACAACTTGCAGGTCACTTTTAGCGTAGTTCAAGTTATGAATTCACCACAAAATGTTGTTTAATACTTGTGTTTAAATAATAAATTGTGTTTAGTTAATTTTTATAATTATAATTAGTGTTTAAGTGGAAACACGTTTTAAAAAGAAAAAAAAAATTGTGTTCCCAAAAATAAAATAAAGATATTGGAGGGACAAAAAATGTCCTTTAGTTTGGATTAATGTAGATGTTATTTTAAGAAGTGATCTCCATATACGATATGTATTTAAATAGTGAAAACATAATTTAGGTAAGTATTCATAAATAGAATTCAATTATTTCATAATAAAAGTTTAGTAAAGGATTTTTTTCATAATTTCCTGTTAACCTTGTTCTGATGCTGCAGTATCAAGTAGTCTGCGGGATACCCAACTCCTTAGCAACTTACAAGATACTTGTAACATTTACTCGCTAATTAGCTTTACTTGAAAAGTAGTGTTATTAGTTACTTTTAGAAATAATGTTATCCTATTTTTTCATTATCTTATTTATATATATAATTTAATGTTTGGGACTTTTACCGCGTACAAACAGATGGTGAAAGAGACCCTTACGTCAGTAATATGTGTCCAATTTAATCTATTACTTAATAAATAAAATTAAAGTGTCTAATGTCAAAATAATTGCTTTTCAGTTATTTCAAAGTATATATAGTACTTATAAAAAAAAAAAATACAATTTTTAATTTTTTTTTATCTATTTATGGTCTGTTTATTCCAGCTAATCACCAAAACGGCTAGCTGCGGGATTAATTGAATTATCTATGTTTTGTTTTATTCTTATTACTATATTCGATTTTGTTTTCGCATGTGTTAATAAATAAATTTATTATCAAAATTAATTTAGTAGTTAGATGTGTAAACGTATCAGACAGACAGAATTACTTTTGCCTTTTTATACATATTAGTATGGATATATGCTTATACCATATTAAGCATATGAGATAACTCTTAAACTAAGTATGAAGGTGTAAACCTTGAATTCCATACATAGTTGCACTAGCCCTCACACATTACGTAATAGGCATTTTAACTTTACGAATGTAAGTTTTATATTACTTTATGATATTATTAGCATAAATTTATATGTAAGAAATATTATACATAGATTTGATAGGAAACAATTCAAATTATTTGATAAGAATAAGTGTTACAAATAATAACCTAGGTTTTATTAAAATAATTAATTAATTAAAAAATTAATTAATTAAAACCTAACCTAAGTTAGGTTACAAATAATACAAATAATTCCATTATAAAGGCAAAAGATTCGAATACACCAACTAACAAAACACACTTCTATAATATATCGGGTACTAGTAACTTGCCCCCGGCTTTGCACAGATGCAATTTCTTTCTGCAAATTATATATTTACACAAACCTTCCTCGTTTATTTTATTGCTCTTTCATTTGCGAAAACCCTATCAAAATACGTTGAGTTGCTAAGAATAAAATTTGCTAAGAAATAGACCGTAAGTAAAAGAAACTTTATATTATATTTGTATTCAGAATAAGTACAGAAGGATTGAAATAATATTTTTATGAAGTCTTCTATATGATCGCAATTATTTATTTCCGTGGAGAAAATATGCCAATTAAATTCTTAATCATTAATGTAAAGTAACCAGATCAGAAGAAAGTAATAACAATCATGAATGATTCAAAACGTGAAGAATTTATTTTCATATCACGCGACAACTCTAATAAACACAAAATTACGAAAATAACTTCATAAGTAGTTATTACGATTTGAGCGAAGTCTACTTTTTTTTTTGGTGAATTTTTGGTGAATTTACTGGTGATAAGTATTGATGCCATAGAAAATTAAACGATTAAAACTTCCTTTAATTTTGCCTTAAAAATATATTTTTTTCTATTGTTTATAATAAAAAAAATAAAAAAACTTTTAATAAATCTCACCATAAACAACCCATTGAAGACTACCAAAAGGTACTTTATACAGTTCATTCCACAGCCTTCCATTTTTTAAAAAAAGGGTCACCGAAAATCACAAACAATGAGGTTCCACGGAAAAGTTTGTTAATAAAATATGGTAACTAATAAAATTTACGCACAAGCCGTAACGTAAAATTACAATCGCTTCCGCCGCGAAACGAAATCGAATTTGGAACTTTTTTATAGACACGTTCGTGCGGCGTCAGAGCGCGTAAGTTTATGGTTTATGGCGGCAACGTTTCGGCCAGTGCTGTTCCTATTTAAATACAGAAAATAAATTATTTCGCTAGCTATTAGTACTCTGTGCTAGTGTTGTGCTCAACGCCTTGCGGACTTAGAAATGAGGAATCCTTATACAATTAACGTGTGGCTAATTTTTAATGTGTTGGTTTTTCGTTAGCATTCGAATTTTTCACAGTACGTAAGGCAAATTGCGTAAGGTAGTAATAAAAACACGAAAAATGCTGTGTTTCGGTGAATGAGTATAGCCAAGGTCTGTTTTCCCATCCCCTCTTTATTTCTAATCCCTTATCCCATCGAAATACTACAATGGAATTTGCGTCACAAATGCCAAAGCGGCACATAAAAAGAACGCCTTTGACAGAACCATGGCGGACTCTTGCCTTCACGCGTCAATGGTAAAAGGTAGTAACGATCAACTTCTACTATTTTATTTTAAACTCTAATGGGTTGATGTAAAGTCACATTTTCTTTAAATTACGTACTTATTATTATGTTTGTTTTGTTATAAATGACAGTTCATGCTCTATGCATATGTCACTTTTAAATGTTCCATAAAATTCGTAGTGTTTTGTATGGCACGCGGGTTCCATGTTGTAGTAGTTTGATGCCTTATCCAATCAAATTCGGCGCCATTACTTGCATCGCAACTACGCGATGCTTGTATTTATACCTTTGATTTTATATACTATTTAATATAATGTATATTATATATAAATAGTATATAATCAAAGGTTTATAGCAACGCTAGACACCTGCCATCAATTGGACCGTCAGCCTGCCTGCCGATATTTACTTGAAAAATATATTATGATCAGTTTGTCCTCATATAAAGGCCTCCTCTAGATAAATAAAAGATAAAGACAAATAAATATAAAATAAGATAATTTAATAACCAGTTATTGTTAATTAATTCCCATAAAGAAACATTAGAAGGTACCTAATCGTAATTAATAGATTCATTGGATACCAATTTAATTATACCAAGTAATCAACAATTAAAACATTCTATATATTTTAAAGTAAATGAAAAATGGTATAATATTTTTTTTAAATTTATTTACATTAAAAAAACATTTATCTTAGCGTCTCTTTCACCAACGTCAAGTAGGCTAAACCGTCACTTAAAGTCACCTGTCACCGGGAATAATTTAGCTGATATACTTACCTTTGTTTGTACGGTAAACGTCCCAAACATTAAATAGAAAATAATAGTAAAAAATCACCTATCGAATGATGCAGTAAACCGAGTGCATAATTCAATAAAACAGAAAATGATTTCTAAAAGTAACTAATCAACACTTTACTTCTAGTTGGTGAAAGAGGCGCTTAATGTAATTAACATAGTTATTGCATTTTTGTGTTTAAAAATCATTTAACGTTTCCTATACTAACTGTTCATATAATTTTGTGATTGTACTAATATTTGTGTGATTATACTTGTAACTTGTAAAGAGATCAAAAATATTTGAGGAATAAATGACTCATTCGAAGAGTTGACTCACAGTTTTATTGACTGCCGACTCTTCGGCCACTGTGCCACTCGCGGCATGCACGGGTTGAAAGAGTCACGCACGACCAAACTCCAAATAATTTTGACCCCCAATTATCAAGTCGTTATACGA
The DNA here is from genome assembly GCA_945859745.1 of Synanthedon formicaeformis. Lineage (NCBI taxonomy): Eukaryota > Metazoa > Arthropoda > Insecta > Lepidoptera > Sesiidae > Synanthedon > Synanthedon formicaeformis. The sequence continues at coordinate 11,913,559 of OX243956.1, read as the reverse complement.
AGATATAGATCGCGTACATTGGTAGCAAGTTATCGGTTATTGGTCTCCGTTCTTGGGCTTATTGAGCGGTTATATAAATTTGCCTATTAGGTGTTTATAATAGCCCACCTTTAAATAACAATATGTTGTCTTTCAATTCTGTGGCGTTGCTTGTATTAATAGGTGGTGGTAGCCACGTACCATCAAGTGTTGGACCGTCAGTCTGCCTGACGACCTTTACATAAAAAAGGTTCTGTACTTAGCTGTTTAAAAATAATTTGATTTCACATTAGAAAATTTACATTTAGAAAATATGGTTTGTTTTAAGAGGACGGGTAGTACACATAAAATCCCGAATGAGTATCCAAATCAGTGCTAGGAATTTACCGACATTACTCCATTATACTCCTCTCGATTTAGTGGCCTTTATCTAACGTTATGGCTGAGTTAAAAATCAATCTACAATGATAATATTATTACAAACTTTGTTAGAACCCGTCTCATGAATTATTCACATTGTGCAAACCCGTTTATTGTTTAGTTAGATGAGGCAAAACATGTTTTATTTTAAACTAGCTGCTGCCCGCGACTTCGCCCGCGTAACTTTGTAAATTATATACTAAAACCTTCCTCGAGAACCACTCTATCCATTGATGAAAACAACATAAAAATTGGTGCAGTATTTTTTGAGTTTATCGCGAACAGACAGAAAGACAGCCGCAGCGGAGGACTTTGTTTTATAAAGCCGCGTCCTCACTAGGGCCGCACGGCCAAATCAGGCCGGCCGCTCGGCCAGGCCTTGTACACACTACACGCGTACACACAAGGCCTGGCCGAGCGGCCGGCCTGATGTGGCCGTGCGGCCCTAGTGAGGACGCGGCTTCATATGTAGTGATAGTGGCGGGGCTCACTGCGTTTCGCAGTCATTTGGGCAGCCCGTCTGGCCCTTACAGAACCACCCCCCCACAGAATATCACCATGAAATACCAGCATAATGTGCTGTTGTATTCCTGTGAGTGAGTAAGGGATAACAGAGCCTTATCCCATCCAGGCCTTATCCATATATCCTTATCCTTATGCATGCCTTCTTTACTTATCCTTAATTCTTAATCCTTCTATGGTAGGAAACTCACTTGCAGAACCTATAGCGTTACTTGTTATAGGACGAAAAGTTGTTTAGAAAAGGCTAAATATGTTGATATTATTTTCCTCCAAGGCATGTATAACTTAGAAGAAGAGTAGGTATGTATGTATGTACCACACGAAATTAAGCGAGATTCCTATTTGAGTGCATTAGACTAAAGCCACTTTTAAACTCTTCATACCAATATATACCAATATTTGTTTTGTTTGTTTGGTTGTACGCGCTAATCTCAGGAACTACAGGTTCGAATTGAAAAATTCTTTTTGTGTTGGATAGTCCATTTATCGAGGAAGGTTATAGGCTATAGAGAACGCGGACGAAGTCGCGGTCACCAACTAGTATATCATAAAAAAAAAACAATAATAAAAATCGATTTTTTTTGAAAATGATTGCATGTCGACCATGGTGTTTGATGGGTATGGTGTTGTTACCATGGATACAGATTTGAAAACTTCTGCAGTACTTTGAACCCAGGTCAACAACTCTCTCACCCCCCATGTCTAACTTCGTAGTTGTAGAAAATCTCAGTTCAGTGACTTGTACTTTTGCCGCATTCGAAAACCCAATTCGACGGTTAGGTACTGTTAATTAAGTGTTTTTATCTGTCATCATAAACATTTTCTTTTACTAGCGATTGCCTGTGACTTCGTCGATTACTCTTTATCAATTTTCATGCAGTCACCTAAATATTTGCAGAGAAAAAATGTCAGTATGTAAAAGTTGTACTTGATAAGTTCTTTTAAGCAGTTTTCTTTAATACGGACAAACAAACAGACAAGTAGATAGTCAATTTTACATGGTTAAGGGCCTCTTTCACAAACTACATGTAAAGCGTTGATTAGTTACTTTTAGAAATCATTTTATGTTATATTGAATTATGCACTCGGTTTACTGCATCATTCGATAGGCGATTTTTTACTATTATTTTCTATTTAATGTTTGGGACGTTTACCGTACAAACAAAGCTATATTAGCAAAATTTTTCCCGGTGACAGCAAAGACTTTATAAGTATATTTGGGAGTATAGACACGGCGTAGCCCGTAAATAATGGTAGTAGTACAATTCGTCCACTCGAGATTGTCCACACGAGAGAGAAAGAGAGAGAAGTGGATGAATTCGCACTGTCGCTCGCTAGTGCGAGTATGATTTTAATACTACCAAAGATTTCGGGGCTTTCTGCTTGCTACGCCGCATCTATAGTTCAGATCAATGGGTGACAGGTGACAGGTAATTAAGTGACGGTTTAGCCTAATTGACGTTCGTGAAATAGGCGCTAATTCTTATGGAATTAACAATGAAAATGTAATGCAATAATGGGAAATTATGGTTTACATATTTACGCAAAGCGACATCTAGTTCAGACACTGAAATATAGTCCCATAGGAATTAATTATTTGGATAAAAAATAATTACGTTACGTTCATAATAAAATTAATATGCCTTTATTTAGATGTTTAAAAATTAATTATCATTTATATGTTTTAACCAAAGATTTAAATCGAAAGATGCGGCGTAATCTCCTCGCGCCATACTAAAAACACACCGAAAATTCTTAACAATGGGTTGGGCGCAGGCGCTCAACCCAACTACAGATGCACGCCAGCTACAGTGAGTTACGGTCGCTTGTTGAGAGCGTCGCTATCGTCACAGTCACGTTTGAAGTAAGGAATGTGTTGTCTGTGTTTAAAAGTGTGTTTAGATGTATTTTATACCTTATATGTATTTTATACTTTTGTCTTTAGTATAATGTATGTTGTATTTTGTAACACATTTTCGCTAGTAATGCCGCATCTCTCGATTTAAATCTTTGGTTTTAACCAAATAAATAATAGTTTACTCAAACCTGATTATGGGACCCTGAATAAATTGTTATAAATCAAAAATGTTCCACTCCCAATATTTCCTCACGTTTATTGTTCGGTTTTACGTAAATAATGTCAAGTTTATGCTAAAATCTAGGTATAGTTTTAATATATTACCTAGGTCTTGATAGCATTGAACCTGACACGAAAAGTAAGTGTAATTTTCTATTTCTTTTCAGCTTATCGCACGAAAAACTTTGAATTTGACTAACTAACTAATTATACACTTTATATGGTCAGAATGGTAATAATATTTCTAATAAATTTTAGAAATAATTTGCATTATTCATGTTATTAGTTTTACGAATTTATTACCAAATAGCTATTAGTTTCACAACCGACAAATTTGTAAGTATTTGTTTTTCTTTTTTAATTCAAAATTAGAACGAAAAGTTATTTAATCAATCATCATCAATCATCAATCAATACTAATAATAAATCTGTAAGTGTAGGTATTGTATTTATGTATGTTCTTCCATAACTTTTAGGGCCTCTTTCACAATTTAAAATTAAAGTGTTGATTAGTTACTTTTAGAAATCATTTTCTGTTTTATTGAATTTTGCACTCGGTTTACTGCGTCATTCGATAGGCGATTTTTTTTTATTATTTTCTATTTAATATTTGGGACGTTTACCGTACAAACAAAGGTATATCAGCAAAATTATTCCCGGTGACAGGAGACTTTAAGTGGCGGTTTAGCCTACTTGACGTTTGTGAAAGAGGCGCTTAAACGAATTAACTGATTTTCATGAAACTTGGTAGATAAACATTTAGACGTACAGGACACAGGATAGGCTACTTTTTTCTTTTTCAACGCGGACAAAGTCGCGGGCACCAGCTAGTAAATAAATAAATATGGCTCAAATATTGCAGAATATAATGTGCTAGTTTCACATAAATAACTAAAATTTTGTCATTACCGCTTATTCTAATCCTGGAAAGTTCCTAGCAATTCTTAGCAATTCCTAGCAATTCCTAGCAATTCCTAGCAATTCCTAGCAATTCCTAGCAATTCCTAGCAATTCCTAGCAGCTACGAGTAACATCATTCAAGTAATCATTAGAAATAAGGAAATGAGCTCTGACATCTCTTACTCATTCACCATAAAACAACAGCACACGTGCTGAAAATATTTTTAAATGCGAGGTTTCTTAAAGATAATAACCATGAAATAGTAGTTAGTGCCCGCGGCTTCGTTCGCGTTAAAACAAAGCAATATAACGCCTAACATCTTTATTGCTATTTTTTTTCCAGGCGTTAGTTTTCTTAATTTTAGATGATCCCGAGGGTACTGTACCTTTTTTTGAATGAAAGGTCCCTTTCGGTATTCCTGACAATGCAAAATTTCATGATGATCAAGTAGTTAACAGACAGACAAACGAACGGAGTTACTTTCACATTTATATTAGTGTAGTACATAATATACAGTATAGATTCAATTAGTACGTGCCTCACGGTGACCTTCACACTTTTCTTGGTAAAATAAATTTTCCAGGTAATACTATGTTTTTCTATATATTTATTTTATCGAATGTTGTAACCACGTTTACTTAAGACAAAGGTAGACAAATAATCAATATGAAATACATCAAATAACAATTCAAGTAAAGGTCATAGACCGCAACTAAGGAAATAATTTTCACTTTTATGTATACCTCTACACTTCGTGTTCCAGATACAATAAGTACCTTTTCAATGATGACACATTATACACTCTGCGCTTTCGTAATAAGGTTTATAATAGAATGGATCAGTTACTTTCTGGTCGTTAAGGACTTAATGTTTTACACTGACATTATTGGAGAGCTACTCTAGAGCATGTATTTTTAGCTTCTATTTTGATCAGATAGTATTAGGTCTGAAACTATAAAATGAACTATATATTTTTTTATTTATGAACTATATACCTGAAACTAAAGATCTTAACTAAAGTAAGGTTTCAATATTTTTATTTAGACAAGTAATTAATAATACTTGGTGGAATTTGAAAATTAATGCCTTTTCAAAATATAAAACTTATTTAATACCTATTTAATACTACATTATAGATTAGTTTTTTAAACATAGATATAAAGTTATCTAAAGTCCTATGCTAGCTTAAGAAGGCTGAAAATAATATACTGGACAGGAGACAAAATAAGATTAGGGCAGCGATTCTCAAACTTTTAATCTCGCGATCATTCCATACTCATAAGTAAGTACATAAAAAAATCATTATACGCAAACAATTTTCTAGATTAAAAATTGGCAAGCTGTCTAGTCGTTGTCACCTACTAGGCCTCTGTACTAGTAGGTCTAGGCCGGTGGTTCCCAAAGTGGTTCAGGTGGACCTCAGAGGTCCGCGGGAGACTCGACGAGGGTCTACGTTGGCGTGACAAAAAATAGGGGTTCACAATTCGTAAGCGGGGTCCACGAAATATGATGTAATATGATAACAGATTAATAAATTATTAAATTAATAGTGTAATAATTAAATAGTTGAATACAATGATCTTATAATTTTGAATAAATACAACACAAAAAAATATGCTATCTTTCTTTTTATTTTTATCACTCCGAATGGGGATTTTTCTAAATGTAATAAGTGAGAATTGATTGGTTCCTTGTGCTGTGAGTAGATGTCAAAAAAGTAAAGTTGGATGGAATCACTTTTTTGATTGGCCAACTTTACTTTTTTGACATCCACTCAAAGCACAATAAATAAATTAATTAACCAATCAATTGTCACTTTTTTTCGAAAACTACTAATTAGTGATTGGAACTCAGCCGCAACGCAAATTTCCATAGTTATTCTATCTTTGAGCCTGGCAAACCTGGTATTCTATCTTTTAGATCTTCTGCCATATAAAAATTGTATAAAAAGTCTTAAAACTAATTTTCAAGGACACCCATTATATAAATTTTCTACTACATTGTAAAGTGATTGTAAAGTAAAGTGTACTAAAGCAAAAAAAATAACACTAACGAAAGTCATTAAGGTATTGAATGCGTTCAATACTGGTTGCTAGTGGATAGCGGTTGATGCCCACAATAGAAACCATTAATCACGTGGCCCTATATGTTTGTTTTCTCCTTAACAAAACTAGTTAATTTCAAAGGATATTGTCATGATTTTACTCTTTTAATTTTTTTATCGTTGAGTTCCATTAGATCATTGGGAAGCATCTTAGGAATGTTTGGTACTTAGGGATTTTACTTTACTTAGCACCCCTTAAGCTTAAGCACCTAAATACAAGCATACGTGCGTTTTTTCTGCAGGATATCCTCTGCAAGTTGATGCTGGTTATTACAGCCGTTTATGATTCCCCATTCTTCATGAAATATTATATACAGATATTGATACAATTTTGGATATATATACTTTTTGAACTATGATGATGATGTCATTTTTTACAACAGTAATAATAGTTGCACTGGTTAATTATTTTTTGTATAATATATTTTACGAACAAACGACCCGATAAATTAATTATTTTATATATTATTACAAATCGATCGATCACCACAACATCGCCATCGCTTTCCATACAAGAATGAGTACAATGTACATAAACAAATTACAAAATTCCGTGAATCACTTTTAAACTGCAAAACAAGTTTTGATCATTTTGGGTTCATTTTTCAATGACTAAATACCAAGTTATTTAATTTATTTGTTATTGCATTAAATATGAGTTTTCTAGAATATATTATTTAGAATAAAGAATATTTCCAAAGTTATGCTTAATAATTTATGACAGAAAAAATTCCTATTTCCAAAAGTATAATAATGTATCAGTGAAGACTGAATGCAGTTTGAGAACAAAAGAGATTCTTTAGTTTCTTAAATTTTAAAGAAGTAAATAGCTTTCTTTAATTTTTTTTATTAACAACCCGGTGCGATTAACAGCTTGTGGTAAAAACTATGCATGTTTTAAGGAAATAAGGGATGTCATTTGTACCCAATACCGTCTACTAGCTTTTCCTGCGACTTCGTCCGCGTCTCTTTTTCTTAGGTATTAAAACATTTATTCAATACTAGCTTTTGCCCGCGGCTTCGTCCGCGTTCAAAATGTTATATAGTCTAAAGCCTTCCTTGATAAATGGACTATCCAACACAAAAAGAATTAGCGCGTTCAACTAAACAAACAAACTCTAAGTATAGATTAGCTGTGCCTGCGACTTCGTTCGCTCTGTAGTTAATTTTTTTTTAATCCCTCAGAAACCTAACATTTTTCCAGGATAAAAAGTATCCTACATGTTAATCTAGCTAATAAATCTGTGTGCCAAAAACTTCCCATAAAGTTATTACATACCTCTCATAAAATTATAGGCGACCCAAAACATAGTTAAAAATTTAAAAAATCTCCTTACGAATAGAATTCTAATACATGAAATAACTTTGTATGGAGTTAGACAATAAAAAGCCTTGTTAACAAGGGAAATAATATACCAATTCAATTTGAATTCGACTTTTATTGTTCAAAATCCAATTGCGAAATTGTAGGCCGCCCTTGACTAATACTTATGGTGGTCAACACCCACTGTCAGTCATTTTATTGTGCGTGGTGTTGTGACTTCGTTACCATAGCGATGACCAATGAGTAGCAACCAGTGCCATGCTTGATAACTATGACCTATAGAAGTACAGTCACGTGGGAAAGTGATCGAATAATTTTGACAATTCAAGACGTAAGTGGATGAAGGTGTTATGTCGCATCGCATTTTTGGGATTTTTTCGATTTTTTGCGTCGATGAAGGTGAGTAATATGTCCATATGAATGATTACAGACCTTAAGATAGTCGATTTAAGACATTTTTGGAAAATAAAAAGTTGGAAAATGTGTTATGTACAGTTAATTTTAAAAAGCAAAGAGTGCAGAAAAGTTTACTTTTCTTAATAGAAGAGGGAGCTCTATGTTCACTTTTTTTTAATTAAATAATAGAAGCGTTTAATTGCTATCATACCATTAATATTTTAGGTTGTTTACACAACTTTGCATCATAATTTAGTACAAAAATCAGTTCCGTGGCGACTTATCTCAAAAACTAAAAGTAAAACTTTAATCTCGATTTATTCAAAATTGGAATTATGCGACATACCACCTTCATCCGCTCACGTCTTCAATTTCTTCTTTAATTTTAGATTACTACCAGTATTACTTACAAATTTGTACAGCTTTCCGTTAAATCGAAATGGAAATGATCACATAATAAGAGTGCACCTTTAAAAGTGACCTTATAGGCAAATAAAGACCAGGTTGGATTCTAGCGCTTTAGGCCTACCTTTAAATCTTTAAATAAAAATAATAATTTGTGATAATAGGATTTTATTATTATTGTCTATGTATACATTATATTTTTCGTTGAATATCTGATGAAAAATTAGTAAGTCGGTGTTTTACTTCACATATTTAACTAAAATTCTTACCTAACTTTATTACCTAAGTGATATGTAAGATAGATTAATTTAATAAAGGTAACTTATTTTTTACACACCTGTACTCTTGGAATGAAGTGAATTGTATTTTACTGGCGGAATCATAAATTTTGGTTAATGGTGTAAAGAAAATAGATAGGTTTTTATTACGACTTTCAGAAGAATTAGCAATATTTTACACCTACTTTGCTTTGTCATCAGTTGCTTTAGCGGCCTACGAGATATAACTATTAATTCATAGATATAGGTCTAGAAAATATATCTCGAAAACGGTTCTTACGATATTAATGAAAATGTGTATTTAGATAAGCTTTTGCTCTTTAAGTCTACCTTTATAGTTATATTTCTTACTTCGTCGCAGGCACCTACATACTTACAGATTTATTATTAGTACTAGCTGGCGCTTAAAACAAAAAAAATATCGAAATTCTCGAAAACTTATTACTAAGAAAATAAGTAGCGCCTTAAAAATAATATTAGCAAATTTGCACTACAAATAAATTAACGTGCGTTGTTGTTCTTGAGTTTTTAACAAAAATGTAGTTTTGAGGTTAGGTTTAGTTATGTCACCGCTAGTCATCACGCTAGAGGTTAGTTTATTCTGAGAAGAAAGATTTTTAAGTAGTAATTTTTATTTTGTAATACCAAAAAGTTTTTGTGATTTTAATTTTTTTAAATGTTTATGATAACAAAAGATTGTTTAACTGTATGTTATTTTAAATAACTGTTACAGAGAAGAAAGTTTGTCATTTTAGTTTATTTTAGTTTGAAAGTTTATGTCAGTTATTTTTCTTCAGCCATATTTTTGTTATTGTACAAAAAAAATTATTGTAATAACAAGTCATTTTTGTTTCTAATTGGTCAAATATGTCTTTTTCTGCTAAATTCGGAAATACCCGGGTACCCGGGTACATCCGGGTATTAAAAAAAATACCCGATACCCGGGTATTAAAAAAAGCGGGTACGCGAAAACACTAATATATACAATACCTACACTTACAGATTTATTATTAATATTGATGATTGATAAAAACGCAATTTTACACAAAAAAACCTGTTTTTTTAAACTACTTAAGAAAGCGCCATTTCATAAAGTAAAATGTATGTATTGTTGCCAATAGATGATTATCTACTGTTACCTCAAAATTTTGTTAGATGGCGCCATATAACCGTTCGGTAGTCGCTCAATCTTTATTTGCACAAACTTGTCATGTCTATAGGATCTAGGTACACTGAATGTAAAGTATATTCTACCCGACAAGGACATGCAAATATGTTCTAATTTTATGTATTTATAAGTGTTATAACACAAAAAAAAATCCCTTCTAGGTATTTGAGTACATCCATATCGATGGAGAGTAAGGAGTCACGAGTTTGCTACATACTTGTAACCAACATTTATAATTTTATTGTTTTATTGCAAAACAGAATCTTGTGATTACTGTGTTATTGTCAATAATACAATTATCACTTCCCAGGCACATCTTCAAGTGTTAACAGAACAAATTGAATTCACGTCGCATTCCCTCAGTCAATTTTAAGTATGTGAGTTGGATACTGTGAGGCGCTTTTCGGTTCAAAGTTTTTTACAATGTGAATTAATAATAGTTTAACGCAGAAGGACGAAAGAGAGGAGTACTTTATATAAAATAAGGACAAGAAATTAGTCTTATGACTTATCGTAAGTGGTGAGTAAACACATAATGATACAATCATATCGACCATAATTATAATTGATTTGTGAAGAAATCTGTAGATAGATAAAAAAATAATTTTAAATCATGAAGGTGCATTTTTTCTGCTTTGTATATAAAAACTTTTATCTTAGATTTAAAATCCAAATTTAATAACAAATAGCTTTGTTTAATAACAGTGTCCTACCTAATAAAGGCTTATTTCTTAATATTTTTGGCTTAAATTGATCATGTTTTAAAAAAGCTATTATTGTAATGTTGCTTCTTAAAAAGTATTTAAAATTGGGCCTATTTTTTATATAAAAATTAACTCTTTTATTGTTTATTTCGATAAAAAGAATACCACACAGAGACGTATTCAAAAGACTTAAATAAAATTATTAAAATTCTAAGTAACAATTCAATTTTAACATAAAAAAATGTGTGAATAAAATATTTATAAATACATATTTATAATAATTCACACGAGTACAATATAATAAAAATTATGTGGCGAATTAGTATTGAAATTAAATATTATTTGTGGTTAAAACAATTGTTGCGATAAATGCTGTACCACTAAATAACTTTATTGTCCATTATCCGAAGTTAACCGCGCGGTGGAGCGTTCGGCCGTGGTTGTATTGTGTTTTTGTTGTATATATTCAGGTGAATTGACTCCACATTTATTGGTGACCTGACCTGAGGCCGACGCAAAGACATGAAGGATCTATAAAACATTTCGTGTGAGTATTTCTTTTTCAATCAATACTAATAATAAATCTGTAAGGGTCGGTCATAAAGTAATTTACTTTGTTTTCAGAGATATCGTGTTTGTAGGCTCTATACATGATACTGAAACTAAATTGACGATTTTTAGAATTTTTTTCTGTATGTATGTATGTATGTATGTATGTATGTATGTATGTATGTATGTATGTATGTATGTATGTATGTATGTATGTATGTATGTATGTATGTATGTATGTATGTATGTATGTATGTATGTATGTATGTATGTATGTATGTATGTATGTATGTATGTATGTATGTATGTATGTATGTATGTATGTATGTATGTATGTATGTATGTATGTATGTATGTATGTATGTATGTATGTATGTATGTATGTATGTATGTATGTATGTATGTATGTATGTATGTATGTATGTATGTATGTATGTATGTATGTATGTATGTATGTATGTATGTATGTATTTATTTATTTATTTAAACTAGTTTTTAATATAATACTAGCTGGTGGCCGCGACTTCGTCCGCGTTGAAAAAGAAAAAGTAGCCTATCCTGTGTCCCGTACGTCTAAATGTTAATCTACAAAGTTTCATGAAAATCAGTCAATTCGTTTAAGAGTTATGGAGGAACATACATACATACATACAGAAAAAAATTCTAAAAATCGTCAATTTAGTTTCAGTATCATATATAGAGCCCATGAACACAATATCTCTGAAAACAAAGAAATTTACTCCCTGACCAAACCTTACAGATATATTATTAGTATTGATATTAGTAATATATAATATAATATATTAGTAAATATAGTAAAATTAATATAATTAAAAATAAAAATAAATTAGGACGTGTTGTTTGGAGTTCCTTCGCAGCTTCTTCTTCCAGCGCTAACACATTCCGAAGCTTGCATGTACATAGTTTCAGACATTCAAAAAGAGAAAAATGTTCAAATTTTGAAATAAAATATTTTGAATTTGAATTTGAATTAAAATTGTTACCTAACTCAACAAATAACTTTTGAAATTTATGTAAAAATTAATATCTTTTTTATAAAACTACCTGTTGCACGCGAGTTCGCCCGCGTAACTTTATAAAGTATAGCCTAAGGTAAAGGAATTTTCAAAATCGGTCCAGTAGTTTTTGAGCTTATTCAACAAACACACAAAAATTTTCTCTCTTTATAATATTAGTAAAATTATAGAAAAAAATGTCTCAATTGCTCGTCTGCGTAAAAGAGTTAAAATAAAGTTTCTGTCCAATTCTTTCGTATTTTTCGCTAACTTCTTATAAATCATCCATTATTAATCAAATTATATCAAAATTTCCGAAAAGTCTGGACGAGTTTTTATTTCATTTTGAGGGCACGAATATTGTCAACTTTGTTAGACAGAACTTTGGCTTAAGTAGTGGTAGGTTCTGGTGTTTTTGTTTTTTTGTGTTACTTTTTGGGTTGTCAGGTGTTATACATATTTTAATTTATTTTTCCAGTACTACCAACTCGACACCGCTGACGTGGAATGACTAAGTTCCTAGATTCGTTTGCAAAAGTGGCCAAAATGGCGAAAGGCAACAACGACAGCAAGGGGGACTCTGAAAAAGGTGCATAATTTTCTTCAATTATAATTATTCAAAACAAAGTAATATTAATGTCACTGTTCATATATGTACATTAATAATTATACGAGTAGAATATGTGTTAGAAGGCGTGCTATCAAAACCTCATCCTAGTCTTTTATTTTGTTTGTTTAAACTTCAGCTCAAGACGACAATGAGTTGGAACTGCAGACATCTACTGAAGAAGTGAAATCTAAACGTAAAGTTGGAATTCTTGAGAAACTGAATTTATCTTGTCACAAACCGAACTCAAAGAAGAAATGTCTCACAATTTGTCAGAAGACCTATTATGTTGTACTATCTATTGTTACTGTGGTAAGTATATTTATATATTTGAAAACTTGAAACTAAGTTAATGATCCATAAAGGATCACAACTAGAGCCACAGAGGATATTTGAATATAGATTTCCCTTCTATTAAAGGTTGGCAGGCAGATTTGATGGAAGGCTGCTTCATAACACAAGCTACGCCATAGGTGCTGCAAGTTCACTTGCCGACCTCAATAGAATAAAAGAGAAGAGATGAGCAACATTGAACTTAATGTGAAAAAGTCTCGACACGTAAATATCTCTGAGTGAAATATCTCGAGGTCAAAAAAATATAAGAGTTTCGATCAAACCCTGAAAAGAATATTAGGGTCAGTAAACACCTTCGTATAAAAACCAAAATGACGTAACATCACCAATGTATATCTACTGTTTTGGTGCGTAAGTGCCACAGAGAGCCAAAGATTTAAATCGAAAGATGCGGCGTAATCTCCTCGCGCCATACTAAAAACACACCGAAAATTCTTAACAATGGGTTGGGCGCAGGCGCTCAACCCAACTACAGTTGCACGCCAGCTACAGTGAGTGACGGTCGCTTGTTGAGAGCGTCGCTATCGTCACAGTCACGTTTGAAGTAAGGAATGTGTTGTCTGTGTTTAAAAGTGTGTTTAGACAAAGGTATTATTTTATACTTTTGTCTTTAGTATAATGTATGTTTTTGTAATACACTTTCGCTAGTAATGCCGCATCTCTCGATTTAAATCTTTGCAGAGAGCCCATATTCATTTGTGGTATGGTGTTGCCTGTATCCACGGCGAATGTATACACATTCCATAAAGGATTGCAGAAAAGTCTAATGATCAAGCTGGAAATTGAAGTTTATAGCTATGAAAGTAACTAAGAGCTTCTTTAATACTGTCTAATAGTTTTGAATTTCCACAGTTTTCGTGCATAGCAGTTATCGCGGTATCAGTGTCGAGTGCGATAGCGTCAAAAGTTTACAACTCGGAGCAGTCAGGACGGCTTGTGTCCATGATAGTTGTAGCCTTTACGGCTGCTATAACACTAGCCGTGACAATTTATACGGCGGTAGCTGCCTTTAAGAGGCACAAGAAGCCTTTACATACGGTATGTTTCACCTCCAAGTTGGATTTTGGTCTTGTGCTTTAAAACCTATATCTAAATAGACATCATCATCAACATCTCAGCCGTAGAACGTCCACCGGCCCCCATACATCAAATGATGCAGTAAACCGAGTGCATAATTCAATAAAACATAAAATTATTTCTAAAAGTAACTAATCATCACTTTACGTGTAGTTGGTGAAAGAGGCCCTAATAGTTGTTAGTGCTGTTTAACTATAATTACTAATTTGAATATTAAAATATTGTAGCTGTTAATGTAAGCTGAAGGTCGTTCGCATTGAGGGTTTTAACCTTGGGGTGGTTTAAAGAAATAATTCAAGTTCGGTGAAACAAGAAGTGCTTATTGGCATATCACGCGAACTTTGACGGCGTTGTTGTCTTTATTTTTAGGAAGTGTTCGATATGTTTCAATTGTGTAAATTTAAAGTGTACACGATTGAGCGCCTCTTTCACAAACGTCAAGTAGGCCAAACTTTCATTTAAAGTCACCGGTAACCGGGAATAATGGAGCTGATATACCTTTGTTTGTACGGTAAATGTCCCAAACATTAAATAGAAAATAATAATAAAAAATCGGCTATCGAATGATGCAGTAAACCGAGTGCATAATTCAATATAACATAAAATGATTTCTAAAAGTAACTAATCAACACTTATATCAACAATATTTATAGCTGGTGCCCGCGACTTCGCCCGCGTAACTTTGTAAATTATACACTAAAATCTTCCTCGAGAACCACTCTATCCATTGGTAAAAACAGCTTGAAAATCGGTGCAGTAGTTTTTGAGTTTATCGCGAACAGAGAGACAGACAGACGCGGCGAAGGCTTTGTTTTATAATATGTAAGGATATAGATAGATTAAGGGATAACATTATGGTTTTGTCAAATTAATTTCTTCTGGTATGTATCATTTTTAGGCCGCCATAATCCTAGTGTTACTAACGATGATTCAAGGCGTTATAATAATGGTATCACTACGAGTTACGCAAGCCGATGAACTTAATCTTGGAGAGTCGCTTGCTAAATCTTTCAAATTGGCCCTCGAACACGATCCGAGACATTTGAAGTTATGGGCTATGACTCAATACGATGTAAGTTTATTTTATTTTATTTTACTTAGTTTTAAGACTGTTTGTTACGCGAGAAATATACTCACTTTTGTATTTTTAACAACATTTAACTAAGTATTGAACAGATATTTTGCTTTCAGTATTAAGACTGTTTGTTACGCGAGAAATATACTCACTTTTATATTTTTAACAACATTTAACTATAAGTTTTAAACCGATATTTTGTTTATACACGATGTCAGGGATACAAAACAATACATAGGGTATGTATCTTTCACTAGAAAAATGTACGCGGATTAAATCGCAGTCACAAGCTAGTTAGACACTTGCTCCAATGTGGCTGAGAAGAAAAGCCGCCTTCGAAAACCTGTGACTCAGAAAACCAGAAACCTTCTAGGGATTAATGATTTGGGACCACCATTTGGGGCTACGTGTGGGGAACGTAGCCTATTTTATAATTTAAACTTAATACAAATTAGACCTATACAGAAACTAACTAAAAGATTTATAAGATGCTTCATAAAATTAACCGTCACTGTAGGACAAGCCCTAAGGTAAATTAAAGGCAAGGCAAGGAAAGGCTAAACGCACTCTTCTTTAGTGCTGGAATTCCCAATTTTAATTTGTTGACCATTATTATTAGTGCCTAACACAGTGTGCCCAACTTCACTTCTTCAGTATGAATTATGAAATTTATTCAGTTTTTTAATTTAAATTGTTTTAAATATCAACTAAAAAGCTTGATAATACCAACTTAATTAAAATTTATTAAAATTCTCAATTTCAATAATTTATTTATGAACTAGCTGGCGCCCGCGACTTCGTCCGCGTTGAAAAAGAAAAAGTAGCCTATCATGTGTCCCGTACGTCTAAATGTTTATATACCAAGTTTCATGAAAATCAGTTAATTCGTTTAAGAGTTATAGAGAAACATACATACATACAGAAAAAAATTCTAAAAATGGTCAATTTAGTTTCAGTATCATGTATAGAGCCTATAAACACGATATCTCTGAAAACAAAGTAACTTACTCCATGACCAACCCTTACAGATTTATTATTAGTATTGATTATAAAAGTTAAAGGAACCTGTTAAAAATATTTGTATTCCGTATCCGTATTCGCCGATGTTGAAAAATCCTGCATTCACAACAATCCTGGTACAAGTAATTACTCAAGTAATGCGACGTGTTTAAAAATGTGTCAAAACAGCTTTCGTGTTGCGGTATTTACGGCCCAGACGACTACAGGACACCTAATCTGCATCCATACTTCGCGCCAGACGTGCCCATCTCGTGCTGCCGCTCCTACGACCCGGACAGGTCCGAGCTGGTGCAAGAGAGGGACCGACAGATATGCAGAGCGAGAAAGACATATCGTGACGTAGGATGTGATAAATTAGTATTGGAAGTATTCAATGAAACTTCCATCATGGTACTCGGCGTCACAATAAGCCTTATGGCCTTACAGGTAACTTTTCTGAGCTATTTGATTGATAGGTATATAAATTTTTACAATTTATTTATTTATATGTATATTAGTTAGCACAATAATTTATTTCACATTCGCCAGCTAGATTTGCTACACTATAGTAGGCCAACGTACCTACACAACTTTGTTATTATTTACATATACATATTTATCATTATAAATTTACCTTTTTTTCTCAAGAGCTCACTTAATTCATCCTTAGTCAAAAAAATTATAAAATAATTTATTTAATTTAATTATTATATTATTTTATTTTATTTTAAAAGGTAGCGGGTAATCCTGTGAAGTTAGTTAGCGATCGGACGCGGACGAAGTCACGGGCACCTACTAGTATTACATAAAAAACATGTCATTTCTAACATATTATTATATTGAAGGTTTGGATGGAAACAAAAAACTGAAATTAATTTGATGATATCTAGTAATTACTTGTAATTTTAAATGTAATGTCAATAGCTATCATCTATAAATTAATTAAATTGTAATGTCAATAGCTGTCATCTATAATTTTTCTAAAATACTGGAATTGCTGGTAGGCCACCAGTTCCACATGTTGGAAGTGCCCAAATGTGTTGCGTCGCATTCTCTATTCGGTTATTTTCATGGGCGTAGCCAGGATTGTATATAAGGGGGGGCAGACAAAGAAAATCCTAGATTATTTATATTGTTTTCATCGTTGTTTTTAATAGTATTGTGGGTAAGATTTTTTTTAATAGCTTAGTTTCATATTTTTGAAAAAAAAATTCTGTCATTCTATTTTATTAGTCAATTATGATTTTAAAAAATGCGATTTTCGCTATCATTTATAGTTTTTGAGATCATCAAAAATCTAAATGGCTTTTTGTTTTTGTTTTTTGTTAATAACAATTGTAATTTTTATTGGCTGAAAAAATCCTGAAAGCGCCTTTCTCAAAATTGCATTCCGCGTAGAATGAGCTATCGCTCATATTGTTCGAAGACTTCTATTTTTCGCAGAAAACCCACTTCTGGCCTAGACTTGGAGATCACATCCCGTATTGTTGGATTTCACAAGCCAGCCTTCAAGCCTGTTGAAGCTCGTAAAAATTACAGTTTAACAGAACAACCGCTCTTCTAGGGGGGGGGGGGGGCAGCTGCCCCCCCTTGCCCGTACCTCGCTACACCCATGGTTATTTTAAAAATAACTGATTTTACCTTACAGATTCTACTTGCTGTTTCGGCGGGGTGTACTTACCGGCGATTGAACAGAAATGTTAAACATCAAAAACAAAACGAAAATGAAAAACAAGAAATATAATAAGACTTGAAGGAAAAATACACATAGAGGACTTGGTCATTGTTATATTGGTACCTGATTATTGTAAAATAGAATAAAGTTACAATTGCAAAAAAAAGTTTTTCATATCTAATAAACAAATTTATTCAGTAATTTTGATTAATTGCAATACAAAATCTGAAATAAATAAATTTTATTTTACAGTGCAAGGAGCGACACCTGTGGCCCATATTTGAAAATACGATATCCCACAGAAATTTTCTATAGAAAATAATTTTAAACATTTTTATGTAAAAATTTCTGAGTAATTACGGGTCACATCTTTTATTAAACTCATATATTATTGTTTGTTATATAATATTGCCTACAAGGTTATAATCTCAGTAGATAATTTATCCACCATTTCCCAGCATTTTTGTAGAAATCGCAATTTATTAAATGATCGTAATGAAACGAAACCTGTGCGTTTTATTTGTATATTTTTGTTTGATAATAATTCAAGACAATTCTACAGAAAAAAAGATAATAACGTCCATCTTTAGTTTGATAGAAGGACTAAGAAAAATTATGAGTAGTTATAGAAACAATTTATTGCATAAATGGAAGTTATACGGTATTATTAACTACAAATAAAAATAATAAATACAACACAAATTATTCAATTATCAGCCAACTGTGTTTTATTGGCAAAACATAGTGCAAGCATCGGTGGTTCAGTGGTAGAATGCTCGCCTGCCACGCGGGCGGCCCGGGTTCGATTCCCGGCCGATGCAACAAAAGAGACTTTCATTTTTTTCATTTTCGATACAATCGTCTTTACTTTCTTTTCTTATATTATGAGAATATGAGAATTACTTTCTAATGGCCCGTATTTAAACGATCAGGGGCCCTAGACAAAGTGCATTCGATTCGCATTCGATTCGCTAAATAAAAATGTATGGGATTGACATATGCCTTCGCGTGATTTAATGAAGGCAATACAATACAAATACAATATTTAATACCGGTAAAGATTTGGCCTCAAATACATACATTACATCTAGTTCTTCAGACGCGAGTACATCTACTGACAAAATGTATTCTAAAGTGACTAAGCAAGATTCAACAACATCGACTCAATTAACGACTACAATGTCAACATTAACTTCAAATAGTTCCTTCAAATTTCCAAATGAAATTATAATTCAAGGACATGATGGACTCGAAGTGTCTCCAGAATAAAAGTTGTAATTTTATATTATAATAAATGAATACTCAAAATGAATTAAGTAGAGAAGTGTACATAAATCAAAATCAAATCTTCCATATTTATTACATTTAGGGCCTCTTTCACCAACTACAAGTAAAGTGTTGATTAGTTAGTTTTAGATATAATTTTATGTTTTATTAAATTTTATACACTCGGTTTAGTGCATCCTTCGATAGGCGAATTTTTATTATTATTTTCTTTTTAATGTTTGGGACTACAACAAAGGTATAGTAGATATCAGCTCCATTTACTACAGTCAATAGAGAATTTTCTTCTGCATTAAATTATTACTCTTATTTTTTCTTAAATAGGTTCAGTATCACGTACTGACCCTAAATGCACAAAATCCTTACAAATTAGGCGGGCGGAAGTGACGCCATTTTGACAAAAACCGTTTCAGCCTATACTTTATACTACTTTAGCTTTATACTTTCCTTTATACTTTTTTAAAGAAAGATTTGGGTTATATGATACAGACGCCCCGGCAGGGGGTTCCCAACCTTGAAAGTGCGTTATAAAGGGTGTTTTAAAGCGCTTGGTCCGAAAAAGAGGGATTTCGACGAGGATGGTAACCCAACCATAAGTATATATCAAAGTAGCAACGACGTTTGTAAGTAAAAAGGCGTAAATATAACGTGAAAAATAAATATAACACCTGAGAAAATGTATGTCATAAATAACACTTGATGCATTGTTGCTATAATACTTTAGCTAGGCGTTAGTAATATTATTTTAGATGATCCCCTCGGGAACAGTACTTTTTTTTCTGGATGAAAGGTACCCTATGTTCTTTCCAGTGTCCCAGACAACGTGTATGCAAAATTTCATGGTGATCGGTTCAGTAGTTTTTGCGTGAAAGCGTAACAAACAAACAAGCAAATTCACATTCACATTTATAATATTAGTAAGGATATGCATATTATACATCGTTAGAAGCGTATTTTTAAGTAACATTAAAAGTTCTATGATCTATTCTTTTTTCATTGATCAAAAAGGTAAACAAACAATTCACGATATAGAACTAAACAAACAATATGAACAAATTCTAAATGAGAATCACTGAGTCAACTCTCTTTGATAATGCTTAATGTACAAATTCCATCTTTAAAACAGTCCAGTGACAATGGCGACGCTATATGTGTTTACGTTTTTCATCAATAGAAAAAGAATAGATCATAAGTACTTTTATAATAAACTGAATACTAGAAGAGATGTTGAATATAAAAAAATCATTAAATGATCAAAATATACTAAATATGGAATAAACAACCAAGTCTTTTTGCAACATACAATATGAAGGATTGTAATTGTATTTTTGAAATAAAATCATTTTTGGATTTTTTTATTTTATGACCCTTTAGTTTTTAAGCAGCGATATATTTCTCTTCTTTGCGTGTACATGTCACTAAACTCCTTCTAAACGGCTGCACCGATTTAATTCTGTCTTCACTTATGGATAGAGGGATAACCAGGAATGGTTTGTATTGAAAAAAAAAATTTCGCGAACGAAGTCGCGGGCACCCACTAGTAGGTTACAGAGGTTCAAAAATCATATTTTTAATTTATTTAATTTTATCAAAAATGGAGGGAACACTGCAGCTTGCATCGGCCGGGAATCGAACCCGGGCCGCCCGCGTGGCAGGCGAGCATTCTACCACTGAACCACCGATGCTTGTGTCAGTTTTACTTAATAATCTGTACATTAGGCAGACAACTTAAAAATTTATTATTTTCATTTGTTATATTTTATTAATAAACCACTTAATATAACTTTTGTTTATGCAATATAGTTTCACTATACATGACTATACTCATAACTTTTCTTATGAACATCTACGATAGAATTTTCTCTGATTACTTTCTGCGCCATCTGTACTTTTTATGAGTAATTTACAATGTTTAGATTAACAACTTCGTTCTTCTTTTTAACTGAAGATGGCGCTACGGAATCTACAGATACAATTAGAAAAAATAAATTCATTTTATGTTAATTAAATTAAAATATTTAAATAAATTGTCTTGAATTATTATCAAACAATTTGGAAAATTATATTTAAAAAATGCTCATAAATTTAATTTGTACATCTCTAACGTTTCTTTAATTAATTCTTGCAATATTATACAGGGGCCCGAGACAAAGTGTATTCGATTCGCATTCGATTCGATTCGTTAAATAAAAATGTATGGGATTGACATATGCCTTCGCTAAATCACGCGAAGGCATATGTGAATCCCATACATTTTTAATTTCCAAATTGTTTGATAATAATTCAAGACAACTTATTTAAATATTTTAATTTAATTGACATAAAATGAATTTATTTTTTCCCATTGTATCTCTAGGTTCCGTAGCGCCATCTTCAGTTAAAAAGAAGAACGAAGTTGTTAATTTTTTTTTTTTACTACTTACTAACAAAGTTGTTAATCAAAACATTGTAAATTACTCATAAAAAGTACAGATGGCGCTGAAAGTAATCAGAGAATTCTATCCTAGATGTTCATAAGAAAAGTTATGAGTATAGTGAAACTATATTGCATAAACAAAAGTTATATTAAGTGGTTTATTAATAAAATATAACAAATGAAAATAATAAATTTTTAAGTTGTCTGCCTAATGTACAGATTATTAAGTAAAGCTGACACAAGCATCGGTGGTTCAGTGGTAGAATGCTCGCCTGCCACGCGGGCGGCCCGGGTTCGATTCCCGGCCGATGCAAGCTACAGTGTTCCCTCCATTTTTGATAAAATTAAATAATTTAAAAATATGATTTTTGAACCTCTGTAACCTACTAGTGGGTGCCCGCGACTTCGTCCGCGAATTTTTTTTTTTCAATACAAACCATTCCTGGTTATCCCTCTATCCATAAGTGAAGACAGAATTAAATCGGTCCAGCCGTTTAGGAGGAGTTTAGTGACATGTACACGCAAAGAAGAAATATATCGCTGCTTAAAAACTAAAGGGTCATAAAATAAAAAAATCCAAAAATGATTTTATTTCAAAAATACAATTACAATCCTTCATATTGTATGTTGCAAAAAGACTTGGTTGTTTATTCCATATTTAGTATATTTTGATCATTTAATGATTTTTTTTATATTCAAAATTAACTTAATATGCTTATATCTCTTCTAGTATTCAGTTTATTATAAAAGTACTTATGATCTATTCTTTTTCTATTGATGAAAAACGTAAACAAATATAGCGTCGCCATTGTCACTGGACTGCTTTAAAGATGGAATTTGTACATTAGGCATTATCAAAGAGAGTTGACTCAGTGATTCTCATTTAGAATTTGTTCATATTGTTTGTTTAGTTCTATATCGTGAATTGTTTGTTTACCTTTTTGATCAATGAAAAAAGAATAGATCATAGAACTTTTAATGTTACTTAAAAATACGCTTCTAACGATGTATAATATGCATATCCTTACTAATATTATAAATGTGAATGTGAGTTTGCTTGTTTGTTTGTTACGCTTTCACGCAAAAACTACTGAACCGATCACCATGAAATTTTGCATACACGTTGTCTGGGACACCGGAAAGAACATAGGGTACCTTTCATCCAGAAAAAAAAGTACTGTTCCCGAGGGGATCATCTAAAATAATATTACTAACGCCTAGCTAAAGTATTATAGCAACAATTCATCAAGTGTTATTTATGACATACATTTTCTCAGGTGTTATATTTATTTTTCACGTTATATTTACGCCTTTTTACTTACAAACGTCGTTGCTACTTTGATATATACTTATGGTTGGGTTACCATCCTCGTCGAAATCCCTCTTTTTCGGACCAAGCGCTTTAAAACACCCTTTATAACGCACTTTCAAGGTTGGGAACCCCCTGCCGGGGCGTCTGTATTTCCTAACTCATATAACCCAAATCTTTCTTTAAAAAAGTATAAAGGAAAGTATAAAGCTTCTAAAAAAAATTATCCCATAATTTTATTGAATTTATATCACAATTTAAAAAAAATATTTTTAATAAAATATTTTATTTTCAATGGATAATGAAATCGTATAGGGCTGTTATGTTGTCCTAAGATAGCCTTTATATAATCTTACAATATACTAAAATTTTATTAAAATTGTTTCAGCCATTCCCGAGTAAAAAAAAAATTTCAGTATTTATTGTTTTTCTCCAAAACCCGTTGATTTAAAAATGTGAAACTTTCAGGATGTTAGTATATTATCGATACCTATATATCCACAAAGTATCAATCATATATTCCACGGCGGCAATTTCATCATGCTTATCTTCCTATGCCCTTTATTTATCTACAATAAAGGTTTTACCATTTTTGGCCTCAAGTGCTCGGTTACGGAGATATAGGTTGAAACGGTTTTTGTCAAAAATGGCGTCACTTCCGCCCGCCTAATTTGTAAGGATTTTGTGCATTTAGGGTCAGTACGTGATACTGAACCTATTTAAGAAAAAGTAAGAGTAATAATTTAATGCACAAGAAAATTCTCTATTGACTGTAGTAAATGGAGCTGAGACACTTCGAGTCCATCATGTCTTTGAATTATAATTTCATTTGGAAATTTGAAGAACTATTTGAAGTTAATATTGACATTGTAGTCGTTAATTGAGTCGATGTTGTTGTTGAATCTTGCTTAGTCACTTCGGAATACATTTTGTCAGTAGATGTACTCGCGTCTGAAGAAGTAGATGTAATGTATGTATTTGAGGCCAAATCTTTACCGGTATTAGATATTGTATTTGTATTGTAATGTAATAATTCTAGCAACATTATACAGGGGCCCGAGACAAAGTGCATTCGATTCGCATTCGATTCGATTCGTTAAATAAAAATGTATGGGATTTACATATGCCTTCGCTAAATCACGCGAAGGCATATGTCAATCCCATACATTTTTAATTTCCAAATTGTTTGATAATAATTCAAGACAACTTATTTAAATATTTTAATTTAATTGACATAAAATGAATTTATTTTTTCTCATTGTATCTCTAGGTTCCGTAGCGCCATCTTCAGTTAAAAAGAAGAACGAAGTTGTTAATCTAAACATTGTAAATTACTCATAAAAAGTACAGATGGCGCTGAAAGTAATCAGAGAATTCTATCCTAGATGTTCATAAGAAAAGTTATGAGTATAGTGAAACTATATTGCATAAACAAAAGTTATATTAAGTGGTTTATTAATAAAATATAACAAATGAAAATAATAAATTTTTAAGTTGTCTGCCTAATGTACAGATTATTAAGTAAAGCTGACACAAGCATCGGTGGTTCAGTGGTAGAATGCTCGCCTGCCACGCGGGCGGCCCGGGTTCGATTCCCGGCCGATGCAAGCTACAGTGTTCCCTCCATTTTTGATAAAATTAAATAAATTAAAAATATGATTTTTGAACCTCTGTAACCTACTAGTGGGTGCCCGCGACTTCGTCCGCGAATTTTTTTTTTTCAATACAAACCATTCCTGGTTATCCCTCTATCCATAAGTGAAGACAGAATTAAATCGGTCCAGCCGTTTAGGAGGAGTTTAGTGACATGTACACGCAAAGAAGAAATATATCGCTGCTTAAAAACTAAAGGGTCATAAAATAAAAAAAATCCAAAAATGATTTTATTTCAAAAATACAATTACAATCCTTCATATTGTATGTTGCAAAAAGACTTGGTTGTTTATTTCATATTTAGTATATTTTGATCACTTAATGATTTTTTTATATTCAACATCTCTTCTAGTATTCAGTTTATTATAAAAGTACTTATGATCTATTCTTTTTCTATTGATGAAAAACGTAAACAAATATAGCGTCGCCATTGTCACTGGACTGCTTTAAAGATGGAATTTGTACATTAGGCATTATCAAAGAGAGTTGACTCAGTGATTCTCATTTAGAATTTGTTCATATTGTTTGTTTAGTTCTATATCGTGAATTGTTTGTTTACCTTTTTGATCAATGAAAAAAGAATAGATCATAGAACTTTTAATGTTACTTAAAAATACGCTTCTAACGATGTATAATATGCATATCCTTACTAATATTATAAATGTGAATGTGAATTTGCTTGTTTGTTTGTTACGCTTTCACGCAAAAACTACTGAACCGATCACCATGAAATTTTGCATACACGTTGTCTGGGACACCGGAAAGAACATAGGGTACCTTTCATCCAGAAAAAAAGTACTGTTCCCGAGGGGATCATCTAAAATAATATTACTAACGCCTAGCTAAAGTATTATAGCAACAATGCATCAAGTGTTATTTATGACATACATTTTCTCAGGTGTTATATTTATTTTTCACGTTATATTTACGCCTTTTTACTTACAAACGTTGTTGCTACTTTGATATATACTTATGGTTGGGTTACCATCCTCGTCGAAATCCCTCTTTTTCGGACCAAGCGCTTTAAAACACCCTTTATAACGCACTTTCAAGGTTGGGAACCCCCTGCCGGGGCGTCTGTATCATATAACCCAAATCTTTCTTTAAAAAAGTATAAAGGAAAGTATAAAGCTAAAGTAGTATAAAGTATAGGCTGAAACGGTTTTTGTCAAAATGGCGTCACTTCCGCCCGCCTAATTTGTAAGGATTTTGTGCATTTAGGGTCAGTACGTGATACTGAACCTATTTAAGAAAAAATAAGAGTAATAATTTAATGCAGAAGAAAATTCTCTATTGACTGTAGTAAATGGAGCTGATATCTACTATACCTTTGTTGTATTGTAGTCCCAAACATTAAAAAGAAAATAATAACAAAAATTCGCCTATCGAAAGATGCACTAAACCGAGTGTATAAAATATAATAAAACATAAAATTATATCTAAAACTAACTAATCAACACTTTACTTGTAGTTGGTGAAAGAGGCCCTAAATGTAATAAATATGGAAGATTTGATTTTGATTTATGTACACTTCTGTACTTAATTCATTTTGAGTATTCATTTATTATAATAAAAATTACAACTTTTATTCTGGAGACACTTCGAGTCCATCATGTCCTTGAATTATAATTTCATTTGGAAATTTGAAGGAACTATTTGAAGTTAATGTTGACATTGTAGTCGTTAATTGAGTCGATGTTGTTGTTGAATCTTGCTTAGTCACTTTGGAATACATTTTGTCAGTAGATGTACTCGCGTCTGAAGAACTAGATGTAATGTATGTATTTGAGGCCAAATCTTTACCGGCATTAGATGTTGTATATGTATTTGACGCCAAATCTTTACCGGCATTAGATGTAGTATATGTATTTGAGGCCAAATCTTTACTGGCATTAGATGTAGTATATGTATTTGAGGCCATATCTTTACCGGCATTAGATGTAGTATATGTATTTGAGGCCAAATCTTTACCGGCATTAGATGTAGTATAATATGTGATTGAGGTCAAGTCGTCTCCGGAGTTCGATGCAAAAGTATTAGTGTTTCCCGCTGTTATTTGAATTTGTGATTCTATATTTTTATCAGAATTTTCTGAAGTTTTCTCATTATTTTTGTCCTTTTTTACTTTTGATTTTTCTGATTCCGATAGTTCTATATCGGTGTTGACATTTAAATTTGAGATAAGAGCTGCTAGTTTTTCTATTTCAGACACAGGAAGATCCTTGAGTTCATTTTTCTCGCTACACGTTTCTTTGCAACTTTCTATACTATCGAATATATTGTTTCCTCCGCAACCATAATATTTGATACTTGTACACGTCTCGTTCTCAAGATTGTAAGTAAAAACTGTAGTTTCAATGTTACTACATTTACTAGTATTTAGATTTTCAATGCATAAATTAACTGGAAAAGAAAGAAGATCAGTCAGTTTTGTACGGAGATGCGGATGTCAGTATATTTTCGTTTTAACGATTAAAATTTGTACCATTAGGTAAGAAGAAATAATAGATTTTACTGGGAAAATGTTTGATAAATCTGTAATATTCACAGATTACTGAAATTAAAAAATACTTTTATCTCCAATGGACTATTAATGTAACTAGCATATTATCATTACCATAATCATCGATACCATCTTCAGTTTCATCTCTTATTGATTGTGGCACAGCATTATCAGCATTATCCCATAATCTACCGATGCACATATTTGAACACTCGTATTCGTCTTTGAACTTATTCAGGGTGGGACATCCTTTCCAAGATTTAATTTCGCACCTTGATCCGGGCTTGTAATATGAGAATACTAAAGTCGGTTTCAAATTGCAATCACTTATGTTTAAAGGTCTTAAGCAATATTCTGGTAAAACTGAAAAATTAAGTAATATTAAGCCACTGTAAATAATTAAGTAGGTATTAAGTGTGCTGAGTATTACTGTGTAAAAATTTTGATAACTTAATTAATAATAATCAAATCTAAATTAAATATTATGACATTGTATAGGTATGTCTATATGTATTCGAATTTTTTTTTTTAATCATTTTTCCTTTTTTCAGGTTTTTGCTCATATCGCAAATATCTGTACGAATAGCATTATGATTATTTCTGTCAAAAATAAAACTGTCTCCAAAGGATATATTCATTTTTACTCTACGATCAATAACTTAGGAGCTGTGTACGTTAAGTTTAGTTAAGTTAAGTACGTTAAGTACGATGCTGTTGTTGGGGATGGATTTAGTAGTCTTCTAGTGGCTCTATCACCACCAGCAAACTATATTCTTTGTCCAGCCCGGAAAAGAGAAAGTGAAAACCAAGATATTTTCGTCAATTATTTCCCCTGATTTTATTAATTTGACTGGGCTAATAAAAATTTTTTTTTTGAATTTTCGAATTTTTTGTAAAAAAACAAATCTACTTATCCACAACCGGTAGGGATAAGTGGAACAGACTAGGTTTATGACTTTTGTTTGGTCCTCTATGCCATTAAACTTTATCAAAAGCCACGTTAATTAATTCACATCATCAAGGATGACAGTCAGTAATTATTAACTGTTTTTTAATTATTAATTATTATAAAGTAATTACTAACTCGTGTTTGACAAGACACGGTATAGATAACGATATGAATAAACAAACATAAATTTTACCTGCATTTGTAATTTTCCCAAAAACGATTAAATAAATATACAGTTTAAAGAAAAATAACACAAACAATTTTCTTTTTAACAAACTCTCTGTTAATGGCCACATTATGAATTGAAAATTACAAATGCGTTTATTGCAAATGAGTTATTATATTTTTACGATTGTTTTCAGTTATTACTGTTCAAATATGAAATGATAAGAAATTAATTTGATAACAATGCATTTCTATCGTATAGTATTTTTTCTTAATCATTATACCTATTGATTTTGTAAAAAAAAAACTGGCCATGGCGGTATTCTTAGATCGAACAAGATAACATCTGGTAAGGGTGCTTGCTACCTCTCTGGAAGGAAGGTTTATCATCAATACTAATAATAAATCTGTAAGTAGGTATTTTATGTATGTATGTATGTTCCTCTATAACTCTTAAACGAATTAACCGATTTTCATGAAACTTCGTAGATAAACATTTAGACGTCCGGGACACAGGATAGGCTACTTTTTTCACGCGGGCGAAGTCGCGGGCGCCAGCTAGTAGTTATATACGATTATGTCTTACTATATTTTGTTACTAGTTGGCGTCCGCGTTGAAAAAAAAAAAGCAGCCTATCCTGTGTCCCGTACGTCTAAATGTTTATCAACCAAGTTTCATGAAAATCAGTTGATTCGTTTAAGAGTTATGGAGGAACATACATACTTACATACATACATATATACATACATACATACAGAAAAAAAATCTTAAAATGGTCAATTTAGTTTCAGTATGATGTATAGAGTCTATAAACACGATATCTCTGAAAACAAAGTAAATTACTCCATGACCGACCCCTACAGATTTATTATTAGTATTGATACGATTATGTCTTACTATATTTTGTTATGATAGAGAGAGATGGCAGGCTGATGGCGACGATCAAATCAATCCTAGGTCTCTAAAATAAACTTTAGAGGAGATACAAGTGCTCTTTCTGCCCTTTAAGGTAGAGGGTATAAAGAATAATGGCAATACTATGGCCTAGAATGACGAGAATAGAAATAGGAATTTGGTATTGACCTCCTTACAGTTTAAGGGGATGGTTACACCGCCATTACTTTAGAACAAATAGAAAGTGGCCTTATCTATTTACACTTCTGTGAATCGGCAATCCGTTATCGTCATTTTAGCTCATGCATCAAGTTTCAGGCATCAATATTTCCAGTCTATAAGTTTTTTTTTCTTACATAGTCTAACTAGGTAGAGAATAAATTTATGTCGGGAGCTTTTGGGTAATAATTTTGTATGTTAAAACATACAAAATTATTACCCAAATAAATATAAATAAATAAATAAATAAATAAATATTAACAAAACTTTCTGTTAGTTGTATTTAAAAGTTAAAAGAATTCAAAGAAATTAAATATTTTGTCAGGCTTTTTCTTGCTCATATTATAAAAAATTTATCAGGCGTTATCAGGCGTGGCAGCTTATGTCTGAATGTTTTGCAAAAAAACCTATTAATTAAAAAGTAAATAAAAAAAAAACAAATATTTTGGAAAAAAATCATATTTTTCATCATATTTTTCACATAACATACGTTATGTTGCCCCTAAAGCACAACTATTTGAAACGAAAATTTGTGATCAAAAAGACTAAAATCAGTTTGCACAACTGTCCCTGGTAAATTTCACTTAAACATATCTTTAGAAATACTTACTACTGTTGACACAGTTGTACTTGGAATTTAGTTCGTGTAAACCCAATGTGCAAACAAAGAGTTTACTGACATTACAAACGGGATAGTAAACTTCCATTATCTATAATTTAATATAATATAATTCACATCCTATAATACTAGTACGAGTATTAGGCTATGAAAAAAAACTTTTCATTTTCATAATAGCCTTTCCTTGCGTGAAATTTTGTAAGGAACAAATTCGATATTAGCAAAAAACTGTAGTAGTGTAAAAAATTGTAGTAACATGTCTAGCTTTAAATACAAATTGAAAGAATACATATGGACCAACGTTGGAAATTAGCTCAATTAACTCCGATGTATTAATTGTATAAATGTAGTTATTAAGTTCTCATAGTTTAAGTGAACAAATTGTTCTTTTATGAGAATAAAATTCTTTAAACCGAACTGAAATAATAATAATAATGTTCCGAACCTACTACGAGGGCACATATTCACACTATTTACTAATTTTTAAGCCAATAAAACTGCTAAAAGAACAAAATATGCTACTCGTAATAAAAACACAAATTATAAATTACTAGCTACAGGCTCCCGGCTTCGCCCGGGTTCAAAATAACAACTATCCTATCTTTTAAGTTGGACCAAATTACACATAGTTACGAAGTTTTATCAAAATTGGTTCAATATTTTAGGAGTTCATTGGCGTCAAACAACGTGACACGTAATTTTAAAATCAATACTAATAATAAATCTGTTAGGGTCGGTCATGGAGTAATTTACTTTGTTTTCAGAGATATCGTGTTTATAGGCTCTATACATGATACTGAAACTAAATTGACCATTTTTAGAATTTTTTTCTGTATGTATGTATGTATCTTCCTCCATAACTCTTAAACTGATTCCAAATCAACTGATTTTCATGAAACTTGGTAGGTAAACATTTAGACGTACAGGACACAGGATAGGCTACTTTTTTCTTTTTCAACGCGGACGAAATCGCGGGCACCAGCTAGTTTAAAATAAAAATTGCGACCTGTGTGGCTGCAATGCTTGCGTCATAATTTAACTGTTCTGTCAGCAACAATGCTTAGAATTATGCAATAATGCTTCGTGAAGATATTGGTAGAAATGATTGGTGACATGGCTGTAAAGTCATACTTGCCGATTCACCCGGTATTCTTACCTATACAAATTATAAAGAGAGATGATTTTTATTTTCGTATTTTTCTGTCTTTCTTTAATAGATAAGTACCTATCAGCTAACTCTTCCCAAAAGACGTAAAGGTTTTTGATACAGTTTTCACCATCAATTAGATAATTTTTCACTGAAGGTTTATATATAATAAAACTTAATTAAGTTAAGTAAGTAGTTAAGTTAAGTAATTTAGTAGAAAAAAAGAAAACAATATTTTGCAATCAAGTCTAAACTACTACTTCGTCGCTAACTTCGTCTAAACCACCCAAATCAAATAGATTTTGTTACGGTTTTTACTAATGAAAAGAGCGATCAACGAGGAAGGCTTGTGTGTACAATATAATTTGCAAAAAATTGCATCCCAGCGAAGCCGGGGGCGACCTGCTTTTACATTCATATATTATAACGTATTAAGATAAGAAAATGTGATGTGATGATGCAGAGCAATGAAAGTTTGTTATTAAGGTCACCGGCAGATGGCGTTGAAATGTACACAACAAATACCGCGCAAAGCGAGCAGCTGATCGACCGCACCTGACGGGGAAATGCGATCGGTTGTACAACTAGTCGCTAGACTTTGGGGACAAACACTCAACGAATCTCTGAGACACTCGATTCGTCGAGCAGAGCGAAGCTACAAGCACTACCGCTGAATGGACGAGTCGAGACGCGAGTCAGTCAGTCCAACTTAGTCTCTTTCAAACAACAGACTGTTTGCACGTCGCGCTGATATTTCGTGAACGTGTTTATATTTATTAAATCGATGATGTGATGTGCTAACGAATGAAAGACAATGTAATTTAAAACCAATTCAGTTTTAACTAAGTACATTATCGAGTGTTACGTAAGAGCTATACGGAGAGCTCAGCTGTAGATATGGAGTATTATTGATTTCGATGCTACCAGAAACTAGATTTAAGAGTCAGTGTGTCTAGGTCAATAGTATGTCGCATTTTAGGAATGGCATAACGTAACTTTGTTTATCTTATCAACAACAAACGGTGCAATTATTTAAGTGATTTATTGTCAATGAACGGAAACAGAAGTCAATGATAAATTAATTATAATAGGTTTTAAGTGAGTTATAAAAGAAATCATTAGTGTTACACTAGTGTTGTGTTTTTGTGAATAGTGCACGTTCCAAATAATTTATAATTAAAATAAACAGCTTACCTAGTGTTTCGCAATAATGTTTGGAGTCTTCATGAAACGTTGGAAGCCCAAGAGGTATTTAACATAATTTTTAATACTTAATAGTTTTAATATTATTTGCGTCCGAGGCAAAAGAGGGGTGTGTGTGGTATGTCTGTGGCATCATAGCTCCCAAACGGATGGACCGATTTTGATTCGGTTTATTTTGTTTGAAAGCTGACGTGATCGATATGCTTGTTAGCTATACTTAATCTGTGAAAATCTATTCAGGCGTTGAAGCAATTAGTTCATTACCTATAGTTGACACTAACTTCCACAGGTTCGACAATTTGAAATTTGACGCGAGTACTGTTACTTCTTTCGCGTTTGCCGTTGACACCACATCGGTAATTTTATGACAATATTTGACAAATTTATTGAAGAATTTCACACATTAATTTTAACAGTATTAATGTGTGAAATCCAATTAAATCCGAGCCTTGCGAGGAACCTGGGACACTCGAGTTGGTGTTCCACCGTCTCTTGTACTCCATGACTGCGTTAATGAACCGGCTGTAAGCGCTATTGTTTGTACTTATCCTTACTAATATTATAAATGTGAATGTGACTTTGTTTGTTTGTTACGCTTTCACGCAAAAACTACTGTACCGATCACCATGAAGTTTTGCATACATGCTGTCTGGGACACCAGAAAGGACATAGGGTACCTTTCATCGTTCAACGCGGACTAAGTCGCTGGCACCAGCTAGTATAAATATATTTTTTCGTTTATATTTTTATTTTAGATGATCCCCTCGGGAGCAGTACTTTTTTCTGGATGAAAGGGTATCCTATGTCCTTTCTTGGTAACCAGACAATGTGTATGCAAAATTTCATGGTGATAGGTTCAGTAGTTTTTGCGTGAAAGCGTAACAAAAAAAACAAACAAACTCACATTCACATTTATGATATTTGTAAGGGTTTTTGTAGAATTATCAAAAAGAAATGAACTGTTATTAAATTGTAACATAATATTGTTTAAATTAGATCCAATATTAGTATAGTCCGAATCAAACTTAATGGCCGCTCTGAACATTAGTTGGGGCTACAGGGTAAAGTTAGCGGCGAGCGCTGCGCACACCACAGCGCTCGCCGCTAACTTCCGAGCCGTCTGTTATTGACACAGATCTGCGTCAAGCGCCTCGTCTGTCACGTTTCACTCGATTTTTAATATTATTGGTATATAAATAGGGTTTAAAATTGAACAAACATAATGCCATAATACGCAATCTAGAATCTGCCAATCTAGAAACGCAACAAACAAGGAGTTAAGTTTGAATCGGACTATACCTACGAGTATATGAAGTATGAAGTAGGGGTTGATACTTTGTTGTAGATGGTACTTAAGTAATTGCTGAATATACTCATCCGACTTAAAAAAATCTTTCCCCAATATTTAGACTATTTTAACATTTTAACTTTTCTTCCGTGGAAAGCTGCGAGCGAAAGCTAGTATTAGTATAATATGTGAAAATTTAATTGAAGAGAAATATTACCTATCAGTAACTAGTAATTTTTTTTTGTTAGTGAGTCCTTTCTGTTGTCCATTATCTGACATTTTATCTATTGTTATCTTGTCACTTATCGTAGACCAAAAACACGAAAAATACTCTTAGGCACTACATTTCTAACATTCTAATAGAAATTTGAATAAAAATATGATCTTTGATGGTAATATTATTGACTGTGGTATTGACATATCTATGGAACTAATTTTAAAACGTTTTAAAGTAACCATTTCAAATTTGCATTCAAAAAAGTTGTCAGTGATTTGAAACGGTCGGTTTTGCAAATCTGTGTGTCGGAATCTAAAATTAATAATTCTTTTGTTTTTGTATGATAAGCTTAATTTAAAACACAATCATAATTTGGACGACCGCAACAATTATCAAGAATGCGTATCGCCGCTCATTTCCGTCCGACTAAAAATGCTGACAAGAATATTATATTATAATATATGAAATAATTATAAAACTATCCAATTAAAATTAATATATTTTACATAATAAGACGAGGTTATTAATTAATGCTTTTTTTTAAAAAAAAAAGGCATTTTATCTCATGGTTTCGTCGAAGTTAACGCTTTCTAGTGTCGATATTTGATTTATCGATAAATAAATTCTATTGCGGTCTCACCTGTTCTCAAGGTCTGTTGCGGAATTTTTCTCTATGCCCACCTATTATTTTTGCAATGCCAGTTGACCATGAAGAAAGCTGTAACTATATAAACTTTTTATAAATATAGATTTTGTTAGGTCATAAGAATTATTTCATCTGAGTTCATGATCTTGAGTCATAAACACTCATCTTCTGTCAACAAGACAAACGATTGCACTTCATAGCGATGATTTAGGATTGCTATATTAAGATTTAAGTAGAGTGATAGCTTCATATTTATTTATTAATTAATATTCTTTCAATTTTCTGACTTTTAACAGCCTCAGAGTGAGTGGTGAACAAAGAGTGAGAAGCCGGTTTCCTCTCAGTCAGGTCGATTCCTGTACCTATTGGCTTAAACTTCTATAGATTGTGAATATGTCTCCTTATTATGTCCTCTGGAGGGGGAGACGAGTAGAGTAAAGAAAATCTTCTATCGTCTATCCTCATTTTGTGTCCTACAGTTTATCCTAATTTGCTTGCTACCAACTAACTACTTATTATAAGGACCATCGTCGTTTGTCTACAGAGTGGTATTGATATATTTTTGACGATTATTTATTTTTGGCATGTCCAAATTGAAAAATTGATGAATAAGTGCCTTTTTTTTATTAATAACTCTCTTTTATTAATGAACAATTTTATTTTGGTGTTCACATATACCTACGTACATGAATCGTCTTAAAATTAGTTTGTTTAAGATTTGGGTTATTACTTTTGCAACTAAGAATTGTTAGTACTCGTAACTAAAGGTTTTTTTTACCTTTAGTTGCTTAATAAATAATACTAAGTAATAAATAAGTGGTCCACTACTAAATAATATTATTAAAGATATTACGACAATATTGTTATCATTATTTGATAATCTTAAAGATGTCGATGTTGAAGTATCGCAGACCGAATCGTAATTTATCGATAACATTTATTTGGCTCATTCCCGCAACTATTCAGAAATAACGTTCAATTTTTCTGGTGTTGCCCTCTTCGACCACCTGCCGTGATTTTAATTGAGAATTGGCCCTCTCTATTTGTAATGCTCACAACCTCGCAGGGCTTCACGCTGTGTGGTCACCCCAGCTAGCTTTATAAGTTTTATTTTGAATTTTATCATGCGTGCAGTCATGTTGCTAGAATAATGTGGCCGTCACAAGGTCGTCTAAAATTATTATATTTACATATAGTTAATCAATACTAATAATAAATCTGTAAGGGTCGTTCATGGAGTAAGTTACTTTGTTTTCAGAGATATCGTGTTTATAGGCTCTATACATGATACTAAAACTAAATTGACCATTTTTAGAATTTTTTTCTGTATGTATGTAAGTATGTAAGTATGTATGTTCCTCCATAACTCTTAAACGAATCAACTGATTTTCATGAAACATTTAGACGTACGGGACACAGGATAGGCTACTTTTCCTTTTTAAACGCGGACGAAGTCGCAGGCACCAGCTAGTAGTTAATAAAAGCGTATTAAATATACAACTTAGAATAACTTTTGATGTTTTCTATATTATCAATAGTTTAAGTATTTATAAAATGTTTTAAGGTATTGAAACTAGAAATAAGATAATAGAAGATAGAAATAAGAATAAGAAAATAGAATAAATAGAAATTAATCAAAAATGAAAAACTCTATTCCCCATATAAATATACTTTTTTTTTCAATAAGTTAACAATAATTGTCTTTATATTCCATAGGAATCGTTTGAAACTTATGATACCATTCTTTC
This sequence comes from Synanthedon formicaeformis, assembly GCA_945859745.1. Lineage (NCBI taxonomy): Eukaryota > Metazoa > Arthropoda > Insecta > Lepidoptera > Sesiidae > Synanthedon > Synanthedon formicaeformis. The sequence continues at coordinate 11,877,668 of OX243956.1, read as the reverse complement.
TGTCATCTTTAAAATAATAAATAATAACAATTACAATTAATTATACACAAAATCAAGGTAGGTTAGGTTAGACATATACATGTCATAGTCATATATTATATCAACTGCTACTTCACACAGTGAAATGCAAATTATTGTATAAGTAACGAATGCGTATTCAAATAATTCGTAATAATACAATAAATCAATAAATATTATTATTTATTGATTTAATGGTTGACCTGTCGACTTGTCAGCCACAAGTCAATACATAAAAAATCCATTTGCGCAACATTCGCCAGGCACTTGTTAAAACCATTTTGTTACACAAGTAAACGATGACACTACCCGGTCCTATCAATATTTAATTGATTGTGAAAACTACAAAAAAAAAAACTAGGTTCAAGGTAAACCGCAATACACTACAATTCTGTATAAAGCTTGTTATACACTGTGCCACTGACATTTAACTTTTACACAAAAAAGAATAGAAATAATAAAATATTTCTGTTTTTTTTTTTTGGTTTTTTTTTTACATAGGAATTATGCAAACATACAAAACAATATAAGCATTAAATACAGTGGATGGCCATATTAGTAGCTACTGAGATTTTTGAATTATCTTATCTAATTGGATTTCTCTACAAATGATTGGTTGTAGGTCTCTTATGTATTTTTTTGTATGTGTTTTATTGGGATCCTAAAAACTATAAAAAATTAAATTCTTCGTATGACTAATATTGATAAAAAATAATAAAACAAGTTTCAATATTTAGTGATGCCTCCCTTTGCTGAAATAAGAGCTTCTATTCGTCGTGGCATGCTCTCAATACAATGTTTTTGCATTGTCTTGGAGTGTGGAGTTATGATTCCAATCTCTGATGAGAAATTCAATGAATTGGCGCTTGGTCGTAATCAGTTCTTTCGGCATCGCCCGTTTGCAGTCAACATGTATTTGATGGGTCATGTCTGGTGAATTCCCTGGCCAAGTCAAAACATTTTTTTCAGCCAAGAATGCAGTACACTTCTGGCTTTAATATACGGTGCAGTCATGCATAAAAATGTAGTTGTCATTACCAGGGAATCATTCATTGATTACATGAATATGAGCACTGTCCCTAATAGTTAATCTGGCCACCGATGGTACTTCAACTGGTTGAGATGGTAGAGAGATGGTATGGTTGAGAGTAGTTTTAACTGTCAAAAAGGGTAAGGTAAAATAATAAAATATGAGCTTGATTATTTAGTCTTTATTTATATTATTAAAAAAGTAATGCAAATGACGCATTTTTTTAAATATGAACACGGATAGATAAAAAACATAAATATTTTTACTTCACATACCATCAAGTGGCCCGTCAGCCTGTCTTTCGACCTTAACATAAAAAAAATTAGCCATACTTGTGTGGCTAACTAAAAGAATACTATGGCCAATGTAAAAGTCCCTTTAGATTGAGCATTACGTCAGTTTTAATTTTAATCCGTCGTCAGGCAAGGAACTGATTAGTTATTTCATAGTGATCACTATTCAAGCGAGACTAAGGTAAGTTGCCACTGTCATTGTTATGAGTCAAATGCTGAAAATATCTACGACATTGATACCAACTTATCTAGATACACTTTTATTAGAAAATTTTGTTTACGCCGAGGAAATGGGCCGAGGTTCAAACGCCTGAACAGATCTTCAAAAACTATAGCTAAGAACCATCTCGATCACATTAGAACTGAATCAAAATCTGTTCATCCATTTGCATACATATACAGACACACACACGTCAAACTTATAAAACCCGTTTTTGCGTCCGGCGTCCATTGTTAAAAGATGCGACAGCGAAGCCAGCTTTCCACTTGATGGTAAATATCGTCTAAGAACTATTCACCTATTCGCCAACAACGGTGTTAGTAACAAATCAACAACATCCTCTATAAATCGACGCAATAATACTCGTGTAATGTGCGTTTTATTCATCGAACTGTAACCGCGTGGCATCAATGTCGCATTTTATCGATTGTGAGATAAACGGTAAATATTTATCTTGTAAAGTACAGTAAGCAAGTAAATAAGTAAAATACTGGAGTTAGGATGAGTGATGAAGGATTAGGAGGGCATATGGAAGAGGGGCTTATACTTAAACCTCTTACACACTCAGCGAATCAGAACAGCACACATGCTGTATTTTACGGTAGCCTTCTTTAATTCTGTTGTTATACTGGTGCTAGACGCGATCCTTTCTAAGCATTGGTGACCACCACATCAAAAAATCCAATAGGAAGTCTATGACATTTGTTATCTAAAAACAATTATTTATTGTTAATACTTATGCATACTATATATAGACATTATTTACCTATCTGTACTACTTCATACGTCAACTCGTACGACCGATAAGGAAAACGTCATAGGTGGTAGATAAAGGAATGTTCTTGTACAGGAAGAACAGCGCAGCGACCGGAATTCTTTGGGGGAGGTTGAATTTTGTATAAGTATTTGTCTCTTGATAAAAATTGTTATATTTTTATTTTTTTTTAAAGTTCCGGAAATCTGTATACACAAACTTGACCAGCTCTCGATTGCGGAACGGGCGCCGAATTTAAAAATTGTATTTTTTTTCTATCTATTATACTTATATTTAGGTACATCAAAATCTACTAAGATAATGTTTAATGTAATTTAATGTTCAGTAGCAAGAAATTCTGGAATATTCCGTCGCTCCAGCACTTTAAAACTCTCAAACCGTCGACTCTCCGCCTGCTTGCCTCGACGAGGTCGAGTGGTCGACAGGAGAGAAAATGCGATAAATATATTGCTACCTTCATCCAACGGATAAAACTGTGTTTTTTATTTTTTATTTAAAATATTGCATGAAAACCCACATGAAAATTGTAAAAGTAGGGAAAATTTTCATAAAAAAAATTCCATCAGAATTATCAGTTATCTAGTATGTTCAATATAAAATTCTAAAGGGTCATTGAAATAGATCACCGCTTAGATCAAATCGAAAATATGATCTAAGCGGTCTGTACTACAAGTCTAACCCTGGTTTCGAACCTACGTGTCTCGTATTGTCAAATGAGTATACGATTCTCTCGCTGTAATGAAAATAAGATTGGAAGAATTCCTCCTCATTTGTATATTTTTATAGTTTTCATCTTTAGCAGCATCTATTTTCTTATGTAAATAATTATAGTACGAATGCCTACAAAATGTATTGTCTTTAGTTCAACTCTCAAATTAAGCTAAATGTCCCCATTTTCATAATAATAAAACACGTTTCTGTCATTTATTTACAATAGACGTTGTTTGCAGTAATGTGGTAGGCCATTTCAAATCTTATTGCGAAGGAATAAAGTTGTAATGGATCAGTATAATTTGCGAATGTCAAGTACAATCGGCAATAGCAATGTTCCGATTTCAAGCGTCGATCGACGATTTCAAGATACTTAAGATATATATTTTTTATTTTAGTTACTCCGAGAATAACTGTCTAATTAATATTGAGATAATTAAGTGTAAATATCAGTACTAATCAATACTAATACTAAATCAGTTAGGGTCGGTCATGGAGTAATTTACTTTGTTTTCAGAGATATCGTGTTTATAGGCTCTATACATGATACTGAAACTAAATTGACCATTTTTACAATTTTTTTCTGTATGTATGTAAGTATGCATGTTCCTCCATAACTCTTAAACGAATCAACTGATTTTCATGAAACTTGGCAGATAAACATTTTTAGACTTACGAGACACAAGATAGGCTACTTTTTTCTTTTTCAACGCGGACGAAGTCGTGGGCGCCAACTAGTGTTAAAATAAATATTTTTAAAGTGTCCGGTTTGCTACATCCTCTTGCAATATAAACAATCATGTAATCGGAAGCCGTTTCTGAAATTAGCGTGCACAAACAGACAAAGATTCTGAAAACAATTTTTGAACCTCGGTAACAAAAGGACAATTTGTAGGTACATACAATTTTTGAAAAAAAAATTTAATTTACAGACACGTCTTGTTTACGATTGGTTGATGACTCAATTTACTTATAAATAAACAATTTATTTTCGGTCACTTCAATAAGAAGCGAAAATCTTTTGTCACACATTAACTATTATCCTAGAATCCAATGGAATCCTAGACATTGGAGTCTTTTATTTCAGTAGTGCAAATAATGTTTATTAAGTAAAATATTTAAAATTTTGTCTCCGAATATACACAATCATCTCGTTAGCATACGAACGAGTGTATATTCAAACTAACAAGAATCGTTGTAGCAACTACCGAAGCCAAGGTTTGTTTGCCATGTTCAAGTTAGGTTTAATGACACTCTATCTATGTTGTCATTGTTCAGTACCTGAACACAACTTAGAACAAACTTGTGTCAAGTTAAATTCACTTTGTCAAGTGTACCCACTGTGTACCCACAAAATATACGAGGAAAATTAGTTTTGCTTCCCCTTATATATTTAAATATACATAAAAAATATTGAATATTGTAATTAGTTTTATTATGATAATAGTAAACGTTTATTTCAGACTATTGTCCATATTATTGGAGTTTACTCCTTAAGAATCGATTTGCATATAAGCCTGTGGTATGAAAATTTATGGAAGTAAAATCAAAATTGTCACACGAATGCGTTATACGTTATGCGCATAATGCGTTATGTTCTATTTTTTTTTTAATATTTTAGAATAAGTACCTGAAGTTTCAGAGATATTGCGCCATCTAACACAATATTATTAAAAAAAAGAACAATGTTGTTCTTTCGGCGGATTCGAATTGTGAAAATTTAAATTTTATACTGATTTTATAATCGTTCGTAAGTGTGTCGGAGCTGACACAATTTTTTTTTTCGTAACGTGGGTCACGTTACGAAAACAATAATTGTGTCACTCAATGACAGGACCGATTCACAAATTTAGGGTGATATGCTCATAGCATATCATAGCTCAGATATGTTCATAACACGCTGAGAGAGAGAGATAATTATGTTGTCGTGTATCTCTTAGTGCTTGTAAATGCTTGCTTGTCTAATTATTATACTTATCTTGACGGAATGAAGGCATAAAGTTAATAGTATTCAATCAAGAGAGGAAGTTTATAGTAGCTAATGTTTTCATTTATTCAATGCTGCAAAAGGGTTTTATTTTAATTTTTTTTAAATATTGTTTGAAATAAATGTTACGTAAAAAATAATTTATCGATTCAAGCGAATTGGGAACATAAAGAGAGTTTTAATGGTGAGTAAATGTCAGTGAGAAATAATTTACGAGTCGTTGTATACAAACAGAAAGCAAACCTTTGCATAGCGTGTCGAAATTATGCAAATAGACGACTACACAGCACATATTTCATTTGCATAGGTATACGATAGGTATGTATAGGTATACCTACATGCGAGTTTCGCATTTGAACAATAGGTAATTAATTTACACGCGAAAAATAACACAATACCGTTACTGAAATATAGTTATTTACACAAAACCATCGATTTACAAAACATTTTTAATTTTAGATAAGAATAAAAAACAATTAGTTACAAGGCAATTACTGTTATTAAAATAACTTTGTAAGTTAATACAAGAATGTATAAAAAAACATATCAAAATTATGTGTCGTTCATTGTAAAAGTGGTGTAACTCCCTATTTTTAAAACCATCTTTTCTTGCCTAATGGTATCACATTTAGTCATAACTTTCAATATAAAAGTGAAGTAACTCGAATAGTTGCATTAAAATCCCATAGATAAAAACAATGAATGAATGCTTATATTTTTTTTCCTACACTATAATTCGCAAAAAGCTCGTTATTCTAAAATTCAGTTACAAGGAGATAGTTCACTTTTACAATGAACGACACATATATCAAGTCAAAGAGATAGAATTTACATTAATTATATTAATCTGTACAGGTGAAGATATCTTTTAAAAAATGCACCAAATAATAGATTAATATGGATTTTTTAGTTCGTGTTGGCAAAATACGTTGTGTCGTATAAGTGTCTGGCACAGTGCCTATTTTTTTGTCACCATTGCACATTGCGTTGTGACTTGTGACAAAATTTTGCTTTCTTTTTTCAAAAGACTCGTTCTGTCGCTGCTGTCTGATTGATATGCGTTTTCCGGTGGCTCTTTTTGTTCATCCTGCTGTCCATTTTGTTTTATAATGAGACGTCTTAACGAATTATAATAGTTGCGAAATTCTTAGTATCAATAACGTGTTAATGTTCTTTTGATTTTAAGGATATATATATATATATATTACTTTCAATTCATGCTTCTTATTCAAAAATCTTTTCTCAGGGTATGCTTATTTAATTTATAAGTAACATTTTTAGACTTAGTACTTTTGGCTGTACTGTACTATAGTTAGTCAGGCAGGACAAACGGTGTTATACTTATTCATTCATATATTATATTTTGGAAATACAGGGTGACAGGGTTACAGGCTCTGTGTAGTGGGTACCAACTTACGTACTGTAATTTTAATCTTTTTTAAAACTAACCGATTACTGCCCCTAGAATAGCTATCCAGCTTATGAATACAAATTATAGCAACACTCAGTTTTTCTTTATAAACGCGCAAGGAAATGTAAGACAACCCATCTAATCACTATATCGTCATGCATCAGTTCCATCGATGCTTCGATACCCATCAGTGAACTGCACACCAGGAACTGTCGACGCAATGATAGGGTAATTGTGGTCAGTAATAATAAGAGCACAAGCAAATAGCATTAGAACAGGGTCAATAGTAAGAAGTACCTGGCTAATTGGATTCCAGAAAGCAGGTGCTCCATTTTGGACTTGTTGAACGCTTTGATGGCTGTGCTTTAAGAGCTCACTTGCCAATGGGAGCTGCTTACCAATTTCATACTACGTGATTCCATGATTACTAGTTAGTTATTGGTCGTAGCAATACATCAAATTATGGATTTCTCAGATATAAATGAAGGTTTATAGCTCGTCTTAGGCCATCATCCTTGCTAATAATTTTTTTTAAAAAAAGGTTTGGAATGGAAACAAAAAACTGAACCGAATTTCATATCTAGTACAATTAAGTAATTTCTAAAAATTCTTGTAATTACAGACTACAATCCAAGAATATTTTCCATGAATACAATAATAATTTTCTAAAATGACAACTTCCGAAAACGACAACAAACTACATTTAAAATTTGGTTGTATAAAGATTTTTCTAAAATACTGGAATTGTTGACCTATGTATTATTATTTTCGCAAGTAGGTACATAAGAGCCGCGAATATGTGGCATCGAATTCTGTCTTCCGCGGTTATTTACATTAGGTATAGTAAGTTAGTAAGTTGAGACAACACGTTCGTGTTCTGCTGCAGTCGAATTGCTATTCAGAAACAAAAGTAAAAATGATCTTTGCTTACGATAAAATCTTTGATCACGATAAGCTCTATTAAATTTTCACAATACCTACCTAGTAAGTATCTAACAAATATACCTAACTGAAGAAAACCATTCCCCTGTCGAGTTGCTAGTTTGGGTTGTTCCGTTATTCATCCAACGAAGTCTTATCCTATAGTTAATCCTAACGCAAGCGATTACAATATTATAAATTGTTAACCGAAACGTGTTACATACATAGCTGGTACAAATAAATACAGTACAAAAAAATTCTAATGCATTCATTAGTTATTGTCAGAAAAATATAATAAAAAATTCACAATATAATTACTAAATCTGATACTGTAACTCACTCGGGAAAGTACTTTTTAGATATTTCACGTAATCAGCTGAAACGTGTCTGTACCATCGCCTTGTAATTCATCCCAAGGTCATCGTGATCCATCTTTCCGACTACGCAAGCATGCGCAGACGCAATTGAATATAGGTATTACTAAATTGGCTATTTGACAAGATTTAAAATATATTACAAATTATGGTTATGTTATCAGAAAATAGCGTAAAAAATGTCACTATATTGTCGCTATATTGTAAGCTAAATTATGTATATTTTTTGCACTAGTAGGTTACAGAGGTTCAAAAATCATATTTTTAATTTATTTAATTTTATCAAAAATGGAGAGACCTGTGTAGCTTGCATCGGCCGGGAATCGAACCCGGGCCGCCCGCGTGGCAGGCGAGCATTCTACCACTGAACCACCGATGCTTGTGTCAGCTTTACTTAATAATCTGTACATTAGGCAGACAACTTATAAATTTATTACTTAAATAATTAATTACGATTGTAGGATTTCATTTTTATTAAAGAACAAAAAATGGGTTCTATTTTCAATCTCAATAAATGAATACAATATAAGGGGACAGACCTATTTTAAAAAACTTACTCCTTGAGGATTATTAGGTATATACTGTCGTATACAGGCGCTGTGAGGTTCGATGCTCGGACCGGTCACGGAACTCGTTAATGCCAATTGCCCACAATCACGACTTATTCTCGTTTAACTTGATGTTTGCTTAGATACAGATAGGAGTATCCATGCACTGTAGTTGATAAAAAGCTGGTTACAGTACAGACTACTGCAGCGATGTCACAGTCTAAAGACACTCATTGGAATATTATGAGGCCATTTTATATACGTTGTCAGAGGTTCAAAAAAGACATACAATAGCGTTCATCGAGAAAAAAGTATTAATTACTTCCGAAGGATCAGTAAGAAAATGTATAGGTATAAAAAAGGTCTTAAAAGTAAATCTACGAGTATAGATAAAAAAATAGTTTTTAGAGGTTTTGTCTGTTAGTCTGTGCACGCTAATCTCATACGGCTTAACCGATTTAAATGCTGTTTTCACTGATGTATTGTAGCAAGGTTCCTGTAACATTTAGTGTATGTCATATTATTCTGGCTCATCCCATAATTTTATATTACGATCAATCTTATAATTCGTACATATTAATTTATATATACGTTGGCATCACTGATTACTTAATAGTACTAATTTTTTAATGTAATCCAAAGTTTATAGCTGCTTTTAAATATGGGCAAGCCATGAATACTTGGACGAGTTTTCAAGCTAAAATAGCTGAAATTTTTAAAGTAGGTTTACGTTTGAGCTTGCTTTCTCTTGGAACCAAGCCAAAGGAAAACTTGAACGTTAAGCGAATTATATAATTCACGTCGCTAGAGGTAAATGCATTTTCCTTCAAAGTACTTGAATTACTTATATTAAGTGACATCTATGTGAAGCCCAACAATGATCCAGGGCTGCCGCTTGACTTAATGTGACGGTTTACATTTTACGATGTCTCGGGGATTAAGTAATTACTGAAATAACCATTTTGAATACGAGATATTTGAGAATTTTTTTTTAATGTAAAGCTTGGCTGACTTTTTTTATATAAGCCATTCGAGGCAGGTGGCTATCGTCGCAAGCAACGCCATATAGGTGTTTCAAGTGAGCAGCTAACCTTTCTAGATTAAAGGATAAAAAAATTAGGAGGCGTTATAGATAAATGGGCTCTGGCATTTTTGCTTACTCAAAGAAACATAATAGACCTTACGATACTAGAATTTCTATACAAAAGTATTTCTGTTGCCGGGCTTACAGGCTGCCCAATTTCTCACGCTAATTGACTCTTAAATATTTTCGTATTAAATAAGTCCGATAGGTCGATATTTCTGTTAAAATTATTAAAGTTTTTAAACATACTAACTTAATTATAATGTAGGTTAGGTACGCTCAAAGACTAATTGCCTACGTAAAATAACTAATTAAAATAATTTAGTTTTAATGTTAATAATATTATAATTTATTTTAAAACTGTTTAAACTAGGTATTAAGAGCGGGTATAAAGAGAAATAGCCAATCCTAGATTTGAATTTTATCTAAGTAAACAAAGTCTAATTTTTTTAAATAGATAAATACATTATAAATGAAAGTGACGACTGTAACCGAAAACATTATAATGAAATTTTCTCGATAGAAAAAAATCACAAAGTGAGCTCTCATTTTCATCGATATTAGTTTTATTTTCAAAATGACACACATTACAAAGCTAAAAGTGTATCAGTAATTTCACTTCACATATTATCTAAGGCTGTATGTAACAATTTTTCATTTGACATTGTAGTTTACGAATAATTAATATTTAATACTTTTGGCACTTATAACATGTTTATTGAGCGAGATGCGCTATCTTCCGTCGCATGTTGTGCGTAGTTCTACGTATTTTGTGTCACTGTCATGTCCAAGGGGCCACGCGGGTGAAATTACTAATTTTGTTTGCTTTATACGCATTCTTAAATCTCTGAATTCCTGATTCGAGCGTAACCCCGAGCATAGCCCTCTCCATAACTCGCTGAACGGCGTTGCGCTTTCTTACGAGGCTCGAACTTAAAACACCGCGTTTTAACACCAAATATTGATGACATTGGAAACACACATTGGTAGAAAACATTTCTTTAGAAGCACTGCTACAATAACAGAGTTCTACGAATATAATGTGGCATAATTGGAACGCAAATGTGGCATATGACGTATACAAATATACATATTATGAAAAGTCTGAAATTATGCTTACCAAGTTGAAAACAAGACAGAAATATGGGCCCACAATAAACCATCCCTATGAATATGATCCTCTCTTGATGTCGGCCTTAGCATTCAGTGCGACCTAGTTTCAAGTAAAGCATTTTTCATTGGGGCTTTGTGCTTTCAATACCTAGAATAGATAAACATTACACAAGAGAATGAACTATTTTATGAAAATTGATATCATATTTAGTGTAAATTTTGTAAAAAATGATATATTTTTGTATATTTATTGTATGTTTTTGGTGATATGTTGTGTCTGGTTCTTATCTAAAAATAAAGATGCATCACAATTTTTTATCTTTTAAATGCACATTGCTATCTTGCTTGTACACGTTACATGATATATCATTCGCGGCTAACACTAAAGATAAGACGATATAAGCAACATTTGTGCTTATTATTGTTTTATAAACAGTCAATATTGTTTAATTAAATATATAAACAATGCAATTCATATTTCAAGCATTTTGGTCCTGTGTTAAGTCTAGCTAGATACTAGACCTAGGATGCGAATTCATCTTGTTTGTGATAGCTATTATTATTATTGGCTAAAACATTGATTTCCTCTGACTCTGTTAAGCCGGATTTACGCGTTCTATTTAAATGAGAGGATTCGATTTTTACTGTTACTGTTACAAATATGCGACTACTTTACTCGTAGGTAGTTACTAGGCGCACGGCGTAAACAGAACTAAATTACAAGTAAGACAATACCTTAAACAATTCAAAGTCCCAAGAGGTCTAACTCGCCAATTGGGTTATCGAAGTTTATTCATGATTGGAATACGTAACAACATGTTAATTGGGAACATAATACGTACATGCATAGAAATAAGGTCAGTATTTCTTTGTAAATAACTCCTATTTTTAATTAGTCCTCGTGAAAAATAATCTGTTTGTACCATAAATCTGTCGTTTTTCTTGGACTTATAAAGTTCTTGGATCAGAATTCTTCGCAATAAACATGACAAAAGTGCCAAAAATTACCAAATTAATCGATACATTTTTTTTATGTTAAGGTCGACAGACAGGCTGACGGTCCACTTGATGGTAGGTGGCTACCGTCGCCTATAACTCAAGTAACGCCATAAGTGCTACAAGTGCGCTGCCGACCATAGAAGGATTAAGGATAAGGGATAAGGAAGGGAAGGGGTAATAGAATAGAATAGAATAGAATAGAAAACATTTATTTGCATACACATGACACACACGAATAAATCTAAAGATAACAAATAATATACATACATTTTTTACATATAAATGAGAATATATACTTAAATAAAATCCCTATGAGTGTGCGTCATGGCATCAAAAAGGTATCTGGCTCAGCATAAGCTGATGCAAAGCACAGCGCTGATATTACGCCAGTCCTACTTGAAACTTAACGCCGGCGGAATGTGCGTCGTTATAACATTATTGTTGCAGGAATTTACTACATTCTATAAGTAACAGAACACTACCCCTTATTAGGTCTTCCCCAGTTATCGCTCATACATGCCACAAAAACAAATCAAATACTTGGCTCAAGACTTCATTCACTTTTTTGTTTCTCAATCAGTAAACCAGTGTATTTATTTTTGAAAGCAAATTTAGACTTGAGAACACGAAGGGGAGGAGGAATATTATTCCAACACTTAGAAGCCAAGTATCGGAAGCTACCACTGAAAGCTGCTGTCGAGCAAAAGGGAACATTTAATGTATTCACCGGACGCCTGCAAACAGAGGAAGGATCACGCCAATTCAATTTCTTAAACAGATACTCCGGTCTCTTAGTACCAACCACTTCGAAAATAAGTGTTGCATAATAAAGTTGTTGCCTAGCATTCATGCGCAAAATATTATATTTATTCAAGAAAGGTGTAATGTGCGATCTAGGAGGCACCTTCACGCAGAAACGTAAACAGGCATTTTGCACTCGTTGAATTAATTTTTGTGTCTTCTTAAATAAACAAGGACCATATACAACCGAACAATAATTTAACTTAGATAAAATAATCGCCTCACAAAGTTTAAAACGCAAATTTACACTTAGAACATCTCTAATTTTGTACAGTACTTTCAAGCGGTAAAAGCAGTTTTGGACTAACTCGAGCACATGCTTCTCAAAACGCAAATTTCCGTCCATCACAACTCCGAGGTTGCGTACTTCACTCACTCTGACAACAGGTTCACCATTAATTATTATATTAGGGTTAGACGCGGCTAAGCTGCTAATACTATGTTTTGAACCCAGTAACATAAATTTAGATTTGCTTGGATTAAGGACTAAACAATTTGTTTTTGACCAAGCAGTTATACTTTCTAGGTCTCCATTTATTTTTTCTGGTAATGGACTCTGGCATCCCTTACTCACACACCGAAACACAACAGCACATAGTTAATGCTGTTATTTCACGGTGGTATTCTGTAAGGTGGTGGTTACTGCCGCCAGACGGGCTTTTAAATCCAGACCAGAGTCAATTTTGAAAATTATATTAAAATTTCCAAAGTTGACCCTGCCGGGAATCGAACCCGGGGCCCCTGAGACGTAAGGCAAGCACCCTTGCCATTCGTCCAACGGGCTCGTTAATCGTTAACAATAAATCGATAGTAGTAGCACTCGATAATAGGGGAAATGCGTCATTTGGGCAGTATTCGGCCCGCCTTGTGGCAGTAACCACCACCTTACAAAATGTTATTTCACAGCATTTGTGCTGTTGTGTTTCGGTGAATGATTAAGGCGTGCCAAAGCCCATTTTTCCTACCTTTCTACTCCTTTATCTTTAATCCTACTATGGTCGACATCCGCTTATCCCACTTGCAACACATGTGACGTTTCTAGTATAAGCGACGTTAGCCACCTAACATCAAGTAAATTCAAGTAGACTGTCAGAGACCTTAACATTTAAAGAAATATAAAATAGATTTCCCTTATAGAATTACTTAACAAAAAGGTACTATCACAGAAATACTGTTTAATAAATTCGCGAACAAAACCTTCAACTACTTAACGTGTAGCAAATTCTAAATAAGACCTAATTAGTTTCACACTCGTACATTGTGAACACCTGTGTTCATTTACTATGGGCTTGCAACACGATACTTTGTATATCTTACTCATTATGCGAACGCACGAAATAGATAAGCGATTCCAGTAGGTACTTGAAATTTGCAAAGTGCTGTGTTTAAGTTTCGGAGAAAAAGTCAATGTTTATGTTAAGCTTCACATTTCGCGAAGGCTAACAAAAACGTCAACACATTCTAAACGAAATCTAAGAACTGAATGTTAGATTGCAAAATAGTAAGTATTCATGCATCTGCTTTACAGCAATTTGAATAAAAAAAAAACAGAAGTCGATTGTTTTTTTAGTTGATTATTCGAATCGTGCTAAAAGAAATTCTTCAGGATTGTTGTTATAATGACAACTATAACGTTTTAAATGTGAGTTTATTTGCTTGTTTTTTACGCTTTCACGATTTAATTACACAACCTCAACTTTGTCAAAAGAGAAATCTAAAATATATATAACAAATTGCACATCTGGAAAAATGTATGAGCAATGTTTTAATACCTTTGTATGTTACAAATAGGATAATAAGACAAGTTTAACTTAATTAAAAAGAACTGAGTGCAATTCTTATGTTACATAAATACTATATTAGTATTAATACATCAATACTAATACTAATAATAAATCTGTAAGGGTTGGTCATGGAGTAAGTTATTTTGTTTTCAGAGATATCGTGTTTATAGGCTCTATGCATGATACTGAAACTAAATTGACTACTTTTAGAATTTTTTTCTGTATGTATGTATGTATGTATGTATCTATGTTCCTCTGTTTTTCATGAAACTTGGTAGATAAACATTTAGACGTACAGGACACAGGATAGGCTACTTTTTTCTTTTTCAACGCGGACGAAATCGCAGGCGCCAGCTAGTAATTTAATAATTTATCAGTATGGGTTTGGTTCTATGGTTCGGTGCAGTAGTTTTTGAGTTTATCGTGAACAGACAGAGAGATGCGGCGGAGGACTTTGTTTTGTAATATGTAGTGAAAAAAAAACCCTTTTTAAACTAATATAAAAAAAAACACCATAAAAAAATTTAGATTATCAATTTTGTTTATTTTATCACCATGACTAATGATTGGGCACACTCATGAGTTGCAGCGATTTCGTGACCAGCCTAGGCACATCGTGGTTTGCCTGATTGTACGTTCGGCCGCCGACGTACACTTTATAAGTGCCAGCCAGCCACAATACCGAACACAATACACTATAACAATTTAAAATTTAAAGACAAAATTACACACAACAGACATGTTACTTTACACGGCGTCGGATCTTCATTATATGCGCACGCGCCGCCTGAAGCGTCACTCGTCTCGCCTCGCCCGTTATTACGCAAAATGTCAGGTGTTGGTTCGTCGAACGTTTCCGGGAACCAGCGAGCCCCTTTACAGCTAACTGTACAGTTTTATTTACAATTCTTCAACTGACCTACAAAAAAAATCAACACTTCTTTGCAAGTTTTACCAAAATATAGTGTACCCTTAAATTTAAAAAAAATACCTTTTTAATAGTTATTTAAATTACTTAATTCAACAGTTGTATAGAAATAACAAAGTCAACAAATCGCTTTATAAAAAAATAATAATCTAAAGTTTAAACATATTATTGAAATTATTTCCATAAATTACATCTTATTTATTTTATTTTTATACTAGCTAGCCTATCATGTGTCCTGTACGTCTAAATGTTTATGTACCAAGTTTCATGAAAATCAGTTAATTCGTTTAAGAGTTATAGGAACAAAATAACATACAGAAAAAAATTCTAAAAATCGTCAATTTAGTTTCAGTATCATGTATAGAGCCTATAAACACGATATCTCTGAAAGCAAAGTAACTTACTCCATGACCATCCCTTACAGATTTATTATTAGTATTGATGATAGATATAAATCAATAAAAACTCTTTTAATTTATAAATAATTGCGAAAATTTTGGATTTTATTCCGAAACATCTTCGTGCATGTGCGCCACACTAATGCAGAGGGTTCATTTGCCTTTGCAGATTTACATTCCCATAGAAAATCGATGGAAAACCATATAAGTAGGGGTTAGGTGTGCCGCGGCAAGATTTGAGCTTCTTCGGTGAAGTATTTTGCCTTGAAGCTATCCTCATCTTTCTATAGATTTTTATTTTTTTAATTTAATTTACAATTTAACAGCAGCAACATAACACAGAGTTAGTTATAATGTAGGTAAACCATTTTGTAATTTACTGCCTAATAAACAAAAGTGAAAACTTAGGTAAGTATAATTTTAATTGGGTGAAATAAAAAATATGCGATTTATGCAATTCTAGGTCAGAAAAACGTTGCGTGTAAAATATATAATATTCGTATTAAATTAACTATTCAGTGAATATTATATTTGAAGCATTGTTGACATTTTATTACAATTTTCTGGCAGATGTAATGGATTATGTGGTTGTCCTTCGCATTTTCCTCTGAACTTTTAAATATCGGTTTAAAAAAATATCGGATGGACCGATTTTGATCTGAATTTTTTTTTGTTTAAAAGCTGGCGTTAGCTTAAAGTTTTTGTCATCAGCTTAGGATTTGACTAACTTCCACAGGTTCGATTGATGTGAAATTTGGTATAATGTTACTTCGTTCGTGTTTCAATGACATGGTCACCTTGACCTGGTGCTGCAACATGTAGTAGTCTGCGGCATGCCCAACTCCTCAGCTACTTACAGCTTACAGCAGATATAGCGTGTTTGGGCTCATTAGATAGACGAGGGTTAGTCGACGGGGTTAATAGTTTATAACTTTAAATATAGCTTTAACTAATCACCCAGGTGAATATTTGTCTTTCTGTTACTATTATTTTTTTATTGAGAACTTTGAACGGGAAAGAAAATATTAACTTTTTACGCGATCTATAGCCGCTAACAAAAGCTAATTATCAATACTAATAATAAATCTTGTAAGGGTTGGTCATGGAATAAGTTACTTTGTTTTCAGAGATATCGTGTTTATAGGCTCTATACATGATACTGAATCTAAATTGACCATTTTTAGAATTTTTTTTCTGTATGTATGTATATGTATGTTCCTCCATAACTCTTAAACGAATTAACTGATTTTCATGAAACTTGGTAGGTAAACATTTAGACGTACAGGACACAGGATAGGTTACTTTTTTCTTATTCAACGCGGACGAAGTCGCGGGCGCCAGCTAGTTATAAATATAAACCTAAATGTGTGACTTTCTCGTAGTTTATTTTCTGCATACATTTTCCCACATCTACAGCTGTGTTAATAAAATCTTATACTTTCTTTCACAGGTAAGTCGTGACATGACCTCTGAATATCGAATATTTGATAACAAGGACCCTTGAAACGTGCCTGTATTCGCTGGGTGAGTGAAATCTTCAATTTCGTTGAGGATATCCATATTTTGCTGAGAATTCCATTTGGAATCCTTTTACGTTTACCTATTCTATCCCAATAAAGAAAATTGTACAAATCTTATTGGTTTTGATAGACACTGTTATAAAGATAATAATATCCGAATTGGCTTAGGTTGACTTTAGGAAATAGTTATTTAGAATTCCACTTTGTTTTTCTTTTTTTTATAATCTTTTAAGGCTGTTCACAAAATTTCTCTACGTTAGAACAGCATTTTAAATGATTTTTAATGTCTATACTATATATTATAAGCCGATTTTTTAAGTTACATAGTTCATATGGGAACCACCGTACAGTCTTTTTATAAATCCCTATTATTTCAAAGGTACATTATTCCAGTTGGACATTTACAGTATATTTATGTATTCCAACTAAAATTCAATAAAACAATTATACTAAATTATTAATGAAATTACTAGAAGCGAAAAGTAAATTATTTATCTTTACCAAGTAGTTTATTTTGTACCTAGTATGAGCACTGACTAAAATCAAAAAGTGGTGTAAATGTTATTTTAAGAATAATCAAGAAATGTCTACTAAATACGAGTATAAATTTAATCATAAACGTAGCTATGACTTGTAAAGTTTACCCCTGATAAGGTAATTTTCAAGATATTGTAAGGTTTTAATGTTTTCTGATAAGTTAAAGAATAACTTGCCTAAACTTGAACAACAGGAAGTATCATTTATATATATACTATTCACCTTTTAGCGCCTCTATGCACTTTTTACTGCATCATTCGATAGGCGATTTTTTATTATTATTTTCTATTTAATGTTTAGGACGTAAGTATAGCAGCTAAATTATTCCCGGTGACAGGTGACTTTAAGTGACGGTTTAGCCTACTTGACGTTGGTGAAAGAGGCGCTTAAACTAATAACTAGTCCTTTTAATTCGTAAGCTTTTTAGTGGATGCTAAAAAAATTACCCCTTAGAGGCAAATCGAGTACCAGAGAACCATTCAATCGACGAGACCAGCACTACGCGAAGCGGTTGACATCTAAAATTTATTAATACAAAGCGGGATATACACCAAACACCAGCTGCATATTGCAATGCAACCGGGAGCCAGCCAGTCGCCGTGCATTGCTCGCACGAACCGCTCGTGTCGAGTCGCATTGAAAAACTAGTGTTTTTTTTCTTGTCTATGCTTTGTGATTCATTTTGATTTGAATTCGAATTCCGCGATCACAAATCTTCGACGATAGATCCACTTGTGTACATCATCGACGTTAGATCGATGTGTATCGAACAAGTTTGTTAGTAAACAGTGGGAGTAACATTTATATTTAGAATTAGCTATTTCTAAACGGTTTGATTATCGTGTGTTGATCAAAACAAGTATACCTAAAGCGATAAAACAGCAGCTGAGTAGTATTTAAATGGTATAACAAATTTGCATTTTTATACCTGTTTAGAGAAGTGTTTTAAATTGTGATAGTGATGGTGATGTGAGTGATAGAAAATTCAGCATCAATATGTTTGGAGTTTTCATCAGGAGGTGGAAGCCTAAAAGGTACATACCTTGATAATGAGATCAACAACCTGATTTATTTTTATAATGTATCTAATATTATTATAAAGAGAAAAGATTTATATTTTTGTTTGTAATGAATAAACTCAAAAAATACTGGACCGATTATAATAATGACTTCACATAGTAAGATACTTTTATCCCAGAAATATGTTAGGTTCCTCTGGGATTTTCAAAAAACGAACTACAGCTCATAATAAGTAGCCGGCACAGCTAAGTAGTCATTTAATATTCTTCTTCTTCTTCGTCGGTTTCATTCTTGACAGAGTGGTCATCATTTATGGTGTTGGCGGCAAGCTTCACAACACACCGCACTCAGCGCGGCGCCAGTTGTTAAGCGGATCGCATGACCTCCTCTGATAACTAGATTGAAACTTCATGATGACTTTCATGGAAAAAAAGATATGCAGTGGTTTCCCCTTGCCTTCTGAATTTAAGCCTTTTAGGGGTAATTTAAGCCCCAAGGCCGTTTTAGCCTCTTCCATGCAGTGGTTTCCCCTTGCCTTCTGCATTTAAGCCTTTTAGGGGTAATTTAAGCCCCAAGGCCGTTTTAGCCTCTTCCATGCAGTGGTTTCCCCTTGCCTTCTGCATTTAAGCCTTTTAGGGGTAATTTAAGCCCCAAGGCCGTTTTAGCCTCTTCCATGCAGTGGTTTCCCCTTGCCTTCTGCATTTAAGCCTTTTAGGGGTAATTTAAGCCCCAAGGCCGTTTTAGCCTCTTCCAACCAGTTGCCCGGCCAGGTGAATGGTTATTCCGCCATTTACTCGGTCGCCAGAGCCTCGGTCGCCAGCATTTGATATTAGTTGTATGATATTAGAAGTGGCAAGCGTAGTCTTAGAGAAGACCACCGTGAAGTAACAGTACGTATGCTGTGATTTCACGGTTATGATGAATGAGTAAGGAACGCCAGCCAGCACCATTTCCCTATCGCCTTATCATTATCACTTATCATTCATGATAAGCGATTCTCCCATCTATCATTTATCCCATAAAATTGGCAGCGCATTTTCTAGCAAATGCTTGTTTTAATAGACATTAAACGAAGGCTATGGTAGAGTTCAGTCTTTTTCGTAATTAATATTTCGTCATTACTTTAAATTAATACCTACTAATGGCGAATGACGTTCAGACAGTATCATCAATGTATAATACCTAGGTAACTAACATTATTTTTATAGATTCGACAATTTTACAGTTTCACAATCAGTAGAACTGATGATACTCGTATTGTTACCCTTTTCTTTGATTTTTTTTTATAAAAGTAAAATTGTTTATACTTTGACATAACTACATGTAGTAAAAAATAGTTATTTTAACATTACAGACACTTCAATTTCATTTATTAGTAGGTCCTATAGATAGATAATTTATTTAGATTAGACTGGCAGCCTAGATTATAGGATATCTTTGTTCTATATTAATATCTACTTTCAAATATCTCAAACTAATTTTCTCATACTCTATAAAAAAAAATTAAAACATTATAAAAAAAATTGGAATTGAAAAAAAAAAGACATAAATAAATATCCTAATAGCCTTTTTGGTGTAAAAATTATAAGTAGGTACCAAATTATGTAACAGTTAACACACACGAAACATGCCATGTTTTTTTATTGCAACCGACTCGTAATCTGATATTTCACTGTTAGCTAATTATTCCAGTTAAATTTACTCATATCAGTTCGGTACAATATTCAATGTAACCATGTTATGTACACAATAAGCTTGTACACAACTTTGCATAATAATATCGAGTTGCTCAATTCGTTTGCAATATTATTTTAATAAGAATGATATGAGCAATTTAATTTAAAACGTTGATTAAAAAAAAACCTAAACATTTTTCTTCATACGTTCCTGTGCACACTGCACACCATTAAAAGTAATTTCCACATTTTATTCCATTGCAATTTTACAGTAACGCTTTTATGAGGTACGCTTACACAGTATACTGCAAGAACAGTAGTGCATTAGGTACAAGTATAGAATCTAAACACTAAAAATTAAATTTTGTTCAGTAGCACATTTTATGTCAAAGATCTGTTACCGAATAACTTTATTGAAAACTAGCTTGTACCCGCGACTTCGTCCGTATTCAAAATAAAAAAATAAATTAATCAATATTACGCGTCAGGCGTTATATTGCTCATTGACATCCTTATTGCAACTACGCACTTTTGCCAGGCATTAGTTTTCTAAATTTCGGATGATCCTTCGTGAATAGTTCTTTTTTTCTGGATAAAAGGTATATCTTTTTCTGTATCCCTGAAAAAAAATCTATACCTGTGGAATTTCCCACTGAATGTCCTTATGCTTTGAATAACTTATTTAAAAGGTCTCCATTACATTATTTAGATACTATTGCATATATGTAGCAACAAATTGACATTTAAACAATGCTGAAGATTTAACACTGTTATTAATTTGCCTGTGACGTGCACAATGCACATCGGTGCATTAAAATTGTCCTTCTCTTCCACGTGCTATATGTTTTTGCAGACTAATGCACTCTCGCATTCTGTTCATTCGTTGCGGTCGGAGGAATTTCTGCTGAACTGGTGTAACGTGACTTAACTATAATAATTATGCTTTCTAAATTTCATTATTATTAATTATACTTAAACTTACATTAGGTACCTTGTATAATTACCACAGTTCCATTTCTTAGTTGCCTGGCTAAGTGACTACGTAGTATAATTAATATCAAAAGATATTTAAACTTTCAACTGGTTGAATAAGAATAAACAAATTTTTGAAAAAAGTTACACAAAGCCTTAAGTGCTGCAAGTGCGTTGCTCACCTTAGTATAAGTAGGTAAGTTGTAAGTAACTTATTTACTTAGTAAGTCAGTAATTAAGTTACTTAGTAGTAAGCTAACCTTCAATAACAATTCAATAGAAGATTAGTTAGTTCCTTTAAAACATTCACAACACATCGGCAATAAATGGTACTTGTCAGACAAAATTAAAAAAATACATTCGTTTTTGAATAATATTTTTGAGATCTTCTTTTTGTTATATATAGTTTTTAAAACATGACCTACTCGGTTGTTATTTGTTTTGCAAGATATAGATTTTTGATACACGACCATGTTCAATGTTATCTGCTGGCCGTGTTCATGTTTACAGCACAATGTACAGTCGGCAATAAAATTAAAAAACTATTCAAGAATTAAAAAAATTAACATTATTAACAATTAACAATATAACAATTTTTTGAATTAACATTAAAAAATTGTTAAATGTAAATAAGTATTTATGTAATTTTAATGAATTATTTCTTTTGTTCATGAGTGTACTTTTTACTATAAACACAACATCCCTTACTACCGGGTCTCTAAAGTTTCATTGCTAGTAATATCAGCATTCAACCAACCGCTGTATCGCCTTAATGATCCATAAGTAGGGCAATAAAAGGTTTATGCGAAATGAGACTAAATGTAGTTTAATTGGCAAAATAATTGTATGGGCAGGTGATGGAATTACCGTCAGTCAGAATGACTCATCTAGAAAGGAACTGCATGAATACAAAAGTATTCATGGTTATCGATTAGTACTTTTCTTTTTAATTTAAAAAAAGAGCCAAAGATTCTAACGCACGACCTATACGTTACCTAAAAAGTTACAATATAATTGCTCTTTCTGTTATATTGAATAGACCGTGTTCTCAGTGTAGATCATAGTAAAAATGTAGGCTAACTACAACACAATTCAATTGAACATTGATTTCTTTATCACGATTCAATGAAAAAAAAAAAAAGACAGCCTTATGTTTTTTAAATTGATTTTCTTCTCGATGAGTCACGACACAACAATTTTAAAATGAGCCGTCTTCCAGTAGATTTCCCTAACACACGAGAGTTCTAAAAGATGTGGTGTTAGGGTTGCCCGCGCGAAAAAAATCGCAGGTTAATTACGCGTTAAAAAATAACCGTTGTGCGGAACAGTTATTTGTTCATTTCGCGATACGCCTGTTAAAACGGTAGTTAGTGGTTTAGAATTGTGTCTCGACTCCTCATCCATCACTCAAACGAGAGTAGGTCGTTATAAAGTTACTCGTTTATGATGCAAACATTTATTATTATGGATAACATAGTTAGTTATATAAGAAACTAGCTGACCCGAGACGTCGTTCTGTAAAAAGCGTTGTTTGGGTTTTGTGAATAACACCTCATTTAGCGATTTGTTTTTTTATTTATATTTATAGAGGATTACCTTTATTTTTTTAATAAGTACGCAATACTGAAATTATGGGGACGATTTTATAACAATAAACATTTTTCAACTCAATTATAAATAGCCACAGTGGTGAACCGATTAAAAGGCAGGGTACTTTTACCCAAATCGAATCTTTTTTCATGCGAACCGGGGGACGGGTTGCTAGTTTATAAAATAATAATCTTTTACCTGCTTAATAAATTACACGCTGTCACATTGAATTCTAAACTGAGGATGATCTTATTTTAGGCATCATAGAAATACTGTCTGTAACATAACTACTTTTTTGTTCTTGCTGCAATATATTAATATGTAAAAACAAATTTTATTTAATACCTAGCTCCTTTGCTTATAATAATAAAGCGACAGTAATCAATTGTTTAATTTATAAATTAACTGTGCGTTAATTTAACTGTAGTGTTTCCCTACGTATGAGACATGACAAATTGAGTTTTTTTTTGACAGTGCCTCATTTGACTCGTTATCCTCACACAAAGCACGTCACTAGACCAGTGACTTACGATGTACATTTCTAAAAGTGAACAATTTTCTTTGCAGATTTTTTGTATACATTTGTGATTGTTTTCAGAATAGTTCTGGTGACCTCGTTCACTACTGTTGTAGGTAGCTAATCACTTTTTGTGCTAACTTTCGTTTTTCAAATTCCGTTTCCTACGAAAGTGTTCATGAATTATTCAAAATACTAATCAACGCCAAGTTAACAACTGGTTAATTAATAAAATATTTCAAACGTAGAATTATAAATGGGACGCTGATGGCAAGTGGTTTAACTTCACTTTGAAAGGAATGGTTAAATTACCTATTAATATCAAATTAAATAGGATTGCTTAGTTGTATAAAGACAACCAGATTATTCATTTGTATTACATGTAATAGTTGGTTTGGTCAATACGTCTCGATTGTTGTTAATAATAGTTAGTTTACTTTAACAAGAATAAACAAGAATTTCCAAATTACACTTTCTGTATTGTATTGGTTGCTATGTAAATTTTATATTGTTCTGTAATTAACTAATTATCTTCTCATCGTATCTACGACCACGTAAAACATAGATAAATTGCTATACATCACAATAAAATTGTTATACAGCTGCTATCTAAGAATTTAACCAGTCTATCTAGATCTGTGAAATAATATTATGACTCTAAAAGCTCAGGTTTTAAAGTCTAAACTCAGGTAGCAAGGGTTTGCGTCAGATGAAGCGTTCAAAATTTAAGATTCAAATTGCACACGTTCGTTTACAAGAGATCCCGTTCTAGTGCAACAACCAAAGATTTAAATCGAGAGATGCGGCATTACTAGCGAAAGTGTGTTACAAAATACAACATACATTATACTAAAGACAAAAGTATAAAATACATATACCTTTGTCTAAACACACTTTTAAACACAGACAACACATTCCTTACTTCAAACGTGACTGTGACGATAGCGACGCTCTCAACAAGCGACCGTCACTCACTGTAGCTGGCGTGCAACTGTAGTTGCGCCTGTAGTTGTAGAGCGCCTGCGCCCAACCCATTGTTAAGAATTTTCGGTGTGTTTTTAGTATGGCGCGAGGAGATTACGCCGCATCTTTCGATTTAAATCTTTGGCAACAACTATGTGCGAGTATAGATCGTGTTCGTGACAATGTAAAATATTTTAATGACAATCGATTATTTCGTATGATCGTTTATAAAATCTTTAATGGCTTGGTATGTTGCTATGTTTTCGCCTTAATAGGCAGGCGATTTACAAATTAGGGACTGTGTTGTCAAGTGTTAAAAATCTGTTTGAACCGGCACTGTCTCACAGTAATGTGAATTAATTATAAACTGAAATAACTAATAGTGTTGTTACAAAAGATAAAACAATATAACTTCTTTATTTTTATCTTTACATCATCAATACTAATAATAAATCTGTAAGGGTTGGTCATGGGGTAAGTTACTGTTTTCAGATATCGTGTTTATAGGCTCTATAAATGATACTGAAACTAAATTGACGATTTTTAGGATTTTTTTCTGTATGTATGTATGTTCCTCCATAACTCTTAAACGAATTGACTGATTTTCATGAAACTTAGTAGTTAGATAAACATTTAGACGTACAGGACACAGGATAGGCCACTTTTTTCTTTTTCAACGCGGACGAAATCGCGGGCGCCAGCTAGTAGTATAATAATTTGTATGGCTGCTAACTCCTCCTTAACCACGAAAGGGATTTTATTGCGGTTCGGTGAAGTGACAGTGGGCAGAGTACGTAGAGCCGACGACCGGTGAGGTCACGGACTAGCAAGCGCAACTCACGACGTCACGTCAGTCTCGCCGGTCTACGGGGGATCCAGGCTGCTTCTCCGCTCCTATCGAAAAATTATGGGGAAGGCCTATGTCCAGCCAGCAGTGGACGTCCTGAGGCTGAGATGATAAAGGCGCTACAGATACACCGCTGGTTTTAACGTCAATAAAATCAAGATTCAGATGTGTCATTTATAATATTCCGCTGCCTCAAGCTAACGGAATTGAAGGCCATGGTCCGACACGACAATTTTACTTCCCCGATGTAGTGTACGTCGAAAGGCGATATAATCGCTCGTTGGCATCGACGCATTCGCGATGTTAAATCGATCAATGTTATATTCTCATTTAATATTCTCTTACACAACCTTTTACATAAATTCTTAACGAAGTGCTTGAAAACCATAAAAGATTTTTGTCAATTAAAAATCATAAAAAATAAAAATTTAATAAATCCAGAAAATTGTCCTAGTTCGATTTTTATTACTATAAAAATGTATTTTAAATTGCACTAGATTATATAATTTTTGGAAAACCAATAACTAGATTTATAAAATGTTTTTTATTATATTTTTTTATGACAAAGAACGACAGACAGTGGTTACCGTGGAAACAACACAGTAATTTTTTACTGTAAATAACAAACACAGTAAAAAACAGTAATTTTTTTTTTCAAAATTTCTGACTGCTTTTCGAAGACTGAGTTAATTTATGGAAACAACGAAATTATGGAAACTATAATTTTATTGTAAGTCCGTCACCTGTTTCGCAAAGATGTAATTTTTCTGGCAATTTAACTAATTTTTCTTTTCATATTACTACTAACTAGTTAATACTTACTGGGACTTCAACAAAAAAAGCCTAATTTTGCTCAAACTTTGCACTTAGCAACATAATAATGTTTCAATACTTTAAAAATTAGCAAAATATAGTTAGCTATTTATGTTTATTTATACTAATTTAGCGTGTTATAGATATCTGAAGTGCGGTATGGTTCTAAAAATCAAACATCGTTAAATTTTTTTAAGAGTTCAAATTGATCTAACACAAAAACTAATTTAATTAAATTCGCAACCAACCAATAATTGGTCGTGGTCGCGTGTCATTGTACATAAGGTCAGTTACTCGTTTATGAACGAGCCTAATCGAGTTATATCCACAGACGAGTTGCCTAACGAACTGGTATGACGCAATGCTAGAATCCAGCCTAGATAATATACTTAACCTGTTTTCAATACACCTTTTAACTACAATAAAGTACGTGTTAAGATAAAGAGTAACTGACAGGCGGAAAACTGTCCGGCATAAGACTTAGTTAAGTGGCAATTTAGACGCTTATTTGTCGTCAGATAATATGTCAAAAATACTAAAGCAATCATTTTATAATAAATCCAAACAAATTTTGGGAATTTTGGGAATAACTAGTAAACTAAATATTTATTGAAAGTTGCAAAATGTCCACAAAGATAAAATTAAAGTGGGACATTTTGATAAGAATAATTTTTTTTGGAATTCTCAAAATTACCCAATAAAATATGTCATTTTGGTAATGGATGTCATTTGTTCGGGTTAGGCTACTAAATATTGAGATATTGCTCGTATAATACTTTTCTGCTACTGCTCTGTTTTTAGTAGTTTTACTACAAAAATAGCCGTAAACGTAACTCCTTAGCTCGTATGGAAATTCTCTGAGATGTCTCATCTGTTATATAACAACACTAGCTGGCGCCCGCGACTTCGTCCGCGTTGAAAAAGAAAAAATAGCCTATCCTGTGGCCTGTACGTCTAAATGTTTATCTACCAAATTTTTATGAAAATCAGTTAATTCGTTTAAGAGTTATGGAGGAACATACATACATACATACAATACCTACACTTACAGATTTATTATTAGTATTGATTTCCGTTGCAATTTATGTTTTATCCCACACTTACAGAGGGCATTTTATATTTTATATTGTCTGTTCCACTCATGACATCTGTCGTATTATCCATAGTCTACAGATTGATAATATATATATGTATTTTCTAACTCGTTTATTATTATTTATCGTTTACTATCATTTATTACGTTATCGTTTATTACCATTTTTATTACTATTTAGGAATTCTGCGTAAGCGTTTAAATTTTAAAACATAAATAAATTACATTTTATAAAGACAGAAAAAAATCAAATTTCCGTAGAATTCTGTAAAAAAAGCTTTACAGTTTTTGTAAATATAATTCGGTCCAGTCACATCCCACTTATTATTTTACAACACACTCCTACACTATTGAAACAGTAATAGTACCTCTATATAAACTCTTATAAAAGTTGAATAAATTCATTACATGTTGTATACTTTTGTTAGTCTGTGTGTTGAAGTACCTTCTATTTTTTTTTTCTATAAAATTATGTATCATCATAGCGCGTGTTTCTCTTTATTGATCCATTCACCTTGGCATTGTTACCCGCATTCGAACTTGAACCGCTGCGACCGCTTGCCAAATCTGTTCATGTATGCGATGAGAAAGTATATGAACAATGCCAATCGTGCCAGACTGTGACGTAATTGCTACGTATATTTATAAACTCCAAATAAGATCCCATGCATTTACGTCAAGCGTTGTTCGTTTCCTACACGTTGATATGGACATGATTATGATTTCGTACATTGGTAGTTTCTTATTGTGACACTTAAGAAAAAATAAAAAAAATCCTGTATATAATATGTATGAAAATATATTAAATATCCTTCAATAAAAGTCCCTTTGCCTATTTAGTTAATGACCACAGTTTCATCTTAATATGAATTTTAAAAGTGGGTTAAATAAAAAAAAGAAATCTTCTTTCAAGAGTTGATAATTCCATTCAGTTGCCAAATTTTCCAAACATTATGTAACATTTGCTTTTTGAGGCTATCTATATTAAAAGGTTTAATATGTATATAATTTCGGTACTCATAATAATATGTCTACTTATTTTTTAATGTGTCACATTTATTATTTGTTTTGTTGCATCAGCTCCAAGAATATGGTAATAATAGGTTTTATTCCTGTAACGATTCATAAAAACACACTTAACCTTTTGTAAAGTTACGGTCGGTAAACTTAGCTATTAGACATGGCTATATTTTGTAAAACTTCATCGCGTTTAGTCGGTTGCCGAGACCCCCATTAAGCCGTTGAGTGCCCCCTTAGATCAAATAATAAATATAACGCCAAGCACCCGAAACTGGCATAAATTAAAAAGCAATAAAAAGGAACCGCATGTGGAGAAGGCTAGTAGGCCATGTTTCCAAAACTTATAACGTCACGTCGAAATTTAATACTTGACGTCATGATATTTTTTATTTTATTTATTATTATTTTTTAAATATTTTAAAGATAAGGGTTGTCGAAACTCTTATGGAATCATAACAGCATCTTTGCTATTATTTTACGGTGGTCTTCCTTAATGGAGTAAAGATGGGTAATTCAGTTTACTACCAACGAACGCACTGTGCGTTGCCACTATTATATTACTAAATTTTACTAGTCGATTTTGAAACACATAAAATAAACTAATTGCCCACGGATATTGGCTTGGGAGGACTTCTACGCAATACATATTTTTATGACTTTGTTAAATAAAAAGACAAGAATTTCTACTCTTAGCTTGTATCCATACTTATATTTCATACTTAATATTATAAATGTGAAAGTTGCTCTATCTATCTGTCTATCTGTTACCTTTTCACGCCTTAAATTAACTACTTAACCGATCATCATCAAATTTTGCTTAAACATTGTCAGGGATACAGAAAAGAACATCACCCAGAAAAAATTACTGTTCCCGAGTGATCATCTTAAATAAAATAAAAAACTAACGCCTCGCCAAACCAACCGCGCTGCCGAAAACGTCACTGTAAAACCAGCCTTATACGAGTAGCAACAAGAGGTCAAGCGTTATATTGCTTTATCTATTTTTTTTATTTTTCAACGCGGACGAAATCGCGGCAACTAGCTAATAAGTAATCATGTTTACACGTGACATTTCTCCGTGTTATGGAAACGTGCACCCATCATCCTAAAATACTGTGAGCATTTCACAAGGTGATTTACAGTCGATAAACAACGACTTCACAAAGTTTGTGTATATGCAGACATTATATTTTGTACATCCGTATATTGCACAATTTTAACATACTATTCTAGAGCAATAAATGTATTATTAGATCTTCCAGTAACAATTTTACCGAGTATTATTTCTAACTAACTAACTATGGAAAAAACTAAAAAAAAAATATGATAATACGAGGTTCATTTGACAGATGTACACTTTTTATTTCAGGATGATCGTTTGTAAAATAATGGTCTGCTGTTTAGTATACAACTGCAGTAAGCCGTGCAACTATGAAAATTGAATATTTAGGCTTTTGTAGGCTTTTCTTTGGTGTTAAAACATACTATTTTTAAATTAATTTTAATTAACGTTATAAAATGCATCTATAATTTATACTAATACTAACTGCTGCCCGCGACTTCACCCGCGTAACTTTGTAAATTATATACTAAAACCTTCCTCGAGAACCACTCTATCCATTGGTGAAAACAGCATGAAAATCAGTGCAGTAGTTTTTGAGTTTATCGCGAAGAGACAGACAGACAAACGCGGCGGAGGACTTTGTTTTATATGTAGTGATTATAAAGAGGAAGGATTGTATTTTGCATTGAATAGGCTCTGAAATCTCTGGACCGATTTGAAAAATTCTTTCACTGTTGGCAAGCTAATATATCAGCGAATAACCACTGATCTAAACTACCAATATTACCTATAACTATATAGTTTTTGCGAATAACATAGGCCATATTTTACGCGTTATTATCCTCTTCTTCTTTATCTCGTTTTTAATAATCAAAAACGTTTACAATTATATAACCAGTTTATATATCCATTTAGTTATATGTGAAATAAATTTTTCAATCATATCAGAACGGATAATCATGCGATAAAGTAGTGAAGCACTTGTTGGTCTAAAATAGACCAAAGGTGAACTATAATGCCTTCACCAGATCTTGAACACAATTAATTCTGTGTGACCACACATATTTAAACTGTATTTTACGAAGGCCTGTTATTGTCTATGCAGTTATAAATCAAAACGAATGTACAATTTGACCGCGGTACAAAAGAGCGGCCATTAATAAATCAGAGAAGACATTTCTATAAATACCGATCAATGGGTCTTGTTGAGGACATTGCCAACATTGCTGTAGTTACAGATAGCGCAATAATTTATTGTTACAATATACTTAACCATGTGTAGGTACTTATACTGCATTTTTTCACATATAAATATGCTTTTTTGAATCGACATCAAACTTCTATATCTATATCTATCTTATTCTTCAACTAAATATAGATAGATATAGATTTTATACGATATCTGTATTACAAAGCTCATCAGAGATTACCGGATTATAGTTACTCAAATGCATTTCCTCACACACACGCACGTACAGACACACACACGCTCACACACACACACACACACGCTCACACACACACACACACACACACACACACACACACACAAACACACACGCACGCACGCACAACACGCACACACACACACACGCACACACGTACTTACAGAATTTACAGTACTTACAGAATCGTCAGCCTGCCTTACTATTTGTATTAAAAAAAAATATTTAAACGGACCTACAATGTCCGTGCATCGACTTTAAATTTGTAAATAAAAGTTAGGTTATTTGTTATTGTATTAAAATTTTATCAGTCAAGTTTAATTTAATTTTAATATAATCGATGCCATATCAAAAGTAGATATGAATGAAGTGTTATAATAAACATATTTTTATTATTTGTTTTCTGATATCAATATAATTATTTTTATGCGATAAACTCTTAGTTCAAGATTAAACTGTAAAATAGGGTCATGAATAATTTTAAGTTAACATTAAGTTGCCTGGTTATTTACTTAGTACGAATAAAAATTGAGATTGTCCTTGTAAAAATGCACAAGGTCAATAGGCTAGGCGTACATTTTAATAAATTATGCTTCTGGATTATTGGCCAATGGTCTTAAAAACTTTGCTTTGTTCGAAGTAATAAGTTAGTTTTAGCCCACATTCTTTGCGACAGACATTTTTAGCCTAGAGATTGGCCAATATCAGAAGTACCTATAACATCAAAATGAACGCTTAGCGACCTTGAGTGTATTTTTAAACCCCGACGCACGACGCTAAAACGGCGTGTTATAAGTTTGTATAAGTATTTTGACCAAGGTCATGGAAATTGGACTTTTTGGTTATATTTCAAGACATATTTTCTAACAAATTATTTGAGTCCCGGCGTACACACAAGAGTTGAAAATTAATTTTAAATTTTTTCAGAACTACAAAAAAAGCCAGGTCAAATTTTATTCAGTAGATATATTGTTACAATTGAGATTTGCATGCACTAAAATTCATGAATATATTCACGAACCATAAGACCGACACGGGGTAGACATAACAAGATCACAACAATCAACACACGCATTATGAAGCACCATTATGGCAACAATCACTTCCCCTAGACTTGCTGGCGCGGATTACAAATAGTGCGACTTGCACGTTTGATACTTCGCTATAATCCACTTTTCATATTTGGTCTATACCTATATTATGATAAAATATTGTGACTTTGATTTGATGTTTAATAATAGCATAAATAATAAATCGATAATAAATGACATATTAAGATCATAAGTTATTGATAAAAATTAATGCTTGCTAGTTATTTAATAAAAAAGTAATTGTTACATACGTTTAATAACTTAAAAAACATGAAATGTTTTAAATTTATTAAAACAACTTGTATATTCTATAATACAGTGAAATGTTCTATAATCATTAAGTGGGATAATTATTAAGCATTAGCTGGTGCCCGCGACTTTGTCCGAGTTGAAAAATAAAAGATATAGCACCTGACATACATTATATTTTTGCTAAGCGTTGGATCTTTATTTTAGCCATAGGTGATGCCTGCGGCTGCGCCCGCGTGTTATATTTAGCCTATGTCCATTCTGAAATTCTATTCTAACTATTGCTGAAAGAGTAGTTACGCAGATCCTACTTATAAACAAACATACAAACTTTACCTCTTTATAATATTAGTATTAGATATTGATTTGTAGCGTTATCTATTGAAACACTGCCGCATATTGATATTATCGATATCAAAGTATCGAATATTGCTGGTCACCGTACAACCGAGCACACATCGCGATTGCGACAGTCGGCTCCATTGAGAGCATGCGTGGGCGCACAGGTCGGTGTTGTGATAGTAAATATTGCGGTTAACTGTACATTCCCTACCCAGTAATCGTGTTAGTACAATCTCTTGTTTAGCAATTGCGCTTTGAAGATTTGTGGCTAAATGTTTTCGAATTTCAACTTGTAATTATATCTCCAACTTGTAATTACATAACCAACTTCAATACCATAAAACATAAGGTCGACTGTTATGACATGTTAATATATTTTGTTTTAATTTTAATATGATATCTAAATAAATTTAATAAATAATTACTTTTAAGGCATGTTCTGTGAATTTTATAGCATAAATAATTTGTTATTTAAATTTAAATACAAATGCCACTTTAAAATTTTATGTTCCTATTAATTTTTACCACCCTGCTTTATATCTACCGGAAACCGAGTCAAGGGTACAATTATTGGGCTAAAAATCTGACCAACCGTTACAATGTTGAAAGTAGTGTCAATTGTAGTCAGTTGTAAAGCGGATGTGCACTGACGGCTATGGTTTCGACAGTCGTGTCAAAAGACTTAATTTGGTTTATTTTTATTTATTTTTATGAGTTGACTACGTATATTTTTCCTCCAGTTGAAGACTGAAAACGAACAAAATACAAAAATTCACGAAACATTTTTTCATTAAGTTGCAATTAAGATTTGTGTTTATTTTATTTTTCTATACTAATATTATAAAGAGAAAGTATTTATATTTTTCTTTGTAATGCATAAACTCACTACTGAACCTATTTTCAAAATTCTTTTACCTATATTTTATAGTTACGTCGACGAAGTCACGTTCAACAGTATTATATTAAATTAGGGACATTTAAAACGAAAAGTGAAGCTGTTTTGGGCAGTCTCAAAAAATTACAATTTTTTTATTATTAATACTCGTAAAATTATTTATATACTTTTACGCATTTATAATATTAGTACGGATTCCAACATTTGGATAATATTGGGTTTTTAAACTTTAGACAGTTAGACGTAGGTATATTACCTGCAAATGTACATTTTATGTTCGAATGTACTTTATAGGTGAAGTTTAATAAACTGAAAAATATTATAACCACAATAAGGAAATGATTTTATCGACAGCATCGATACAAAGCGGCATTGGAAGCAATTAAAAGACTTTATCGTAATGCGAAATGAGATCGGATTCAACAATGTCGAGTGAAAATTAACATTTTTATCGACATTTTACAGTTTCACTTACAAAATAACTGGCGATTTCAATTTGTGTAGGTATGTGTGTCATTGCATCAAAAGTAGGCTAATATACCAGGTTTTTTTTTATTAAATATTGTTCTTTTTTTAATCTTCAATAAGTATTTCTCATGTTTTAACGTTAAATTAAATAAAAATGTATTTCTAATTACATTTATTTGAACTGATACAAAATAACATTAAATAATATTAGATTTTTTGTTGAATTGAAACTTGAACTCCATTTACTCAATTTCAAACTCAAAATTTTAATAAAATTTTAACATATATCGTATAGTTCGTTTACTGTTTAAAATTCTATCCTGGTTGGTGATTACAAGTTATTGATAACACCGAAATTATTAAATAGATAAAACAAATAATCTAAATCGAAAAGGTAAAAACATTGAAAGGAAATATGTTCACGAGATTATTCTGAGGTCTTATAACTTGTTTTGGGAATCAGTAAAGAGAGACTAAAACATTGTTGTCACATAAGAAAAAGAAACAAGAATTACACATAAAAAAATATTATTCGCAGTAAGTAAGAAAGTGTACAATCAATGTTTCATCGCGTGATTTCTCCGCTCGACAAAATGCTTGTAATAAGGAAATCCGCACTAGAACAGTGAAGATAGTAATTATACCACTGTATAACTTTTGTTAACAGAAACTCTGTTTAACACGTAACTACACTACGAAACACAAAACCTATGTAATTGTACTTACCTACTTTTACATGGTGGTCTTCTGGGAGGTGGTGACAGAAGGGCTGTCCTCACAGGTTACACCCCCATTCATAAGACGGACTGCCCAAATAACTACGAAACGCAGTGTGCCCGGCCACTACTTAAATTAATATCCTTTTATTTGCTAATAACAAGGCCAAACAAAGGAATCGTTAATACCACTGATACTCAAAGTAGGTTAAAAGCATATAGCCTATTATGAGCTTCGGAGAGTGCTCGGGAGCTGCATGAGCTTATAGCGCTTTCCCCTCTTCCATCGGACTATATTTCTTGTTCAGACATATGTGGCAGGTATCCTCAAGTCAAAATTCCTCTTTTCAGACCAAACGTTTTATAAACTCCATAAGCCCCCACTCTCTATAATCCGTCCGTCGTTTGTGTTTCCGGGCTCATATAACCTAATTTTTTTTAAAGTTCGAGTGAATAGGCAAGTTTTTGGGTTAGCTTGCTCCATCATCACCAAATAATGAAGCATTAGGCATAAACATAAATTACTGATAACATAAATTACTGATTATAGGCAAGTAAAAGTAATCCCTGCACAATAGTTCTCCATGTCGACGGTGGACGATAAAAGTTTGAGAATCTTTGCTAGAAACTGTAAACGGCTATTACAAAGTATTGCCTCTAAATTATGTTGCCGTGAGATGTTGCCAATGATAAGTTGTAGAACGATTTTTCATCCCATGTTATTACATTCATTTATCTATAGACAGATCAAATTCCTTTTCACCTTAACGTCTTTTTGACCAAATATACGATTAATTGTTAAAATCTTGTCGACGTTAATGCAAAAAAATTGAGGTAACATAATAAAATGTTAAACTTTTTTACGGTTCACATTGATTGTCCGGTAATATTGACAGTCTTCACTTGCTTGTCGACTAGCTTATATAAGATGGATAATCGTCCATTTGCTGGTAAGTATTTGAACGTATTTCACAACTATGAAAAAAAAGCCAAAGTTGGTCCTGCCGGGAATCTAGCCCGATACCTCTGAGCCTCAACCACTCGAGCAAGGGGCTCGTCTTATCTTTGCTACCTATGGTGATATTATTATGGCTTACTCAATGAATAGGGCTTTGAATTCTTGTGAATTCAGCAGCTCATTTGGTTCGTCTTTTATGTAGACGTGTCTTTGACCGTCATTGGCCACCTCCTTTCCATACATGTCCATAAAAGAATTTAACGTTTTATGTGTTTTTGCGTCATTAAGCTACATCAGTCAGGCTAATATAATATGTACACTCGAGCATGCCAATGTGTCGTGATGCGAGGGGAAAGTTTGCCGTGTGAACAACTGTATAGAAATATTAATTAACTATAAAAAATAACATGTAATATGTATAAAAATGTGAACGTTTGAAAAATAAAGCATGGATCAATAAAAATAAAGCAACGAAGGTTGCAGCGGGGTTAAGCCGGGTCTCCTACACTGGCTTAAACCCAACGAGATAGGCGAGGTCGCGGAAACGTTATGACACGTCATCCGCGACCCTCTACGGCTGTACAGTGCAGGGAGGACTGTGCTCCCTGTCGGAACCTCAGCGTACCCAAGTGGAGGTACGCCGATAACTATGGCTACCCTTAACTGGCTATTGGTTGGTAGTAACCTACAAAGTTATGTACAATTTTAAAAAAAATATAATATAAAGGTGGCAGACAGGCTGGCAGCTCACTTGATGGTAGGTGGTTACCGCCGCCTAAGGACACAAGCAACACCAAAGGGAGTGTTAGTGCGCTGCGTACCCTGAAGGAGTTTGTTTGTATACGTAGCTTGCTTGAAGTATCCCATATTGTAGCTAGGTGGAAACATCTCAGGTTTTTTAATATACACAAAATGTATGTTACTGGATCTTTGCAACATAGCACTAGTTAAAAGGTTTTTAGATTAAGCTAGATAGGACACAGTCATAGTACAACGAAACCGTTCTAGTGAACAGTAACAAAAGTAATTAAAACAGTGCGTTACTGAACAAGTTTAGTGCTCGTAACTGAGAAACTGAAAACTGTTACGAGGTTGTACTTCGCGCAAATTAGTGATACATTCTTACAGTGGGTTAACATTAAACTTTTAAAACTATGTCAGTTACATCTAATGTATCTATTTAAATATACTTATTTAACACTAGAAAGACGGAAAAACCAACTAACCTCCAAAGACGGCCAGGGGTCATTTGACTTAACACAGTTTGTCTGATATTGTATGATATTGTATTGAAATAATGAAACTATTATGTAAGCAACAAGATCAGTCAGTAAAAAATATTTAGTTACTAACGATATCTGTGGAATGGGTCAAATGACCCTAACCGTCTTTGTTGGTAAAAGCTGTTTTTATTAATGTGTTTAGGATCATATTGTTTAGGTAAACACTTTTGTTTCGAATTTTATTCGTATTTTATTAAAAGTCACGAGACACGAAGTTATATATTAATTAATATAGTGATAGAATAATCAACAGTGAAAGTTTAAATTGGGGTAAAATGACCCCTGCTGTCTTTGCAGTGTTAATAATGTAGATTGCAGGTTATCCAACCTACATACAATCTAAAATACATACTATATCTTACCTAAAGAGAGACCAGAAGAAGAGGCATTGGCATTGACAATGCAAGATCTAAATCTGTACCTATATACTATACATAGTATAAAACAAGCCTGTCAGTCTGTATATCCGCTAACTCCTCCTAAACCTAAATATCAATATCAATAGTTACTAATAATAAATCTGTAGGTGTAGGTATTGTATATGTATTTATGTTCCTCCATACTTAAACGAATTACTTAACTGTTTTTCATGAAACTTGGTAGATAAACGTTTAGACGTATAGGACACAGCATAGGCTACTTTTTCTTTTTCAACGCGGACGAATCCTTTCAATCCTAATTGCATCCGTGCAAAGCTAAAATAAAGATTATAAAGAGGAAATATTTGTTTGTTTATTCGTTTTTGCATCCTATTCGATAGGCGATTTTTTTTAAATTATTTTCTTTTTAATGTTTGGGACTTTTACCGTACAAACAAAGGTACTTATAACAGCTCCATTATCCCCGGTTACCGGTGACTTTAAATAACATTTAGCTTACTTGACAGATGGTGAAAGAGGCTCTCAATGTTGCTAAAATCATCACAATATTAAATGTAGCTCTTAAAATGATTCATGTTTAGAATATTAATTGACTAAGGGCCTCTTTCACAAATTACATGTAAAGTGTTGATTAGTTACTTTTAGAAATGATTTTCTGTTAAGTATATTGAATTATGCACTCGGTTTACTGCATCCTATTCGATAGGCGTTTTTTTTTTATTATTTTATTTTTAATGTTGGACCTTACAAAAATCATCACATATTAATTGCAGCTCTTAAAATGATTCATGTTTAGAATATTAATTGATTAAGATTAATAAAACAAAACAAGTGTACGTAACCCTCTCTAAATATGGACGTGAAATAGAAGAAAGTTAATTGTAGGCCATCATAGTTCATTGCTCTTTAAACCAATTCATATTACGTTTCAATTTACATATCGTATCTCTTATCACAGGGACACACGAGTAATCGAATGTCGCGTAGGCCAACGGCCATACCTTTAGATAATATATAATAAATATTCAATAATGTTTTTGTGTAACACAAAGGGACAGTGTGAAGTTTCGTAATAATGGTAATAGAGATATTTGTACCCAATTAAAGTGATAAAAGTTCGGATCTGTTTTGTAATGGCATTTGGGGTGTCAACTTTTCTTATAATTTAACTAGTTATAATAATTATATTAATATATAAATAGTTTAAATGTTGAATGTTTGTTTGTATGTAGGAGATAATCTTCGAAACTATAACATGCGATTTAAAAATACATATTAACTATATGTATTTTTTACCAGTTACAATAGAATTTCAGGATGAACATAGGCTAAATGTTCCACCAGGGTACCAGTTATCTAAAAATGTCAGTCGTTACATTGCTTTACATATTTTGAGAGGCTTTATATCTTTATTTTCAACGCGGACGAAGTCGTGGGCATCAGCTAGTCGATATTACTGCGTCCCGAAAACTTAGTAAATACATAACACCTTACAAAACTAACCTTGGGTTATATGATCCATTACCTAGAAATGTGTTCTAGATAATTATAACGTAATTATCGGAAAAATACAAAACATTGACATCTTCTGCGTTACCTTAAAAATATTTAAAAATAAATTGCTGAAACTCTTCAAACTTTTTGATTTCTAAAAGTTGCGAATTTTTGTTTACCAAAACTTAATTTTCTTCTTTATTTAATTTATTACATAAATAAGAAAATGAAGTTTCATTATGTCTTTCTGTTACATTTTTTAAGTGTATGTACCAATATTAACAAGTAAACAAATAGCCATTTATTCTTTAACTTTCTATTTTTAATGATAATAATTTATTTTGTCAATTTTTGGATATCGTTGACGAGGGATGGCGAACAGTTTGTGTGGTAACGTCGATAAGTACGTGACATCAACAAACCAAGTTTCAATAGCGCGGCTGTCTGCCACGAGGGTGACAAACAATACACCCTACCGACACTGAATACACCCCTAGTGATCTACTTCAGATTGATTCCGTTTTTTAAAGGCCTCATTTCACTTACTCTTTTGTCAGTTAATATCCGGTGTATCGATTTGATCAATAATTAATCTCCCTTGCTAAGTATCTACACTAGTGTTCTGTCTCTGGTCGAATTTTCCTGTAATAATGTTCGCCCACTGGATATTCGAACGAATATTGATTCGAGCATTTCGGAAATTAACAGCCAACATTGTCCAACATTTTTTATAGATAACGCACTAAACTTC
Organism: Synanthedon formicaeformis; assembly: GCA_945859745.1. NCBI lineage: Eukaryota > Metazoa > Arthropoda > Insecta > Lepidoptera > Sesiidae > Synanthedon > Synanthedon formicaeformis. The sequence continues at coordinate 11,838,570 of OX243956.1, read as the reverse complement.
ATTACTAAACAAAAAAAGAAAATTGGTTCACAAACATACTGGACTTTATCATAGCAAAGCAAATAGCGACTTTATCTATCTATAATAAGTAGTTAGGTGTAGTTAGGATATAGATAGAAGAAGATGTTATTGGTGGCTTGGTCTTGTTGGCACTTGGCAGTAGTTATCCGAATCGGTGAACAGAATATCGTCAATATAAGCAAGCGCGTTTCGGTGCATGAGTATAAATGATGGCGCTCCTTCATCTAGCATACTGTGCTCTTCGAGGGGGAAATCTTGCATTAGATACGCTATGTATCTAGACAAGCACCTCTGAGCATGATCTTCATGACATGTATCCTTGAATCATCGTCTCATGTTAAATTGTTTTTATCCCTCTTAGAGCCTCTTTCACCGACTAAAGTGATGATTAGTTACTTTTAGAAATCATTTAGAAATCATTCGATAGGCGAATTTTTATTATTATTATATATTTAATGTTTGGGACGTTTACCATACAACAGGTATATATATCTGCTAAATTATTCCCGGTGACAGGTGACTTTAAGTGACGGTTTAGCCTACTTGACGTTGGTGAAAGAAGCGCTTAGTGTTACATGTGATCAAAAGCATTTTTGCCTAATTGTTCGAAGGAAAATCTTATATGTCTTTCACGTCTCGCTATTAGTTATTACCAAAAGTCGTGTTATATGCACCTGTGTCTTATTTTAAACCGGTCATAAAGTTTAATAGGACCTAAAACCATCTGCATTATCTTTTGTCAGCTCAACAAGATCATTCACATTATTTGCCATAAGAAAGAGTGACGACACATTGTCTTTAAAGTGACATTATTAACAGTTACGATATCTTGTTGCATGAGGTTAGCCTTAAAGTGGTGTTTCGCCTATGAATACTAAAATAGGAGAAAGATAAATCACAATTATGGTGTCGAAACGTTATTGTGTTACCCACCGATGATAAATCAGCTTGGTATTTACGAAACTTTCTATAGTTTAGATATGGATGGATCGATGTTAAATGTCTCCTCTTACAAATGAAGACGTGAGTGGATGAAGGTGGTATGTCGCATTTTTGGGTTTTTTCGTTTTTTTGCGTTGATGAAGGTAATATGTCCACATGAATGATTACAGACCTTAAGATCGTCGATTTAAGACATTTTTGGAAAATAAAAAGTTGAAAAAGGTGTTATGTACAGTTAATTTTAAAAAGCAAATAGTGCAGAAAAGTTTACTTTTGTTAATGGAAGAGGGAGCTATGTTTAATTTTTTATTTATTTAATTTAATTTAATTTAATTTAATTTAATTTAATTTAATTTAATTTAATTTAATTTAATTTAATTTAATTTAATTTAATTTAATTTAATTTAATTTAATTTAATTTAATTTAATTAAACAAGTGTTTAATTGCTATCATACCATTAATATTTTAGGTTGATTACACAACTTTGCACCATATTTTAGTACAAAAATAAGTTCTGTGGCGACTTAGTTATCTCAAAAATTAAAAGTAAAACTTTAACCTCGATTTATTCTAAATTGGAATTATGCGACATACCACTTTCATCCACTCACGTCTTCAAATATTACAGAAGCTTAATCCAGTCTGATGTTTGAGTAATATATTTTAACCAATAATTGTTCCTCAACTCCAACTTTTATAGTTACCTATTAAAATAATATTATTTATTTTCAGCCTGTCTGACAACCTTTACGTTAAAAAATTTAATCGATTTATGCAGAATTGTTTAACTACACTTTCTTAACGGTAGCGTAAACCTATACCCCCTCGGTTATGCTAGTATTATGTTACAGACACGTGATACGAAGTCTAGATTGTTTCCTGTTCACATACTGGGTCACTTTGTACTGGTTTGTTTACAAGCGAAGGGTTTTTTGCCTAGGTATTTTACTAGCAATATCTAGATTCCTAATATATTTTTTATAGCACATAGTGAAGCCGGAAAGCACACCTATGTTCCTTCCATTTAGAACTTGTAAGGTGTGGTGTTTCAACACATTATGTACTCTATAATGTATACAATAAAATGTATATGTATGTACCAATGGATAGAGTGGTTCTAGAGGAAGGTTTTAGTATATAATTTATAAAGTTACGCGGGCGAAGTCGCGGGCAGCAGCTAATTTTTTATAAAATTCAATGATAGGTGGCCATCGTCGCTTTTTACCAGAAATAGGGGTTGCAAAATGCACTTTCGAACATGATAGAATAAAATATAAGGGTATACGGAAATGGGCTCTAACATGCGGTTACTGATTCACCGAAACACAGTAGCTCACGTGCTATTGTTTCATGTTGTAAAGGCGTGGTTACAGAAGCAGACGAGCTGCATTCTTTGTAATATTGTTTGAATGGAGATGATAGACTACACCTATTGTTATACGAGATGAAACAGAAAGATAACAAGTAGCTTGGAAACAGCAGACTTGACGACACGTCCAATGACTTCTATATTACTTCGTAAGGACAAGGCTAACGCTCCTAGTATGTGACACCGACGCGACGGTGTCAAAATCGGAAATTGGCACCAATGACAGATGTTCATTCTGTGCGTAGAAAGATACGATAATGCCTACTTACCAGTGATATGTCCAACCAACCAATGAGAACACTTTACAATAACAGAATACGCCAATAAGAAATAAAAATACGTATTAAGATGGCAATGAAAACAAATTATTTTTAGTAACTAGATGTGCAAATTAGAGGACCATTTTTTTGTCACTAGTAGTGTGGTAAGGGCGCATCCTGTCTTGTTTAACATAACTATCAGTGGTCACGTCCTGACTTTTTTTGTACAAGTTATAATTACAACTAGTTAGTTATACATATGTGCTGAACCAAAGATGCTATCTATATAATAATATTATGTAATATATATTTACATAAGAAAATATATGTTAATAAAATTAGGTATTTCCCAGCTGAATTTTTTTTTATGTTAAGGTCGACAGACAGGCTGACGGTCCACTTGATGGTAGGTGGGCTACCGTCGCCTATAACTCAAGTAACACCATAAGTGCTACAAGTGCGCTGCCGACCATAGAAGGATTAAGGATAAGGGATAAGGAAGGGAAGGGGTAACTAATGGGCTCTGGCATCCCTTACTCACACACCGAAACACAACAGCACATAATGCTGTTATTTCACGGTGGTATTCTGTAAGGTGGTGGTTACTGCCGCCAGACGGGCTGCCCAAATGACTGCGAAACGCAGTGTTGGCCTACCACTACTTTTAAATCCAGACCAGAGTCAATTTTGAAAATTATATTAAAATTTGCAAAGTTGACCCTGCCGGGAATCGAACCCGGGCCGGGAATTGAGACGTAAGGCAAGCACCCTTGCCATTCGTCCAACGGGCTCGTCAATTGAACTGAACTGAACATTTTGAAGGAATAAAATGATACATGATTTCTAGGACATTTAAGCCACTTAAAGAAAGTAGGACCTAAAACATTTAAGTGGGTTAAATGTCCAAGGTTTTATGCTATGTTTCATTAAAATACGTTTAAGGATTTAAACATATTTTGTACCTTTTTATTACAACAGCATTTATTTCAATAGCTTTTATTTCAATATAACCTCCTATGAATTATTTTTAAGCAAGTGCCTAATTTTTATGTAATTTTATAACAAATAGACATAAGATTAATAAGAAATTATTAGAAAAACAATAAAAAAAATTAAAAATAATATAATATTATTACTTTCTCAGCGTATGTATACTTCTCAACATTAAAACAACATAACCTTACCAACTACATAACATTACATTATTAGACCTTTATTTTACCTCTAATTATACCTACATATTTATCGTGGAATATTATATATCGAGAGTGTTACAAAAGCAACCCAATTACCAACACTCTAAGGGCTATTTTTCAACTTTTTGTCTTTCTAGGAGAAAGTAGTAAAAAGCGAGGGTGTAATGGAAGGGAATAGTAATAAAAAGTTTTTTTATGAGGACAGTGCACCAGATCACAATAACCTGTCTGTAATAGCGATGATTTGATTCGTTTAATTGCACTCTGTCTCAGCGTTTATGACTGATTACAATTCTTGCCGGGCTCTGGTTGAGTCGTTTCGAAGTCAATAAAATGAGGTAATGGATTTCACGCTAGTGGAAAAAGCTTAATCGTAAATACATTTGAATTCACTCGATTCTTGGTAATGTACATATTATTATATTATATTTAGTTTGAAATATTCCAAAAGACACTCTGTGGTCTTAGCGTTTTGATAGACTTGAAGAAGGTAGAAGCGTATTGTATCATACTGTAAAATCAGTCAAATAAGCTGACTGATCAAAAAAAAAAATATTTTAATAAAATATTCCAAAGTAATTCCGGTGTAGGTAATCATCTAGAAGAAGTCGCATGCAAAAGCAACATTCCTCATAATTACGAGTATTTAAAAAAAAAAAAATCCAAAATGACAAAAGATACATTGGTAACTCGTCAGAGAATTTCCTCATTGTTAAATTAAAATTTTATACCTTCACAAAATTACTTTTTTCTCTTTGTACTTTCTACATTGTATTGTAATATACGTAGTGAGTATTGACATACCTGCATAAATTACAATGCCAACGTGTGAATGCTTCATATTTCGCCTTACCTACATGCGAGTGCCAAGTCAGGTGTTTTTCTGTGTTGCATTGGTAGCATTTCATACCGACAACGAGCTTTGATTAGGTTCGTGTTGTTTTATGAGAAAGTCTTCTTGGAAATACTCGTATAAGGCTTTGTGTTGTCGGTTATGAGCGGCAGCGACTTTGAGATTATCATTATGTCGCTCCTTAAAAACTAAAGGGCCACAAATCAAAATTACACTTTTTACAGGAGAGCCAATCGAAAAAAAAAAATTATTTTTGTCAATTTTATTTCTTATTAGATATATATCAAATATATACATATTAGAATCGTATTTTGAAGTAGCATTAAATGTTTTAAGTACTTTTATAATAAACTGAATATTAGAGGAGATATATATAAGCATATAAGTTATTTTTGAATATATAAAAAATGATCAAAATATACTAAATATGGAATAAAACAACCATAAATGTTTTTGCATCATACAATATGAAGGCTTGTGATTGTATTTTTGCAATAAAAAAATTTTTGGATTTTTTTGTTTTATGGCCCTTTAGTTTTTAAGCAGCGATGTATGTATTCGCCCGTTCACTAAGTCCCTGGTAGAGATTTAATAAGTGGATTTTCTTACACTTACCAGTAGTGATACTTTTCCACTTATCCCCACTGTTTAAAAATTTCAAAAAATATTACACTTCCAGCTTCGCACGGGTGCAATATTTTTCTGCAAATTAGGTAGGGTAGGTATATATAAAAACCTTGATCATTTATTTCTCTTTCCATTAGTAAAAACCGCGTCAAAATCCGTTGCGTAGTTTAAAAAATCTAAGCGCACATACAAAGGGACAGATGGTTATTTTACACTATGTAAAGATTTATTCAGATTCCGCTACAGCTTCTTATTTGGACCACAACCTCCATTGTGCGACTGAAATGAAATGCGATGCGTGAGATAATGTGACTGTAGTCAGGTACACATGTGTCTGCAATACGTGTGTGTTCATAAAACAATCATATTTATGTACACTCAACTACACGTTTCATATAGTTGTTCTATAGTTGTTCCTTGCGGCGACTATCACGCCATCTATCGAATAACATCAAATATGGAGAATTGAATTATTTTCCCACGGGAATGGTGAAACACTATGCAAGCACTACTTCCTCGAATGAATTTAATTACGTCATAATTCCTTAAGAGCATTAAATATTAATCTATATTTCTGTGTATTAGTTATATTCTGTGTATTTTGAATAGTCTGTTAACGTGCATAAGTTTGTTGAGTACAGTTATGTTTTGGCTTCAAACGCAAACAAAGTTCATATGCGCATAATATATGCATTTTCTATTTGCCTTTTGTTCCAAAATGACACAGTTAAGTAAACAGTTTGCCGTGTTCATATCATGAAACAATAGTTAGCATAATATCTTCAAAAATAGTACCACCAAAAGGAACAGGTCTAACTTTAAATGATGCATAAACGCACTGTATAAAGACAGTTTGTTTAGACAAGTTCGGCCCAGTTGTACAAACAGTTTCCAATTTACATAGACTTCTAATTCCAAAGAAATTATGCGAGTGCAAAGTTCTTATTACAGTAGACACTGTTAAGTAGATCTCGCGTTTAATGAAACTTCTTCGGCGGCGTAGTTCTAATTATAATGGTATTTTGGTCCAGTTTACAATGACCTCTGTTTGATATATCAACATCTGAAAGCGAGGGTCTCATAAAAGTAGATGATAAATTCTTTTCTCTGAGTACATAGGTATAAGTAGTGTGAGACTGTTTAGTACCGAATAAAGAACGGTTCTTATTTCATGGGAAATGTTTTGTTTTCTACTTACATTATTATTGTCACAATGAATAAAAGAGAGATAAACAAATATATGCCTTTTTTGTGCTTGTTAAGGTCTTGTTAATTAACAAGGTTAACTAGCTACATTCTTCATGCGAACATACTGAACTTCAAAAGATGTCACTTAGTGCGGGAAATAGTAAACCAGTATAAGCGCCTCTTTCACCAACGTCAAGTAGGCTAAACCGTCACTTAAAGTCACCTGTCACCGGAAGTAGTTAATTTAGCTGATATACCTTTGTTTGTACGGTAAACGTCCCAAACATTAAATAGAAAATAATAATAAAAATTCGCCTATCGAATGATGCAGTAGTTAAACCGAGTGCATAATTTAATAAAACAGAAAATGATTTCTAAAAGTAACTAATCAACACTTTACTTGACGTTGGTGAAAGAGGCGCTTAGTCAGATGGTATATTTTTGACTGTGAATACGTTTTCGAATGACTAAAGAGTCATTCGCTTGAATTCGCTTGACTAAGTATGTCTGAAGAGACATGGTCAAGAATTATTTTAGGGAAATAATATTATATTGCGTCTAGATTACACATTACTAGAAAATCAGTAAGTATTTGAAATCTTGTGAATGAATTTCAATGGCTAACAAATAAAAAGAAAGCTCATATGAGGAAGACTTACTTAAAAAGTAAAATAAATAAATGAAATTTTATGCACATCGTAAACAAAAGAAACACCTTTTATAGGTAAAAGTAATTTTAAGAATGCATGTAATTTTCACACTGTTTTGTACATTAAGGAAGTCATCGCTGACATCGGTCAATCTATAATTTCGATTACGGTAATCAAAAAACGTATCAACCGGTTGACTCGGCATAAAGTACATTAAATTTCCGCGTGCATTAAAATTTGCTTTTTAATTAAATGCGTACGTAAAAACGAGTATAAAAACGTCATGCAAAAAAAGAACTGGTTGGCGCCACCGACGGCGTAGCGTTAAAATGACTAAAAAAAGAACTAAATAAAGAAGTGATTATTAATCCTGGGTAGCCATACAGAAACCGGAATAGAGGACGCCTTAATAAGTTGTGAGAGACTGTTGTGACAACACGTCATGCGATTTAAAGACCAACTTTCTTTGTGATATTGGCGGACAATTTTGTCTCTACTTTGGTAATTGTTTGTAGTTGGGTAAGAATAAGTTACATGTGTACTTATAAATGCAGAATGTACTTATAATGCAGAAGGCAAGGGGGAAACCACTGTATATCTTTTTTTCCCATGAGAGTCATCATGAGGGTTCAATTGGCGGCGTGTTGTGAAGCTTGCCACCAACACCTAAAATGATGACCACGACCACTCTGTCAAGAGTGAAACCGACTAAGAAGAAGTACTTATAAATGAATTAGATACTAAAGACTTACTAACACGTAGACCAGCATGCCTCAATAATATGTATTTATGCGTCAATAACATATGAAGAAATGTATTATTTTGCCTAATAGTAAGTTGTTAATATTTCTTTTACTAGAAACAGTTTATAATGGCAAAAGTTTTTACATATAGCTCCGAACAGTAATAATTTTTGCTTATAATATATTAGTTTCAAACAGTCATGCATTTAAGGGCAAAGGAAACTTGACACTTGTACATCATCATCTCAGCAGTAGGACGTCCACTGCTGTAAGAAGATATAGGGTTTGAAAAGAAAACCTAAATAAAGGAGAGAGTAAATGGTGTAAATAACAAATACAAGGTAGATATTAGGTAGTAGTAGGTAAATATTTTTAAGCATAATTTTGGTAAGCTACTAATAATTTCTAAACTAGCAAACGCTATACAGTCTATGTACTGTACAGCTTCAGAACTAGTGGGAATGAGACGTACTTAGAAGATTAAATGAAATAGAGCTGGTTATGTGATGAGACGTAATGATAACAGGCAGTAAGACGTAAGCGAGGCAGACCATGCCTATGGTGGCGCACGTAGTAGCAATTCCACGAACTGGACGTGCTAGAGACGCGCTTGAACCAAAGAACAGATAAAAAAAGATGCATAATTAAGGAAGATATTTGCCCTACAATGAGTTTATCAACAATAATCAAACTTTGTTCATGGTATCTGTAAGATAGATGGGCTTAAATGAATAAATAAAAAAGTGCTAAGCAGCGTGGTCACCTCTGGCATACAGTGGATGAGTCATATTATATATCCTCCGGCTAATACGTTGTAGCCGGCGCTTATTTGTCGACGCTGAGTTGAGAGCGTCCCGGAATCTCGATAAAATGTATTACAATACGCGGTAATTACATGTTGGACATCATTATCTTTAATCTTAGTTTGTTTCTGGTTTCTGGGCTTAAAGCGAGACGTGTCTGCGTAGTAAAACTTACTCTTTCTTTTAAAATAGAATTTTTAAAGTAGCATCTTATGGTATTATGATTATAGCACTGGATATAAATTCTGTAGAATATAAAGCAGCAATATCATCAGTTCTAATTCAATCCGTTTACTTACATTTTATTCTTTCTTCATCTTGTGTTTCATCAAGCTTTTTATTTTTTGAGATATTCGAATGTTATAACCAATAATTGTCAATAAATATTTGTGTAGGCAGGGAAACTGCGACCTTTATTTTATTATTAAGGATGGGTTTGGTCGTGGCCAGCATATAACCGTGCATCAAAGCCGAGTTCGATGATAGATCGAGCTCACCCAGAAGATCCTAATCATTCAAACTTTAAAAATATTTAGGTTATATGAGCTCAGAAACAGACGGGAGTTTCAATCTTTGGATGGATCCAGTGCTCATTATAAAGGATGTTTTGTGGTCCAAAATGTATTAAAGTATGTACAGTAATAAACATGGAAACGCCCTCTTAAAGAAGACCACCGTGAAACAACAACACGCGTGCAGTATTATTTGTTGAATGAGTGAAAGATTCCAATCTAATATCTTCTTTTTCTATCTAATCCCCTTATTTGACTCATCCTGTCATGGTGGGCAGAGCTATTGCAATGCCTGTGGCGTTTCTTGCATTATACACAAATAATGCATTCATATTAAACTTGGCTTCGCTGCAACTGTGCAATTATGATTCAATTCGGGTCTCGAATGGTGATTGTCCAGATTTTAAACTACATTTCTTTAAGTTTATTTTTATTTTTATTAGCCATAATATTCACAAATATCCTATTTAACTTTGTGTGTATGCAAGTTTTTAAAATGCGCAGTAAAACAGATTAAAAATATTTATTGACCTTCAACTTATTATAATATTCTGAGAATTTTCACGAGGTATTTTAGAATCTTGTTATGATACTATAATAGCATCAATAATTTTTAGACAAAAATTTGAATTTTTGTTTACTACATTTTGTCAAGTAACTAAACGTTTAGTCGATAACATAGGTGTATCACATTGCATAACTAATCAAATTACATTAAGCATCTCCTATCTTGGAACAGTTTGTTGTTACAAATGGCAGTTAATTTTAAATCTCAGGTAATATGCCTCAGGACTCGAGGTGCATTATATTGCGATGGACAGACAGACAGGTTCTAAATAAAAAGTCATCTGTAATATCGTCAGTGCCAGAGATGCTGTCAAGCAAATTGGACTCGGTAAGATATTTTTAGGAAACTAACTAAGCACAATGGTTTAGTGACATAATTATTCCTGAATTTTTGATTCAGGAACACTGTTTTGTCACCTCAAATCTTGCCATTGAATAGTGGATGTCCAACTCTATGATACAAATCATAATAAATTAGCGTTATTTATTTAACTCAATGTGTTGGTTAAACAAAGAGGCGGTAGTTTAAATTAATTGCGCTCTTTGTACGCACGCGAACTTACGAAGTATTCTTTTCTTTACATAACATCATTAATTCAAAGGCAACCTTGCTTGTAACCTGTTATGTTTTATTTTTCTAAGACGAGATTCTACCGTGTTCCTTTTACGGTATCACGGTGCGTTCACTCCGGCCACTATCTGGTTTGTCGCCTTGTGTAGGTCAGCCGAGGTGCGCTTCCAGATAGGTAATTGAGACAAGATATAAATTGCCACAGTGAAATATTAAGAGGTAATGCTGTTGAATCATTACATTACATTATTATCTGCATTGCGATAGAGTATTAATTTTTTATATAAAGCAAGTACCTACCTACTTATCTAGTCCTACTTAGCTTGCAGATTTGCACGAATAAAATTTTTACTGATAATTATATAAACAAAACTTTCTACTTTATCGAACTTTTTAGCAGAGAAAACCGCATCAAAATTCGTCAAGTGGTTTAGAAGAAGTTAGAGGAGAAACAGACAGAGGCGGACCATCAGTTTATATACAAAACATACACGACAAAGTAAAAGTAATAAAACTATCTAGTTATCACTTATTTTTACTCAATGAAAAATTTATCATTTTATAAGTAACTATTTTCTGTTAATATTCCTGGAATTTAATATTAGCACCAATGGTTTTGTATTACCTACGATAATAAAATTACTAGTTAGATACCGCCCAGTAATATCTTAGGCTCATTATAATCTAAGTAATTGTGATTAATATAGCAGTAAATCTGATCCATAGTCGGGTGCCGGCGAATGATTAACGTTCGTGGGAATGCGCTATGCTCATCCCTGAGAATCGAATCTCGTATCGAATAAAACATCGATTTTACCTCTGATTGCAACTTTCGAGAATCGAATGGGGCATCAGTTTCTGTTACTCCGTGATTACTGAAGTCGTGAGCCGGTAATGCTTGCCAATTTAGCCGGCAATTGTTTCCTGGTTTTCGACCTAGTCGGCCATCTTTTACTAGATAATAATGTTCAGCTTCCCCGTTTCTGTAATTCGTAATTACAACATATCACTTTACATTTGAAACATATTAATTCATTTCCATAGATTATTTTGTATCAAATTAAATTTTGTGTATTTATTTGTACTATAAAACAAGTTTTTATAAAGAAATCAGAGCCGTCTTAAACTGCCCGTTTCGAGTCAGTACAGAAAGACCATCAGTGCCTATTCTTATTCCTTATCATTTTTTAATTGTATCATTGTCGGCAGCACAGTTGCACCTTCAATAGGCGACGGTAGCCACCTACCTTAAAATTATGAAAAACCGTTTCTATTTTATGATCCGTTCTAGATTATGAAGAGACCTTAGTCCAGCAGTAGAAGTCTTCAGGTAGAATTGAGTCTCCTTAAGAAAACTGTACTATGACTACATTGTTAGCTTCATGCTATGAAATATGATTTAACAGTGGGAATGTAAAGTGAGTCATATAAAAACAATTAATCATGGGAACATTTTTTATTGAGGAAAGAAAATTCTTCGTTGCGGCTTTTATCGCGTGAAGAAACTTATAGTATTGCTTTAAAAGTACTAAAGAAATAAGAATATACTATAAGAATAAGAATATAAGAATATACTGATAGGAAGATTATACTAAAGAAATAATCTTCTTATCAAATTATAATTTATACTCTTAATCAAAACAGACAAATCCCTAACATTGCTTAACATTCTTAACAATATTTTGACGGCTATGTTATACGATTATTTCATTCACGCCTCTCGTAACAGTTCAATTATATTTATCTTTATTTAATACCATGTTTTATTACATTCTAATTTGAGTTTTATCATAATAATATTAAGATTTATTCGAGTATTACACACCCGATGAAATGTTTACGGCTGCCATTCGTCATTTACACGATTGGTCACAGGTCATATAGACCAATTTTAAATTAGGAATCGAATCGTACAACTAAATACAATATTACAAACCTTTGTATATTTTACAATACTTTCACAAACGATATTTTTATATTTATACCAAATTCACACTTAAAAAAAATGTAAAAATCAGTGTAATAGGTACTTTTAGTAGTAATATTACTTATTCTGTGGTGATATGTAGGTCAAACGCTCGACTGTAAAAATGGCAATGGAAGGTTGGGAGTGTGTCTCCGCCGCGTCTCTCTGTCTGTTCGCGATAAACTCAAAAACTACTGCACCGATTTTCATGCTGTTTGCACCAATGGATAGAGTGGTTCTCGAGGAAGGTTTTAGTATATAATTTACAAAGTTACGCGGGCGAAGTCGCGGGCAACCATTGTCAACTTGCATGTCACTCTTTATAATAAAAAATAATGTAGAAATCTGATTCTACGATACCATATTTATACATCAGATGCTATATTCAATACTCCATCAATTTGAAACAGTTTCATCTAATTAAGTATGATACTAATATAACTAATTATCATACAAATCGTTAATTGTCTATGCGTTTGTACAGTCGGGGTAAGAAAAGGTTCGTCACCTTAAAGTCGATATTTGCTTGCACCAGGACAACTGTCAGTCATGCCAAAACTTCATTTCAAACGTCTGTCAGTACCTACTCTTATTATTGCTTTAGTATTAAAAGGTACTAAGAGTCTACGACTTTGATAAAGGAATGAATTTTAAAACTGACGAAGGTTTTCGTACCCCGACTTTACATGCTAATCCAGATACAGCTTAACCTATTTGAATACGGTTTTCGCTGATACATAGGTACTAGCAAGCTTTTCGTAACTTTTAGTGTTTGTTTCATTCCAATTGGTTTAGAAATTAAAAAGTTACTTACGCGATAAGTTATTCCGATTACCACGCGTATGAAGTCGCGGTCACAGCTAGTAATTAATATACCTACCTAGTACTTGGCCTAATTATTGACTTTTAAACTACTCGACTGCAAAAATGTCTAGCTATTTAATAAAAAAATAACGTCAGCGAATTAACTAAATATAGCAAAATATAGTTTTTATACTCTAATGTCTGTTTGAATTGCGTACGTCGCCGCGGGCTAAACCATGTACTGTAATACTAGACTAGGCCGTGTAGTAATCTGTAAAATTTATTACAGCCAGCATCGTAGCTCTGATAAATGCATGTAATCTTAGAATTAATTCAAGCACTAACCATTTTATTTCTGGTTTGCAACATGCAACTTAATTATTTTGATGTACGAGTATGTTCTGAGCAATTATTTTATCCAATCTTTACTTTTTTTATTATTATTTTTATTTTTAAAGGCACGCCGTTTCGAGTGTATGTACCTAGTAACATTTAGTAATATTACCTAGATGGTTTTTAATGTGAAAACCTTATAAAAATCCATATAAAGTATTTTATTTATTTCTTTTTAAATAAAATTATGCACACACAGTACCAGTTGAATAATATGGAATAAGTAGTATAAATAAATAGACACTTTTAAAACAAAACATAGCAAATAAGAACACAATATAAATAATATTTGACAGGCATAAAGACACAGTATGGAAGTTGACCCATTGGGGTCACCGTGACCCAAACTCAGCGGGATATAGAAATGTATATTTCGATGGCGTTTGCTGGAAAACGATTTAGGACACTCCATAAAGTTTATCTTTCTTTCTCTTTTATCTTATTGTAGCATATTTTTATAAGAATTTGTCATCGATAAATTCAAGATGAAAGAATTTTAATAAGTATAACTTGTGTACTACACGATTAAAATCTCTTCGTGAGTCGGACAGGAATAGTTGTTGAAAATGTATAAGGCCTTTATTATTATGGTTATAGTTTCTGCTTTTCACCCAACATACATAATTCTGATGTATAAATAAATATTTTCAAAATTTTAACTACCAACTTTGTAGGTATATTCTTATGTATAAACTATATTACTGTAAAGTTTTATCAAAATATTTTCAGTATAGAATTAGTGTGACTAATAAACTAGCTGAACCCGGTCACACTTGCTACAATAAGATAGGTCTTTTTCAAATTCCTCTTTCCATCTACACAATCAGGAATAAAATTCGTTCACAACTTTCCGAGATTAGCGCATACATACAGACAGACAAAGGAAAAAGGAGGACTTTACTTTTCACTTTTATTATTAAGGATTTCCAGTTAAAATTAACATAAAATTTTAGAGGTAATTTTTATGTTGTCAATTTAACTGTCTTCGTCACAGCACTATAATTTTAGACCCTTCTAAGTGACAACTTAGTCAAAGATACTAACCTAACTTTAAATTTTCAATAACTGTATTCAATGTCATATGCTAAAAGAAAAACAATAATAATAAGAAACTCTTTATTATAATTTTTTGTATATGAATAATTAAAAGACAATAACTTATAAATAAGCGTATCAATGATCTCTGTGACGTGGCAAAATGAATCGATTTGTCGACAAACGAAATCGATGCACAACACGATAAGATCGCAGTAATTTATTTGTGGTTTGAGTCCGTATCTCGATTATCGGGTGATGACCCTATCAAATGATGTATGGCGCTCATTCAAGCCCGACCGTAATATTTATGTGACACAGACAAAAGGGCTGCGAGCGGTGATTTTGTTTTTTTTTTTTTGCTGTTTTCTACAGACAGGTTACTTGTAAAGTTGAAAGATATAAGGACTATATTAATAGGTAAAGTCTGTTTTTTAATCTCAGAGACAAAAATGACATGCAAATGGCAAGTTTGCATATAATGATACCATGAAATGACATGAAATGTATGTAATGCATGTCAAATGAAATGTCATTTTTGTCTCTGAGATTAAAAAACAAACTATAATATCTCAGAGACAAAAATGACACATCATTTTTGTCTCTGAGATTAAAAAAAGACCGTATAGATAACGCAAATACGGCTGAACGGATTGCAATAAAATTTGGCACACAGATAGTTTATTGAATGGATTAACATATAGGATACTTTTTATCCTGGAAAAATGTTAGGTTCCTGTGGGATTTTCTAAAAACGAACAGCTAATTCTCTATAAAGTCCGGATTAGATCCTCGTGGAGGACCTCGGAGCTAACGTGACCAATTAGTGACCAAATCCAATCAAACATCGTTGGATGGTTTAAAGAAGTTAGAAGTCTAGAAGAACCTTAAATACGTTATACGTATTTCTGTAGTTCACTGAATGTTCATCATATTATAGGGATAGAACATAATAAAGTACATAATCAACAACTTCACAAATGTACTTATCGTTCAATTATGTACTTGTGATGTTTTTACCTTCTCTTTTGTTAAATTTTCAAGAGAGCATATTTTTCGAGTCTTGTCTGAATCAATTTTCACTGGAGAATAATTACCGAATAAATCATTAGATAATCTGAAGTATTCAGTAAACTCATATACTTAGGGCCTCTTTCACCAACTACAAGTGAAATATTCATTAGTCACTTTTAGAAATAACTTTGTTTTATTAAATTATGCACTCGGTTTAGTGCAATTTTTTTTATTGTTTTTTATTTAATATTTGGTACTTTTACCGTACAAACAAAGTATATCAGCTAAATTATTCCCGGTGACAGGTGACTTTAAATGACGGTTAGCCTACTTGACAGATGGTGAAAGAGTATTTTTCTTTAAATGAAATTTTATAAATATTACATCCAATAAATCAAAAATCGTTAATTAAACTAATTTAATTTACCTTAGCGCCTCTTTCACCAACTACAAGTAAAGAGTTGATTAGTTACTTTTAGAAATAATTTTCTGTTTTATTGAATTATGCACTCGGCTTACTTTACTTCACTCGGTTACTCGGTTTATGCACTGCATCATTCGATAGGCGATTTTTTATTATTATTTTCTATTGACGTTTACCGTACAAACAAAGGTATATCAGCTAAATTATTCCCGGTGACAAGTGACTTTAAGAGACGGTTACTACTTGACGTTGGTGAAAGAGGCGCTTAATGTTATTTTTTAAATGTATATTTCACTTTAAAAGTCACCAAAATTTTGTTTACTAAATAAGACAAGTAAGTAATAAAGGAACTCACTCGCTTTCTTTTCTGCGACTTGTATCGAATGCGGTGCGCCTTGTAATATTCGATATCAATGCCGACCATCCTCCGTGAAAGTAATTACAAATGATATGCAAAACGAGACGGCCCTTTGTACTAATACAGTGTATTATGCTTTGTGAATAGTTTATTAGTAACTGAGAGTAGTAGTTAGTCGTGCTTGTTAAATGTTCCCACGATGCAATGTTTTCTTTTCGGTCCATCGGAATACTGCAATGGAATTTGCGTCACAAATGCCAAAGCGGCACATAAAAAGAACACCTTTGACAGAATCATGGCGGACTCTTGCCTTCACGCGTCAATGGTAAAAGGTGGTAACGATCAACTTCTACTATTTCATTTTAAACTCTAATGGGTTGACGTAAAGTCACATTTTCTTTAAATTACGTACTTATTATTATGTTTGTTTTGTTTTAAATGACAGTTCATGCTCTACGCATATGTCACTTTTAAATGTTCCATAAAATTCGTAGTGTATTGTATGGCACGCGGGTTCCATGTTGTAGTAGTTTGATGTTTCGGTCGGAGTTCGCGATGTCTTTCCAACATTTTTAGGTGTTTAATTAAATCAACTCGCATATTCGCACACTCAGATATTTTTGACACACACATTACACTCAACACTTTTGACTACTTGTAAAGTGTCTTAAACACTTAGGGCCTCTTTCACCAACTACAAGTAAAGTGTTGATTAGTTACTTTTAGAAATAATTTTATGTTTTATTTAAATTATGCACTCGGTTTAGTGCATCCTTCGATAGGCGAACTTTTTTTATTATTTTCTTTTTTTTATTTTTGGGACTTTTTTAGTACAAACAAAGGTATATCAGCTCCATCATCACCGCTGACCGGTGACTTTAAATGACGGTTAGCCTACTTGACAGATGGTGAAAGAGGCCCTTAATCTAGTCGTAGTCTTTGTAATCGTTGTATCCTTTAACGGCCAGAGTCGGATAATTATTTTCATGTCCATTTCATCAGAGCCTTATATATTATATAGATGACAAATTCCTCTACTTGTATATATATATAGGGTCAGCGACAATTCCTACAAAACCAAGCGGTTAAAGGGTTAAAATAGTTATGGCATTTTGATATTTCAAAACCGACACAACATGACGACAATCTTTACAATAATAAAATGCAATTAAGATGAAGCTGAAGTCAGGAAATGCACACAAAAAGAATGGGCAGGAAATGCGTTGGCAGGTGCGTCTCGTCTCCGTCCATTTTGTAACATGACTATTGTATAGTCTTTACAAAATAATTTACATCAAAGAGTGCGCGACAATTAATGTTTCATATAATTATACTCGTATTTTTAACACATTATTTCATACTTAATAATTAACACACTGTATTATAAATTATAATGAATGGAAACTTATCGACCATATTTATGTTATACTAGCTGGCGCCTGCGACTTCGTCCGCGTTGAAAAGGAAAAAAGTAGCCTATCCTGTGTCCTTTAAGTCTAAATGTTTATCTACAAAGTTTCATAAAATCAATTAATTCGTTTAAGAGTTATGGATGAACAAACATACATACATACGTATGTATGTATGTATACATACATACATACATACATACATACATACATACATACATACATACATACATACATACATACATACATACATACAGAAAAAAATTCTAAAAATAGTCAATTAAATTTCAGTATAGAGCCTATAAACACGATATCTCTGAAAACAAAGTAACTTACTCCATGACCAACCCTTACAGATTTATTATGAGTTTATCGCGAACAGACAGACAGATGCGGCGGAGGACTGTTTTATAATATGTAAGGATGTAAGGAAGGATATAGAAAGATATGGATATATAATTTATAGAATATAGATTATCAAGCATAATGGAGTATACAAAGCAAATCTACAATTTCTGCAGTAGTAGGTAATAATTGTATGTGTATCTCAGCAAATGACAGTAAATGACTTTCTATGAAAGTAATTAAGCCGAATGGAGCTTCTCTAAAAACGGTCTTCTTTAAAAACAACAAGTTTCTTTACCGCTTAAAAGTTGGTCTTTTATGGAATCTCAAGATTCATGACAGCATATGGTGTGACACAAAAAACGGTCCGATCAGCAAACAGGTGGCGTGCTGGGCTCGTGCTACGCGGACTTTAACGGTCTCTTTTTATGCTTATATTGCCGGTTCAACGTACATTACATACATATGCGCTTATATGTGCTTACATATAAATAAATTAGGACTGTGTGTGTAAATTTTAAAAGAGAAATTTACATTTTTTTGTAACATATTAGTTTTAAAATCGTTTACTTCTACTGGTCAATTACAATTAATTGCCTTGTCGATTATATAAATAAATTACTGTTAAACAAAGACACTAATAAAATAAAGCTGAAGACTTTGTTCCTTTGTTTGTTTGGATGAATGTGTTAAAATCTGAAAATAGTATAGTCAGAATAAAAAAAAAATTGCGTTTGATAGTTTAAATCTTGAGGAAGGTATCTGGAGACAACACTCACTCACTGGAAGCAAAGTTTCTGTGCTGATCAAAACTATAATAAAGAATACAAGAAATCTTTTATTACAAGTTGTAATAAATAGAAATATAAATAATATTGTAGATTAAATTCTTTTATCCGTTACTTAGTTTGTGTTAGTTAGTTAATTACTAAATTAACAATTTAGTAATTAATTAGTAATTAACTCCACTTTTGGTCTGCTATTAGAATAGAACCTATATTGGCGTGATACTTTTTTAAAACAGTTTTATATTCGTTTTTCAAAAAATAATCTACACTATTTCTTAAATTGTTATAACCTATTTATAAATCTATTTCATTTTTGATTACATGGGTAAGTTTACACTAAATATTTCTTATAATTATTAAAGTTAACTTTATTTTAATAAACAATACAATTAAGTACCACTGTGTTAACACACGAAATATAATCAAAAACACGTGTTCAAAATTTAATCTAAAATAATACACACACGCACCTAACTATGTAGAGAAAATTAAAATGAAATGTTATGTTGCGTTCAGCCTCATTATGTAAACACCTGTTACGCCGCTTAATAACACTATTAAGCTTTTAAACTATTAAAACAGTTATCGTATATCATTTTTGTTCCGCTACGCACCTGTCGGAGCTTTTAAATCAATCAGCAACGAATGCGGCGAATATGTGCAGGTGACTGACGCGAGCAAAAAAAGTACTGACGTGACTGACTACTTTGGAGCTTTTGTACTGATACTTTTTTTTTTCATTGTTACATAATGATATAATAGATTTGTCTCAAGCAAAGGGAGATAATATAAATAACCCGATTCATTTTTATTTTTAAACTAGCTAGCGCCCGCGACTTCGTCCGCGTTAAAAAACAAAAAAGTAGCCTATCCTGTGTCCCGTACGTCTAAATGTTTATCTACCAAGTTACATGAAAATCAGTTGATTCGTTTAAGAGTTATAGAGGAACATACATACTTACATACATACATATATACATACGAGTACATACATACATACATACATACATACATACATACATACATACATACATACATACATACATACATACATACATACATACATACATACATACATACATACATACATACATACATACATACATACATACATACATACATACATACATACATACATACATACATACATACATACATACATACATACATACATACATACATACATACATACATACATACATACAGAAAAAATTCTTAAAATGGTCAATTTAGTTTAAGTATCATGTATAGAGCCTATAAACACGATATCTCTGAAAACAAAATAAATTACTCCATGACCAACCCTTACTTAGATTTATTATTAGTATTGATAAATTAAAAATATTTTTCAAATAAAAAAATTAACGTCACTACTTTTTATAATTACGCTCAAAATCTGTTTTATGGTTGTGTTTTGGTTCCACATACATTTAAAAAACTTTACAATTACATAAATAGGTTATACGAGTGCATTGGTCGAGAGGTTAAAGTGTTTGCGTTAACGCTCTGAATTAGGGGCCTGGGTTCGATTCAGGGCAGCGATGTATTAGGCTTAGGTAATAATTTATTTTCAATAAATTATATTTCTAATAGTAATTCTATTCACAAATAACATGAAATTGACAAGTAAAATAACTTCCTCAGTTTGAGTGAAATATTAAACATTTCGCGTATTCTGAAACCTTTAACCAAACTTAATGGATTCTGAACGGCATTCTCTTAGAATTCCGTGGCTCGAAGGCCCTTTGTTGAGGTCAAACGCATTCAAAACATGACAATGGTGGTTTAACGGCTTCACGATTAACTAGACAAGACACAAGTCATTTTGGTAAATTTTTCCACTTTTTAAAAATATTTGTGAGTAACTTTTAGCTGTCAAAACTACTGTTAAACAGTTAAACAGTCTTCATATACAAAGTATTAGGTATATTTTCGAACCAAGCTCTTTCCTTTAAGTATGGTTTGGAACTCCCTGCCGGCGTCTGTATTATGGCCCCTCTTCACGATGGGCCATCCCTATGGCCCACTATAAAGGGCCAGCGTGAAGATGGCGTAGTGGTGTCGGATGGCTTATGGCGCGTGTAACGGTCGTGGGATGTCGTCGGTGTCGGTTTTGCGGCCCATATCAAAGATCACAACTGAATGAATGAATCACAACTGAATGCGCCATCGTGCTCTTCACGCTGGGCCAGCGCTGGCCCATGGTGAAGGAGGGGCCATTACAGAGCTCATTTAACCCAAATCTTTTCAAAGTTCGAAGGCATCTTCTGGGTGAGCTCGCTCCATCGTAGGCCTCATCTTAGGTATATTTTGTTGGCCAAGAGGCCATTACGCTGTATGTTGGCCAAGAGCAAACCCATCTCTAATTTTTTTTATGTTAAGGTCGACAGACAGGCTGACGGTCCACTTGATGGTAGGTGGGCTACCGTCGCCTATAACTCAAGTAACGCCATAAGTGCTACAAGTGCGCTGCCGACCATAGAAGGATTAAGGATAAGGGATAAGGGAGGGAAGGGGTAATGGGATCTGGCATCCCTTACTCACACACCGAAACACAACAGCACATAATGTTGTTATTTCACGGTGGTATTCTGTAAGGTGGTGGTTACTGCCGCCAGACGGGCTGCCCAAATGACTGCGAAACGCATTGTTGCCCTATGCAGAAAAAAAGTGCATTCAAAAAAATGAACGAAAATAAGTAATATATCCCACTTGCTTGGAAATAGCTTCATTATTAAAACAAAGTCACGGTACTTCATTTGCGCAAGCTTAGCTTAAAACTTTTTTTAGCTAAGCTTCTAAAGCCAAAGCAAAAGTTGGTCAAGTATTTTTAATAACGAATCGTTCTCAACATTATCTCAAGGCTTATCCAGTAAGTGTTAGTGCAGGATCGCTTGGTGCAGAGCACGCACTTGACCCGGCTGACTTGGACCCTCGAGCACGCATTATGAAGACACTAATAATCTCCGGTTCAATACTCGTAGATGTATATCAAGAGGTGTCATCTAAAACCTAATCTCTAAGGTGTCATCTAAGAGGTGTATGCACACTCCATTATTTCATGTCCCTGTTTCATATAGTAACTATGCACAAAATTCTATAGTTTGTAGGCTGCACAGAAATTACAATAAATTATATGCATCATTAAACTTATTTTACCTACTTTAAAAAGGCAGTGTTTAAGAGTCAGCTAATAAAGCTTATTAATAATAAAGATTCTAATATTAATGTATAAACCCACACACACTCACACACACACACACACACCACTGCACACGCGTCCCTTCCTTTGAAATTGTGTTTATTGTTTACTTATTTGGTTTCTTTTTGTTTGTTTTATTGTTTTTTTAATTTTATTTCTTCTTGTGTTCATAGTTTTTCTTACGGTAAAATAATGAAGTCCGTTATTGGCAGTAGGTTTTAAGTATACATATGTATTTATTTTTATATTATTGTCGTATGAGTGCTGTGTGACTATGTTTCAATAAATAAAAAATAAAAAATTAACTTTAATAAGTCTTCACGAAACAATGTTAATACAATTATACACAACTAGCTGGTGCCCGCGACTTTAGCCTATAGCTTTCCTCGATAAATGGACTATTCAACACAAAAATAATTTTTCCATTCGAACCAGTAGTTCCTGAGATTAGCGCATACAACCAAACAAACTCATAAGCTTTATATATTAGTATAGATAAATGAAAACATATTACTATGGCTATTTTTGACATGACTGACATATCAAACATTCATTTTTGTATCATACGGAAAAATTAGTGGATATTTTGGAGTCATTTTTTTATTAAATTAATTAAATTAAATATTAGGTTTTTTTTTTATGGATTATGCCTCATTATTTTTACACTCAAAAGACATTCAAAATGCATTTTGAATAATCAAAACCCCTTTTCCGTTCCGTTGCGCCGGATTCGTGATTTCAAAGGGAATCACTTTTTCATCATCACGATTCTGTGGTTGCAATAAATAAAAATAATTTAATGTCGATTCGAAATGCCAAACTGTAGATATCATCTTTAAATAGGGTCATTCGGAATAAAATATCATTTTACTTTTAGTTGGCATTTCTAGAATTAAATTCAACTTTAAAAAAAATTGCTCCTTTACAAGCTTAAAGTTTACCTAATTATTGTATTAATTTGTAATTATTTTTTTCAAAATCAATCTTCATCTTTATGTTCAGTTTTAGTTCGCGTTTAGCCATTTCAAAGGTGAAATAGATTCTGAGAAAATGCATGTAATCGTACACTCACGAAGCAAAGCCGGTATAAATGTATAAATTATTGCTGAGGTACGAAGAGGTTAATGAGGATGTGAATAAACCTTCGCAGGCTTTTACGATAACATCGGCCGATGTGACGTTCCTCTGTTTATAAAGGAATTTTTTATATAATTCAATGTCCACTCCTCCTCTCCTTAACTTGTCCTTTATCCTACAAAGGTATACCGTGCAATTGCATCCTTTTTGGTATTGCTTAGGTTGGTATGCTATGATTGCTATGATTTTGTCTCCACTAACTTCTTATAAGTTTTTTTTACTAATGGAAAAGAGATAAACAGGGAAGGCTTGGGAAAAAAAATCAGAAAAAAAATTTGTTCGTGCGAAGCTCAGGGGCTTAAATTTTAATGTATTTACATACATAAAAATAGTTTACTATTAGTATAGTACTTAGAGTTTCATATGGGGCTGTCACGAATTGGGGCAATAAGGCACCATCCCATTTTTTTTTATGTCGCTACGCCCTAAAATAATTTTCGTATTAATTTTAATAAAAATTTACATTATTTTTATTTTAATTACTTAAAATCTATCTACCAAATATCTTTGAATGCTTTCGCATTTAAATTTAAGACTTCGTATGATTAAGTTTTTAATAATTATTACAATTAACTGCAGATAAATATAATTTTTAACAACAATAAATGTACATTATTCATAAACAAAAAAAATATATGTTATAAACATAAATTGCAATTCTAAAATCCTAAAGTGGGTAATTCTAAAGAATCGAAAGTGTTCGTGAGCGTCAACAAAAGGTTTAATCAAGGGTAATTGGAATAAATTATAATAAGTATCTATATAAATGTATATATTTTAATATTATCTATATGTATATATTGATATAAATGATTTGTCTGTACCTACAAATTTTAATGATTATGTAAACTGAATAGTTATGGTGTGCGGTGAAATTAATGAGTTTATGTATACACCAATGTTAATTTAAATGTAAACATTGCTGTATTAATAAGTGTGGCTTACAAGCATATTTAAAAAAAAAATGTTTATTGTCCTGTGTCGCTTCTGGATAAAAACCGATCAGTGAAAGTATGAAAGAGACTTTTTTCTCAGTTCGTTGCCGTCGCCGGCATGAATGCGTCCATTTTATTTATAGAATAAATTTGATATTTTCGTACCTACCTTTTTTATCGCGCGTTCTTATTGCGTGGCGTCAGCCGCTCGCGTGTGTGTTACGAATATTTGCGTAATTCTATACCCCACTTTATGAGTGATATATGGGACCGAGAAATATTACATTTTATACGATTTCAAAGTGGATTTATGATGTCACCAGCGGGTTCTTAATTAAAAGTGCCTATTGCATATTAATTACTAAAGCATTAGGTATAAATACGTAATGCTAACTAACGCCTAACACCAACTAGTAGATTATACATAAATTTATGTATATAATCTACTAGTTGGTGCCTGCGTCTTTGTCTGCGCACCTCTTTCTTAGGTGTTAAAGAAATGCCACAGGTGAAACCAGGAACCGAGCTTATGATAGATAAATGTTCAACCTACAGAGCCTAAAAATATTGGTATATTGATAAATGTTTGATGTATTTTTTTGAGGAGTGATGGTTTTAGATTATATTCTGATAATTTTTCGACCACCATCTTGGAAAAAAGATCCATAAAAAATAATTAAATTCTTATATACTCATACTAGCTGCTATCCACATAGTAAATAGTATAAAATGGTGTCAGTCACTTCATCTATCAGTGTGTCAGTCAGTCAGTATTCCTTCTACTTTATCTGTGAAACAGGAATACCTAAAGTCATATTTCATGTCTGGAGTCACTAGACAATATTTTTAAAAAATAATGTCATAGTAGATATAAAGAAAAATTGTGTCAGTCACTTCATCTATCAGCGTGTCAGTCAGTCAGTCACGTAATGTACGAACTTCGAGCTGAGAACGATTTGTTCAACTGATGGTATTCGTCTAGTTACTAAAGTATGATCTAAAGTTGTATTATTATTACCTAACATACGAAGGTCTTAAGTGTTCTAAGCATTGAAATACTACACTGGAATTTGCGTCACAAATGCCAAAGCGGCACATAAAAAGAACGCCTTTGACAGAATCATGGCGGACTCTTGCCTTCACGCGTCAATGGTAAAAGGTAGTAACGATCAACTTCTACTATTTCATTTTAAACTCTAATGGGTTGACGTAAAGTCACATTTTCTTTAAATTACGTACTTATTATTATGTTTATTTTGTTTTAAATGACAGTTCATGCTCTACGTATATGTCACTTTTAAATGTTCCATAAAATTCTAGTGTTTTGTATGGCATGCGGGTTCCATGTTGTAGTAGTTTGATGGTTCTAAGTTACAAGTCACCTTTTGCAACATTTAGATTACAGCGAGCTGTCACAATAACACGTAAAAGTAAAAGTGTTTCTATATTTATGGCCATTTCAAAGAGAACACTTCGGTTATCTCAAACCCCTTGAAAAGAGCATAAATTATGAGACCTTAATGGTCCTTTTATCGGAACTCTTTAGAGTTAAAACGTGGATACGAGGCTCGTGTGCGAAATGTGAATGTGTAGCTATGGCAAATACAAATAAATTAGGGTTAAAAAAATTCAAAACACGATTCGAACTTGAGTTTAAATCTGAAACAACGATTTTCTCGAATTCTTATTAACTAAATTTATGGTGCGTATTAAGAAACAAAAATGTGTGCACTGAAGCATATAATATAATTATAGTTTATTAAAACCTGATTTCAGTTCTTTTTCTTTAAATTAATTTGTATTACAAAAATACATATTTACCTATTACAAACAGTAATTAGTAAGTTTTAACTAAAGTAGTACGATTTTTAGTTCGATTAAAATTACAATATAAAAGTTCTGAAATATTTAAATATTTTAAAAAATAACTTACTCTATACATCGTTCTGTCAAAAATTGAAATATTTGTTAGCTAGGAACTTTGGGTGGGAAAAAGAAAAATAAATATTCCTTGTTCAGGCGTTTTATCATTTAAATGTCATGTAGATAAGTAGTTGTCAAAAGGGACACTAGATGTCAGTTAGTTGTCAATTGCTATCGGTGTGTTTTTTGCCGCACGTCAAACGGCTTGTTTATATTTTAATTAAAATCAACTGTCTAAAGTATGTTATCGTAAAGAATTTGTATATCGGGTGAAAGAATATAACATTGAGTGTATGTGCGGTGTTTAATTTATCTCATTTGGACAGGCTTTCACCCAAAATCTCGAACATTTTGGTCCTTCGAGCCGGATAAATTAATATCAAAACCAAGTGGGTAGGTAGTGATGTGAACATTGAACATTGTCGTTGTAGTCAGTGAGCAAACAAAAGGTCGTAAGTACAGTGACATTTAAAATTGTAAGTAAAATTGAACTTTATTTACATAGAAGAAAAAACTTAATATAAATTAAAGGTGGACTTGTAAAATTTATAAAATTATAATATCTAATTTGGAATCGGAATAATTAAATTCAGCGACTTTAATAAATGTTTAAAAAAAAATCCGAATCAGTCCAGCTTTTCTCGAGTTTTGAGTTTAGCAATTTATTTAGTTTAGTGTAAAATTTAGTAGAATAACAAAACATATATAGCGATTTTTTATTCATATAAAATAAGTTCCTTTAATAGAACATCTAACAATTAGTAACTATATAAACAGTCACAAATCCATTGTAATTTAACACCACATAATAAAATCCAGGAAACGAAACCACGAATCCTGTTTCTTTTAGGACTCTATAAACTATATTAGTACTGTTATCTGTCGGTTTCAAAAGTGCTAATTATAAGTAGAACGTACCTTATCCTTCGCTGTTTTTTCCACTTGCCCACATCCACGTTAAGTGAAAACAAATAAAACAAATGTGATTTTAAAAACATGATTAAACATTATACTTAGTTAATTAAATAAGAGAGTAATGAGCCATTGAGAATATCAGTAGTGTTTGTGTTGCATTTAAGTGCGTTGAACCAGTGCGTTATGGTGGGCTCATTTTGACATATAAAATTAATGGACGTGTCCTAAATTATATTACATATATATAAGTTCTATGCGGTTTTATGATATAATATGTACCTATTTGACCGACACCCGCAATTGGGTGATATAACATATCTGACATAATCTAGATAATCTGACCTTCCACAGATAAACCTTCCGCATGATCACAGCGTGATTGAGCTACTTTCACAGAAGGTTTAAATGTGAAAAATATTTTTTCTGTCCATATCTTTGTAGTAGTTTCACGTTTGTAGTTTTAATATTAGTTTTCACGATATATCGCTGCTTAAAAACTAAAGGGCCACAAATCAAAATTACACTTTTTACAGGAGAGCTAATCGAAAAAAATTAAATTATTTTTTGTCTATTTTTTTTTTTCTTATTATATATCAAATATATGCATATTATACATCGTTGGAAGCGTATTTTTATGTAGCATTAAATGTTTTAAGTACTTTTATAATAAACTGAATACTAGAAGAGATATAAGCCCACAAGTTACTTCTGAATATATAAAAAATGTCCAAAATTTAGTATATAAATATGGAATAAAACAGACATAAGTCTTTTTGCAACGTCTTTTTGGATTTTTTGTTTTATGGCCCTTTAGTTTTTAAGCAGCGATATGTTTTTACTAATCCTATGTTTTCCAAGAACATTATGTCGGTTAGGACATCTCTGTAGTGTTATGGTTGGTTTTTGAACGTGGAGGTCGTTAATACGCGAGAAATGACATGTTAAATTAATACATTATACTTACGCACTATTTTTTTTTAATTATTTCCTATGTTTTTTTTTAAAGTAATCTCAAGTGAATAATATAAATTTAATAAAAAAAACATGTTCATTAATTTTAAGTGGAAGTGCAATTAGCCAGCGTGCGTTGAACACTACACTCCTGCGCACTTGCGGTTAACATCACTATGGAAAATGCGTTGACTGCATAATCTTGATACTAAGTACTCTGTGTACTGACTAAATATTTATCATTAGGTGTTCTCCCATTCGATAAAATTGTTTACATGTGAAGCCGAGAGCAGGTCGCTAGTTATCGAAGCCACAAACGGATCGCTAGTCATAAATAAAAAGTATTTTATTATCGCTATGTAAGATTTGAAAATAAATTTCAATATTACGAGAGAACAATGCGTCGCTTATTTTCCTTTTGTGTTGTGTTCAGCTTCAGAATTATAATAATCGCAATCTAGAACGCAGCAATTATTTTTAGAAAATTTTACAAGAAATTAGTACTTTCTCCTAACACTGAATCTTTGTTGTTTGAATCGGTAACTCATTTTCTAGATCAAATGTCTCTACTTTCTCTTTCAAATATCATAGTATAACCATTGTTTTATTCTTTTACTATCTAAAAATCATCTTGAATAATGTAATTCATGATAATTATTATACTTTCATCAGACTAGTTGCACCTCTGTAGCCGTTCTTAAGCTTAAAATGATGTGTTTCTTTTGTAAGAATCATTTGGTGTTAGGTCGAGACAAATTTATACTATGTATGTAAGGATAAGGATAAACGATTAAGTATACTCACATACAATAGCTTATATGAAAATTTGCTTGTATAATACTATACTATACTATACTAGATACTATATTATACTATGTTATACTATACTAACTTATATTATATGATTCAATTTTTTAGAAAAGTGACCAAACATTTTTCGTAATTTATATTTTATTTAAATTTTTATTTAAAAGCTTACAGATAAATATACATGCGATGAATTATTCAGTAGCCTTTAGGTATATGTATGGCAAAAATTAAAATATGAAACAAAGTAACTAAATAAAATAATAATAAAATGTATCAAGACTGATGAGTCCGTTATCATAGGATATGGTTAACCGCTAAATTATTTTTACCGACACCGTGTCTAAACGCGAGCTGTTCATTTCCTTTGCCCTCGTAGCTTTTAATTTAAAAGTTCACCTACATCATCATTAAGATTGTAACTCATAAAAAATTGTATTTAGGACCCAAATTTTTTTTGGTAACACCTTATTCGTCATACCCTATATACTGTCATTAGTCTAAGTCTTTGCACGTTATGCAGTAATTATTCCTTGATGATCCTGACATTATTCAAATAAGTACGTATAGGTGCACAGAGGACAACATAAAAGCACACTCAGAGTACTCAGAGGTATAGTATCGATCAGGATTCACACCTGACTGACAGTCTTATATCTTTATCTTTATAATATTAGCCGTTTCACGCGACTTCGTCCGCATAACTTTACAAAATATTATATCCTATGTTATTCGCTTATAATATAAAAACCTGATATATACAGGTATATCATCAATCCCTGCTTTACAGAAAAGAACACCGTGATATTTTTCGTGGTAGGGTCAGAACTTATGGGTCCAAAGGGCCCAACACCATAAATATATTATGTCATTTCCATGATAATGATTATATTTAGCTGTAATTCAATGCTAGAGTAGGTTTAGGAAGCACTTGGCAGTGCGCTTGCTACCATTCTGGTAGTTCTTGGGTTCCTTTGAAACGTAGGCTGCTACCATCAAAACCGTCAGCTGTATGACATCCTTAACTTTAGAAAAGTATTTGTTTAAACCACGAATAAGGTTCACAATGCGTCTGCGTAATCTATTTGTGCGCATTAAGTGAATGCAATGTTTATTAACTGTTTTGCAAACTCGCTCCTCAGGCGTCACTTAAAATAGAGTAACCTAGATCGCGTGAATCATACTTCGCGTATCCTGATTTATTATTGGACAAGGAATTTTTACTTCTTTTAAATGAGTTCATTCACACAAATCTTTGTGGTTTCTATGCTTTCTTTTAAGATTCCTTGTTATTCTAATATTATAACTGGGAAAATAAGTTAGTTTGTTACGTTTTCACGCCTTAACTATTCAACGGATCGTCATGAAACTTTGCAAACACCTTGTCAGTGATACAGAAAAAGACATATAGGGTGACTTTTATCAGACTTATTTGAACATTTATATTTTACTAACTGTTGCACACAAAATATAGCCAATTTTACCCGCCGATAATGTAGCTTTCTATAGAAGAAATAATTTTCAAAATAGGTCCAGTAGTTTTTGTGTTTATTCATTATAAACATACAAATCTTTTCTCTTTATAATATTAGTATAGATATATAAATGTTCAAAATAAGATTTACTTAGTTTTTTAGTTTAGTTTATTTAGTTCAACATTTATAGTTACCTATATCAAACTAATCTACGTATTCTATGAAATCTAGCTGTGTATTAAAAAGAAACATCTTCATTCGCCGTTGCAATTCCTACGAAGGAATAAAAAAGTGTTTTCGCAACTGGTTACGAAACTGGCTGGCAACTGCCATGGCATCCGAAAACGATAGCATAATAGTTAATATATTATAAACACCTTACAATCTATCAATCCGTTACCACAGTGTAAGTATTTAAGGTTACTTTAAATGTATTACGCAAAAGCTCTTTCCCATAGTTAACTGCAATAACTGAACCTTGCTCGTTTCTGACAACATTCAATAAGCTCTATTGTGCCTTAGAACATGACTTTGCTATTGTGAGTTTGATTTGTAAACTGTTTTGACATATTTAAACAGTTACATTACCTTTAGTATTATTTTGCCATTTAATACTAAATACCTACATACTTCAGTGATTTACCATCTATTAAATACTGTAAAAACCGCTTGAGTCTAGAGTCTAATAGGATAAAAGATCAACTGCCGAAACGACAGACATAGAATCGAAGCCTGATTTTACAGTTTCGAATAACTACTTTCCATCCAAAATTTTATTACTTAGGATACTTGCTAATTTGAAGAAAAAAATTGCACCAATGCGTAGCTGGGAGAGGGTCGCTAGTAAGTACATAAATATAAACAAAATAGAAGCAAATTATAATCTCCAATGTCGAGTATTTTTTGCATTTATTGTTGAATAGATTAATTAGTACATTAAAGTTTATTTTCCACAAAAAATTAGTAAGTAGTAACTGAGTGGACATCGTCAAAAACTGAGTCAGGCGAAGCCGAGTCATAAATGTCATGTCATAACCATGAAAATTGATGTTAATAATTAATAAATATATAAGTACTGTCAACGTTTTTTTTGTAAAATATAAAAAAAAAATAACAAAAGGCATATGAAATGAAAAAGCCATTACAAATTCACCTTTTAGTATTATAACCTCACTTCTTAGACAAAGGAAAAGTAATGATATACCTACCTAATTATGTACAATTATATTATTGTAATTTTGCGCAATTAAGATCTTTTTTTTAGTAAAATTTATTTGACGGAAGTGTAAATGGCGGCCTTCCACAATTTCCTGTGCCTGCAATTCCATCTTTAAAACGAGACAATTAATTCCAATTTTAAACTCAAATAACTATTCCCGTTTAACGTCGCCTGTAATGATAATAATCATTACCGTCATTATGTCGTTATCGTTATGCTATTATGTCTTCAGTGGGTGTGAGCAGACGAGCGACAAAACGGGAGTCGATACAAGTCATTATTGTATACTTATTTTTAGATTTTACTGTAAATGAGCTGGTTATAAATGTCTTAACGAGTTTTGCTTACCAAATTGCATATTAAAAAAAATTTTCTTTACAACAAGTGTGTAATAATACTCCACTGGAACCGGAAAGAAATTAACGTCCATAGGAAGTTAATATTTTTTTCTTAATTATAATACATATTATAAAATAATTATAATTAGTATACTCTTGGACATCACCTACCAACCTAACTATATGCTAGTTTGATCTACTAGAAAGCTAGCTGTACAAATGTACGTTATATCTCAAATATACAATACATATTTCTGCGAACTTATAGACATACTAGCTGGCGCCCGCGACTTCGTCCGCGTTGAAAAAAAAGTAGCCTATCCTGTGTCCTGTACGTCTAAATGTTTATCTACTAAGTTTCATGAAAATCAGTTAATTCGTTTAAGAGTTATGGAGGAACATACAATACCTACACTTACAGTATTGATTGATTGATTGATTTG
Organism: Synanthedon formicaeformis; assembly: GCA_945859745.1. NCBI lineage: Eukaryota > Metazoa > Arthropoda > Insecta > Lepidoptera > Sesiidae > Synanthedon > Synanthedon formicaeformis. Next base: position 11,806,386 of record OX243956.1, on the reverse strand, counting down.
CAACAATACTTAAATGACAAGTTATTGTGTCAGTCATGAGAGCTTCCAAGCTTTGCGTAAATGCTCAAATTATGTTCATGCAATGTGTCCATGTCCATGATTATACCATTAATTTTAAAATTTAACAAATTCGAGCTCAACTAAAAAAATAATAATTTTTTGGCTTAGTAATTCTTTCTTTAAAATCTGGTTAAAATACATTTTGTTAAAAGAACAATGATTTAAGAATTAAACACAAATGCATAGGTAATTAAATTATTCCTTTAACGAGAAAGATCTAGAATAGATTTGGATTAGTTGTTATAATAGAACAAAATGTTGAAAATATTTCTAGGAAAACGTTTCAACACGAGAGGTCAAATCACTCAATTTGACGCCTCTTTGATGTCACTGTTGACGGCTTTATCTGTCACGCGTGGAACCGGACCGACCACAAAAACTGCGAAGTTAAGACTTAATACTTATGAATTTCTTAATCAGATTAAAATATAATTTATACTTTCCTTGATTCAAAGATTTATAATAATAATTCCAGAATAATATTTTTAGTGTATATATATGTAACCAATCTCAATGTAATTTAACAACTGAAAATATCATACAACTTTACTGCACAAGAATAAGGCAACTAGAAATATTATATATACTAATCTAACTAAAGTCTAATAAAACTAAAGTTAACCTATAACGGTCCTGAGGATAAGACCTAAAAACACAGATTAGGGATACAATAGTGTGCTGTCTTCTTAAGGGTTTGCGAATAGTGATCACGCATAGAAACACCAAACAAGGAAGTCGCCAGGACCACTTATAGGTATTAAGGTAGACTGCCTACAATGACTGTAGAACCCTTTACGTCAATAATTAAAGAAAAGAAACATAATAAAATGTGAAATACAACCATTTTCAGTCAAAATGTTAATTACCTAAGAATAGCAAAATATAGTAGTGTTAGGGCCTCTTTCACAAACTACAGGTAAAGTGTTGATTAGTTACTTTTAGAAATCATCTGTTATATTGAATTATGCACTCGGTTTACTGCATCATTCGATAGCCGATTTTTTTTAAATTATTTTCTATTTAATGTTTGGGACGTTTACCGTACAAACAAAGGTATAATTATCAGCTCCATTATCCCCGGTTACAGGTGACTTTAAATGACAGTTTGGTCTACTTGACGTTTGTGAAACAGGCGCTTAATAAAATTAATGTAGGTATAATTATTTTAAAAACAATTTAATTTTTTTTGTTAATGTTAAGTTCGACAGACAGGCTGACAGTCCACTTGATGGTAGGTGGCTACCGTCGCCTATAACACAAGCAACGCCATAAGTGCTACAAGTGCGCTGCCGACCATAGAAGGATTAAGGGTAAGGGATAAGGGAGGGGTGGGGTAATGGGCTCTGAATTTTGAAGTATCAAAAAATTTGGCATTCGAGATTTCTCGCCGCCACGTCATGGAAGTGCTCAAGATTAATAACCGGAGCTAAGCTAACGAGTTAACTAAAACCGCGTAAGGTTATGGCTAGGCCGCCCAAGGAATGTGCGCTGCCAGTACGTCGCAGCCGCGCGGGCGACCGTCCGTCGGCGCACGTTACAAGGAACACTGCCTGGGAGAAAGCGCGTGACGTCACGTGTTGAACAGATCTTCTAACGGGAAGCTAGCGATCTTAGGACAGTAGTGGCATCACACTAGAGAATACACTTCCAACTGCACTGACACTTCGCCGGTATATATGCTAGCGAGCGGCGAAACGAAACTCTTTTAGCGCGATCTAGAAACCCCAACTTATTATCTCGAATATCTTAATCTTAATATGAACATATGCTATATTACTTCACAAAAAAATATGAAATTTTACATGCAAAAGAAAATTATTACAATAATTATATTTTTGACTACTTTTTTGAGATTTTATGTTTTGGTTAATACGAAATCGTAATTGCTACCATCTGACGGCACGTTGTGGAACTACAAAGTCTGTAAACGTACAGATGGCGCCAGCGTTAGAATTCAATTCTCTTTCGCAGCTTCATTACAAAATAATATTTATATACAATACATATAGATAAAATAATACTTAAATCAGTTAAGTACTATTTTATCTATGGTTATTAGGGAAATTATATTATCGGTCAATATAAATGTGAAAGGTGGTGTTTATGTTCAACCCACGAAGAGTTTTTTTTATGAAACGTTATTTTTATAGTTTAACACTTGAAATGTGTTAAAAAAGTTGAAATACATAGATTCAATTATTGTTCTGAGTTATTATTATTCATTTTCATATAATTTAAAAAAAATATTTTATGTTGATTTATATAAGTTTAAAATAAAATACATAGAATAAATTGGGTATATCCAAGGCTTACTATTAGTAAGCCTCTACTAAAATGTTTTTAACATTTTAATGAATTATAATATATTCATAGGTACATACTTATATACATTATTTCTTTGTTACAGGGTATCAAACAATGACAGAAATGAGAGTCCCGGAACAGACGGCAGCGTTTCTCCGGAACCTCCTGATCGTCCACCCGGGAAAGCCCGTCCTGTTCAGGTTCACCCTGAAGAAAAGACACAAGTGCTCGCCTACGAATCCACCTATCGCAGAAAGAAACCAACCTTGCCTTTAGAAGAAAATCATTATAATCACTTGGCAAACGCGAATGTTGCCATGTCTCCTATTTACCCGTTGACTCCGAATATATGCGTGGAAGGTGGAAAAATCGAGTTCATAAAAACGCCTCCAGAGAGCGCTCGTAATAGTATGGCGCTGCAATCGCCTCCGCAAACTCCGATAGCGCGTCGTGGCTCGAGAGACAAGCGCGAGTTTCGTATTTATGACGAGCCGACTGAGAAGTTCGACGGAGATAAGGTAGGTGGCAGCACGTGTTCAATTTATTTTTATATTCTTATTTTTCTCTTTATAATGGACCAAATACACGGTCAGTCCATCGCGTCAAATTAACTGGCGTGAAGCCAAAATTTGATCGTGAATGATAAAAACTGATGGCTTGATGTCAAAAACTGTATGTAAAATCGGCACCGTTGCCTCACGTCATTTTGTCGTCACGCCAAACGCTTGATCGTATATTTCGTCCATTACATAATTTTAATATACGTGTGTATGCCACTGAATGGAATCCTATTTTGATAAAAAAATGTGTGTGTTTTTATGAGTTTCTGGGTGCTTCAGATTTACAATGGGACTTATAGAGGGTGCTGCGATATTTTTTGTAAATATATTTTTTAATCAGGTTCGAATTACCCAAGACAACGTCTGCTGGGCTTGCTACTTAATTTTATAAATCTTCTATACATATAAGTACACATAAATTTATGTCTGTATTATGTTCCCTATGGACTAACAAAATCAAACAAGATCACAACTTTTAATATGTATTCAAAAATTGAAGGGACCGTTTCGTTTTCAACAATCGAAGAAAATATAAAGGGACACAGGACCCTTGTCAAAAATCTTTACAAACTTCAAATTTGTTTTCTACTTATGCGTTAAACGGTGATACGTCTTTTAAAAGTTACTGTGAGTGTATTATACGCGTATTGTATCCAACGAATTCGAATATACCAAATTTATATTATACAAAAAAATATTTGATCTTTAAAGCTATCTGGTGTAATTAAATTTTGCATGTAGGTATACTCGTATGATAGATATGAAGCTACAGCATCAAACTGTATACGAGTACTCGTGAAAAACAAGTTTTTAAATAAATAAGTAAAATATATAACTCGACTGGGATTCGAACGTACGCCTTCTTCGTCGGTAAAAAAAGTGTTTTCGCCGTAGAGTGATTATTGGAATTATACCTTTATGGTTTTCGCTAACTGAGCTCCAAAAGCTTACCTATAAATAGCTACATTTTCAAGCATCCCTAACTCCATTCATGGTTTCGTCCTATATGGTAGGGGAGCCCAAGAGGGGATATTTGGATCTACTCGAGCGCGTCAGATATTGCCAATTGTATATACCCCACGTGTCTCCGATAACGGATATGTATTAATCTGACGGTTTGGTTGGTGGGGTTGGCGGGGGTGGGGGTAAAATTTTAAATACAACTCGAGTGCGTCAGATTTTCATCCAATCTTCAAAGTCCTTTCTTCTTACCATCCAATCTTCAAAGTCCAATAGGTCCCCACGACACTCGAGTGACTACACATTTAGCATCGTGGGATCCCTAACCAATACTTTATAGACAGTAATTTCATGTTTTCCCTCGTCATCTTTCCGAGGGGCTCCCAATAATTGGACTGATGCACCTTAATGCGTATTTAGTCGCGTCTAAATTGTTTCTAAAAGCTTCTGTGATGGGTATAAAGCCTTTGAAAGATTTACTTGGAAAAGATTTAGGGGCATAATGTTTTTGATGAAATTTTGTTCGGAGTTTATCTTAATATGTTTGCATCATAGATTTAGAATATACTACCGTTCCGTTGTTTGCATTTAATCCTGCTAATATTATAATTGTGTGTGTGACGATGGCTCTTTAAGGATTTTTAAGGATTGATGAATCGATGTTTGTAACTTTTTCACACAAAACCTATTGAACGAATTTTGAGGAAACTTTACCATAATATAGTTTACCTCTCATGTGCATTATATCTATACCAATAAGTATATAAAGCTGAAGAGTTTGTTTGTTTGTTTGGTTGTACGCGCTAATCTCAGGAACTAATGGTTCGAATTGATTTTTTTTTGTGCTGGATAGTCCATTTAACGAGGAAGGCTATAGGTTATAGAGAATGTGGATGAAGTCACGGGCACCAGCTAGTATATTATATAAATTTTATTGAGATAACGCAGCACACGAAGTCACTGCTAAAAATTAGTTTGAAAACAAAATCTATTTAACTAAGCGCCTCCTTCACAAACATCAAGTAGGCCAAACTGTCATTTAAAGTCACCGGTAACCGGGGATAATGGAGCTAATATACCTTTGTTTGTACGGTAAACGTCCCAAACATTAAATAGAAAATAATAATAAAAATCGTCTATCGAATGATGCAGTAAACCGAGTGCATAATTCAATATAACAGAAAATGATTTCTAAAAGTAACTAATCAACACTTTACATGTAGCTTGTGAAAGAGGCCCTAAGTATAGTACGTTAAAATCTAACTAAAGTCAGTGTAACGATAACAATAGGTCTAGGTCGTAAGTGATTGTGCCTGGGTTTTTATCGTCAATTACCTAAATTATTTTAGGACTTAAGCATAAACATGCAAGCACAGAAGACATTTATTCAACAGTATCGACAAAATGGCTTCCGATTTCCACCATAATGGAGACAGTCCACAAAACGCAAATTTATTGCCCCGCTACGCTCTGAAACGTTAAGTTAGGACATAATCTGAAGTTATTCTAGATTTGAGACTCGTAAATTTGATAGACCAAGTCGTATTTTATATTGTTAAACTTGATAGCGTACCGTAAAACGTAAGGTACCTAAATATACCCACAATATTATACTTTACTGTATAATTATAGTTAGGTATACTTACTGTAAGTAAGTGGGTAATCTGTAATCTTCTGATACCTGAGATCTAGATCCAGACCAGAGCAACACACACACACGCACACTCACACGCACACACACACGCTCACACACACGCACGCACACACACACACACACACACACGCACACACACACACACACACACACACACACACACACACACACACACACACACACACACACACACACACACACACACACACACACACACACACACACACACATACACACACAGAGAGAGAGAGAGAGAGAGAGATAAAGAGACACACACACACACACACAAATCCCGTTAGGGGCAAATGTTAACATTTTACTTTTGTACCTGAGTCAGCATGGATGTTTGTATCTATAATATGTATGTATTTACAAAAAAAAAGTAACCTTGTAGTATATCAACTGTCTGGTATCCTTAATACAAGCCTTAAGTGTGGAATGTGAAGATATTTATTTATATTTACTTCGATGGGAATTCGAACTTGCTTTTTTATTTGAATCTTGTCGCCAGCCAAGCATGCATTATCTAAATACAGAGTCCAGATTTCACAATGAGATTTAAAGTCAAAAACCACATTAGAATAGAATACGATTCACAGTTTACGATGAGACGCAAGAACAGCCATATCTCCTGGATTTAGCATCTAACTATGCAAATTGCTTTCCGATAATACCTAGTTTACGTCGTCTGCAGATCTTAGACAAGCATTACGTCTGTGTTACATCCATGTCACAACGAGATCATTGAGTTTGATGCATATATACAATATACAATCAGATTCCCTCCTTCCCTTTCATTCCTCTATTCTAACCACGTCGAACCATGTCTGCGTTATTTTTTCTCGAATTTAATTGCTATAATTTCCGGCACCTAAGTTGGCAAGAATGGCTAGATGCGCAGAAGTCGTTTTTTGGATCTGATCGGGTATCAAGCGGGGCAAAGGGGCAAGATAACATGGGTGCACTATTGATACGAGGTGCAAACTTTTTGGGTATTTATAGACTTAATCAGTTACGAATGAATGTTAGTTTTATAAAATGGGTTGGCTATTGATACGAGGTGCAAACTTTTTGGGTATTTATAGACTTAATCAGTTATGAATGAATGTTAGTTTTATAAAAATATAGTTTTTATTGTATTGTAAATGTATTGTAAATAAATTAAGGTTATGTTTTAAAAATTTTATAAAATTGTGAATGAATTTCCGTTTCAAAAAAACTATATTTTTATAGGGTGCACTATTGATACGAGGTGCAAACTTTTTGGGTATTTATAGACTTAATCAGTTATGAATGAATGTTAGTTTTATAAGATAAGATAGATCCGACCGCGCGATTGGTTCGCCCTTGCACATGTCCCGCTCACTCCTTCGTACACTTGCGTAAGTTTTATCTCACGTGCGCAAACTTTCTCCCACTACGTTAAAATCTTGCCAAGTTATGTGCCGGTCACTATAACAAAAGTAAAAAAAAAAATACTTTGCTTGTGTCACCATCTAGCCATGTCATCGATCGTCCATGTCGATCGATATCGATGGATCGTTTTTCCATTCGTTTTCCCACATTTGGCAAACTGAATGTGTCAGGAGATCGTCAATGTAGATTGGCATGAACAAACATATAGGAGGGGCCGATCTAGCGATGTAAATTCGTTTCTTGTCACTAATCACTATCACTACATATTATAAAACATCTGTTTGTCTGTTCGCGATAAACTCAAAAACTACTGCACCGATTTTTTTAGGTGTGAAACGTGTGGAAATTAGTCGTGTTAATAACTAATTTTCATAAATTACTTATTGCAATTTCATTACTACAATACGCAATAAGTAATTTTATTCAAATAAATAAGTAAAATGCTTCATAGAAAGATGTACCTTTATTTTTTTTTTGTCTGCGGAATTTCTGTTATCTCTCCGTTTCCCATCAACATCATAGTAATACATATAAAGGGCCAAAGAGGATGTAATGACAGTTTGCCATTAAAGCACTCCTGCTTGTCTATCCAAGGCTCATTCCGGTGAACATTAGTTTAAGTGGGACATACGTTATTTCGTACCCCTAAGCATTTTGGTTCTTGTTACACAGTATTAAGAAGCAGCAGTAGAGGCGGTCTGAAAATGACACGAAAATTTAATATTATTTAATAAATAATTATTAGCAATATCATGTCTTAATTAAAAAATCTAATACCAATTATATTCTCCCATTAGGGAATGTTAGGCGATAGTCGATAGGCGAATGTTACTTTTAGCAGAAGTGACTTAGACTGTTGAATTTTTATTTTTATTTTTTTATAAATATAATATAAATAAATAAATCGCCAAGACTAAAACACAAATTGTATAGCCCCCAATGTAAGCTCTTATGGGCTTGTGTTATGGGCTTGTGTAATCATACAACGGAAAAAGGTCGAAGCACACAGTGCCTGAGTCAGAGGGCTAAGGCAACTGTACCACTCGACTAATTTCTTATACCTAAACTGTAAAGTTGCGTATTTTTATCTTAATACTTCTGGTGTGTCAGATTTTATCTTAATACTTCTGGTGTGTCAGAAGTTTTTGTGCTTAGTAGAATCCTAGCAGACAGAATTTGCTACTTAGATGTCAGAAGGATACTAAACTTGTTAAAGAAGTATAAAGGCGTTTGAGCTGCAAACTTTCTTTTCTGCTTCTTGATTCTATACTGTGATTAGAAGTTGTTTAACAAATGTACCGTGGAAATATGCATAAGTTTGAATGCATTTTGAGCAGAGAGTGTTTGCTCGTTTCATTTCCTTGTTAGAACTAGATTTTAACTTAGTAAGGAATATTGGTTGCCATTAAAAGGAACTGAATAGAAAAAAATAATAACAATGTTTGTTAAATAATTTAAAACTAATTATGACAAGTGGCTTGAGTTTGTCACATGTAATGTAATGTTTTTTTTTTCTAATAAGTAATTCGTTTATTGGTTTATTAATTATTAATAACATATTTCATTTAATCAAAATATAATTTCAAATATCCAATAAGACATAGTTAGTTTTCATCGAATTTAAAATTTGCATTATTTGATCCCAACTAAACGAATTCATACGTAGGTACATAGTATCAGTAGAATCACAATAGTTATTCCAGTTCCTTGGCTAGTTTCCACTAACAAAGGAGGACGCTATCGTGATTTCCATTCATCGCTTCTTGGCTGGGTCACTGCTGAGTTTCAGGCGTCGAGATAGCTTTACTTATATTCAGTTTAATTTCTTTCTTTTTTTCTTTATTTTTCCAGACATTTAAGCTTTCAATATAAACTTAGTTTGGTTTCAATTAAAAAAACATCATGTTGAAGTTTGAGTTGCTCAAGAAAATAGATACTTCTAATCATCAAACTACTACAACATGGAACACGCGTGCCATACAAAACACTACGAATTTTATGGAACATTTAAAAGTGACATATGCGTAGAGCATGAATTGTCATTTAAAACCAAACAAACATTATAATAATAACGTAATTTAAAGAAAATGTGACTTTACGTCAACCCATTAGAGTTTAAAATGAAATAGTAGAAGTTGATCGTTACTACCTTTTACCATTGACGCCTGAAGGCAAGAGTCCGCCATGATTCTGTCAAAGGCGTTCTTTTTATGTGCCGCTTTGGCATTTGTGACGCAAATTCCATTGTAGTATTTCGATGCTTCTATTCGGATTATTTCAAAGAAAACTCTTAAAGCTATGTTTAAATTGGTTTTCAAAATAATAAAAATTCTATTCTAGTGACGAAGTCCCAAGCAAAAAAAAACAATTTGAAATCAAGTTACTGTATTATTATTCAAAAAAGAACACGTTCTAACTTGAATGGAATTAATAATAAAAGATTCGTGATTCCATCTAATCGTTATTGAAAAAGAAAATCGAATCGTTAGTCAGGTTGAAGTAAATTATAGACCAGAACACATTTAATTGCTTTGATTAGCTAGACGAAGATTGTAGACCTTAAAACTACATTAACAATAGGTATATATTTGTATTTGATAACTTGTAATAATTTGTTATTAATAATTTAATAAATTTTATATACCTAAAGAAAAACTATTTAATTTTTTTATAGAAGCACCATTGCAATGCTATTGTAATCCTGACTAAAATTATTAAATGTGAAAGTTCTTTGTTTACTTGTAACGCTTTACGATAAAGAAAAGTAAGGTACTTTTCTTTATCGTAAAGTAGATAAAAGTACTGTTTCGGAAGAATTAACCAAAATTTAAAAAAAAATTACGCCTGACAAAAATATAAATGAGCGATAAAGATTGAATAGGTAAATGTTTTAAAATCTAAGAAAAAGTTGCGCGGACGAAGTCGCGGGCAAAAGCTACTAAAGAATATAGATTTTTTTTTGTCGATTACACATTTTTTAGTATTCCTTAACTTAATAGCGGCAAGGCACATTGCTTTTAAGCAATCTTATATTAATTGAAGATAAAAACCTGTGTGTGTAGACAGTTTTTCGCAAACAAACAAGTGGCTCATGGCTCATGGTCACCCCGTCATACCGTTTGTCCCAACTTATACACAGGGCAGTTCCCATTAGATTTTTGCCGCGTTTCGTATGCAAATGCAATCAATCACCCAGATAACTGTCATTTAATAGATTGGTTGGGCCCTTCTTGTTTGTATTTTGTCGTGCTTTTGATTAAAATATCGATTTTTCAACTCGATACATTTTTAAAGGGTTAAAACAGGAATGGGCAACCTTTGCGTGCATGCGGCCCTAATTTCAAAAGAACGGCTTTAATCATGCGTTTAAGCGGCATAAAAAGTAGAATTATATGAAAAGTGATAACTATAACATTAAATAAAATTTCTAATTGCCTTGCGGGCCATTAAATAACCTTTACCCGGGAGTTTGCCTATATGAAGACTAAAGCATAGTTTATTTTTACTACCTATTGAATTATATTGACATTGCGTTGCAGTCTTTTGTTTATTTTGTCATTTTAAAATTATACAATCTGTCATGTCAATGCTAGATTTATTAAAATAACCAGTAACTCGCTCCCGGCTTCGCCTGGGGTGCAATTTTTTATAAACACAAACCTTCCTCGTTTATCCTTCCTCCATAATGTGAAAACAAAATTAAAATCGGTTATGCGGTTTTGGAGTCCACATTAGAAGACAAACATACTTATACTTACATTAATTTTTATATATTACTTTAATGTGCATAGTAAAGCTTATCTTTATCTACCTTTTATTGAGCCTTACTCATGTGGTTGTGCATTTATGCATATCAATATTTAAATAATTATATAGGTATTTAAAATTAAAATTTCAAAGTGAGTCATTTTATATTCATTAAACTCAATAGTATAATAATGGTTTGCGTAACAGCGTTAAAAGTGAATTTAATATCTGCTAGGGTGACTACACGTTTGATATACGCGGTCCACCTGCGATCAGAGCCATCTGTTGTCGTAGTAATTAATTCTGTTATAGCCCCACGCTGGCACACGGCCAGGAGCGTGTTGATAGTTTTTGTAGAAAATTTAACTTGGTTTCAAGCGTTCGCTGATGTTTGCCATAAAGCTGCACAGTATACCTATCCTAGCCTACCCTGCTTTTTTCAGTTAATGACACATGCACCTCTACTATAATGCCTTCAAAATGAGGAAAAAAGTTTATGTACTGGCGACCAGGCGACCAGGCGACCAGGCGACCAGGGCCCCGGCATTGCAATGCATGCAATTTTTTACTGTAAGATATATATAGAAACCTTCCTCGTTTATCGCTCTTTTTTTAGTGAAAACCATATCAAAATCCGTTGGATGGTTTAGAAGAAGTCAGCGGAGAACCAGACAGAGGCGGACAGCGATTTTATTTTATAGTATTTATCAGTTTATAGATAAATATATAAGTTTTTCTATACTTAGGCAATGCTCATCTTAAGACTTTTTTAAATATCGGCATTTTTATACTTAGTTAATCAATCCTTCTCTCCAATTTTCTTTCTTGACAATATCACGTTATAGTCATTTTTATATATAGTCATTTTCACTGATAGTCCTTAGTCGCCAGAAGGGTTGAATCAGATAAAAAATGCTTAATTTTACATATACTAGTATTTAACTAGCTAGTTTTAATAGCTACTAAGTTAGTGTAGTTATTACTACTAGTTTAGTTTTTACTAGTTTATAAACCTATTCAATTTATTGGACAGATTGATAGCATAAATATCGAAGCCATGCTATCAATCTATCCAATATTAAAAGGGACAGGGTTGATTTTGTGGGCTTTGTGTTTATGTGGAGGGTGATCTCTGGAACCTATATTATGAAAAATTTTTTGATTATGATTATTGATTGAAAGTTACACTATTTAGCTGCTTAAATTTAAAAGTATACCACAAATCAAAAAATTCCAAAAATATTTTTTTAGCAAAAATACAATCACAATCCTTCATATTGTATGTTGCAAAAATATGGTTGTTTTGTTCCAAATTTAGTGTATTTTTTTTTTAAATTCAAAGGTAATATGCTTATATCTCCTCTAGTATTCAGTTTAATATAAAAGTACTTAAAACATTGAATGCTCCTTAAAAATACGCTTCTAACGATGAATAATTTGCATATATAAATTTGATATTTATATCTAACATGAAAAAATAGACCAAAAAATAATTTAATTTTTTTCAATTAGATCTGTAAAAAAGTATAATTTTGATTTGTGCTACTTTTGAATTTAAGCAGCGATTTCAGGTGGACATGGAATATTATTTTAATATAATATATAGATTTGGTGTTTGCCTATTTCTTATAAAAATTTAAGATAGGTCTGTACATCTACGGCAGGTCTGCTTTTATTTATTTTACTAGCAAGTGAAAGACAAAGTTTTTTTACGATTTCATATTAAATTCAATTACATAAATAGGTATCTATTTGTGGATTTTGCGAGGAACGGACATTCACATAAAAATAAATAGGCCAAATTAAAACTTTCTAACCTTTTAAAGAAGTATATTGTGTCCCGCGATTACATCCGCCTTAAAATATGTAGATACCTATATAAATCTGTAATCATATTGACGTGGGTTTTTATTAAAAAAATATATTATCAAGGTTTTCAGCATATGGAACAAAATTATTAAAAAAATGATACATTTCAAGTTCGGCGTACCCACAAGCACTCACAATTCAAAAGTTAACCCTCTAAACGCGGAACCCAATTTGTGTAATGGAAAACAAATTTCGCAAATGGAAACGTGCCCTTTGATGCCCGCGGCTTCTTTCTGTTGTTAATACGTTTGTCTGTGTGTGTGGATTACTGCAGTTTTGTAATTAGTCGCCAGTTTTTGATGTGACAGTGTTTTTTTGGCAGACTGTACTTGCCTGTACGACTTCACTTTGATACATGTTATACCGTAAGATTCTTATGTCGCAGTGTCATAATTAAGTTAGAACTTAGATTCAGTTAAATTTAGATTTTTAAGAATATTCTTACTACGAGTATGTAACACTAAATTTTAAAACACTTAGCGCCTATTTCACGAACGTCAAGTAGGCTAAACCGTCAATTAAAGTCACCTGTCACCGGGAATAATTTAGCTGATATACCTTTGTTTGTACGAATTGTACGGTAAAGGTCCCAAACATTAAATAGAAAAAAATAATAAAAAATCGGCTATCGAATGATGCAGTAAACCGAGTGCATAATTCAATAAAACAGAAAATTATTTCTAAAAGTAACTAATCAACACTTTACTTGTAGTTCGTGAAAGAGGCCCTTAAACTTATTTAGGTGTAAATTAGAAATACCAAATAACGCCCACCGAGCAATTGTATAGTAATATGTAATATACAACTAAGTACTAAATTCAGATTCCGGTCTATCTCTTTGATTTGAAACAGAGCAAGAGCAGTTCTTTACACAGGTCTGATACACTTAATTTGGCTCGGATCTAATTATAAGAATTGTTTCTAAGCCAATATTAAAACATTTCTCAAATAATCGACACTTATTAGCAGTCATTTGGGCAGCTTGGCTAACGGCAGTGACCACCCCTTTAAAGAAGACTACCGTGAAACAACAGCACATGCGCTGTTTCGGTGAACCAGTAACTAATATCACAGCTTTACCACAGCTTTACAATCCATACAGTTGGGCAACGCCTTTGATGTCGGGCGACGCCGCCACTCGTGTAAGTACTTCGCTGTCACGCGCTAGGGTTGTCACAAAATGGAAAATCCACCACCGCTCACTCAACTCAAAAACATATTGTACGCGCCAGCCTTGAAAGTTGTAATGCAAACTGTGTGAGTTCGCCGTGGCGGCCCGCGCCGCCCGCTTCCCCGCGCCAGCCCCCACCGTTGCTATGTGCAAGTACATTCGTTGCCCAACTGTATGGATTGTAAAGCTGTGCTAATATCCTTAATCCTAATATAGTCGGTAACACACTTGCAGCACCTGTGGTGTTACTTGTGCTATAGGCGACGGTACCCACTTAACATCAAGTGAAAATGATAAGAGCACAATAACTATCAACAAATTCATGTCAAATTAAATGGCTTTTTAAAAAGTACACATCATACATTAAAAAGTAGCGACAGCTTCATATTACTATATGAATTTATTAGTCACTAGGTGATCATAACATCGAGTTAAACAATCATACTTTGGACAAGCGACATCAATGGGGTTCATTTTGTAACGAATCTAAACGAACACAGAGTAGGTAATGATATAGAGATGCAGATGTTACAATTCTTAGGGACAACCTCTATGTACCTACCTTACAGGATAATGAGACGCGACAATAGTGTTTATAAGTAATAAGCAAAACGTAACTTGAAATAAATTATTATGCACTATAAATAGTTTCCTACGCAAATTTTGGTTTAATAGCGTTTAGCCATCGTTTAGCAATTAATTTGTTACACAAAAATTTAATCAATTGTTAACTATTCTAACATGATGTTTGGTTGACATAACTCATATAATTGATGTGCTGAAATGTTCGCGAGTAAGCGACATTATGAACAGACATTCTTATTATTCTACTTATTCTTATTATTATTCTATCCTTTATTATTATTATTCTTAGAACAGACACCATTATGAAAGAAAGGTTCTTGAGTGACAGTCAAGACGCTATTACACCACACTAAATACTGGCTGGCGATACATATTACAGTCAGCATCTATGAGGGAACTACATAATTATGTCTATCATTAAAATTCTATCGGCTACTAAAACCATGCTGACTTTAGGTTTAGGACAAAAGTTTTACACAGTACTTACTGTTTTCCGTATCTGCCTTTTTTTGTTAATCTTTGTTAATAAAATTGACCTACCAAGACGTCCTCAGTTTACATTCAAACTCATTGCGCGCGTACCGTTTTGATAAAATCTTATTTCTCAGAACATAAATTATATAATTGGTATATTTAATACTTTTTTCAAGTGTGAAAATTAAGTATATACAAAGTTGGACCACAAACCAAAATGAATCTTAACGTTTTGTAGTAAAAACTAAGTATCTTCATACCAATGAAGTATTTATTGAGTTTAGTTTTTGATAAATATGTGATGTGCTTTTTCGGTAATATTAATCATATTGTCTTATCCTAATTTAAAGATGTTTAAAAGGCAGTTGTCTTTGAAGTACACTTATCATGACAACAATGGACAGTATTATAAGGTAAGTTTCAAAGGCCATGTTCAAAGGCCATAAAAACTATTTTCTTAAACTAAGCCTTATCTTGTTGCTTATCTACCATTTATCTGGTGAAGATACTCCGTACTGCATGCCAAATAATTTTAAAAGTGCTCGAATATACTGTGAGTAATTTTAACTGCATAATTAACCCTATTTGTTTTATTAATAACATTAAGGGCCTCTTTCACCAAGTACAGGTAAAGTGTTGATTAGTTGCTTTTAGAAATAATTTTATGTTTTATTAAATTATACACTCGGTTTACTGCATCCTTCGATAGGCGAAATTTTTATTATTATTTTCTTTTTAATGTTTGGGACTTTTACCGAACAAACAAGCTATATCAGCTCCATTATCCCCAGTTACTGATGACTTTAAATGACAGTTAGCCTACTTGACAGATGGTGAAAGAGGCCCTTAACTAATTAAGGATATTAAAATGACTTCCTTAAAAGACTGAAATATAACGTTGCTGAAACGTTGCTGTACACTTATTTTCAGCAACACAAAAAGCGGTCCCTAGACGTACATGCGGCATGACATGCGTTTACGTGAATTATCATGCTGCATGTCATGCCGCATGATCGTCTAGTCTAGGGACCGCTATACGATCATGTGTAGATGTCAGTCATAGCTTGCAGGATGAAAAATAAAAGGAACTATCAATCAACTGCCAGCACGTAGTTGCATGTCATTCACATCAATCAATACAATTAAACGGTCATGCATGCATGACAGCACGTAACGCATGTCATGCTGCATGATCGACTGGGGGACCGCTTGAAGCATCGCAATTATATCTTTCAGTCACTTCGCTTGTGTCTTCTAAACTCACTAAAATACAAACGAAGCCATTACATGCCGCTAGTTGTGTAATAAAGGATGCAATAGTAAGTTCATTGTAGTATAATTGAAATTGGCACAAGGAGCAATTTAAATGTAATTCACAGGACAATAACACCAATTTGGGCTAACAAACTGTAGGTTATTTCAATGCTAATTTACGTTCATAGTTTTCTCTTGATTTACATTATAACGACAATTTTTGAAATGAGATTCAAAATAATAAATTAGAGAAATTTTTATGGGCAATTTTTTTTAATACTTTTTGGACGATCCCTCTGGAACCTAACATCATTTTACATAATAAAAGTATTTTATATTTTAATCCAGGTAATAAAATATGTGCGTGTCAAAAACTACTGCAGTTTTTGAGTATTCATTACAAAAAAATTCTATCTTTATAATAAATACTATCTTTATAATATACTGTAAGGGTTGGTCATGGAATTGAGTAAGTTACTTTATTTTCAGAGATATCGTGTTTATAGGCTCTATACATGATACTGAAACTAAATTGACGATTATATGTATGTATGTTCCTCCATAACTATTAAACGAACTAACAGATTTTCATGAAACTCGGTAGATAAACATTTAGACGTATAGGACACATGATAGACTACTTTTTTCTTTTTAAACGCAGACGAAGTCGCGGGCACCAGCTAGACTATAGACTATTGCTGATTCTAATCGCTGATATAGAGCATTAAATTACCACCTCACCAAAGACAAATCTAGACCCTTTTTAATGTTCTTATATTAATAAAACTTGCCAGCAAATAAATCACAAAGTAACCGCACTTTTTATGTATAATAATATTGCTGGTTCTATAGAGTGAAACCCAAATACCCTCTGGAGAACCCTTAAATAAAAACTTCATCAATCAGTCGGTGACATTGAATGGGATAATGGAAAGTGGGGGATATCGGTTACCAGAAGTGCAATGGTAGGACTGTGAGATTTTATTTTATGTATTTTATGTAATTCAGTAGACTCCCACGATACAAGCATAGCTTAGTGTGGGGGTCAACGATAACTTGTGGTCACTGTATTTTATTTTTTGGAAATAAATTATTATTATTCACTTATTTATTATTATCCTTCAATTTAACTCGGCTCCCTCTCGATTATTATTATTATTATTCACTTATTTATTTTATTTTCTTAATTTTAAATTTTTTACAATATAAATTATAAACAAAAAAAAAAAAAAAAAACAATATATATCATAAAAAACTTAAAACTAGACATCCGGTGGTTAGGGCTGCAGAGTGAGGAACCTCCTGACAATTCGTGCCGTGTCCAGAAGTACCGCCCTCTGTATCTGACCCTTGATCCAACCATCTAGCGAGAGACTCTTAAGATGTTGGTCGAGACTCTTCGCTATAAGACCGTTCGCCGATATGACTATCGGGACGATGATTGTCGAATCGACATCCCACATGGCGGTCACCTCGTGAGCCAAGTCTATGTACTTGGTAAGTTTATTATTATTATTATTATTTTCATGAGAAAATGGTACACGTTGGTTATCCTTAATGTTAATTAAGAAAACATTCTTTTAAAGTATATAGTAGCTATGTTATCCTAACTAACACTATAAATACGAAAGTGAGTTGGTTTGTTTGTTACGATTTCACGCCTTAATTACTCAACATATCTTTATGAAATTTTGCATTCACGATGTCAGAGAGAAAGATAAACTTTTCCTTTGAATATATTAAAAAAATCAAAGACTAACAAATATAAATATCACAACATATCATTTGCATTCACGTTGTCAGAGAGAAAGATACATTTTTCCTTTGAATACGTAAAAAAAATCAAAGACTGACAAATATAAATATGAACAGTAAATATTAAATAAACATCTTAACATCTAAGATAAAGAGGCGCGGAAGAAGTCGCGAGCAAAAGCTACTATTCCTTTATGTCCTGTAATAGATATACAAATCTGTCTTCCAAAATATCTTATCAAACATATCGCCGCTTAAAAACTAAAAGATCATAAAACAAAAAAATCCAAAAATGTTTTTATTGCAAAAATACAATCACAATCCTTCATATTGTATGTTGCAAAAAGACATGGTAGTTTTATTCCATATTTAGTATATTTTGATCATTTTTTTTTATATATTCAAAAGTAACTTATATGCTTATATCTCTTCTAGCATTCAGTTTATTATGAAAGTAGTTAAAACATTTAATGCTACTTAAAACTACACTACTAACGATGTATAATATGCATATATACGTGTATTTGATTTATATGTAATAAGAAAAAAAAAATAGACACAAAAATGATTTAATTTTTTTCTACTGTAAAAAGTGTAATTTTGATTTGTGGCCCTTTAGTTTTTAAGCAGCGATATTATACTAGTTATTATACAGTTGATACCTATATTCGTGTCTACATAGTACAATCACGACTATAGGAGGTTTATCTCGTTTTGTTTCGTGTTAAAACTACACTACTAACGATGTATGATATGCATATACTTGTATTTGACATATATGTAATAAGAAAAAAAATAGCCAAAAAATAATTTAATTTTTTTCTCCTGTAAAAAGTGTAATTTTGATTTGTGGCCCTTTAGTTTTTAAGCAGCGATATTATACTATTATACAGGTGATACCTATACTCGTGTCTACACAGTACAATCACGACTATAGGAGGTTTATCTCGTTTTGTTTCGTGTTAAAACTACACTACTAACGATGTATAATATGCATATATTTGATATATATCTAATAAGAAAAAAAAATAGACAAAAATGAAATTTAATTTTATTCCTCTCCTATAAAAAGTGTAATTTTGATTTGTGGCTCTTTAGTTTTTAAGCAGCGATATTATACTATTATACAGGTGATACCTATACTCGTGTCTACATAGTACAAACACGGCTATAGGAGGTTTATCTCGTTTTGTTTCGTGCCCGCGTGATGGCGGAGCATTAGTTAGCAACACCTGGCTGGCTGGGACTCTCCACCCTACCGATGTACTTCTATGTACCCACCTGTACTGATAAATGGTCTGTCTACGTCGTTTACACAATTTACAATTGAAATTTTAACAGCACTGTTTTCTTGGCTATAGTTCATAATATACATGAGAACAATTATTTTGTTTGGAACTTGCTGGCGCCCGCGACTTCGTCCGCGTTGAAAAAGAAAAAAATAGCCTATCCTGTGTCCCGTACGTCTAAAAGTTGATCTACCAAGTTTCATGAAAATCAGTTAATTCGTTTAAGAGTTATGGAGCTACATACATACATAAAATACCTATACTTACAGATTTATTATTAGTACTAGCTGGCGCCCGCGACTTCGTCCGCGTTGAAAAAAAAAAAAGTAGCCTATCCTATGTCCCGTACGTCTAAATGTTTATCTACCAAGTTTCATGGAAATTAGTTAATTCATTTAAGAGTTATGGAGGAACATACCTACACACATAAAATACCTACACTTACAGATTTACTAATTAGTATTGATAAGAATTTTTTTTGAAACCTTACGCAAATTATTCAAAAATATAAAGGAACATTATTATTTATTTTAAGTTTATAGTGTCGTTATTAAATTCATGTCAAAACTATTGATTGAATCTATCAAAAAGACTATTTATTATTTCTATCGAAATTCTATCGAAAGCTCCATTAGGTAATATAATAGCCCCAAATACGTTTTTAGTATCTAATTTTGATAAATAAAACATAGAAAGTATTGAACAATAAAAAAAAATACTAAAAACATACAGTTTTTCAGTTAGTTAAGTTAGTTTTTTAGTTAGTAAAAAAAGGTTTTAGTTAAGAACCTTCGACGTATTTAATAAATATTAAAAAAACGTTATCAAAATTTACATAAATTTTAGTAAAAAACTCACATAAATAAACCTTGCTAGCTGTTAAATTTGAATTTGCTTTTAAAGAACAATTAAATTCACACTGCGATAAATGTAAATTCGTTAGCAACCAGTGTCACGTACAGTCTATTACAACAATGTAAATTACTTTTAATTTTCATTGAAAACTGCTAAAAGGGAAACAAGTAACAAAGCTTTGGCAACTAAACGAACAAAATGGAAAGGAAAAACAACAAAACCATTACGAAATAACCGCTAGAACGGATGTTTGTGTTAATCGTCGGTTAAGTTGACTTTTTCTTATTTCTAAGAAAAATTTTAAGCGTAATGTAAAAAGGTTAATCTTTTATGTAAATGATGCTGAGTCAAATATAAACATAATCAGAAAACCTGCATATATAAAAACAAAAACAATTTTTAAATTTATGTATTTTTAATACACATTATTATAAGAAAATTGTTTCTCATTTTAACATTTTTTTGTATTTATGATACTCATATTTTGATCATATATCCATATCTATTTCATATGAAAATCACTAATAATGTCATATCAAAATCAGATACTAAATGCATATAATATGATCCAGATGCGGAAATAAATGATCCTAATGTAAAATTTTCAGTTTATTTTAAGGAGAGCCTTTTCGTCTTGATTATTACAATAAAACGTCGGACCAATTAAACCTCTGATGACATTAAAACCTGAAATTATAGGCCATATCAGTGTAGAAGCGGGCAGGCTTAGGGTATACGCGGACCGGTGCGGTGGGGCGTCATTTTAATCTTGCACGTTAATTATCGTTCCGATCTCTGGGGTCCCGTGACGAAGTGCCCCTACACGTTAGATTAGCCATTGTCCGCTAATGATGGATGAAAGAGGGTGAGGTGGAATTTACAAGATTTAAATAGTAAGAGAGAAGCGAATTGAGGCATGCATAAACGCAGCAAGTTTGCTAAACTACATGTCGACAATGGACAATATAGTCTCCTTTCGCACAAGGTAAAAAATAAATCTGTAGAAGTCTTAGCGCCTCTTTCTCAAACATCAAGTAGGCCCAACTGTCATTTAAAGTCACCGGTAACCGGGGATAATGTAGCTGATATACCTTTGTTTGTACGGTAAATGTCCCAAACATTAAATAGAAAAAAATAATAAAAATTCAACTATCGAATGATGCAGTAAACTGAGTGCATAATTCAATATAACAGTAAATGATTTCTAAAAGTAACTAATCAACACGTAGTTGGAGAAAGAGGCCCTTATAATAATTGATTTACGTAATCACTGTGCCGTCATCACTGTACATCACTGTACGTCACGTATAAATAAACATATGTATAAAAGAAAGAAGGTGACATCTCTATGGCACTAGTTGTGTGGCAGTATAAATAGCATTCTGAAAAATTATGAAGAAAGTCGACTGCCTCATAACATTCAAACATTTTGGACGAGGCTGAACACGACAAAATAATATTTAAGAACTATTAATGTATTCTAAATTGTAATTTTAGTGTATATTTTATGGCTACAAATATGGATGTCATTGAAGAACAATTTATTAAGTGTAATCAAACCAATGTAAATATACTTTTAATATTATGTGAAGGGTAAAAAATGAGCATAGGTTATTGAGATACCGGATATCATTTATTCACTTACCAAAACACTGTTCAGCTGCTATTATTTCACTGTGATATTGTGAAACTGAGTTGTTATCTACTCAGACGGTTTTACAGTTGACTATGACTGGATGTGGGAACGCAGTGTGCCCTGCCTGTGTACTATATGCACTCATATTGTAGTATTAATCTTCTTCGCTATTACTTTGACGCTTGGACCACAGTCACGGCCAGGTTCGCGAAGGTTTCGCAGGGCCGTTTTAATTCGTCCGGGTTAATCTCTCGTTGTCTATGGGTAGGTCGAGTACGGTAACGTCAACAATTCACCGAAGTTATTCAAGTGTGTTGATTGATGGAGGACAACGAACTGTTGAGAAGTTGAGAGATCCGATAATCAAAGCCCAATTAAATTCCTTTATTATTTTGTCATTAAAATTTATACGCTGTAAATATTGCAGTTTTTTTTCGTGAAACATTTTCGTAATATACAATTAAGAAATTTACTACCAAATTTTTCAATGATACCAAAATGCTACCAATACTACCAAAATATGCTACTTTGCAAAAAATAATGTATTCATGTGATCATATCAATGTATCCATCCTACTAAGTCAGTGCACATACATACTCATCTAAACACAAGGCAATTATAAAAAAAAATATAATACCACTAAAAAGAATATATTAAAAATTTAGAGTACTAAGGGCCTCTTTCACCAACTACAAGTAAGCTGTTGATTAATTACTTTTAGAAATCATTTTCTGTTTTATTAAATTATGCACTCGGTGTACTGCATCATTCGATAGGCGAATTTTTTTTTATTATTTTCTTTTTAATGTTTGGGACGTTTATCGTACAAACAAAGGTATATCAGCTCCATTATTCCCGGTTACCGGTGACTTTAAATGACAGATAGCCTACTTGACAGTTGGTGAAAAAGGCGCTAAGTATAATACGATATTATTACTATTGCAAAACATGAAAAGGAGATTGCATAATTATGTTTCTTAAGGTAATTTTTGTTCTAGTAGAAGCATCTTTTTTTCGTGCTACACCTTATCGATGTTATGTTTAAATGTGGTGCTGTATATGTACTATATTATGTTGGTTTGCAATCTAATGCCTTTCCAAATGACTCGGGAACAATAATACGGCCACCCGTGACAGATAAATGGATGCAAGGACAATGTGAAGACGGGCCGATACAATGAGACACTTTAACATTTTGTGGGGAACGAATAAAAGCAACAAAACAATTCGAATTCGCGTTCACATTTAAACTAAATGTTTTAAACTTATTTTTTTGACAATATCTATTAAAAGTATGTTACAATAGTTTCTAAAATTACTAATAATGCTATTATGAGGCAAATAATACGAACCCAGAAGACCTCTCCGCGAGAATATTTATCTACGTTATTATCAAAATGCTAAATTTAGAATTGTCTCATTAATTTATTTAAGGACATCTCAAAGCCCGCTGAGCCTGATAATATTTATATATAGTACACAGAATATAATAAATGCAAGCCAATTACACGTGCAATCATTTATTTAACTACATGCCTAAACTATAATGAGCATATAACTAAAATTAAGTACGATGTTATTACAATATTTACACATTACAGAAATATATAAAATAAACAATTCTATTAATTTTATTTTAGATTGTAATGGTGTAATTAAGTATTTGAAGCCACTATAGACATTATCCTCAGCGAACTTGAATGCAAAGATATATTACTTCGATGATTATACTAAGTTTAAGGTTTATTTGACGACACGTTTGGTCTAGTGGCTAGTAACCCTAGCTGTTAACCAAACGGTCGCGGGTTCGAATCCCGCTAGGGGCAAATGTTTTATGTGAACATTTTACCTTTGTACCTGAGTCATGGATGTTTTGTATTTATAATATGTATGTATTGACAAAAAAAAAGTAATCTATGTATTATATCAACTGTCTGGTATACATAATACAAGCATTACTTGCTTACTTTGGAACTAGATGGTGCTGTGTGGAATGTGTGAAGATATTTATTTATTATTTATTTATTTATTTATTATTTTCAAAGCAGGACAAAATATAAGTGTGTACGAGCACAGAATGAAGCGATTCTTTCGAGTTGACATCCCGACAAGAGTGGGGAATGAATTTATCGAGAGCGTGAAAAATGATACAGGCGCGACAGCGGTCTGGGGGAAGGGGGGAGGAGTTTGGCTGGTACAGCGATAGTCTTCTCTTTTCAAATTTTATTATGAAAATTTACCTTTACTTTTGTTATGTCGAAAAATTTAACAGTGATCGTATTTGATCAAGGTGTTTTCTGTAACTTAGTCACAGGTCAAGTTTTCTCCGTGTAAAGTAGTAGATATGTGTAAACAATTGTATTCAACAAAATGTAATTCAAATTTTGCTGGTCTCTTCAGCCAAGCAAGTTTCCTCTTATTTAGATTAGTAATTTATAAAGCAAGTTCCGATTTTGGAAAACATTTTTATATTGTAATCACAACATGAAGTATTCAAAATATAACGCCAGCAAAGACGAATGGCTCTACAAGCTCTCCCTAAATCCGTCAATCTCTTCTATCATTAGCTCAACTAATGTCGGGCCGATCGGAACAAACGCTTTTACAGCTATCAGTCAACTTGATAACATCAGCTTCCGAGACGGTGCTACCAAATTTATACAATCCGCTATTTGACTAATTTTAGAAAATCGTTTTAAATTATTCTATATTACGTAATAAGCACACTACATATTGATATTTCCGGAAGATCTACTGTAAAATTAATAAAAATCAATGTTAAAGTTGAAATTTCCAAAATCGTGCCAAAAACGCTGTTTCTGTAATGGCGCTGGTCTTTGATACGTGTGACGTCACACGCTAGTAAACAACTACAACTAGTACATAACTACAATCAGTCGCGGAAGTAATGTGTACTAGCATATGACGTCATCAGAGTTGCAACCAATCACAGGGTGTTTCGGTCGTAGATAAAATTTCAAAAATTAAGATTATTTTTTCATATAATTTGCAAAAAATATACATAATTTAGCTTCAAATAAAGTGACATAGGTTTTTTACGCTATTTTCTGATATAATAACCACAATTTGTAGTATATTTTAAATCTTGTCAAATAGCCAATTGTAATGTATAGTAATTATATTGTTAATTCACTTCCACTGACCATGATGATCAGTTGAGTAATTATGGCGTGAAAGCGTAACAAACAAACAAACAATACCTATATAATATTACAAATAACAAATAGTAAGTCTACATTCTTCTAAATTTAGTTAAATATATAGTTTTGTGCGAAAATTTACGTGATTAGGCTAATAAATATTAAGGTTTGATAAATAAATAAATAAATAAATAAATATATAAATAAATAAATATCTTCACACATTCCACACAGCACCATCTAGTTCCAAAGTAAGCAAGTAATGCTTGTATTATGGATACCAGACAGTTGATATAATAAATAGATTACTTTTTTTTTGTAAATACATACATATTATACATAAAAACATCCATGACTCAGGTACAAAGGTAAAATGTTAACACATAAAACATTTGCCCCTAGCGGGATTCGAACCCGCGACCGTTTGGTTAACAGCTAGGGTTACTAGCCACTAGACCAAACGTGTCGTCAATTAAAATTAATTAATTAATTAATTGATAAAGATTAGACTGGCTTAAAACTATGAAATTTAGCCATAACGCGATTTCCCTACAAGTATAGGTACACCAATCTCAAAGCATTTTATTCACTGCACCGATGTCGCATATTATGAATTATGTTGTTGTCATAAATAAACTTCAGAACCCGGAATTCAGATTTCATTATTAAAATCTGTTTGCAGTAAACAAACCACAGTTTAACTATATAGAATGACAGTAAAGAATACGCCTCTGCAGTGACCCATAACTTTGTTTCGTTACAGTTGGCACCGTACCAACCCACACCGACTCACCTGATGGTAAATGGTGAGATTCGTGGACGTTTGTTACTCGTTGCCAACTCTGTTAAATCTAATAAATTCCCGTTAAAACTGTATACTGTGTTAAGAAATAGCTTTCACGGTGCGTTTAAATTTGTTCAAAGTGTGTTGAAAGAGAAATGTCGTGTTAAACTATTTTTTTTTCTTTTTTCACTTTTTTCTTGTGTTTAGAATTAATCACATATAGGTATAATGGGATTGAGAAATAAAAAAAAAAATAGTACTTATGTAAATGTAAGAGACGTTTCGGCAATGCACTGTATTATCTATATTAATTTCCAATAGGCATGCCCATTAATATCGCAATCATTCCAAAAGATTTGCCCCCCTAAATGTCACTTTACTATTATATATTAGGCATGCATCCTGTCGAGGCGCCACTGAAGTCGGGTATTCAAAGATTAAATTCACAGACAGACCAAATCTGCTTAATTTGTCTAAATATTTCATGTTATATTTTTATTTATATTTTAGTAATTCATTTACTTAATGTATTCGATGCCCTTTTTGATCTTTACTACCTACTTTTATTAGTATTCGCCCAGTGGTTGAAATTCGTTCATAATAATTAAATCCAAATGTCGTAAAAACTTGTTTCCAATTTTTAATTGATAATTAATATATAGCTAAAAAAAATGGTTCAAAAAAGATGAGAAAAGGAATTAAACTGCTGTCTTTACCTAATTATATACATATCAAACTGTAGATATCAAACTATAAATTATCAAAATGATCAACAGAAATAGAGAAAAATCTAACAAAAAAAAAACTATTTCCGTCATAGACGCTGAACTGAAAGCCAATGAAAAATGGCAACGCTCACCAAAAACCGCCAGCGCATTGCAAGGCAGCAGCGCATTTCCGGTTAATGGCTGTGGATAAATGACGTCACTTCCGGCCAGCTTTGTGTCCGAACGCGCGATTTCCCCGCAAACGTGAACTACTAAATGACGTTTCTGTTTGTTTTAATAGCAACTATTTATAAACTTTATAACAAAACTATTTTTTATATTATTTTTAAGATTTCTTCAAAATGTAAAATTGTATATTATACAAAAAAATTATGTACATTATTCAAAACCAACCGCAAATCTCTGAAAGTCGACTCTCGATTACCATGAAATTTTTTTATACTTACACCACGAAAAGGTAATTAGTGCTTCCAAAAAAGCTACTGTAGGTACCCGAGGGTTCATCTACAAATAAAAAATCCAACACTGATAAAAGTATATAATTCTTCTTCTTAAAATTCCATTTTTATACGAAGGTTGGCGATCATCATTGCTACAAGTATCTTACCTTGGAAGCTGCTGTGCGAAATAAATATTTAAACAAACCTCAGAATAAGGGGCGCGATCGAAGTCACTGGCCAAAGCTACTTAGTACCTATTATAAAACATGTTAAAATATAAATAAGTTTAACAGAAAAAACAGAAATTCTATTAATGTTAGGGGAATATTGAAACAATTAAAAAAAAACTTAGCTTTATCGGTATGTTTTGAACTTTAATATAAGAATTATATAGGATCAAGGTTCCTTTAGGTGCATTTAAGCAAAATTTAATCTATAAGCCGATAGACGAGCGTTTAACTTGTCTATCTTTTATAAAACTTTAAAAACAACTTTAATTCGATTGCTAAAACGTGCCAAAATAATAAATTGGGGTGAAAGAAAGCAACTCGGGACATTAAAACGTCGGAAATGGCCTTTCAAACCCCTAATTATGGCTGGCTCGTTAATTTTGAACGAATTCAAGAAAATACCAGTGAGTTACGACTTTTTAGCGGGAAAAAAATAATTAGTAAAACAAAATGGCCGTCTCTTAATGACCTCTGTTGTTAAACGGAACTGACGGTGCGAGATTCTAAGTGGCTCTTGTTGTTTTTGCATTGTAAGTATAAGAATGTTTGGAGAAACGTTTATGAGACAAAAATCTGAGCTAACTTGGTTACCACGTAACCACTGTCCTAATGTCATTAGGCTAATGCATTTCTAATTATAAAAAATATATAGGAAACTAGCTGGTGCCCGCGACTTCGTCCGCGTTCTCTATAGCCAGCCTTCCTCGATAAATGGACTATGCAACACAAAAATAATTTTTCAATTCGAACCAGTAGTTCCTGAGATTAGCGCTTACAACCAAACAAACAATCTCTTCAGCAGGCTAAACCAAAGATTTAAATCACAGATGCGCCCTTTCCATACTTCAGGCGGCCGAAAATGTGTTATCGTTGGGAAGAGTGAGCTCACTCTTCCCGCCTTAGTCACGTGTTTGTATGACAGAGAGCGAATAGCTACAATTTGCACTATGAGCGAGCGAGATAACACATACATTGGACAGTTTCAGAAGCACTGGGTACAACAGTGATTTAAATCTTTGGGCTAAACCCGTTGCTTAGTTGCGAATCACGCAAAAGAAAGTGATGAAAATACTTCGAACGAATAGAATGGAGAGATTCGAACAAGTGTTCAAATTGATTTCTCTTTCTCTTTCAGGAGCTGCTTGAGAAGCGCATCAAGCAGCTCGAAGCTCAGTTGGAGGAAGAAAAGAGACGGACGCAACGTGAGAAAATGGCTGTAACTAAACTACAAAACAAATTGATAAAGGTGAGTTATTCAATTCGATTTGTATTGTTAATTCATTCAAATATAAACTTGCAATCCATTTGACACCTTAAACTTATAGCTGGTGCCTGCGACTTCGCCCGCGTTAAAAATAAAGGGATGTGTAGCGCCTGACTAAATGTGTAAAGCAATATAACGCCTGACATCTTTGCTATTATAAAATTTTCAGGGGTTGTATCTTTATTTTTAGTAGATAGCTGGTGCCCGCGACTTCGCCCGCGTTGAAAATTATTTACTAAAACCTTCCTCTTGAATCACTATCTATTTAAAAAAACGCATCAAAATGCGTTGCGTAGTTTTAAATATTTAAGCATACATAGGGACAGACACACAGCAGGAAGCGACTTTTTTTTATACTATTGTAGTGATTGAAAGTTTTCTGTACAATTAACTGTGAAAGTATGTGACATTACTATGTATATGTAGCAAAATAAATACTAATGTACTAGCTAAATAATGTATATAGGGCGTAATTTTAACTTTTTGTCTAATTTTATTTTCTCTCTCCTATTTTTTTGCTTTTCGACACTGTTTCTACCAAACATAGCCTTAATATTTTCAAAATAAGTTTTCCATTCTATTTCCCTTTGATTATAATGAAGAAGAAAAAAAAAACAAACAGAAATATTCCCTCAAAGTGAAAGAGACAAAGGAAACTTGATTGATTTTTCGTTTACCTAAAGCTCCGGCGGAATAATCCTCACGGCACGTTAAATATTACCCTTCAGGATTGAAACAATTGCGTCTTGGCGCCCGTTTCATAATAGACAACGACTGTTACCCGTTAAAAGATTTAAGGCGAGGTTCTTACAACGTTTTACTGTAAGTAATTGATGCTACGCCCGAAATAATAATCTATTTTCGGTCAGTACAGGTAGTAATAATGTACATCCTAAGTTCAAAAAATATTTTTATCACACGTTTATTGTTTATTTATTATTAATACTAGCTGGCGCCAGCGAGTTCGTCCGCGTTGAAAAAGAAAAAAGTAGCCTATCCTGTGTCCCGTACGTCTAAATGTACATACATACATACATACATACATACATACATACATACATACATACATACATACATACATACATACATACATACATACATACATACATACATACATACATACATACATACATACATACATACATACATACATACATACATACATACATACATACATACATACATACATACATACATACATACATACATACATACATACATACATACATACATACATACATACATACATACATACATACATACATACATACATACATACATACATACATACATACATACATACATACATACATACATACATACATACATACATACATACATACATACATACATACATACATACATACATACATACATACATACATACATACATACATACATACATACATACATACATACATACATACATACATACATACATACATACATACATACATACATACATACATACATACATACATACATACATACATACATACATACATACATACATACATACATACATACATACATACATACATACATACATACATACATACATACATACATACATACATACATACATACATACATACATACATACATACATACATACATACATACATACATACATACATACATACATACATACATACATACATACATACATACATACATACATACATACATACATACATACATACATACATACATACATACATACATACATACATACATACATACATACATACATACATACATACATACATACATACATACATACATACATACATACATACATACATACATACATACATACATACATACATACATACATACATACATACATACATACATACATACATACATACATACATACATACATACATACATACATACATACATACATACATACATACATACATACATACATACATACATACATACATGCATGCATGCATACATACATACATACATACATACATACATACATACATACATACATACAGAAAAAAATTCTAAAAATGGTCAATTTAGTTCCAGTATAATCATTAATACTAATAATAATCCTTACACATTTATTATTAGTATTGTGATGATTATAAAAAGAGAAGATTTGTATTTTTATATTTTTATATTTTTTGCAAACATTTATTTTTTCGAATCCTTTATCTTTGTAGATACTTACCTAAGTAACTATTTACAAATCTTTAATTTTTTCTTTATTTTTAGAGTCACAGTATCACTATTTATATTTTGCAAAGGTATCCAAGGATTTTCAATTTGAAAATTCTCAATAAAAAATCAGGCCAGCGAAATAACTCTTTTTCCCTTAAATATC
Organism: Synanthedon formicaeformis; assembly: GCA_945859745.1. NCBI lineage: Eukaryota > Metazoa > Arthropoda > Insecta > Lepidoptera > Sesiidae > Synanthedon > Synanthedon formicaeformis. The sequence goes on along the minus strand of OX243956.1, from coordinate 11,775,848 downwards.
TAAATAGCTTCTTCACCTTAAACGTCAGACACTCGTCAATATTTGGCTTCTATTAATTAAAACGTCTCCCCCACGTAGAAACCAGTTCGAAGAATTTTATAACTCAACTAAATACTCCTACAGTTATACTAAACTAGCGACCAGACCCCGGTTTCGCACGTATTGTATTTTTTTCTGAAAATTACATACACAAACCTTCCTCGTTTATCGCTATTTCCATTATTGAAAACCGTTTAAAATCCGTTGTATGATTTATAAGAAGTTAGCAGTGAAAAAGACCGAGGCGGAGATTGACTTTATTTTTAAACTAGCGACCCGCCCCTGACTTCGCACGAAGTTGAAATTTTCAAAAATTCTTTCTTAGCAGATATACCTTATAAAATAAACTTATTTATAAAAAACCTATACGTTCCAAATGTCAGCTTTTTAAAAAAAATATCAATTTGTATACGTAGTACTTATGTTACCGAGGCCAAAAATATGCCTAGTTTTTAGAATTTTTGTCTGTATGTCTGTGCACGCTAATCTCAGTATTGATACTAATGCATGAATTGATGATGATTACCTGGATTAATATTTATGATACTTTTTATCCTGCAAAAATATTAGGTTCCAGTGGGATTTTCAAAAATCGAAGCCAGCGGGTAATCCTGTGAAGTTTGGTAGCGATCAGACGCGGGCGAAGCCGGGAGCGGGTCACTAGTAATTTATATTCGTTCTGAGTAAATTTTTCCCTTTACTCAAACAAATTTAGTCAACGAACAATCTCGGCTAATTAAAAGAACTTTTTGTGTCTGGCGTTACAAATCAATCTGCTGGGAATTTGGCTGAGTTGTGATTGCCGAAGGTAAAATTGATTGGGCGGCGTTTTTTTATTTATATTTTTCCTATACCTGCCTACATCTGTTGGGTTTCGTGTCCGCTTTATTTGATTGCGTTATTACTAATTCTATATAGCTGCTCCAAAAAAAAATACAGACACCTTTAAATTTAGATTACAAATGTATCTTTACTAATATTATAAATAGATAAAGTTTGTATGTAGAAGGTAATCTGCGAAACTACTCATCGGATTTAAAAAAATATTTCACTAAGCGCCTGTTTCACAAACGTCAAGTAGGCCAAACTGTCATTTAAAGTCACCGGTAACCGGGGATAATGGAGCTGATATTTGTTTGTACGGTAAACGTCCCAAACATTAAATAGAAAATAATAAAAAAAAATTCGGCTATCGAATGATGCAGTAAACCGAGTGCATAATTCAATATAACAGAAAATGATTTCTAAAAGTAACTAATCAACACTTTACTTGTAGTTTGTGAAAGAGGCGCCAATACTTTAGTTTAGAATTTCAGGATTCCATCAAAATTCCATCAAAATCGGTAACAAACGTTTTCCAGATAGACAAAAAAAACTAAGCCATTTGGGTTTTTGTAAAGGGATAATAATAATAATCATATTATAATAATAATATAATAATAATGCTTACGAATCACAGTCAGACACTTCAATACATTTTATTTGTACAATGTCCATGCAACGTACGAATGACTTGTATTGCTATAGTGTAGAATATTGACCGCTAGAGGGCGTTGGTGTCTCGGCAAACAGTTTCTGACCAGTTGGCCAGTCTTCCGGATAGTTTGTCTTCCGTCTCTGTTTGGTTTTCAGCTTAGACTATGCAGTGCATTTAGGTATGAGTATCACTAGTATGCGGGCCGAATAGATGGAAGTAAATATGTACGGTCTCAGTGTACACAAATCGATTTAATGTTTGTTTGAAATAACTAATTTAATCTCACATAGCTCGCTAAATTAGCAAGCTGAAGTGGTAAACCGCGACCCTAGTGATGATCGGTGCATCGGTTCCCAAAGTTCTCCGAAGGTCAAATTAATTGGATACAACCGATTTACGAGTAAATTAAGAACAAAGCTGGAATTTTTTTAGATATATATAATACTGGTGCTCGCGACTTCGCCCGCGCTGAGCGATGAAAGGTACCCCATGTCCTTTCTGGTGTCCCAGACAAGGTGTATGCAGAATTTCATGGTGATCGGTTCAGTAGTTTTTGCATGAAAGCGTAACAAACAAACAAACTCATATAATATTATGTACAGTCGGGGAAAGAAAAAGTTCGTCACCTTTAAGTCGACATTTCCTTGCACCAGGGCAATTATTGTCAGTCATGCCAAAATTTAATTTCAAACATCTGTCAGTTGCCTGCTTAGTGCTTTAGTTTCAAAAGGTACTAAGAGTCTACGATATTGACAAAGGAAAGAATTTGAAAACTGACGAAGGTTTTCATACCCCGACTGTACATTCAAGATAATCTACAATAATAAACAGAGCATACATTTTAAGTTAATAATAATTATACCAAGAAAATAAAGGACATCACAGGATGGAATGTAGGATTTGTAACTGTCGTATCTTTATGCAACTGTAGGGCTGGTTAGTTTTTATTTATTAACTCTGTAAAAATTACATCATAGTATATCCAGGGCGATTATAAAGGGACAGTTATATGAATAATTTAAAAGTTTGCAGCGTAAACATAAACAATCATCATAAACTTAAATAAATCATTTATTTTACTTCGCTACTTAGGGCGAAGATTTTCAAAGATTTCATCGAAATTTTTCATTCCATTTATAGCTTTTTGATTATAGGTAAAACAAATAAAAAACACAGCTAACAAATAAAAACCGACATAAAAATTCGATGCAAACAAGTTTGGGAACCTCTGTGTAGCGTAACTAAATACATGATACAGAAAGACGAGATTCCCACTAAACACTTTGTTTACCGGAAGGAAAGGTCTAATTTAGTTAATAAAACCATTAATATAGTTAGTGAATATAAAGTTTTAACGGTCTGGTAGCGTGGAGCACCTGAACTTCGACACGTCTGCTCTATCCACTGAATTTCAAACGCACACCACATAAGTGTTCCCAAACACAAAATCTGCGCTCAACTTCTAGAATACCTAAACAACTCGTAGTTGTACGTGAGCTGTGAGTATCCAGGCAACCGGCAGCAACCGAAACTTTCCACCATATATCGTCTGGGAGCATTTACATCTTGATACAATGTTCTGTGAATAGTTTCTTAAGATTTATTATGTGGTTGCGTGAAATTAACGAGTCAAAGTATGTGTTAGTACTTTTTGTGGTTATGTAGCAGTGTTTTTGAACTTTGCTTTTGAATCTAAAGTTGTATGATAACTTCATGGAAATAATATATAATATTAGGGACATTAAAATTTGTACTCTTAACACGAAATCAATAATTCATAGAAAGTGGATTCTTATTTAATACTAGTTGACCCTATAAATGTTCTTGAAAACCTATTTAAACTGATGTTAATAAAATAAAATTTCGGGACATTTTTTTCATTTTTTTCTCTTCACAAGAACCTTCCTCAGACTTATTTACTTTCGAACATTATCTTATAAAAGTCAATCTATTTGGTGAAAAAATTAACCTTTAGTATAAAAATATATTTAAATGACACTGTGTACAATGCAAAAACATTTTTTTATTATTATTCACTCATCTAAGATTGTAAACAACTTTAAAAAAATACTTTACCAATAAATCGTGAGACAATATCTGTAACCTAAAAATAACTTCACAAAAAGTAAAAGCATCGTTCAATTAGGTAACAGACGTTGGCATTTGATTCTGCTTACAAAACGAGAACGAGTTCCCCTTTCATTACACACTCTGGTACCGTAACAAACATTGGCTGTAACAAATCGTCAAGGAAACCAACTAATGAATCAATCCTGATCGTAATTAGCCGCGAAGGCGGTATGCGTACAAGCAAAGACAGACGCGCACGCGTCGGAATGTGCGTGACCATTGCAATTAGTTGGTCCTTCGAGCCGGATGCCTTACGTTGCTCACTTTATGCCACTCTGTAATACTAAACGCAGTAACCGACTTCTTATTTGCAACGTATTCTGCTTTCAACTGCAATTTCACAAGATATAAAATTATATTGAGTACAATTTCTAAAACGACAAACTTAGAAAGTCGTAAGGGACGTAACCTAATTTGGAATTTCAAGAGCTATTTCCACTGTACAGAGTCTAGTTTAGATTGAAATACTTTGATTGCAGTGTTCTTGGACTTAGTCCAGGATGGGATTCCTCACCTAAATATTTGTAAGCGTCCGATTTGTTTTCATCGCAGATACACCTGCGACCATTAATTAGTGACTTTTGGTGACTTTTTTTTCTTGTATACAGTCTCTATACATAAGTATAAAAAAGATTCTTACATATTTTTGTACCGTGATGGTAAGTGGTTACCGTCACCTATAACATAAGCAACGCCATAAGTGCTGTAACGGCGCTCCAGATTGAGCAACCCATTTATGACTGCGCAACGTAGTCTGTTCAAAACTTAGCCTTGTATTTGGAAACTGTTATAAAAAAAGCCTCTGAAAAATAATTATGATCTCTTGTTATTGGAATTACATTTCATTTCATATTCCATGCCTATTTTTCTTCATTTGTTTCTAATGTTTGATTAATTAATTAATTATTAATTCTATTAAACCCATGCCTTATCCAAATGCACATAACACTGACGATACAGCAAATTCCAGTTATTTTGGAGGCTATAATGTCTCCAACTAATCAAACTTAGGGTATTCAATTACGAGTATCTTACACTGGCACCATCAGATGACCCCGCACCCTCATTATGGAGACAAGATCTTTATAGGCTTGCTTCTACTATCACACATACGCACTAGGATTGACAAACTCCAAGATTTCAAGAGCGGGTATTCTACAATGGTGAAAAATTATCTAGATTTGCACTAGAAAAATATCTACAAAAAAAAATAGGAAAAAGAATAGTATTTTGTTTCAAATACAATTTACTAGGATTTGCCTACTGGTCGAGATTTAACCATGATAATTTCGAAGGTAATATAAACTTCAAAATGTCACATTAAAAATGTTTTTATTCATAAATAAAATATACGTATGCAATGATATGCAAATTATCAAATGAAATAATGATAATGATTTCTTGTTTTATTGTTGCAAGTTACATGTTTACAAAATAAAATTACTCTTCACCTTTGTTTGTGTCTGCTAACTTACTTTAAACCATCCAACGGATTTTAATACGGTTTTCTCTAATAAAAAAGGCGATAAATGAGGAAGTTATTTTTAAACAAAAAAAAAAAAAAATACATCCGTGCGAAAAAAAGCCGGGGACAGGTCTTCAGTGTAGTATAAAGTATAAATAAAGTCATTGTCCGCCTCTGTCTGTTTCTTCTTCTATAACTGGATTTTTATTACGATTTTTAACGATGGAAAAATCATATTATTATATTCGTGTGTAGCCAGAGCTGCCTGCCTCTCTTTCTGTGTTTACTTCTTCTAAACTGCGCACTTGATTTTGATTAAAAAAATCTAATTGAAAAAGCAATAAGAGAGATGTCAAACGCTGCGTTTGTTTAACACAGTGCGTTGCTAGTACTCAGTTGTAATCTAAGACACGTCTCCCATCTTGCAATCCTTGTTTCTTGTTGGCATCAAATAATACACAACTCTAGCAGACAGACAGGCGTATATAATCCGATAAAGTTGTTGCAACGTTATTTAAATTGAAATACAAAACGCAAATGTGATTACAACTGAAGCTTTCTTTTAAGAAGTTTATTCAGTTATCCCTTGGTCGTTAAAAATTTAACAAGTGTTCCTTTTCCGGAATCAACATCAAAGTGTTGTCTTCGACGCCCTTAACTTAGTAACAATAAATAAAGAATTTGGAGCGTCGACACCCGTTCAATTTGAATTCTTAGAATCGCGTCAACTTTGGATGCATCGATCGTCTCTATGTGAACACATAGGCATTGTTATAATTATATAGTAATTCTTTTATGACATGTCTCAATTAATCTTGGAGTAATTGATGTTTGAAGACGTTAGATTTACTAACGATAATCGCATGTTGTCATTGTTTAAAACCTATAAAATGTTTGTATATTGTAATAAAATGTGGTATATTATGTTTGCAATGAAATTTTAATGTGAACCTCGTGAATAAAACATTATAAAATAAAAATATTCTAATACACTTTATGCACTTATTCTGAGACGTGAAAATTATATAAATGCAAATGTAAGCAAATAAGAAAGTCTGTAAGAAATGCATAGACCAGAAGTGCAGCAGATGTTTACTGTGCTCAGAATAATAAACAAACGTTGTAAGATTTACTTTATGTTTTCAAAACACGAGAATATCGTTATTAAATTGTTTTTATTAGATGACAGATTGACTTGCAATCTTGACTTTGTACTGGTAGACTGATGTATGTTTATGCCATATACTCGTAAGTATATGTTATAGTTAATATTAGTTTATATCAAACACTTTCGTTAATTGTGGGAAATCAATTGGGACCCATTTTATATGTAGATACATATTGTGACTGTGTAATTTGCAGTAATATTTTGGAAATGTATTTTACTTTCAGTAAAACATTTTAAGTAATACAATATATTTCTTTTGTTTCCTTTCAATGCAATAATTATCTGTTGGCCAGACCTCCTTCAAATAATGTCACAAAGCTAATTATACATATATATACTTACATGACTGAAAAAAGTCAGCGTCAAATAACTTTTTATAGATTTGCTCAATAGATTTGCTCACAATACAATATATACGTATCAAACAATACAATCCCTAAGACATGACCAGACAAACAGAACTTCTTGTGGCAGATAGTAATGGCGGCTATAAATAACAGTGATTATTGCCACAAACCATACATTCGTCAAATGACCCCACGACTGCAGCTTCCATACGTCTGGTTAACAATACTTAACCTTTATTGGCAGCAAACACTAGCTTGATACTGACAGTGTAATATAATAATATTTATTACTGGAAAAAGGATATATATAGGATTTAGTAGTGGTAAGGCACACTGCGTTTCGCAGTCATTTGGGCAGCACGTCTGGCGGCAGTAACCACCCCCTTACAGAATACCGCCGTGAAATAACAGCATTTACGTGCTGTTGTGTTTCGGTGAGTGAGTAAGGGATGCCAGAGCCCATTACCCCCCATCCCTTCCTTATCCCCTTATCCTTAATCCTATGGTCTACAGCGCACTTGTAGCGCTTATGGCGTTGCTTGTGTTATAGGCGACGGTAGCCACCTACCATCAAGTGGACCGTCAGCCTGTCTGTCGACCTTAACATAAAAAATAAAAAAAAAATTTAAAAATAAATTGCGTTTATTTTTCTGATTTTATTTTCTATGCATTTGCACATGGGATTTATTGTACTAAAAATTAAACTTAATATATTTAAAATTGTATTTTGTTTATCTTAACATATGCCTAACAAACAAAAAGAATATGATTTAATATTCTCGCTTAAATCAAATAAATAAAATATAAATCAAATAAAAAATATTAGGCATCATAAAAGTGTACATATCAATAAAAAGATATCTAAGCATAAAAATGTACAGGTACAATTATTAATATAAATGCGTGAAATCTATAGTAAATAAGTAAAAACAAAAAAATTTGGTAGGTACCTTTTACTTATTTGTTTGTGTTTCGATTTTTTTCTAAATAGCTATATCGACAAACTTTATTGTTGTCAATTATTGTTGTCAAAAAATTAGAACCTTTAACTGATTATTATAGTCAAATTTCGACTAGTACATAAAAATATATATACAATAAATTCTCAAATCTAAAACGTCGTTGACATGGGTGTGACATAGCAATTCTATTGGGACAACAAGTTTTTCTATTCTTTGCATAGTTTATTTCTCTTGGCGATTTCTTACACGCGAATACGTTTTCTTTTTTTAAATGTTTTTTTTTTTTGTAAATGTCTTTGTTTATTTTGATCCATGTCGGTTATTTCAGCCGCAAGACGTCCACAGCTGGATATAGGCATAGGAATATATTGGATACTGATTCTACTTCTTTCAAGTTTATCATTTTTAAGAAAAAAATTGCAATATTCATTTATTAAAATCTAGTAGCAACAAATAAACGTAATTGAAAATAATCTCTATTACAAACAAATGGACAAATGTTAAACGAATTTTGTTCTTATGCGAATAGAAATTAAGTTTACACTTGAGTGCGTCAGTTAAGCCTGTTAACTGTAAGGGAAAGGATTCGAGCAAAATATGAGACATGTCCCGTCGTTTGAAATCAAAACATTAGAAATTCGCCATTACAACACTCAAGAGGGTATAAGGAGCGATGGTTTTAAAGAAAACGTGGTATCATACCAAATGTTATTATTATTATTTTCGTAGTACTTCCTTCGTTTTATAACAACTGAAATCGTACCTATAAAGGAATAAAAAATAAATATAATCACGAATCTAATAATCTAATCTAATACTGCGCAGGCCGTCTGACTACAGTTTAAAACAGCACTCAAGCTGATGTGTAGGTATCGTTGAGTCAGTAAGGGATGCCTACTGTCTTATCCTCTGGATTCACTAAAGACGGCAGACAAACCCCAAGGCTTTACTTGTGTTAAAATTCGTTGGTAACCACCTAAAATCAAATGGATCATTTCAGTTCGTCTGTTCACCTTTAAATAAAATATAAATATATCGACTTGTGGATAAAATTAAAGTAATTTCTGTTTAAATTTTTGCCACATACTACGTTTTGTAACTGAAATATCTAGAAATACCGATGTATTTGCTTTAAGTAATTACGAGGTAAATGAGCGTAACCGCCCGGAGGGTTCCACCGAATGAATAAATAGGAATATGCCTTGAATTTAACTTTAACATTCTTCCTTAATAATTATTGACATTAAAGTAAAAGTTTATAATATTTCAAGGATTGTTTAAATATCAAAAAGGTATTTGATATTTAAACGATATGCTAGCTAATGTATAATTTTTTTTTTATTTATAAATTAAAATAAAATAAAATAATTGCTTTTAACAATTTTTTTTTATTTTTTTATTTATCTATTTATTAATACAGTAATGTTTACATTTTAAATTAACATTGGTGTAAACATAAACTCTTTAGAGTTTTACCGCACACCATGTTCAGTTTACGTAATCATTAAAATCAAATAATTTATATCAATATATACATACATATAGATAATATTAAAATATATAAATTTATACAGACACTTATTATAATTTATTCCGATTACCCTTGATTAAACCTTTTTTTGACGCTCACGAACACTTTCGATTCTTTAGAATTACCCACTTTACATTTTAGAATTCCAATTGATTATAACATTTTTTTTGTTTATGAATAATGAATATGAATAATTTTGACACAGCATAACTGAGCAGTTAATTATTAGTATTTAGATTTTGTCTCCTTCTATGGTATATTTTATGATTTTATGATATATTCGCTATAATATTGACAAAGTAACAGGGAACGCTTATTTCAAATAAGTTTTACTACTTTTGTAAATTAAAGAGTCAACGCACGTATAAACATTTATACATATAACGACTATAAACAAACCCCTGTACATATATTTTCTCTATAATTAATCCGCGGTATATGACCACCCCTAACGTCATAACTTGATGCTTGTCATAAAGGTGAAACGACGTCCATCAAGCCTCGCAATAAGCACGGACAACGTCATATTTTGCCTTGTATTAAGAGAAATCTGGTGTAATTGAATGGTATTCTCGGCTTATATATCTACATAATATATCTATGTATATCTTAACATAGCGATTTTCAATAATGGAAAGAGCGTTAAACGAGGAATTTTTTTTTAAATAATTTGCATATGTATAATATGTTTATATAATTTATAGATACATGTATGTATATCGTTATCATTTTTTAATTAGTTACTGCCACTTTTTTTTGTACTTATAAATTTTAAGATGCCTAACTAAAAATTTAATCTATTTTATGTATTTGTTAAATATTAATGCTGTAAAGGTTAGCTATTAAATAAATAAATAAAATATTTTTAATTCATAAAAATAATAAATAAGTATTTAAAAATATTGTCGTTATCCACTTCTGTCTGTTTCACGCTTTCACGTGATACAATAATGTTTTCACTAATGGAAAGAGTGATAAACGAGGAATATTTGTGTATGTATAAGGGCCTCTTTCACAAACTAAATTTAAAGTGTTGATTAGTTACTTTTAGAAACCATTTTCAGTTTTATTGAATTATGCACTCGGTTTACTGCGTCATTCGATAGGCGATTTTTTTATTATTATTTTCTATTTAATATTTGGGACGTTTACCGTACAAACAAAGGTATATCAGCTAAATTATTACCGGTGACAGGTGACTTTAAGTGACGGTTTAGCCTACTTGACGTTTGTGAAAGAGGCGCTAAGTATATAAAAAAAATTACATCCGTGCTATGCCGGGAGCGGAGTAGTATGGAATAAGAAATGTGTTATAATTTTATTAATTTGTGGGGTTTTCAATATAAAAAAGCAGTGATAGAGCATAAGCTAGCTGGGTTGTCGAATTGATAGATGAAAGAAAAGAAAATAATCATCAATTCTTCAATTAGCCTATCAAATGAAGTCCAGAAAATGTGCATAAGAAAATATACCACCACTATGTGTAGTGGGCTAATTATACTCCTCATAAGGAGAGGCTTAGTGCCCTCCTTGTAAGGGCGTAGACCTCTCCTTGTTCGTGTCTAATTTAAATTAAACTAGCTATTCTCCGAAGCTTCGCACGCCTTGATGTTTGATGAAAACATAGTTGTAAATAAGAGTATTTGCTATTTCATTGATAAGGGATGAGGGATCTTCAAATCCCTTATCCCTTATCACATATGGCGTCGCTTGAACCACACAACAACAATCTATTTATAAACAAAAAAGTTGCGATGATTGAAATAATATGCGCTATTTTAGAATCACGCGTATCACGCATTTTAGAATAACAATTAATATTACAACTAATACACTAACATTGTATTAGTTGTAATATTAATTGACTGATCCAGAATTTAACTCAGAGTCCGTCACCATCATTAGTTTGCATTGAAACAAAGCTTGAACACCAAAAGTAGCACACGTGATACATATCTTTTATTCAGTCAAAGGGCTCCCCTGTCGATAGCGCCGCGCCTTAATTAAGGGGAATACGCCACAATATTCACCTGTGTTTTAATCACGGGATCCATTATTATACATGCATTTCCGGATTGCTTTAATTAGAGTTCCGCGGGAACAACGGGAAATCTTTTCACAAACACGGAAGTAAATTAACCACGAAACAAGATGGGCGTGTTGTGTACATAAGCTAACGGAAATATTATTTGTGGGATCATTACCTGGTCTTTTACCCTTTGCACATGCATACATTCAACGTTGGTTGATTTTACCATTATCAGGACCAGGGCCAGGGCCAGGGTAGCCAATTATCATAGAGTAGACCGCCCGGTTTACCTTTTTTTAACGTTGAGAAATCGTGGATAACCGGCAGCGCAGGGGACTCTGCGGGGTATTGCATGTCCGACTCCTAAAGGCTAAATCCCAACGATTAGGTATTTACGAAATATATTTTTCATTTTATTATAATGATGTTCAAAGTTTAATTATTAACTATTTCAAAAGGGGGACTATAGTACTAGCGACCCGTTCCCGGTACATTTTTTTTTACTTAAGGACCTTCTCTGATTATCCCTCTATCCATGAGTGAAGACAGAATTAAAATCAGTCCAGCCGTTCTCGAGTTTTGCGCTTAGCAACATATTTAGGGATTCATTTTTATTTATAAAGAAGATTAGCATCGTCATAATTATACATATATTTCTAACATTACTGTAATATCTATTTGAAATCATTTGCTAAATAAATCCACTATTATTTTTTCGGTTAGTTTACTGTTTTTGGCTGGCTAAGTTAAAATTATGAAATTATGACGTCATAATTGTAATCACTGTCGACACACACTGTTGTGATAAATTTTTAACATTTTAAAATACGAACTACGGAGGTCCAATTAGTAATTGATGCAAAGTACTGATTTGGGATTCGTCTGGGACCAGTTCGAAAGGTTACCGATGGCCCCGCACTTGTCAAGGCAAAACCGAGGACTATTTGTAAAGGCATTATTCGCACCTGATGCTGAACTGACCACAAACAAGGTGGGCGATATAAATTAATTTAGGGATTATGCTGTCCTAGCGGGCCCCTAAAATGTAGCGCTTCTATTCTTAATGCCTTTGTAAATAAACAACTCAATTATGTAAATTCTTGGCACTTTCATTAAAAAAGGAATTTGTTAATTCATTTTCAGTTTTCGTTTTCAAAATTAAAGAAAATATTACAATTTAAGACTTATATATAACAAATTTCACATTTGCATTTGAAAATCGTTCAGGTATTTACTTTTTAAAAAGAAGTTACCTGTAGCAAAACACCTAGATATTCTTTAAACTTATATATTCAAAATTCCGCAAAAAGTAAACGTTAAGCAGATAAACATTCGCTTATGAATGAATCGTGGAATTCATTAGTTACTTATAATTTTTTTATGTCATTAGAAAAAGCATGCAGCATTTTACAACTCCCGTCTTGTCACCCCAAACGCTTGAGCGGTCGTTGCCCGGACCTCAGATGCTGGTCCGTCCTCTCACTTGTCTGAATAATTTTATGATTAATTTGTATAATGAAATCATACATACACATTTAATTCCTTGCAATAAAATTGTCTTTTCAATTCGGTAGGTACCATAAAAAAATAAAAGAAAAAAATGTGTGTGTCAGCTCCGGCACACGACTGGAGTACGATAGGTTAAAAAAATCAGCTGACTTATTTTGTATAATTTATATAAATTCGATTGGTGAAGTTATATCTTATCCACAGAGTACCTAATAATCGTAATTTGCAAGTGGGTGAAAAATTCCGACAATACTTCATCCATTTTAGCCATAGTCACAGACATGACTATTGCAATAAAAATACAATAAGCGCTAATGACAATTATATTTAATGTGTTCCCATGAACGTTACCATTTACATATTTCAGTCCCTAATTACACCATCGTTAGAATATGTAAGGACGTTTGTGTCGCCAGAAAATGTTCACTTTAAAACACATCTAAGCTTGTAGTACAAGTGATAAGCGATTAAAACACATGATATCCACACAAGTATAAAGAGGTATAGTTCAGATAAAAAAACACTGATGTAAAGTTACATTATCAACGAGTGGTACAGGCTGTATTTGAGTGTTAAATATTAGTTTTTAGTACAAAACACGATCTAAGTCTAGTCGGAGAAAAAAGAGCGGTGTTTTATTGTCGAGCATTAAGAAAAAATGGCTATTAGATTTACTTGTCTTTCGTGTGCAAATAATATTTTAAAAGAGAACCAAGTTTTTCCACTTTTCATCATTTTAGCAACTCAATTGACTTTTAGAATTGTATCCATTGTTTAAGCGTTTTATCATTTAAATGTCATATAGATAAGTAGTTGTCAAAAGGAACACTAGATGTCGTTGGTTGTCTATTGCTATCGTTTGCCGCACGTCAAACGGCTTGTTTATATTTTAATTCAAATCAACTGTCTAAAGTATGTTATCGTAAACAATTTGTATATCGGGTGAAAGAATATAACATTGAGTGTATGTGCGGTGTTTTATAGATACACATTTTTTTATAGAACCATCGCTAATCGCTATAAGCTTGTTACTCGTGGCAATCATTTACGCCAAATTTAATCTCCGACACTGCTCGTATGGGACATTAAAATTACGTTCAGGATTTCGGATACTGAATACATTTTGTGGCGGTTCGGAAGTACCGACCTAGACGTCTAGTTCCGGTGCTGATATTTTCAAGTTATTCTTACATATAATTCCATTTAGGAGTGCATATGAAATGGTAAATCTAGAGAGAAAGTTTTTTAAGTACTTCCTTTCTTGTAATTTAAAAGTAATTCCATACTTTTTATTTTAAATGCATTATATTTCTAATATAGATTTCTAAGCCGTATTTTTTAACAAGTTCAGATGTTATCATCCTCATCTCGTTATTATAAGGCTTTATATAATAAGACTTTTTTGTACTCTTTTTGATTTGTAATATTAATACTTTTTTACTTAAAGTAATTATGCCTATTGCTTAGCCCATCTTGAAAATTGAAAATGTTACATCATAAAACCTTCTTCATAATATACGTGCTAACTTTACGGCGATAAGCCCAACTGTGTTGGAGTTTTGCTTTTAAGTTTTTATATTTTATTTTTATATCACAAACACAGAAAACTTATTTTTATAGGCAATTTTTATTGAATTTTTTTCACAGTCGCCTACTTAGATTTCAGAATACCGATGTAATTATACTTTCAAATATGCCAAATTTATTATTAGATATTATTTATTACAAACATTATTGAATAGATTTAATTTTGTTTTAAAACAAATAACGGATATTGATTAGTGAATGACTTACAGCTACAATTAATTTTTCCTATTTTTTTTTATATATCACCCTACCATATGTAGGTTTTGAGACAACTTTTAGGATATCTTAATACAAGTTTATACGAGTTTATAGCTGGGTATCTCGAATTCCGAGATTCCTATCTAATTTTGACTTATTTAACTGGATAACGTCGTCTCTTCAAGTGTTCAACTTTAAAAAGAAAAAAATTAAAATAAGACAGTGTCTATTGTTTTCGTGAATGTCAAAGTGGCCAGAACCTCAATGCACTCGGCGCGAGTTCGTAGATTGGATTGCAAATGAGTTTCCAGCTCCCTTTGAACAACGTGCGACTGCAGTGTTACTCACTTTACACAGAAAACTGTGAATTCATATTTTAGAGCTCCAGGGAGCTGATGTAATTCAGTCCTATAGACACTTTAACTCAATATAGTCGTGACATTTTGGATAAGTTAATATGTTTATTTTTTAAAAGTCACACGCATCGAAATACTACAATGGAATTTGCGTCACAAATGCCAAAGCGGCACATAAAAAGAACGCCTTTGACAGAATCATGGCGGACTCTTGCCTCCACGCGTCAATGGTAAAAGGTAGTAACAATCAACTTCTACTATTTCATTTTAAACTCTAATAGGTTGAGGTAAAGTCACATTTTCTTTAAATTACGTACTTATTATTTTTGTTTTGTTTTAAATGACAGTTCATGCTCTACGCATATGTCACTTTCACGCATGTTCCATAAAATTCGTAGTGTTTTGTATGGCACGCGGGTTCCATGTTTTAGTAGTTTGATGGTCACACGTCAAAAAATATTCTATTCTATACTAATATTATAAAGAGCGAAGATTTGTATGTTTGTGATGAATAAACTCAAAAACTACTGGTCCGATTTTAAAAACTATTTCACCTATAGAACATAGGGGTACATTTTATATAGTTACGCGGGCAAAGTCGCGTGCAACAGCTATAGTTATGAATAAACTTAAATATTGAAAATGTATTTCTTAACCAAACAATCCATGAAGTATTCTGCATTTTCCCAATAATCTATTAGTAATTTCAAACTGTAAATGAGATCTGCAATGGATTATAGAGGAGGCTAAAGTTCGCAAGGATCCAAGTTCAGAAGATGGACGAACAACTTGTACACAAAACGGACACTAAGTGCTTGTTGGATAGTTAAAGCCTCGCCTCGAACAAGACGAGACGTATTTACTAAGAGTATTGATTAATTCTGCAATATGAGTAGTATATAATATAATGAAAGTGGTTTTCTAACTTCAGTTCAGTCAGTTTTATTAGGAACTAGCTGGCGCCCGCGACTTCGTCCGCGTTGAAAAAGAAAAAAAGTAGCCTATCCTGTGTCCTGTACGTCTAAATGTTTATCTACGAAGTTTCATGAAAATTAGTTAATTCGTTTAAGAGTTATGAAGGAACATACATTATAATACCTACACTTAGATTTATTATTAGTAACCTATTGATAAATTTTAAAAATGTTAAATATGTAATCATCATTATCATCATCATCTCAGCCGTAGGACGTCCACTGCTGAACCTATGTTCATGCCTATGCCTCCCCTATAATTTTCCAATAGGACAGGTCAGAAGCTTGGTGCGTTTAATATTTTCTATCCATTTTTTTTTTCTATAACAATTTAAACAAGGCAATTTTAAAATACAAATCAAATTCAATTCTACATACTAAGCGCCTCTTTCACCATTGTCAATCATTAAATAGAAAATAATTTAAAAAATTCGCCCATCGAATGATGCAGTAAAAAGTGTGCATAATTCAATAAAACAGAAAATTATTTCTAAAAGTAACTAGTCAACGTTTATGTTTTAATAATATTAATAAACATGTTAAGCTATAAATTACACTAGAAACTCTATCATTAATCTGTAGTTACAATATATCAAACGAATTACTGGTTTCTTCTTTAACAATAAACGTGAATCAGGGGTGTTAAAGCAGTTTATCATAGTAAGCAATTTTGCCCCCTTTTCTTGGAAATGGCTCTCATAGAGATGAATCATCGATGGGGATATAGTAAATATTTTTATACTATGAAAACTCAGATTTGGTTCAAATTAATGAAATCCAAGGAAAATATTTTTTTTTCTTTAATCTTTGGATATTACAAGTACTTTTTTATTACCTACTGTTTTATTTTTCTTATTTGTAGATTAGACTGGTATTTGTGGAAATATGAAAGTGATTATTTAAGCACTGTATATTTAAAAAAATTAAATTATATGTTTTTGCAAAATACTTACAATTAATATATTTTATTAGTATAACACGACCGTAGCCTCATAAGGCCGTTAGCTACGGCGTAGCTGATTACGTCACACACCCCAAACACCGTAGCACGCACTCTACGCGATTACCTCACCTGAATTCATACAGCCCTAGGCTCTACGAATTTTCATAATCTATATTACTTACTATTATTAAGCTGAAGAGTTTGTTTGTTTTGTTAACGCGCTAAACTCGGGAACTACTGGTTCGAATTGAAAAATTATTTTTGTGTCGGATAGTCCATTTATCGAGAAAGGCTAAACATTTTGAACGCGGACAAAGTCGCGGGCACCAGCTAGTTCCAAATAATACTACAATTCTAAACAAATTGCAGTTAGCCATTGAACACAGAATCAGCATACAAATTAAGCGTTACATTCTGTTTTGTTTCGTTGCATGAGTCAAGAGCCTATTTTTTCTATCTTCATATTGTCCCTTACTCCTAATCTTATAACAGATTTTTTATAGGCAATGCGTAGCCATATAGAATTATCTGGTATCTGAATTATCAGTCTGTTTGCCAGCTTTTACAAAAGAAACTTAGCGATAAAATTTAAATATATCGGAATATAGTTTTCTTTCTTTTCCAAGTTTTATATATGCTCTTATGAATATCAAAGAAAAGTTTGTGAAGGAACGCCAGTATTGCGGTTCAAGTTGGCTTTCAGACTTCCAGACAAATGTCTGATGCATCTCTCGAGTGCAATGCAATGACACACTTTGTTTGTTTGCAACTTCAAATCGCAGTTTTCACGTGCAAAATATATTTTTGTTGCCTAAACTAGCGTTCACAGTTGAAATATCACGTATCAATGGGAATCGATCTGTTTCTATTCTTTCTATTTTCCGACCATTTTATTTTTGTATTTAAAAAGGATTTATTTTTGTTCAAATTTGTTTTTTTTTTAATTTTTCGTTATCTTGTGTAAATAATATTCATTTTTAAAAAGCACAGGTTTTTGATGTTAAAACGTTTTGCGGTCTTTATAGCATACATATTTTGTCAAGCGTTTTATTTTTTATTTTTACATTTAATTCTTCATAAACGGTATTTTTTTCTGGACAAAAAGGTGTAGTCTGTATCCCTTACAACATGTATGCAAAATTTAAATATGATCGGTTTAGTAGTTAAAGCTTGAAACGTAACATACTTTCACATTTATGATATTAGTTAGGTAAAATAAATAAGCCAATCATGTGATGAAAATATTTCTTTTTAAAGTAAAATTTAAATGTTAACCATATTATCCACATTAATCGGAAACTAACTAATTATGAAAACGCACTTATATTTTAATAGCCCTTTATTTATCTGTCTGAGAAAGAGTGTTGCCGAAAACAAAATCACACATCAACAACATTAAAAGGTTTTGAATAATTTAGTGTAAATTAATTAACACGTGACACACCTTGTTAACAAGTTTAACCAAGTCATTGTTTATTAACAAAGCGGAATGCGATTAAACCGAAAGGTGTGCGTTTGGGGGAAATAGGGTGAAACGACCTCAATGAAATATTGATCCCACACTGATGGGGTTTTGACGTAACTGTGCGTTATGTAATACATATACTACATACGGTATAATACTACAGGTAATAGAGAATTTTCTTCTGCACTAAATTACTAATCTTATTTCTTTTTTAAAATAGGTTCAGTATCACGTACTAACCCTAAATGCATAAAATCCTTACAAATTAGGCGGGCGGAAGTGCCGCCATTTTGACAAAAACCGTTTCGGCCTATATCTCCATAACCGTGCACTTGATGCCCAAAATGGTTATAACCTTTATTAAAGATAAATAAATTTCCTATCTTTCTTATCCAACATTTTTTTATGGCCATTAAACAAATCATAATAGTCGAATAAGTCGTAAACGGTAAATGACAAAAAAAAAATATTAAACAAGAAAGATAGGAAATTTATTTATCTACAATAAAGGTTAATACCATTTTGGGCCTCAAGTGCACTGTTATGGAGATATAGGCCGAAACGGTTTTTATCAAAATGGCGGCACTTCCGCCCGCCTAATTTGTAAGGATTTTGTGCATTTAGGGTAAGTACGTGATACTGAACCTATTTAAAAAAGAAAATAGGAGTTGTAATTTAGTGCATTATGGATAAGAGTAACCGCGGCTCCTCTATTGCCTGTAGTAAACCTCGACAAAACAAATCTGAAGGGAATTAGAAAATATTTGTTATACCTACCAAGTAATTTGTTACATAGAGTACGTATACATGATGTTTGTTATAGAGGTTAGGTTGGTCTAATATTCGTTTTAACAAATATAAAAGGTTATAAGTTGATCAAAATCGTTAAATAGATATAAATTATACTCTATTTATCAATGATTGAAAATCCGTTACAAAGAGGTTTTTGACAAAATTATTTGTAATGTAAAGGTATATTTCGTATTAACTCTTACTGGCTGTACTAAGGGATTTTGAAAAATATGTTAAATCGAGCAAATCGTTATATTGAGGTTAGTTAGATTAAGGTTACACTGTATATAAGTATATACCTTTTATATTCTGTATTTTACTGTTTAAGCTGATAAATAATACAGAAGGTAGAAAGTTGCTTACTTAACGTTGGTAAGTTAAATATTTTCCACTAAGTTATTTCCCCAAGTTTGAAGCATGTTCAGTTCACCGTAGGTATATCTCTGTGACGGTACTAGGTGTAAACAAGTTATATCTGGGTCGTGTAACCCAATCCGTAGGTCAGAATGGCGCCGGGCGGACTGCCATTTGACTATATCAAGATTTATTACCTCCGTCCTCATTGTTTTTCATAAAAGAATCAGAGAATTATGGAAAAAACTCACTAATAAGCCTAAGGCTAGAAATACTCGTAGCAGAAAAAGTTTTTAATTATTATTTATTTGATATTTTTAATAAAAAATGTATTTAATAGATTTTTTATAAAAATTTTAATGAGTTATTTATATTAATATAATTTTTATTTTAAATTTCATGTCTTCTATAGCAATTTATCTCTTTACTGCCAAGTTGCATTAAGACGAAGGTCTAAAATCAGTGCGTTTTGAAGCCTAGATTGCACATAACTAAGACATGCATTAACTAACAGTTGAAGGTTTTTGTTAAAAATATGTTATATGATTTCTTTAGCGATTCATAATAGTCCATATAAAAGTACGTTACAAATTTCTAATAGATAAGCGAAGCGAGATTGTGCATCGAAAGCTAGCATTTAATAATAAATCAGTTTGAACGATGAAGTATCTTTCTCCATCTATTCACCTGAGTAATGGTTCGGAAGAAGTGCAGCGATCTTGAGCAATTGTAGAGGGCTCTAATAATATAAGAGAACTGACTCATACACAGCGGCTTCAACTGTATTTTTCTATAAAGAATTAAGGAAAATAATAATAAAATACAACATAATTATAAGGATTAGGTATAATTATAAATTATATTATTAGTAAGGCCTAGACTGACTTTACTATATACATATTGACATATTAGTGTATTAGTGTATTTTATTATATCAGTCCATGGAGTGATTTGACCACTCCAAGGCTTCCCAACATCCATACAAATCCGTGGCTAATATATTTCGCTTATTCCCAGCTTTCTCATTCTTTTATTTGTCCTAATTCAGACATTTTAGTTTGATAGTAATATATTTTTTAAACTTTTAACTATTTATAATTTTGTTTTGTTTCAGGTAAATATAAAAAAAACACGCAACTGTTTTCGTAAGTCATAGATCTATATTTGTGTCGTTCATTGTAAAAGTGGTGTAACTCCCTATTTTTAAAACCATCTTTTCTTGCCTAATGGTATCACATTTAGTCATAACTTTCAATATAAAAGTGAAGTTACTCCAATAGTTGCATTAAAATCCCATAGATGAAAACAATGAATGAATGCTTATATTTTTTTTCCTACACTATAATTCGCAAAAAGCTCGTTATTCTAAAATTCAGTTACAAGGAGATAGTTCACTTTTACAATGAACGACACATTTGCCGTTTCCTATTATACGATCTAAATATAATATAATAAATGTATATTATCAAACGCAACTCCCAAGATCGGGCCAATTAATTTATACGAGTGTCCCTAGAGTTATATTGCACTTCCTAATGACAGTTTAAGGGGACGTTTGTCATAGATTCGTGCCAATGAATAAGTAACGCAGAATGGTAATTCGATGTAGGCAATTTTCGGTGAGTACCTACATTGATATAATATAAGCTGTAACTTATATAATTATCATCAATCAATACTAATAATCTGTAAGTGTAGGTATTGTATGTATGTATTATCCTCCATAATTTAAACGAATTAACTGATTTTCATGAAACTTGGTAGACAAACATTTAGACGTACGGGGACACAGGATAGGCTACTTTTTTCTTTTTCAACGCGGACGAACTCGCAGGCACCAGCTAGTATAATATAAGTTTTTTTTTCTGAAAGACTAAATTATCACTTACTGATAATATGTGCAATTGTGCAACCGTACGAAGCCGGTGGAGGGTCACTATATGATATGATACAATTTAAAAAAAATGTTTTTTTTTTGTAATTAAGTTAATCCTTAATTTTATGTATGTTAATTTCTGATCTGCGTATTTTATTCTTTAGTAATAAATATCAAGGCTTCACGTCACTATACGCGACCCTTAACTGAAAGTGCGGCCTTCGCTGTATTAAGTTTTGCTTAACTGGGACATTAGGTCCTGTTTAATATTAAATTTATATTAGTTATTATTTATTACTATATACTCATGTTCTATGTTTATGTTTTTTTCTTTAGCTAGTCGTTAATTTTTTTAGCCAACTTTTAGCAATCTAAATAATGAATGGAAAATAAATGTAGATAGTGAACATGAAAAGACAAATTGCTACAGGACTGTATATGCATATGCAAATAATCCGCCCAAGCGTGCAGGCGCCCAAGCCCGCCCAAACCTTCGTGCAGGGTTCCGGTCACAGGACTTCCGCTGCGCACCGACGAATTAAGTTGTTGCTTTTGTCAAATGCTTGAATGCTTCATCTGGAATGGCTTTTGGTTAATGGTTGAACGAAAAGTATTTCCTTATTCATTAATTCAGTTGTCCTTTAGATATTGTATATATATATATAAGTGTAATTGTTGCTATTTTATATTTTAAAGATGACAAAAAATAGTATCCTGAGTTTCTTTCGGGGTTTCTTCGCAGAATCGTCATCTTGGCTTTTTTCCGAAACCCTGGTAAATTTAACGATCATAAGAGTTTTTTATAGAAACCTAATTGATAAATAAATATTTTGAAGTTGATTTTGATATTTTTTTAATAGGAATTGCTCAGCTACCAGACAGTTAGTCAGTTTAGACTGCGGAATACAGTGTGCTCTTTCATTATCAATATTTCAGTATCAGTAAAAATGTATTTATTTTATACTACTAGCTATCACCAGCGACTGTATAGGCATATATTTATAAAATATAGCCTATAAAGCTGGTATAAACTAATATAAATTATTATAAGTTTCACCAAAATCCGCTGAAAAGTTTTTGCGTAAAAGAGTTACAACATTTCAATCCTCACAAACTTTTACATCCGTAACATTAAGTACGACAACAAACATTAAGCGTAACAAACAAACAAAATTACTTTCGTACATTAAGTACGAAAGTAATTTTGTTTGTTTGTTACGCTTTTGCGCGTTAACACTCAACCGATCATCATGTAATTTTCGAAACTGATAGAAAAGGATACAGAAAAGGATACTCCCCTTCATCTAGACTTGAATATACTTGGACTTACATCTAACTTGGAGATTATTATGCCTTTATAAATGTGCCTATAATCATTACTTTAAAGTACACTTACGAGTGTAATCCTGGTTCTAGAATTCTAGAGAAAGTTAGTTGATAAATATCAGTATTTTGAAGTTGATTTTGATATTTTCTTAATAGGAATTGCTCAGCTACCAGACAGTTAGTCAGTTTAGACTGCGGATCCATCGATGACTGCGGAATACAGTGTGCTCTTTCATTATCAGTATTTCAGTATCAGTAAAAATGTATTTATTTTATACTACTAGCTATCACCAGCGACTTTGTAGGCATATATTTATAAAATATAGCCTATAAACCTGGTATAAATTGTAAAATGGCTAGAATTCTAGAGAAAGTTAGTTGATAAATATCAGTATTTATCATTATTACTGTGTTTGCATAAATAAAAAAAATTATCGCAATAAATATCGAGTATCTTCGTTTCAAGTTCTTAAACGTGTAGATACATTAAATGTATTGGACGATGTATTGTACTATAACTCATGTCTCAATCGGTAGATTGCCCGACGGCGCCAAAGCGTCGACTTGTAATATGTAGTTTGTTTACTATTAACACATCGAGGGGTGATCCTTGGTATTTAACGACATCAATTCTCTTTAAGCGTCCGTAACCAATGTGCGTGTATTGAAAAAATTGAAAAGAAATAATGAAAAAATATCAAAGAACATTGTTAGCCTTAACTTACAAGACATTTTTTAGTAAGCCATCCCAAGCATTGCTTTGCATGGCTCCAGTGAAATGGCTATTGTTCTCAAACAAACTTTATTGCTCATAAACTAGACAGCCCATGTGACGACAATAACCACCCGTTAACATAATACTGTCAACTGTCAAATACATTATAAAATACAGTCGTTTTTTGCTTCTCTGCTAAATTCTTCTTAACGACTCGACAGATTTTGATACAGCTTTTAGTAAAGGAAAGATCGATAAACGAGGAAGGTTTTTCTATACAATTTGCAGAAAAAACTGCAAACGTGCTAAGTCGAGGCGAATTTTTTGATGAAACACATGTAAAATCTAAAAGATTCAGAGTTGTGACCCTATAGGAATTCGCACGTTCCTTTAAATAAAATGCTATAACTCAAAGAATTAACTGATTTTCATGAAACTTGGTAGATAAACATTTAGACGTACAGGACATAAATATCTAAATATCTTCACACATTCCACACAGCACCATCTAGTTCCAAAGTAAGCAAGTAATGCTTGTGTTATGGATACCAGACAGTTGATATAATACATAGATTACTATTTTTTTTTGTAAATACATACATATTATACATAAAAAACATCCATGACTCAGGTACAAAGGTAAAATGTTAACACATAAAACATTTGCCCCTAGCGGGATTCGAACCCGCGACCGTTTGGTTAACAGCTATGGTTACTAGCCACTAGACCAAACGTGTCGTCAAAGGATAGGCTACTTTTTTCTTTTTCAACGCGGACGAAGTCGCGGGTACCAGGTAGTTTTAAAATGAAAAGCTGTATAAAACAATATAAAATAGGTATACTTAGACTGGAGTTAGGTGTAGCGACTAATCTTGTAATATTTTCAAGTCAAGATCGGCGCCACACAGTCGACTTCAGTGATGCTTTGTCGCAATTCTTTATGCACCCCTGTGGATGCACACGTTAGCACAGCTTGATCCCACCTCATAACGTACGAGGGGAACAAAATTGGTACATTATAAAAAACTAACCAGAAGTTATATGGGATAGAAAATTGGATACATTTGTTTATGGCGGTCTATCAAATTTATTGAAATCAAATCTTATACATACCTGTTTTGGAGAAGTTAATGTCAATAATGAGCAGTTTTCTTCTTACTTCTTGTTTCTGATGATACCATATTATAAGGGGTTCTTGTCTTGATGATATCATCCTGTGTCCCACCTCTGCTGGATGTAGGCATCTCCCAACCACGCACGGTCCTTTGTTTTTTGCATCCAGCCGCTTCCTGCGAAGCCTTTAGGTTGTCTGTCCATCTGGCCGCATCCACGCTGCGCTTTACAATTCGTGGCCTCCATTCGAGAACTTTTCTACCCCATCGGTTATCGGCTCTGCGACATATGTGACCGGCCCATTGCCACTTCAACTGTCTAATTCTCTTGACTATGTTGACAACTTTGAAATATAAGTTTCTAATAACGTGCTACCTTTTCTTTTTCATTCGGGCGAGCCGTGATCACGATCTACAATGACATGTAAGAAAACATAATATGTATTTATTGAGATTTCTCCATTGAACGTTATTCTTACAAGTAATAACAGACATAACTGATGCATAATGTGGTATTAAAAGTGATTTATGGACATCTGTCGTAAAACAATAGTATGGTCAGATGAAAGCCGGAGTGATGATGGGGTGGCGTCACATGCAGTGAAAAATGGCGTCGGGTGCATTTCCGGTGCACGTGGCTGCACCCAGATAATGGGTTTACCTTGCATTTTATAGCGTTTTGCATTTTCATTGTTTTCCCGTTATGCGTTTATGCCATTTCGCTGGCGTTGTCTTTGAATTATTTACGCATTTGGGTACTATGTTGTTCACTTGTAGATAAGGTGTAATGGCAGCTTAAATACGCTACTTATTTTTCTTATTTACTTACCTTATTACGTATTTACTTTGCTTGTTCGAAAAAAAGCATCCTTTAAATATCTAAGCATCTAGTAACGAGTCGCACAGGACCACTACAAAAAAGAGAAGTTTTAAGATAACGTTAAATGATTAAAGTAATTAAGGTATTCTATATAAATCTATATATTCTCTATATATATAGATATTAGGTATAAGATCGCTTAGGTATAAGATCGCGTCAGCGACTAGTTTAGAACGTTATAGGTACAAAATTAATTAAACTGTGTAATAGAGTAATGCTTCGTCAAATAAATAAATACAATGTCACAGTCTCATGAAATCCATGTATGCCTGAATGAGCTGTGTAGGTACTTTAATGATTCATAGGAAGCCCAAAGTTATGTGGGTATGCCGGATGATAAAAATAACTAGGAAAAAAATTGTTATTCTATCTTGTCCGACCTTAACCCGGTGCGTGGGTGGAAAATGCGTAGAATTTCATTGGCAGACGCCAGACTGTCTGAAACATGAAAAAAGAATTGCGTAAGAGGCAATAAATGAATTTATATGGACTAGCGATTCGCTACTGATTAAGAATATTGTACCGCACATGACCGCGCAAAATGATTTTCTAAATGTTCCATATTATAACATATTATCGTGGCTCTTAATTGTTGGCCTACTGAGTAGGCTCTAAGTTGCTCATACTGCTATGGTGACGGTAACCATCTACGAGTACAGTTAACATGTGTGACTGCCGAATTATATATTTATATATAGAAGTACCTAGGAGACTTTAGTTTTTAATAGGTGTGAACATTTGATTTTGCAAAAGCCTATGGAGTGACACTTAATCAAAATGTCAGAACAAGTTTGAACATGGTGTCCCTACACCTCTGATTGTTCACGGTTTTCGCTACCAAACAAATGCTCGACGTCGCAGCTACGAGTATATACTCGTACATACGTGAAGCTGTGAAAGTTAAGTCCCAGAATAATAATCTATATTGTGCAGGACCAAATTTCAGTCAAATGCATTCATTTATAACGCTGTTTCGAAATACTTGGTTCTATATCCACATGTGAGGTGGTGTAATGTGCATATATCTCAATATAGTACACAATAATTCAGAATACATAGCTTATTTCCAAATGTGTCCTATATACGAGCATGTCCATATCCAACACATGCTCCATATACGAGTATGTCCAAAGTTTCATTAATTTTTTTTCACAATTTACATTCCTTCACCTTATCTAATTTTATATTACTCTAGCTTTTGCCTCTTTTTCTTATGTGTATTATTATTCATTGATTATTCATTATTCATACATTTATTCTTACATTTATTCAGTCTTTATTGCTCATATACCTAAAAAAGTGTAATACCACAAAATTACAAAAAAAATCAAAACAAAAATGAAACTGTTTACTGATCGTTAATCTGAAAATCGCCAGAAAATTTCATTAAAATCGTTTGAACTATGGCTGGTAACATCGATTTTTATATATAAAAAGGTTGTAAGTACTTAATGTTTTACTGCAAATAATTTTAAATTAATAATAATACTTATATTTACATAATTTTTTAAAGCATTGCCTCTCCTCAGTATATGTACTAGTATAATGGTATGAACTCTAATAATAAATAATTCGTCACCATTATAGCAAGTTATCATTACTTTCACTGCTGTAATTTTATGGTTGTGAATATTTTTTTAATCCCATAAAATTACCATATCCAATATATTTTGTTCCCACGTCTGTTGTGTTAGTGCGGAAACATTGATTGGCGTGTCTCTGATAAACAAGACCGTCGCACGGCGCCGTTCGCTATTATTGTTTTGACACTTTTCAGCAAGAGGAGGGTCGAGGGGATGGGAAATGTCTACACATGCTCTGACCCTCTCCGCGTAGGCTCAGACTAATTCGCACCATGTTTGTTGCCATTAATTTGATGTTTAAAGACCTAAAACGTAAAAACATACAGTGTCATGTTAAAGAACTTTTCATCTGGTAATAATTATAATTTTGTAAGCACAGTTTTGTACTTACCAGAGGTACTGAGTAGTTACAAAGTAGGGAGACAGTGTAATAATAGCACGCGTGCTGTTTCAATGTGTAGATTGCCTATTTTATCCTATTTTCAACCGAATTCAAAAAAAGGAGGAGTTCTTCACTTCTTATTGCTTTATCTATTACTTTACTGAAAATTTATAGGTTTAGGTTGTTTTGGGGTTACTTTGGGATAATTTTGAGCATAATGATTTATAGACGAAACCTTTCCATAAAAAGTGGCTAATAAAATTTGTTTTTAATTTTTAAAAAAATGTAATACAAATTAATGAATTCGAAGTCGAAGCACATATTTTAATCAACAAAACTAAATGCTTCGATAAAATTTATCAATCATCATAGTACTTTATGCAAGCATATCACTTATTCAATTATTATTTATTATGTAAAATCAATGGAAATGTCTAGAATATTAAAATCCAATGTGTATTTTTTAATTAAATTTTTTCGATTAAATACAGTTTGCTAAACAAAAGTTATTGCTAGATGACTTTAATTAATTCCTGGGAACTATTGAAAATATTGCGATTTCGTTCGCGTGAAAAACATCTTAACATATCAATCTTAAATTTTAATTATAACAAAAGCTTATATTATAAACTAAACAAGAAAAAACACTAATAGACTAAGGGCCTCTTTCACCGACTACAAGTAAAGTGTTGATTAGTTACTTTTAGAAATAATTTTATGTTTTATTAAATTATGCACTCGGTTTACTGCATCCTTCGTTAGGCGATTTTTTTTATTATTTTCTATTTAATGTTTGGGACTATTACCGTACAAACAAAGGTATATCATTATCCCCGGTTACCGGTGACTTTAAATGACAGTTAGCCTACTTGACAGATGGTGAAAGAGGCCCTAAGCGTAAGGCTGTTGCTTACACCGCGGCATTTTTTTACTTTTAGCATTTTTTACATCGGTCGTAACTTGGCAGTTAAGTAGTTATAGAGTTTATCCATTACAAACAAACATACAAAAAATCAAATCTTTTCTCTCTATGATATTAGTGCAGATAATCAGTGACTAATAGAGACCCACTGAGCTGTAACTGCTTTTAAAACTTTTAATTTTTAACTTTTATTTCTTAACAACTTATTCACACGTAGCTAAGTCAATTTAATAAATTTCAAAGCGAACTCTCCGAGCCGGAAAGCTAGAATGCTGAAGTTGTGAATATTAAATGCAATATGTCTAAAAGCTCACATATTTAAAGAAATACTCATACAATTTAAATAATTTATACACGAGTGGAGGTCGTTTACTCGTCTAGACTCTGATTTTTGGCAAAGTCAAGGCTATACTTCTATATGTAGGTACAGTTGCCGTCGACTGCCTCATACTTTACTCACCTTAACTCTAAGCAACAATTTAAATATTATATCTTACTAGCAACCCGCTCCCCGCTTCAAAAAAAAAAGTTAATTAGGTTTTATAGTAGTATAGGTCATAGGTATATTTAAAATAACCGTTGAGTGGTTTAGGAGAAGTTGCGCTGCTTAGAAACTAAAGGGCCATAAAACAAAAAATCCAAAAATGTTTTTATTGCAAAAATACAATCACAATCCTTCATATTGTATGTTGCAAAAAGATTTATAGTTGTTTTATTCAATATTTAGTATATTTTGATATTTTTTTTAATATTCAAAAGACGTAACTCATATGCTTATATCTTCTCTAGTATTCAGTTTATTAAAAAGTATTTTAAACATTTGATGCTACTTAAAAATACGCTTCTAACGATACATATATTATGATATATATCTAAAAAGAAAAAAATAGACAAAAAAATTTTTTTTTCGATTAGGTCCTGTAAAACGTGTAATTTTGGTTTGTGGCCCTTTAGTTTTTAAGCATCGATATGTAAGGACAGGTATTTTACCTAAAGCTAAGTACCTACTGAGCGTGTACTACATTATTAAACTCTGACTGAAAAATTCGTTTCAGTAGTTTTGACAGGAATCGAACACCTCATGGCTGAAATATTATGCAACAAGTACCATAACCCTCTTAGAAGACAATAAATAAATACATTGATCAATTCAATTCTTCTGAGAGGGTGTTTACTGTCGCCTCATGGTCAGTCCAGTATACATTTATGTAATTAAAAACCTTTTTAATTGTTATACTGACTGTACCAATAAATAAATGAGACAGGGCAATACACTCTCTACTTTGGTACGTTTCCAAAAAAACAAATCATAGACAGACACACAATATTACAGACTAATAGATATTTGGTATGAATTATCAGTTTGAACGCTTGTTTTTCTTGGCACCACAAACTACAGTTGTATTGTGTTGTAACAAATTCTGCCAACATTATAATAAAATGCTAGATAGTATTAATTCATGTTTTGTATTCCCTTAACACGCGTACTTCTCTACTATCCACATTATAAAAATCTTATTATAAATCTATACTTATTAAATAACGGGTCCTATCAGGACTAAGGAGTCCTGACTACCAACGTAAAGCCAAAACTATTAAGGGAATGAATGAATAAATAAAATGAATAATTTTAGAACTAGGACCAATTTCCGATAACATTTTCAATTACTTACATAAGTAGAGATTTGAAGTAAGGCCCGCCACTTTCGTCTTTATTCGGAGGATACGTGTTGTCGTAAACTTAGCTAAGTTACTCTAGTCTAGGCGATGTTATCGTTATCGTTACTCTAGACAAGCGCTCCTTCGTTTATACCACTTTAATTAAACTAACAATGTCATTGAATTTGTTTCTAAGATTGTAATTGTTATAAATTTGTCTTGCAATTATTATATACAATTATACATGCCCAATTGCCCACTGACGAGATGTCTTGTCCAGCAATAACAAGTTGCTTAGAAAGCTATGGAGGGAGGGGTCAGTAAATGGTTGAATATGATCCGAAATACGGAGATTCATCGGAAAACCAAAGTGATCGATAGATCCCAAAGAACCAGTTGGAGTGAGAATAGGCAACTAGCTTGTCCTTATTCACTTGATGGTTCTTTAGATGACTACCTACCGTCACCTACAAAAACTAGTAGCACCAAATAACCCTGATTGGTAAAG
Organism: Synanthedon formicaeformis; assembly: GCA_945859745.1. Classification (NCBI taxonomy): domain Eukaryota; kingdom Metazoa; phylum Arthropoda; class Insecta; order Lepidoptera; family Sesiidae; genus Synanthedon; species Synanthedon formicaeformis. Next base: position 11,745,559 of record OX243956.1, on the reverse strand, counting down.
GTTATGGGAAAAAGTTATGGGTATCGCCAAAGTAATGTAATGGGTCATCTAGGGAAAGTGCCTAGATACAAACTTGTATCTTTCCTGGTACTGCCTGAAGTTCCAAGGCGACTGTCTATCTACCACCAATTGGCCTGTCAATCTGTCTGTCGCCTTTAATGAAAAAAAAAAGAAAAATAAGTATATAGTCTCACCATCTAATTAAAATTCATCACCCATCACCCGTAAAATCCACCAATAGCTGAGGACGATAAATTTAACGGTTCGCTCGTAAACGCAGGTATGTGATTGGTTCGCATCAATGCGACGAGACACGGTAAAAATCTGTCCCACGCGATCTAAGAGTACCTGTTTTTATGGGAAATTTTTATAGTTTATGATAACGTCACTTTACACACGCCATAGGAATAGATTTGGTCAGTGATTTAAAAAAGGTGTTAGGGTAAGTGTGCTTACACATTTCGATAAACAGGCAACATAATAAAACCTTTTTTTTTTCAATATTTTCATTCAATATTTTTTAGAATTTCCTCACATTTGCTATTTAAGTGTAGGTAACTATAAAGATTAATGAAAATATATTTCATATCTGTCCACTTCGGCAAAAATTTATTGCTACTTGCTCCTTACAAATATTATTATGTTGTAATCCAAAATAATTTACGAAGTAAATCCTTCCGAAGTAACCCTTCACTAACCACACTCGAGTATTTCCGGCCCATCGCATTCCGGTTTACGAAACAAACATGGTATTAATTCCTGTGTTGGTATTGGTAATTAATGGTACTGTTTGCTGTTTCTGGTGTAGACGATTAAATGAATCGTAGATGAAATGTGAGACATTGAGCTTGTGTTTATAGAGAAATTATTTCTTATCATCATCAAGTTTGATAACAATTCATGCGAAATCGATCAAATCATATAAATACATATACTTTTGATTAATACTCTGAGAAACATTTATATAGTAAGGCATATTTAGTATTTAGAATTTATTTCGAGATTAAAGTTACAGTCAATTGTAGCTAACCTCTGGTTTTTATATGATATTTTTATAATCATGATATTTTTATGTGATATTTTTATAATATGATGATTTTTTATACATTTATAATGTATATATTTTTTTTATTTTACAGGTATGATTCAGCTTTCTCATTTATTAATTTTTTGGTAAGTAAAATTTATTTAAATTGTAAATTAAGAAACACACAAGCTTTTTTTATAAGATAGCTAAAATATTAAATAGTCAATTTAGTAAAAGTTTTATTTACTTAATCTATTTTTAATGGTAATAACTAAGACAAAATATTTAATAGCTAGTAAGATTCGAAACATCTACATGTTAATCCTTTGCTAAACATTTTCGTATTTGTCACTCCATTGTGTCCCAAAACTTAAAGCATTTACGCAACAATAGATTCTAACCATGACTTAATTCTAAATAGGTATTAATTCCACTATATATCAAACAAGATAAAGTTTCTTCGTAAGTGGGTCTTAGCGGCCCCCTTCGAATACAAAGGGTTAAATTGCATCACATTCGAACTAAATCTTTGTTACTCCAAGATTTGTGTTATCATATTGTATATTAGATGATCATACTATATGTTTCATCGTGTATATGTTATCAATCATCAATACTAATAATAAATCTGTAAGGGTCGGCCATGGAGTAATTTACTTTGTTTTCAGAGATATCGTGTTTATAGGCTCTATACATGATACTGAAACTAAATTGACCATTTTTAGATTTTTTTTCTGTATGTATGTAAGTATGTATGTTCCTCCATAGCTCTTAAACCAGTTAACTGATTTTCATGAAACTTGGTAGATAAACATTTAGACGTACGGGACACAAGATAGGCTACTTTTTCTTTTTCAACGCGGACGAAGTCGTGGGCGCCAGCTAGTATATCATAAACATGTTTTCATCATAGTAGTGTAATTTTTTTAAATGTTCATATTTAACAAAATTACACTTTACTACATAATTAAATAAATGCTTACTGAGCCCAGTAACTTATGAAGCTGTAGACAGAGAACAGTAGACTTATGAGCTTCTTAATTTAAAATATTTCAAAAACTTATTAAGTAAAGGTTTCAACATTCACAATATGAATGAAGGTGGTTTTATATTCCTGGACCTGGCTGTAGTCCTGTGAGGCAGTTTGCGTATAAAGAATTTTTTTAAGGAAGTTTTGTAGGTGTAGGAATATTTTAGACTTGTAGAGTGTAGGAGTATCCAAGTCTAAAATACTTAGGTACTAATATTGCTTCTAAACGTTCCTGAAAAAAAAAATCTCCATACGCGAACTTCCCCACAGGAACTCTAATTAGGCGAACTCTAATTACAAGCACTCAAACATGGTTGAAATTTTTATGCAATTATTTGACATATTATTAATATTGTTGCCAAATTGAGAGCCTACACACATTTGGTCTAGTGGCTAGTAACCCTAGCTGTTAACCAAACTGTCGCGGGTTCGAATCCCGCTAGGGGCAAATGTTTTATGTGAACATTTTACCTTTGTACCTGAGTCATGGATGTTTTGTATTTATAATATGTATGTATTTACAAAAAAAAAAAAAAGTAATCTATGTATTATATCAACTGTCTGATGGTATCCATAATACAAGCATTACTTGCTTACTTTGGAACTAGATGGTGCTGTGTGGAATGTGTGAAGATATTTATTTATTTATTTATTATTTATTTATTTATTATTTTACATTTTCTCACCAAAAAATATAAATTTGACGACTTACATTATTTTCTTTGTTGCCTCCCCTACTTTCACAATAGTTGATTCACTATTATTAATGATGATTGATCATAAAGTTCCCCTATAATTAACACTTTATTGACTATTTAGAGTTCACGTTTTAAATATCTTAATAAAACAGTTGACTAGAGGCCGTGAAGTGGAAATGATTAATGATATGAGTTTAAAAAGTTTAACACTATTCTTTAAAGTCACCTCTTTGAAATTGTTTTAAGCAGTTTTTGTTAGTTATTATCGTTTACTATTAATAGCGATAGCGAAATATGAATGTTTGACTTTTAATACAGATTCTAGTAGTGGTTGCTAAAATCAAATTTTCGCCGACATTAGAAGGAGAATGTAAAAAAAAATTAAAGTCAAATAATCAGACTGTCATGTTTTGTTTTATTTAGAACGTTATAGTTTTCGTTGAATTCTTAAATCTGGCATCATGGTGGTATAGTTTAAATTTAAAGTGACCTGTGGGCTGTGCGATAATTCAGAAATTTCATATTTTAACCCCTATTCCACTTTTTCTCTAGGTGTCATGTCTTAGTTATATAATAATTTTAAAATAAAAAATATGCATGATTTTTTTCTCTGATGAAAAGAAACTAACAGTAGACAACACCTTCGCGATACAACCTCAACAGTCCTCGTGATTTACCTCGGAAGCAATAGCTGAGTGCATGGAGAGCCTACTTCTCTTTGTAACCAGCCTGTCTTTGTTTCAACGTGGACTGCACTTTTAATTTTGCCGTGTTATAATTTCAAACTGATACCTACTTTGTGAAAAAAAAAATTCATTTACATTTTTATATTTTATTTTATTAAAATATCAAATAGACCAAAGATTTAAATCGAGAGATGCGGCATTGCTAGCGAAAGTGTGTTACAAAATACAACATACATTATACTAAAGACAAAAGTATAAAATACATATACCTTTGTCTAAACACACTTTTAAACACAGACAACACATTCCTTACTTCAAACGTGACTGTGACGATAGCGACGCTCTCAACAAGCGACCGTCACTCACTGTAGCTGGCGTGCAACTGTAGTTGGGTTGAGCGCCTGCACCCAACCCATTGTTAAGAATTTTCGGTGTGTTTTTAGTATGGCGCGAGGAGATTACGCCGCATCTTTCGATTTAAATCTTTGAAATAGACAATATCAAGAAGTAAAGATAGCAATCTGATAAACACATCGGTACAACTGATTGAATGACATATCGAAGACCTTGAATTGTAAAGCAAAGACAGTAGCCAAGGTTGAAGACAATAGATGGTTATATTATATCATGAAAAGGATTTAATAAGCTACTGCTACTATAGCAGTGTTCATTTCATTTAGTTAGTTAAAAACAATAAGAGATAATAAAAAATCTACTACAATTGGCAGTCAGATTAACACTTGTTTATAGGTCTCTATATGTCTCTTTATAATCATTTAAGTTATAGTAATCTAACCTTCCTAAATATTTCAATTTATTAGTATACACATTATATATTAACCCAAAAATATATAGACAATACTCAAAAGCAATACTATAAAAATGGAGATTTGAATTATAAGCAGAATTTTAATATATCTGTACAACTTGATGTTCCATTCTTATTTCTTGCAGCTAAGGTTTATGTTCTACATGAATAAGCGAAAAAGTGTTTGTTTTATCTAATGCTTGGGCCATATGCGTAGCCACGTGCACCTCCATCACCCCCTTATCTGCCCAACCCGAACTGGAACACGCTACCCTATCGTCCCGCCCGACACAGGCCGAAATGTCGATATCATCACGATTCACGACACAAGGGAACGTGCATGTAGAATTAAAAATTGGGATTCCACATAAGGAAAGTTAACGATTTTCTTAAGTTAAGTCTTACTTACTTAAGTTATATCTTAGTAAAAGGACTACATTGGCATCTGAACCAATAACTAACATATCTTACGTTAACATTATTAATTTTCCACGATTAAGTATATGTATACATAGTCGGGGAAATTGACGGTCTACTTGATGGTAAATAGCACAATCGTTCATAAGCATGAACAATAAATATTTAAGATGCAACTGTGCTGCCGATAACGGATTGCGGGAAGGGAAGTGGGCTGAGACAGAGTGGAGATAAAATTAATAAAACAATGTCAGAAAATGATTACAACAATATCAACACTTCAGAGATAACATTATATAAACTTGAGAGTGAAGTCCACTACAAGATTGGAGAGCAGTGTCAGTTATATTTTTGAACTGATGAAGTGATCTCGCTACACAATGAACATTTCAAACACTAATAATAATTATAAAGAAAGAAAGTCTGCACAAAGGCGAATCAAAAAATGTGTTAGTGTAACATGTAGTAAAAAGACGTTAAAAAAACGAGTGCCGATAGTTCAATGGTTGCCGACTTACAAATTGGCATTTTTAGCCCAAGATTGCATAGCCGGTATAACAGTTGCATTAACAGCAGTACCCCAGGGTATAGCATATGCAATAGTGGCTGGTTTACCACCAGAATATGGACTGTACTCGAGCATGCTGTCAGGATTCATTTATTGTGTCTTTGGGAGTAACAAGGATGTGACTGTTGGACCCACTGCAATATTGTCAGCCATGGTTTCTAAATATGTTTCCGACTATTCTTATGATTTTGCAGTTTTAGTTGCTTTCTTATCGGGTGTTGTGGAGTTGTTAATGGGTATACTTCACCTCGGATTTTTAGTGAATTTTATATCATTGCCAGTGATTAGTGGTTTTACAACTGCAGCTGCTCTTCAAATCGCTTCTGCTCAGTTAAAGGGATTGTTTGGTTTGAGTGGTATTAGTGGCAATTATTTTAGAGAATCAATTTATAGCTTTTTTAACAATATTACGACTGCAAAATTATGGGATTCCGTGCTCGGCTTCTTTACAATTGGAATGTTATTACTTTTAAAACGACTTGGTGCGGGTTGCAAACGAACAGACGGTGCCATTAAACAACTAAGATGGTTTATTTCATTGGGAAGAAATGCTATTGTAGTCATTGTGGGTATGATTATTGCGTACATTCTAAAAGTAACAACGCAAAGCGAGCCCTTAGTATTAATCGGAGATATTGGAAGCGGTTTACCAAAAATCCGTCCACCACCATTTTCTACAGTTGTGCAAAACGAAACATATCTATTTTCCGATATGTTAGAAGTTATTGGACCTAAGTCAATAATCCTACCCTTAGTAGCAGTTCTTGAATCAGTAGCAATTGCAAAAGCATTCGCTGGAGGGAAACGTGTAGATGCTACTCAAGAAATGATTGCTATTGGATTTTGTAACATAATTGGATCTTTTGGAAGTTGCATGCCAGTTACAGGATCTTTTACACGAACTGCTTTGAATAATGCCTCTGGTGTGCAAACGCCAGCTGGAGGTATTATAAAGAGTGCTCTCATTATATTAGCATTAACCTTGATAACTTCTTCTTTTTACTATATACCTAAAGCCTCACTAGCTGGCCTTATAATAACTGCCATGTATTTCATGATCGACTTTGAAATATTCCCTAGATTATGGAAAAATGGTAAGAGAGATTTTTTTTTGATGTTATGTACGATTTTAGTTAGTTTGTTTTTTGGTTTAGAGTTCGGAATCATTTTCGGAATTGTTTTAGATGCTTGCACATTATTGTTTGTAGCTTCTCGACCAAACATGAAGCCTACACTTGTTGAAAATGAGAAAGGAAATATGATTGTTATCCCATTGACTGAAAAAATAGCATATTGTGCCGCAGAACATGTTAGAAAAGTAGTTATAAATGCTTCCAATCAAATTGAAAATTCAATTATAATTATAGATGGCACAAGTCTCACGAGTATGGATGTAACGGTCGCTTCGAATCTAATGTCTGTTATGAAAGATTTACATAAAAGTTCTAGACATGTTATATGTTTAAATTTTGCTCCCGATTTGGTACGATTGTGTTTAGATATAGATGCTAAATTTGCTAAAAATTTTATTCAAACACAAAGTTTTGATAATGTATTAGAATTATTACCAAAATGTTAAAAAATGTTGTTATTATTATTGTTTGTAATAATATGAATAATATAATATACCAATATAAATGTACCCTTTTAATTAGTAATTATCACAACATTAACTGCAATAACCGTCTTGTCATGTGTGGTACGAATGTATGTAACCTTAACTTTTGTATCTGTGCAAATTATATGGAGTCAATGCTGTTAGCTACTGAGCAAAAGATTTAAATGAATTAAGTATTTCAAAAATTTAAAATATTACACTATAACATGTATTTATTTTGTGTTTTTGTATTTTTAACACCCGACGCAAAAACGGAGTGTTATAAGTTTGACTTGTGTGTCTCTGTCTGCGGAATGGTAGCTCCCAAACGGATGGACCGATTTTGATCCGTTTTTTTTGAAAGCTGACGTAATCGGGATGATTCTTAGCTATTTATGAAGATCCAGTTCAAGCGTTTGAAGACCATCAACCTCATTTCCTAGTTGACGAAAGGATTTCACTAATTTCTACAGGTTCGATTGATGTGAAATTTAGTATACTGTTACTTCAGCGGTATTTCCATGACATGGTGACCTTGACCTGACGCTGCAGCATCTATTAGTCTGCGGGGTAACCAACTCCTCAGCAACTTACAGCATATATAGCGTGTTTAGACTAAACAGAAAGTCGCGGGTTAGTTTATAATTTTCAAATTCAAATTCAAAATACCTAATTAAATTCATTTGCTGAATATAGTTAACTATATTTTGTTTTAACTATAGTTTAACTATAGAATTTTAACTATACTCGCGAGCAAAAGTATGGAATCACTTACTTGAAATTGGTTCCGAGTTCCGCGTTCTTGAGTACTGAATAATTTGTTAATAATAATAAAAATATCACAATTCAGACCATTTTAAATTAATTTAAAGTTAACAGTTTAAACTTTAAAATGGCGCCATTTTTATTATTATTAACAAATTATTCAGTACTCAAGAACGCGCGGAACCAATTTCAAGTAAGTGATTCCATACTTTTGCTTGCGAGTATATTTATATTTTATTGAATTTATCGATTGAATTCAACAAGTCGCAAAGTTACAACCATGATTTTTTTCATCATGATCTAATGCATGTTATATGAAATGTCAATTCAAACCCACATAAATGCGTGTTCATCGATACGTGGCAAATCCGGTAAATGATACAAGTTCCCATATCGATTCTGGCACCTTAAAGGGACAAGGGAGGCGAGCTTATCGCAAATTTGTGATCCCCTCAATATTTCTATTGCACCGTTGAACGCGTCAAAAGGGGGCGTACGTTCAGTTTCCTTAAATTTATTAACGTGATTCAGCACTACTGAAACTGGCAGATTTATGTTTTTATCCTATAGTTAAGTTGAAGCCTCACCATGATCTATGTATACACACCAAGTAAGTAAATCTTCCTGGTCAATAATACTACAGATGCAGCTATAACTTGATATACTGACATTTTTACTATTTTAATTAAATTAAGATGGTTCCGCACCACATATAGTATTCTATCAAGCTTTTCAGGTTATTAATTTTAATTTACTAAAGACCTCTTTCACCGTCTCTGAGTAAAGTGTCAAATAGGCTAACCGCCATTTAAAGTCACCGGTAAGAAAGCGTACGAGTTTCACCATCTTCGAGTAGCATGTGTAATACAAGGGTAATTTGACACAAGATACTCGTAACATTTACCCGCCAATTATTTTTACTTGAAAAGTAAAGCTACAGTAAAGTTTACTTGAAAACTAATCAACACTTGTAGTTGGTGAAAGAGGCCCTAATTTAAATAAACAACATTAACACGATAAACAGTATGTCGTAGAGAATATAAAAGAATAATAATAACAATATTAAATAAGACAGAAATAACGGCTTAATGATACATATTTAGGCGAGTTGTATATAAATAAAAAATTATTATCAGCGAAAAAGTTTCAAATATAACATAAAAATTTTAAATACAACTTTTTTAAAAGATATTAAAAATATTAAAAATTTGTAAATATTCGTTATAGGATTAAAGTAAAATACAAAAATTTATTGGTACAAAATGGGAAACTTATGATATTTTATTTATGATAAACCGTCTGCATTAGTTCCGGTGTGCCAACAGCAAACATGTTAATCTTGCCGTCTGCCGTCTCCACGCACCCTTGAAAATTTGTCTCGGGTAAGGCTCTGTTCACACGCACCACAACCACAACACGTGGACGGGCGCTAATTTGTATGAAAACTAATAGGTGCATTCACACGGACCACATTTTGCCGTCAAATTCAACGTGCTAGCCACACTAGCCACAACGTAACCACATCGCAACTACTAGCGACAACGCAACCACATCTACATTTTGGAGTTACCACAACTTAACTGCAAAATGCTGCAGCGACACTATTCACACGTAACTACTGCTTGACCACTTTTTGTCGCTGCGATGTGGTGTGGTTGTGGTACGTGTGAACAGAGCCTAACGGAGAACATGTACCGTATACACTGAAAAAATCTAACTTCTGAAATATTTTCATTTAATAATAGGAGTATATAAATTACTGTAAGGTCCGCAGCGCACCAGTATCCCTCTGGTATTTTGGTGTACTTAGACGACGGTAACCATCTACCATCAAGTGGACCTGCCTACCTGCCTATCCATTTACAATATAAAGAATTTACCACTAAGAAAATATTTTAGTAGTTCCAAGTGAACAAACTAAATTGAGTTTCGTAGTTAAAATACTTTCATCAAACTGCAAATAACTATTATTCAACATGCTATCATCAAAAGTCTAATTAAAATGAAATTTATTGTCAAGGACATTGCGTTCTAACCTAAAGAGGTAAGTCATTTTTGTATTTTTATTGCTACAGACAATGTCAGTCACGAAAACGTAACATACGTTCATGAGGGTTTTCTAATATCAGATTAACTGTAGGCAGAAGTCGTTATTTGATTGTACTTAATCATTTTTTTTTACTTTATCTGTCGTAGAAGGCACGGCAGTGACGCATCAAATCACGCGGAAAGAATGGTTGAGCGAACACGCTTGTCATTTACCAATATGTTTTGATCTTCCGCCCGTCCCTTAGCGGCTTCCGATGAAACTGCGATAAAGGAAATCTGCTGCAATCTCAGAGGCCACTTTAACCTGGACACAGTGTACCGAGAGACACTTCCCTGAACGTTTTTGTGTAAAATTTCAGGCTCCTGAATACAGAATAGTTTCCAGGTGATTAGCTTTGGCATTATACAATGATTTGTTGGGTGGAAACTCGTCACCTGTAAAAGATAAGAACTTTTATATAATTCTCAACGAATATGTTTCTTATAGAATGAATGTTATGATATGAATTCGGCTTTGTCATTTCTTTGTAACTTCTTGATTTTGCATTTGTATTTTGTTTCATTTTATTATCCCGATCGGCCTCTAGGTGCTTTTCTATTCTATTCATAATGGTGAAAGAAAACATCGTAAGTAAACTTGCATGTCCTATGTGACTAGCAATTTTCGAAGAGAAATGAAAGTCCTCCCAATTTGTAATGGAATAACATAGCCATTCTTAGTCTTACTGAGGAGATGTCTGCGTCCTCCTGTTGGATCTTATGTCATAATATATATGAAACTTATAACATATTATGTCATCGATGCCTCAACTACTTACTCAACCGATGACATCACAAAATTTTGCATTCACGTTATCAGAAATTCAGAAAAGGACATAGGGTACTTTTCATCCAGAAAAAAAAATGCGGTTCCTGATAGGATCTAAAAAAATGTAAGATATAAAGCATAAATAATTTAGACCCTAAATAAATTTTCTGTCTAAATAAAGAGGATGATATCAGCAAATAAATCTGGCAGTGCGATTTTAAAAACATGCAATTGGCATTAAGTGAACTCGACAGAATTTCTCTATTGTAAACCCCTTAGAACACAAAGACAATGCGATGATCTTCATCTTCTGATCAAGAGTTTCTAAGAGGCACTGATTCATTTGAATAGAAAGGTGTCCTCCTTCACATATCAATATCAAGAGGTCGTCATCATTAATCTCCGCTTCACGGTAAACGCGCCTATAATTGAGCCAACATCTAAAACAAACACACGTATTAATATTAACACTACCCGGATACCTTTCAAATACATCATACTAAATTTTAAATTCACACTCTTTCGTCTTTATCCGCCTTGTTTTAAGGTGTAAATTTGATCGTGAAATAAACTCGGGGAAATATCACGTAACACTTAGCGTTTAGTCGTTCCATTGAACCCTTACGTTTTAGTTAATAAGGTTTGATTTGGCTTGTATTTGATGAGTTTTTACTTTGCAAAGTTTAGGGTCGCTTGGCCCTTGTCAAGTGAACCCTGCTCCAGACAGAGGTAATGAAATACCTAGCAAATGAGCCATGCATAGTTGCCAATAGCAACGTTTCACGTCACTCATTTGCTGAATCTACTTTTGAAGTGGTAACCGTGTCGTGTGTATTTACGTACCTATGCTTTTGTGAACATCTATAAGATACATATAACTGCTTTAGAATCTATAATACATAAGTATAACTATCTTATATTTTAAGTTAACCAGTCAAGATAATTATTTACTGGCAAAAGTAGGTAAGAGTACCTACTTTAAAAAAAGATGCTGATGAGATGTGGTTTTAACCAAAATTATGGGATACCATAGGGCTATCGAACTTAATAGAATAAGGAATAAGAGTAGATAGGTGAACGGGTATAGAATCCCATGAAACACTTAGTCCAAAAACTAATCACACATTCGAACATTGTTATTATTGTTAAAACTTCAGATGTTTTCAATAATAAAGTACCTAAAAAATACCGAGTTACAATAATTCCATTATTTAACCTCAAAATTAAATAATCAATAATTGATTTTAATGAATTTTATGTAAAATAAAGTCATATATTATACAAAATTGATTATAAGCAACGTTGTGAAACTAAATGCTTCATTACCCCTCAGGTGAAGTTACGGCAAACTCCAGTCATTGTGAAGGAGGACCAACTTCAGTTTGTTTCATACTAACAAAGTACTTGGGAAAACCTTTTGTGAACTTTTACGTCAAGTATTAAAAGTTCTGCTTAAAGCAAATAACTATTGAAACAATTAAAAATAGTACCTGCTATTATTTTATTTATTTGGCTGAAGTGAATCAAGTTATTATCTAGATTCTCAGAATTTCGATCTTAAAACTAATAAAACTCATAGAATTGAGACACAGCAACTGATTCCTGAATGAATACAAAGAATGGATATACCCTTAATAAGATAATGATTTAAAAATTTAGTAATTGTATCCAGATCTCTAATCTTATTAAGATTGTTTTGGAAGCCTCTGTGGTGGGAACTGGGAAGTCTCTCTGGTGGTAGTAACCACCGTCTAAGGCTGCGTTTCCACCAAAGATGTGCGAGGATGCGTAGCGAGGGATGTGCTTTTCAAGAACCAATAGAATCGCTTCATTTACCTTGCCTCGCTCAGCACAGCTCTGATGGAAACGGCTTAGCGGAGCGAGGTTTTTGAACGTACAAAACAAGCGAGAGATGTGTGTAAGGAATGTGTTGCGAGGTTGGCGACAGATGTGTGCGAGGAATGTGTTGCGAGGTTGGCGACAGATGTGTGCGAGGAATGTGTTGCGAGGTTGGCGACAGATGTGCGCGAGGAATGTGTTGCGAGGTTTTCACAGCTTCGCAACGCATCCTCGCACGGCTCGCACCGCACATTGCGCATTTTCCTCGCACAGCTTTGGTGGAAACCCCCCACACATTTTCACAGCAAAGCTAGACATCCTCGCACGACACATTTCCCTCGCACATCTCTGGTGCAAACGCAGCCTTACGGTTAAAGGAAAACACATGTTTCAATGAATGACTAAGTAAGAGCGCATTTTGCTGTCCCGCCCTTATCACCCTTATTACTGATTTTTTAAATTATAAAATTTGTCAGCACACTTGTATTGTTTGTTTGTTTCACCATCCTGCCCACATGCGACGATAGACACTTATCATCTAGCTAGTGGTGAGTTATGCCTTTGTGTGCCTATAAAACCTTAAATAAACCTGAAATGAAGCATAAGTTCTAAATGAAACCTTTAAAATCGGTATTAACTTGAGATTGTTTATTGGTTTTACGTTAAAAATTTCTTAAATAAAAGCTTTATATTCCATCAAATCTTACTTAACTTTATGTTAATTTAAAAGTATTTTATACAACACTTGGCACGAATGCAATGTGCGCTGTTGTGTTTTGGTGAATGATCTAGAGATTTCAGAGCTTATTTTCCCCTTCTTTTTGTAAGGTTTATTTTTGCAAACCGCTATGGCGTTGCTTGAATTTATCGGCGACATTCGCTAATCTTGAACGTTAAAGAATATGTTTGTTTGTTTGTTGTGTTTTACCCTTTACCTTTACCCTTTTATTTAATTACGTATCAAAAACAGCGGCACTCTTATGTCCCTTCTTGTTTTTCTTGTGTTTATTGGGGACCCACTTATCTCATGTGGACAGTCAGCTTCCTGACATTATTTAAATTAATTGAATAAAGTTTGTAATGGCTTCATGTAATTCATCTATAGTAAGCTATTGAATTTATTTAATTTAATTTAAAAATACAAAATAAGTTTAATTCCTTCCTAAAAATTTTAAAGATGAGTCTGCGGCTTTCAATTGAGATTTTACATACATATAGGTAACTTTCTACTTTTATTTCTTCAAACAGGCTATTTAAAATATTCATGGGACACGTAAGTGGTGTTCAGTAAACGCTGTTTAATGGCCCTTCAGGAACATTAAACCCGAGTTTTACTATGAGCCTACAACAGTTCTCTCTCAACTGAACATTATTCGATCGGGGAGGTTACCTGCGAAATGGCTTTTTCATTGGTTTACAATACAATTTTCTGTGATAAAACATTAGTATTATAACTTTATCTAATCTACACATATAAAACTAATTGATAAATTATCAAATTATATATTGTGAGTAAATGAAGTAACTAATTAACTAAAGTATTTTATCATATTAATCACTGCTGTAATAGTATATTATACTGTAAATAGGTTTGTTTAAATATATCTCGTTCAGTATATGCCATTAGAAATACAACATAATAGTCATAGATTATATAGTTCACATATAGGAATATGTGAACTATAGAAAGTAACTTACAACTAAATTACCGGCTCTACATAGTTATTTTTAAGAATAGCCTTTTGTTAGTAAGTACAAATAAATATTTATTATTATTATTATACATTTATATTATAAAATAAAATAAAAATAAAAATAGCCTTTATTCACTGACATTACATACATACACTTTTTACAATAATTTTAAATACTGACATCGGCAATCTGTAAGTCAGGCTGTCCCTTGACATAGGCCTCCTCCAGGCTCTTCCATAACTCTCTATCCCGAGCAGATCTCCTCCAGTAAGACGTTGGGAGGACGATTTGCCCAGGGACTGGAGGAGATCTGCTCGGGATACATTTATATTACTAAAATCTATACACAAGTAAATAATAAATATACTATAGCTCCGTACATGTTAAAGTAGCATCACGCACAGAAGAGGGTTATTCTGAAAAATGTTCAACATCAACTACACCCATTAATAACGCCTTTGTTTGCACTACTCTCGTTTTTTCATATTTTATTTATGTCGACATTTTTAACCTTTGACAAGGAGGCAACCGCTCGGTTTGCGGATGGGTAGTAATGGAAATTTTATGATGTTTTTTATAGCTTTTTTGGGTGAACGTTGTAGAAAAAAGTGCAGAAAAAGGAATCTCGAAAGAGTGTTTTGAATATTACGCGCTTTATAAAGACATCTTACTGTATACACAATAACATCTTTTTAAAATATTTTTTGAAATCGGTATTTTAGTATATAATACCTACTAGCGAACTGTAACATAACACCGTCTATCCAAAATAAGGATCAAGAAGATAATGCAAAATGTACCTAATTATTTAATTTAATTTTAATACTGTGACACTTTACCTTTAAAAAAATATCAAGTTGAACTTAAAAACAAAATGTGCGGTCGACTTAAGCAAATTATCAAAAGAGTTTAGAATTTGTTTTCCTTTTGGCTAACGAATATGAAATTCTATATAGCACACTGCACCATGAAAACATAATGCGGTGCACAGCTTTTGTAATAACCACTATATTGCAGTTTCAGTAAAGGATAGATACCCTAAAATGTGCTGTTTGGAGACAATATGAAACTGGCTTGTTATTGTCTTTAGGTTCTAGTCTTTTTATAATGATGTTCTAGGACATAAAACGCCATTGTTAACATGATAACAATCTGTACCAGTTCAGTTCTGTTCAGTTATAAAATGATATTTTAAACTTTTATTATCTTGAAGCGCAGAGAACCATGCGAGTGTCTGATAAGTAAATCTAATAGAGTTCTTATTGGAAGGATGTCTAATCTATAGATTTTGATATAGAAAAACATTCGGAGGGTTACGTTGAAAATTTTCCACTTAAAAATCTAGTGTTTAGTTTCTTCTAGACCTTGACTCAATGGCCTCGATGTAGTCGTACTTGACCCAGCTAAAAGCTGTTAGCGTGATTCTTTCTTCGATTTCTTCGTTAGAAAGGTCAAGTTATTGTTTGGGGTACGAATGCAGTTTATTTTTATCCCCGCTACAATACCTATTCAATCTTTCATAGGATTTAAATAGCTATTTTCAGTCGACTGTGTTGTATGCCTACCGACGTTTTGGGTTAAAACCAAAATTTATGTCTAATTTACGTCTGCGGAAAGCCGTGTGCCTGCCATTACAAAAGTAATACTAAATACAACATGTAAAGTTACTCATTAGATTTTTTCGTAAATGTCTTGTAAATTTAGATCGTGTGTTTCTATTTTAAAAATATGTACTTTAATTATTTTTTATAAAATGAAAATTTTTATAGTGTTAAACAGTGATATGTTAAGTAAGTACTAGATTGAGCACTCGCTACGATTTCTTGCTAAATTTATGTTCCAACGCGGAAGGTGCGCGGGGGACGGCGCGGCAGTAGTGTCAAGGTCAATAAGTCAAGTTGTAGACAACTGAATATTAATATGGCCGACCCGATAAGCACGTCGGTTTTAACAAATTAAATATTAACCTATTAAACCTTTCAATATTAATAAAACTTACCTATGGAACGTCACACCAGCAGTTTTACCAATATTTTTTGTTGTATTTTTGCAATATCTCATCACACAAGACGGCATTTTATTGGTTTTGAAAATAATAACGCGCCTAATCTCTACGAGCGCGTATGACAGACTGTGAACGGGTAGGACGTCGGAACTCCAATCACTTGGAACACTCATCGCGTCTTGAGTGTTCCATCTAGTACGTAGTACTTAACATATCACTGGTGTTAAAGCAGTTTGCTCTATACTCGTGAATTTAGTTGGTAGAGCATGGTTATGATACTGTTCGTAAAGAATATTTTGCAATATAAATTGTCTGTTGCACTGCAAATTGTTGGTCAATAAAAATATCAGAAGTTCTCTTTTTACTTTACGTGCCTTGGGTTGAGTGTACGGTACTAATGTTGGAAAACTCATTTAATTATCACGGTCTAAATTCAGCTATATGTATCTAATTTCATCTATATTGTTCTAATAATGAGTTTTTATACTACATGGCTACCTGGTAGTAGATGATTATCATCTACTAACGCAAGTAGATTTTGCAAGTGCACTTTCGACATAAATTAGATTCAATATAAGGGTTACAAAACAGCACACTTGCTGAATTCCAAGTTGCTTGAAAAATTTTAAAAACAAAATTCAAAAGTTAAAATACAGTTAAAATATTCTTGCTTTAAAATATCCAAATATTATTAATTGTATTATGTAAATAAATTACGAATAAACATGGAATAAGACCTTTCTGCTGTTCTTCCTTTTGCATTGTGATATCTATATTTGAAAAAGAAATGAAGTAGTATCCAGACACACTGAAGAAGTATGAAATGCACTAGTAAGTGCAACGTACGATTATTTATATGCTCAGAGCTCTCGAACAAATCATAGATTTTCTCGCAAAGGTGTAAATGGGAAATGCTTTCGACATTTTCACAGTGGTTCCAGAACTAAAACACAATGTACAATTGATACTAGTAGTTCTATTACTACAGTAACATATTTTTTATAATTTGTCTTCATGAAGTACTGTTTTTTTTTTTATTATTTAATTTTAATTTTAAAATTAAATTTTACTTTATTTTTTATTTTAATGTCATTGTAAAAATTATAAAATATAGAAATTAAAAAGCAGTCACAGAGCAATTTAGTTTTATTCTTTTGTTGCTTTCTGTTTTATTAAGTAACTAACTGGTGCCCGCGACTTCACCTGCGTTCTATTTTATATATAAAAACCTTCCCCGTTTAACGCTCTTTATATCTTTTAGTTTTCAACGTCGACGAAGTCGTCGCTTTCAGCTAATTACCAATAATTACGGTATACAAGTAGGTCGAATAATGGCAATAAATATTAATTCGCGTTCACTTCTAATTATTTTATTATTAACGGTTAAGAATGCTTTCAATATTAAATATTATCTAATTGCATACCTCATTCATAATGTATTATATAGAAATTTCGCAGGTTGTATAGAATATGATGAAAGCCCGGCCGTTGCCCGTCTGCAACCTACTCGTATATAATAGGTACCGCTTTACTTGGAACTACCAAGCTTTGTCCGGAACCCTTGTTTAACATTCTAGTCTCAGCTCTAGTCTAGACTTAATTGCACTTTTATTTTAAATAATTATTGGCATTCATGCATTTATCTGAAAGTTATTCTAGAATTTTTAAGCTTAATTTCATAGGCGCCTTTAGTGTTGTGCTAGGCGGACCCGCATTGTGATAACTTATGATCAACGAAGCTTTTATGCATTTTAATATAACTACTTGGCTCAAGAGACAGTTACTTGTTGTTACTTAGGTCATGGAATGACGGGGCTGACAAACCTTTGTAAGGTAAAAGTGCTACGTTTTATATAGTTGCTTGCCTACGTTTTATACCTATAATACACACGGCCACGTCTCAGCCACACCCTATCTTTTGTCACTTGAGCTACGCGTTTATTTGTTGATGGTGACAATTATGGTTTTATATCCATAACATCTTGTGTGCCAGAGAAGTGCCAGAGGAATGTTTTGTTATATGTAAAATTTACATTATAACAAAACAAATGTAGGTTTAGTATATTTTAAACTTGTCTCAGATTCAAAATGACGAATTATCTCCTTTGTTTCATTTATTCTAAGAAATAGTCAAAATTAAATTTAAAATGTTTTTACCATTTCGCTGCTTAAAAACTAAAGGGCCACAAATCAAATTTACACTTTTTACAGGAGAGCTAATCGAAAAAAAAAAAAAATTTTTTATCTATTTTTTTCTTATTAGATGTATATCAAATATATGCATATTATACATTGTTAGAAGCGTATTTTTAAGGAGCATTAAATGTTCTAAGTAATTTTATAATAAACTGAATACTAGAGAAGATATAAGCATATAAGTTACTTTTGAATATAAACAAAATTGTCAAAATATACTAAATATGGAATAAAACAACCGTAAGTCTTTTTGCAACTTACAATATGAAAGATTGTGATTGTATTTTTGCAATAAAAACATTTTTGGATTGTTTTGTTTTATGGCCCTTTAGTTTTTAAGCAGCGATTTTGTTGGTAAATCAAAAATATGATTCAGTCACAGTGAATTGAGAGAATCTGGTGCTGACGCTTTCACATGCAGTAGAGTTCAGAACGGATAAATATCTACACGAATGATCCCAAATTTGATTTCGAATCGAGATGTGCGACTCCATTGAAATTAGTTTAAATTCCAGTTTCATCCAATTTTAAAAAGGACTTTTTCCTCTTAGAATGTACTACTACAATATTAATAACTATGATATACTTATTTCAAGATTTTAAAGTATAAGTTTCTGAAATAGCTTTAATAATATTAGTAGATACTGTTTTCTCCGTTGGATTTTGGGCAATTCATTGTTATAATATTACTGTTGCGATTATCTAAACACGTCAACTACACAACGTAACTCAAGCTGGATACTTGTAAATTGAAGACAACCGATAAAGCTGAACAAAATGTAGTGACTTTCTGCTTTCGAGCAAATTTATGGATAACTAGCTGCTGCACGCGACTTCGCCCGCGTAACTTTATAAAATATAACCCTGACTTTTCTGGTGTCCCAGACAATGTGTATGCAAAATTTCATGGTGATCGGTTCAGTAGTTTTTGCGTGAAAGAGTAACAAACATCCATATATCCATACAAACTTTCGCATTTATAATATTAGTACGGACTTATCTTAATTACCATAATTTAATTTAATTAAACATAATTATTTTATAAATTCGAAGAAATACCAAATTTTCTTCAAACTTTGTTTTTTGATAGTTTTATATGTGTAGGTATATATTTGTAGATGGATATAGAATATATAGATATATACTGTATTCTTTTTTCATTGATCAAAAAGGTAAACAAACAATTCACGATATAGAACTAAACAAACAATACGAATAAATTCTAAATGAGTTAATCACTGAGTTAATCACACAAATTAACTCTCTTTGATAATGCCTAATGTACAAATCCCATCTTTAAAACAGTCCAGTGACCATGGCGACGCTATATTTGTTTACGTTTTTGATCAATAGAAAAAGAATAGATCATAGTTATATTATAGAAGATATGTAACTGAAATTTGTGTAACAATTTCGTTGAGGATCCAATACGTCTTCAATTTGCACTACCTGGCCTTTAAACAACCCAATATTCTTCCCAAATGAGATTTGTTGAGTGAATTGTGCGGTGTTGTGGACGAAATCACATTTGCGAGAGCACTAAGCGTCTAAAACAATTAAGTCCGCACAATCCTCGGAGTACATCGGGTGTCCATTGTGAGTTTCGAATGCCATCGCCACTGACACGTTCTCTGTTAACTGTGTTACTAGATTTCGGTTGGGAGCCCATTTTAGAAATGGTGCAATGGGTTTCTACTGCTAACTCCTGCCTATGACGTTACAAAATTAGTTCAGTTGACCACTACCAGCTACTAAATATGTGACACCGTCAAACTGTCATAATATATACATATCACTACACATATGTGTCGTTCATTGTAAATGTGAACTATCTCCTTGTAACTGAATTTTAGAATAACGAGCTTTTTGCGAATTATAATGTAGAAAAAAATAATAATCATTCATTCATTGTTTTCATCTATGGGATTTTAATGCAACTATTGGAGTTTATTCACTTTTATATTGAAAGTTATGACTAAATGTGATACCATTAGGCAAAAAAAGATGGTTTTAAAAATAGGGAGTTACACCACTTTTACAATGAACGACACATATATATATCATATCATACACTACTAGAATTTGCCTGTTTCTTGGGCAAAACGTTTATTAAATATTTATTGCTCAATTTTGAAGCGTTATTTATAGATTATCCCTCGGGAATAGTACTTTTTCGGGATAAATTTATACTATGTATGTATCCTTAGTAGTTAAGGCGTGAAAGGGTAACAAACAAATTCATTTTCACATTTATAATGTTAGTTAGAATTTCATAAAATTTCACTAGCAGTGACCGCCTACTGTTACGCCGTTATACTTTTTGTTTTTTATACCTAGATGATTTTTTTTTATTTTACACTTATTATTTACACTTAAAGAACTATTTTAAAATATTTATTTTAACACATGACACCTTAGTTTTGCCACAAAGATCTATTAACAATTTGATTCAATTTTTACAATTTGATTCAATTTTCAAATCTAGAAGTCTGTGTGACCTATATTGTTTATTGAATTAACTGAAAAAAGCCTCTGTAGTGGTCATAAATAAAAACGAGAATCTTTTAGTTAATTTCAAATAACGAAAGTTGCCCTTAGCTCTCCGTATTTTCCGTTTGCCAACAAATGCGCACTTTCGCACTAAGTCAAGATGGATCGGCTGGTTTACTGCCCCCGGTAATGAGCTCTGTAATCGAGCCGGGTTTTATCTTGCAGATGCCTGATGGATGTGTAGACTGGAAGCTCTCTAACGTACACTGAGCCTCATTTTGTAACGTTATATTCAACACAAATTGATGCTTACCTACTGAATACACTAATCCTTGTAATAATTATTATTGAAAGAGACTAACATTTATTTAGATTTTTTTACATTGTAAGCTCAAAATAAATGAATCAAAAATGTGCACTCACCAGGGATCAAATGATTTGGTGATTAATATAAAATTATCATTGAGGAATTTGAACATGTTACCAATTTTAAATTTAATCACCTCACCTAGGTGAAGCTTCGGGTTACAGCAAGTTATACCTATTACATAATATTACCCTTCAGTATGCCTATACTCGTATGTAGTATTATAATATAACGGTTCAAATAAAATTGACAACGGGAAAATATTAACAATATGATATTGAAAACCGTTTAAAAAGAACAGAAAGGACATAGATATTCAGATAGCTACTTAGTTTTATATAATTTATTAAAATGATCATGTATACTGTAAAATATTCATAGATATTTTATATAAGTATCTATGAATATTCCACAGGAGTGACAGGAGAGTCCAATTAATAACTGAATAACACCGGTCCTCGTGAGATTTATTCCTAACACGTTCGTCCGATATAACCTTGAACTGGCGTGGCGTCCCCCGGTCTAGACTGTTTAGACTCTGATTCTCGCTCTATGGTTCAGATTGTCCTCTATAGCGCAGTTGCTTTCTATTTTTAAATTTTCTTTATTTCTATATTTAAAAAAAAATAATTATAGAAAACTCGCAGTCATTTTTCTACCATTTTTTATCCCATCAGTGCAGAGATATCTCAGAGTTTCTCTATAAGGAATGGGAACTGCCACCAAACTGGTTGCCTACTTTATGGTCCACAAGTTTTGATGCACGATATTTACAACAAGATAGTTCCTTTTATTTGTCCAGTGCCACAAGAGATTACTGTCACGAATATCACTTTAGTTCTCACGTCGTAAAGAAAGTCAACAACGCCAACAAATATATACTTACCTTTTTTATTTATAATTGACAACACGTGTAACATAAAAATACTGTTAACGACAAATTAAAGTAATTTATAATTGGTAATTAGACATTTAAAGATATAGTTAAATATATCATGGAATATATTTTTAGTATATCTGAAACCATTCCTAATGGTTACAATTTTTGGTTCACAGTCTTATGTCAGCTGTCGTTCTTTAGTGAAATTATACTTAGACTAAATTCTTCAACACTGTACGGAGATTTATTTAATATTATTATATTTACCATGTTTGGTTAATTGTTACAGCGTAATTAAACCTTTTGGTAACTTGATAAAATATCGCACTTAGATATACTTGTGCATCAGTTTCTAAATAATCAGAAAAACTTTTTTTTTCTAATTATTTGTTCTCTGTGTTCCTGGCTAACTTAAGTAGATATAGTAAGTTTAAAAAAATCTTTGTTTACCTTTGTAAGGTCACTATTAAAACTGCAGACCAGCGTTTTAAAATCTTTGGGCAACATTGATTTGTTACGTATCTTAGGAAGACTGCATAATAATGATAGTCAGATAACATTTAGCTGATAATAAAATTCCAGCAGCTCTTTAAAAACTGTGGCTGCAACCAGCTAATCATTTTTTAGACCTTCGCGGCAATTCTAAGCGGTTATACTTAATTCGCATAATGTGAATTTTCTAACCCAAGTGCTCAATCTGCCTTTTGGACCAGCAAACCTCTTGCATTCTCTGATGTTACCTTCTTGTATCTCCTGACGGTTTTTAGTTTTACTAATGGACTGCGAAAATATGTATCTCAAAAATTGCTTTTGTGTAAAGTCAGATCGAGTCGCTAGTCACTGATAAAAAATTAAATACTGAATACATAGTGAACTGTACTGGTGATGCGAGTGTGTGTTTGAGCGACGCGTGGGTCTCACACTCGGCCGTACGCATCTATTTGTGTATATTGCATTCAGCGAGCAGCTGTCATCTACAATTTATGGAAGTTCATTCAAGAATATTGTGTAATGGCTACATTAATATATTTGACAACTTGATTAGGTTGGCTAATGCCGTCGGAGTACGATTGCGGAATGAAAACTACTTGTTTATATCTGTGCCAAATAAGAGGAATTGTGTTATTTTAGTAGAAATAAATACATATTTTTGTTTTGGACGCCATAATATCAAATTCTTTTTCTTATAGTACTACTTCTCCACGAAGGTTGGTGGCCATTATGTCTATCTTAACCTTGGAAGCTGTTGGACGAAAGAGGGTTCATTCTAAACCATTATCTTAAATTCTTCAACCAGGATGTCTTTCCTCTACCTCTGCTTTGTTTGCCTTTCTTGCATCCCAGTTGAAGAATATCTTTCGCCTCTTATTACGTGCCCGAAATGTTACAGCCTCCTCTCCTTTATTGTTCTTAGCACTTACTCACTCACCGGAACTAAAACAGCACATGCAGTTATTTCACGTTGGTCTTCTAGAACCGAGTGGTTACTGTTTGTATCTTACCACCACAAAATTCATTTGCAAGTTATTTTTATGATCATTCTTTTGAGCGTTTACCCGTCTGGCGGCAGTATCTACTGTTTGCTGATGAGTGTCGGGATATTACATAAGTCTTAGCTTTGTTGTCGTATTTTATATTAAGTACTCTACACTTTTAACCCTTGAAAGGTCGTTTTTTATTATATTTTAAATTTTAACCCCTATAAAAAATATAAAATATTTACCAATTAACTTGAAACAGGGTTGTTTACAAATTACATTTCACGATTCGGAGCTTTCTCTGTAAAATACTGTATTTCCTTGAGAATTCAATATTTAAAGTGGTGGTAAAAAGCGTTATCCTTTCGATTATTTAGTGCACCATTCTATTATGTTATCGCAAAACCGTAATAATTTACCCCTCTTAGGGACACAACAAAGAGGCCAAATAAGTTGCGCCCTCAGAACGCCGAAATGTAGGGAGTACGGGGGTTGAGAGTGAGTGAATGTTCCAGCCGGGACATTTAGTAAGGGGTCGGCACTCGGTCGGCGCGGATGTGCGCTCGGTTTGGAAAACACGTTGGCATTGCGCTGGTTGGATCGCGTGTGGACATTACAAATACACCATTAGAAACGTCATACATCGTTTTATACTTTAAAAAAAAAATTGTGACTCAAGTGACCTTGACTCGAGACTGTGCAGCCTTGACGCTCATACATTGGCGGACTGTTGTGTTTACATACCTAGTTAAGAATTAAGGAACTGTTGAGTGGCTTTAAAGTGGCTGAAACTGTTGTGAATTCAGACTATTTTCGTAGACTAGAAACGCGTGTGTCTTTCCTCGTAAACGGACCATAAAGGAGTAAAAATTATTTTGTATCAGTTTTTTAAGGTGACTTTCTATTTAAAATATTTTCATTTCAATTCTTATCTCATTTCTTCTTTGCTTTCTATAAAACATTTTTAACTGCACATATTATAATATATTATTATTTATTTTTTATGATTACTTTACTTACTTTTATACTTCATATATATATTTAAACCATTGAATGCATTACACATTTTAAGAAACATTTTTATAATAACTACTTTTTGTTATGACTTTTAGTAGATTTTACCAAGGTCAATTAGGTTAATAATATCATGCATAAAAAATAATTGCTTATTTTATCTACAATACAGTACAATACACAACGATATACTACGAGTAGAATATACGAGGAGTAGTATACAAATACACACGTATCTACAACTTGTATCTGTGTTAGCTGGGGATCACAACCCTTCGTTTAACGTATTTAAAAAGTGCATTCGATCGATAATAGCCATTATGAGCACTCTTCATAATAATACCTATATTTAAAACCGCTGCTGTCACGCGTCTGTGATTATGAGCCACTGATTTACAGTTCGTAATCAGCACTGTACTGTTAATCAGCACTATATAGATACTACATAGAACGGTCCTAAATATATTATATATGATTTTAAATAAGTATATTATATAAGTATATTTATTTAACATAACTAATAAAATTATTTTTGGATTATTTCATAGCAAATATATGGAGTTCTTTTTAAATTTTTTTTTTTCATTAAAGTTTAAACTTTAACTAACAATTTTTCTCAAATTTCCATAAACGAAACCATGTATGAATAATGCGTCTTGAGTTTAAGGATTATTTTATATGTTTAATACTCGTATTATATTATAAAAAATGTCAAAATAGTTTTAATATTTTAAAATTCAAATTTGTTGCAAAACAAGATTAATTCGCCTAATTTAACACAACATTTTTAATTCACCATAAATATATATTTTTTTTAATATTTGGAAACTATTGCTTTATTACTATGTTGTACTGAATTTGTTTTATATAATTATATTCAGACATTAAAAAATATTTAAATACTTTTAAACGTTAGTTTAGTACTTAAATGTAAAACCCAAGAATGACTCATCAGTCTGCATTCAAAGGGGCAGTTTGATTGTTTGATGATAACGAATGTACAACAAATTGAGGCTTTACTTCAGGCAAAATATATACCTAATAATAAAAAAATTGTTTTTATTTGCTATGCTCAAAATATATTCTTTGACTTGAACTTAAGCTAAAATTGTTATTAGCAAAATATATTATACTTATATATAAAAAATAAATAAATAGCAAAATATATAAAAAATTGTTATTAGCTAAAATTGTTATAGCAAAATGTTATTATTTTACTGGAGATATGAATAACACATAATAAAAAAAAACTCAAAATACAGTAATGTTTTATAGTTATATAATATAAAAATGTAGTTTATTAGATTATTCTCTATAGTTAAATTGTTCTAATACCTATCTTTTCTTTCAGTCTTTTATAAACAAGAACCTATAAATCTGTCGACTTAAAAAGCAATGCAATCGTAGGTGTGAAGTCGGGTTGAGTTATTATTTAAATCTTAACATAAACATGTCCCGATTGGTAAATGCCTTGTTCGATACGCCTACTCATGCCCAATTAGGTAAACTCGCCATTTAATCCATTTTATTGTTCTTTTAGATGCCTTAAACAAGAAAGAAATAGTGCGCAATCAAGAGCTATGTCTAGACTTCTAATAGTTATGCCAAAGCTTAAACAAATTAGCTTTTAAAGAAATCCTTAACGTCGCAATAAATTCTATGGTAATTTAAAACAGTTGTTATTAGATTTTTCTATAGATACACAGGTATTAAACAATTGTTGATGTTATTATATTGAATTAATGAAGTTAGTTTATTGGATTTTCAAATTCAATAACTGTAAACTATAAAATTCGTATAATAATTCGGTTTTCTGCAGCAATCTGAGAGTAGTTAGGTATCGAAAGAAGCGAGGAAGGTTTTTATTAATATAATTTTCAGAAAAAATTGCATCAGTGCGAAATTAGTAGCGGTTATAATAAAAAAAAATTAAAGTATTTAATTTTATTAAGTAACGTTTATTAAGTAAAATTGTTTACTTTATAAACAATTAAGTATTTAATTTTAAGTTCAACATAACTATTAGTGGACAAACAATACGTAATAAAAATTAAAACGTTCAGATTACATTACATTACAAAAAACGTACTAAATTTGCGAGAGGTTAAAGAAAAATAGAAAAAATAGAAATCTTCAATTGAAAAATTAACTCATCTAATGATAAACTAGTGGTTTTTTTTTTAATAATTATCTAATTCACAAAAGTACTTACTCCCGATTTGTGGGATGAAGTTTTATAGCATTCCATATTCCATTGATTGAATCGCTTGATTCACAAGCCCGTCCTCCCACGCCACACAACGTGGGCAGCTTGAATGAAAGTGAGATGGTTTCATTTGCCTTATTCGGTTTGTTTCGTAAACTGTGAATAAAATGAATAAACTTCGACAGTTTACTCAAAATATCACCGTAGGTGTATTTTAATACCGTATTTGAATGATCACAACACAATACAAAATCGTATTATAAAAAATTGTATATATTTTTTTAAAGTGGAATAATATCTAAGATCAAACTAGTGATAGTTGACAGTTTAAGTAAGGCCCTAATGTCTCTTATATGTTCTACATAGTTGTCTCATCTTAATACAATATGCCAACCATTGGTAGGAGAAGTTATAAGGGGCTATTTGGCAATCGCGTGCGTGGGCGGGCGGCCTGAGCAAAAGACATCTTTTGCGATAATCAAGGTTCAACGTACCTACTTGATGTAAGATTAAAAAAAAAAACATATATATTATGTACTTAAATTGCCTAAGTTTTTTTCAATTTAAAAACATTAGGTATTTTTATTAATAAACAATGATTAATAAATCAAAAGTCGACTCAGTTTCATAATTTTATTTACCTATAATATTTCGGTCATTGTGAATTGTGACAGGTCTTCTAAAAGCTATTATAAAAATGTGACAGATGATGTAGATGAGATTCATAAAACTGTATTTAGTGCATACATTTAGTGCATAATGCAACATCAAAGGTAAAACACATACCTAATAGAAATGTTTTTGATTCATTACCAAAGTGTATAAAAAGTATTCCTGATATGAAAATCAAACGTAGAAAAAACTATTCAAAAAGAAATGGTTTTTTTAAAAAAAATATCCTTAGAACTCTAGATTATACTGTGTATTTTATGGTTTTGGATTACGTATTAATTTAATATTTTTAATATTCTTTCATGCTAATTTAATTTAATTTTATAATATTTTAATTTTGTTAATTCTATTAACATTTTTTTGTATTAATTTTATAAATAAACTCTTGAGGTTTTAAGGTTTTACATTTATGGTTTAAATTTTATATTTTATCAATAGAAAAGTCACTAAACCATTCAATAATTTCTATTCCAGCTTCCCGGTACCGAAGTGGCTCTTAAAAAAAAAAACAATCGCATTCTGTGTTCATCAAATATCAAAGACCGTTGTGATAGTGTCAAAGAGTTTGTTCAAACATTTGTGCCCTTAAAATTGATGTGCCAAATATTTGTCGGAACTTTATACAGACGCTTATTGTGTGTTAATTGGACTCTATGTGTAGTAGCATAAGATCGGAATTTAATTAGAAGTTGTTCGGAGGACCGGCATTAATGGCTACGAATGGGCACCAACCTATCTAAATTGAACAAGACCAGAGTCTCCGGTGTCAATCATGTTAGTATTGTTTCATGTTTTATTAAAATTGAGCTTTAAATGTTTGTAATTTAATTATTATTTTTCTTTGCGCTTTGTATTGTGTTAAATGCTGCATTATTCATGCGATTTATTAAAATCTGAATTTCTAATGTGGTGTATGACATGCTTTTTGTGATATTTTTGTAAATTGTAGTATAGAATCGTGAAGGCAGATTTTTTATATGCGTGATATATTTAATAGTTTTTAGATTTTATATTTTAAAATTTATTTAAAACATTTTCTTTGATTGGGTAACGGTGATTTATCTATAATGTACACTTATCATATACGGTAGCTAAGTATCACGAAATGAACCTCCCTCTTTAATCTGCTTCTTCTTTTAATCTGAAAAAGTTATATGATAAGTTATAGTGAAAAGCTGATAACTGAATCACGATATGATAAAAACAAGGTGATCGACGTTGTATAAGTTTGGGAGTTTTTACGTTACAAACAAATTCTTTCCTTTGACTTTGCTGCACCCTAGCATTGTCTCTATTTATGAAAATAAATAAACATTTTGTGCTATTGTGTCAATAACAGTTCACAGTTACTACAAAATTAAATAACGAAAGGTGTGCATAATAAAATATCACAAATGTAGGTATATTAGTTGAGAATTCAAAACAGGTAATTAATACGTATTTTTCCTCCAGCTCGAAGGACCAATTTCACGGAGTTTGTCAAAGAAGCCTCTCAAAATAGAGTATTCTATTCAAAACTTTCTGCATAGATGTTAATAGACCATATATATGTATCTTCTTTGTGATCCGGTTAGGAGGAGCAATTTAAAGGATGTCACTACGAGTATTTCAATACCCTTTTAATAATATTTTTTTATTTTCAAATTTTAAATAATTTTAATATTTTAACAATTCAGTCAATTGCTCGGTTGGGTTATCGTTAATGCTAGGTTAGTGGTTATTAGTTAATAGTTAACGATGAAAGTGACAAATAAATAGTCAATAATAACCCTTTACAAATAGTAGCATCTCGTTAAGTCAGCATAATCCTTCTCACGTATAAATCTCGCGTTTATTGCGTTGTATTTCCGTTTCGCTGATACACACACCATTAAAAAGGGAGTTATTTTTGCGGCAAACAGCTTGTAAATCAGAGTTATTTGTCAAGTGAATATTTTTTGGTCTCCACCTACTTGCAATATACGAAGGAGTTATGGGGAACGCTGTGGAATAATTTTATGTAACCGCTTGGCACGGAGTTCCTGTAAAGTTTACCAATTTAGGCAGTTGTTTAGTGAACTAAAGGAAGTTGATTAGGCTTCGTTTGCTTACTTTTAAAACTATTATATATTAAAAACTTAAACTTTTAAGTCGGGCTCAGCAGAGCCAGGCGTTCCTTGATTTTATTGTCACACTAGATTTGGACTAAATCATATGGCTCGCTTTTATCTAGGCTTTTGTGTTTTTTTTTTTCTGAAATTTATGGGCATAATTTTTTGAAAACGTGCAAAATACAGTACCTACGCAAAATTTAATGATAATCGGTTGAATATTTGCGTAACAAAGAAAATAATATTGCTCAGGATAACTCAAGGTGAGCGTCAACTTGTCTGCTACAATCATCAATACTCAATACTAATAATAAATCTGTAAGGGTTAGTCATGGAGTAAGTTACTTTGTTTTCAGAGATATCGTGTTTATAGGCTCTATACATGATACTGAAACTAAATTGTCCATTTTTAGAATTTTTTTTCTGTATGTATGTATGTAAGTATGTACGTTCCTCCATAACTCTTAAACGAATTAACTGATTCTCATGAAACTTGGTAGATAAACATTTAGACGTACGGGACACAGGATAGGCTACTTTTTTCTTTTTCAACGCGGACGAAGTCGCGGGCGCCAGCTAGTATATAATAAAAATGCAAAGGTAACTCCCGTATATTAAATCACAGAAAGTGTTTAGTCTATACGTACTAGGTAAGTATATGTAAATAGGTATATATAACAGTAAAACCATTACGAAGCTTCGTAATTCAGTTAGTTCACGAATATAGTAACATTGTTGTTATCCGCTTCGCTAATCGTGTTGCCATGTTTAATGTTATGAAAAGAGTAGGGGAAGTTACACCACATACGGGTTTCTAATTAAAAAAAATGTTTGCTTTGATGTTGATGCTGTTGTTAAAATAATAGAATAGGCAAAGCTCTCATGTTCACATCCTGTCAAAGTGTAACTACTGCAAATTTTAAACTGAGTTAGTGCTTGACTTAATAATTCCGTTCTCTTAAATACTATAATTTGCATACTATAATTTTCAGTCGCTGCCCACATCTGTCTGTTACCTGATAACTCTATTTGATATCTATCTATATGATATCTGTTAACTCTTCTTAAACCACGCATCGGATTTGATGCGGTTTTTACTATGCAACAATATTTTGTAAGCTCTCCGCTAACTACTTCTAAAACTTTCCAACGGATTTTAATTCTGTTTTAACTTATGGAAAGAAGGATAAACGAGAAAAGTGTATATATGAAAAATTGCATCCCAAACAAAGCCGGTAGAGTTTCGCAAGTAATATCCACTAAATATTTATATTTTACCTAATAAACTCATACTTAAAATGGTTACGAAATTAGTCGGTGAACCTTTACTGTAAATTTCTCTCATCATATTTTGCCAGCGTGATCAGTGCTCATCTGGTTTTCGATAATAATAAACCAAATTCAAATGGATGACGGACCATATAACCCCATGTCACTGCGACAACGCTACTAACCAAATTATCACCCTTAAAAACCTATCGAAGACAAGTTACGCAAACCATTCATCAAAACAACAAAACACTTTGTGAAATTGATATGTCATCGCTGACGTAAGCGTTTGGTTTTTGACGTTTTTCATCATGATAATACGTCATGCAAGTGCAATCATGTGATTGATCACGTGTCCCGTTATTTCTAAGTAGGTATATTATTTTATTTTGATTAGATATAAGAAAAATCCTTCGATTTATCTCGAGTATTTTCTCGTTGACAACTGAAGTAGTGGTGCTAACCGTATATTCATTCATGTTTAAATCTTTATATTACGAGTATATTAGGTACAAAATAAAGTCGCTTCCCGCCATCTGTTTTCACTAATGGAAAGAGCGATAAACGAGGGAGGTTTTCATATATAATTTGCAGAAAAATATATAAAATAAATCTTTGTCTGCCATTTAGTCTACTCCCAACTTAACTTTGAACTAAGCATCCGACATTATTAGTATTTTTTTACTATCGTTAAGAAAGTTTCACCTACCGATCTCTAACGATATCAGTATATTATAGATATATTAAAATAATCCCATATTTTTGTAATAGTCAATAATTTTTAACGTTTTAATGAAAAAAAAAATTTGTCGCACTAAAACATAGTTATGCCACTAAGCGCCTCTTTCACCAACTACAAGTAAAGTGTTGATTAGTTACTTTTAGAAATCATTTTCTGTTTTATTGAATTATGCACTCGGTTTACTGCATCATTCGATAGGCGAATTTTTTTTATTATTTTCTATTTATTGTTTGGGACGTTTGCCGTACAAACAAAGGTAGGTATATCAGCTAAATTATTCCCGGTGACAGGTGACTTTAAGTGACGGTTTAGCCTACTTGACGTTGGTGAAAGAGGCGCTAATGCACTAATTAAACAAAAAAATCGGTGGTTTACACCTGCATGGGGTCTACCACTGCTTGTAAAACTCTAACCAATGTGAGCAAGGTATAATTCAATAAAAATATTATATATTTATCAACAGATTTGATCGATTATATAAAGTTCCCGCCAAGAAAATATAGTGTTAATCACTTAGTAACGTTTAAATCATATTATATTTGACGGAGGGAGAGTAGTCGCAATGCTAAGCGTGTAATCAAATAACCGAATATCCAGTATTCCAACGGATATTGAATTTTGCTACGCTCATCCCGGAAGTTGTCGCGGCCACATCTACGCCGCGATTGGTAGATGGGGCATAGTGGCGCCCAGCTTTTTATCTTATTTATGTTGTAACTTGGGTAGATTGGACAAACAAACTATTCTCTTTACGGAGTGCTTAGAACATATTTGCTGTCGGAAGTATCGTCTTAGTTCTGCGTTTTAGTTTTGCTGCGGTATTTACTTCCTGTATTTATTATGATTTATAAGTCCTTTCGGGTTGGAATAAAGTAGATTTATTTTATTAGTTCTAAAATGAAAGAAAGAATGTAATATTTTTACAAAAATAATATTACTAAACACACATAATACACACAAGTAAGAGTAATATAGTATCATTTATTTGATAAATAGTAAGTATCACACATATATCACACAATATATATCAACAAATATCACACATATATAAAAGACTGGTCTGATATTTCATATTTATGTAGATTCTTTATAATCTTTAAATACCATCATGAGTTTATCTATAATTATCTATACTAACTTTTTCTCGCAACTTCGTTCGCGTATTAAAAAATCCTCACATGAAAGAGATAGACATCCTCACAAATTTTCATATTTTGAATATAAAAAACTTACCAATTCTTCTAACAAGACAAAAGAAAGAAAAAAGACAAAACAAATACAAGCAATAAAAAATCAAACTTGATAACTCGTCCATTTGTGCGAGACAAATTTAGGCGAGTAGTCCATTAACTCAATTTGACTTATACTTCCTATGGCTGCGGTATCTTAAAAAAATACTACAAGAATGTAGAAAAATTTGTGACAGCCCTATTCAATAGAAAGCATGACACGTAGCGTCTAATTGGTAATAGTATACGTGAACGACGAGATCAAAGTATTGCGCGTCCAATAAAATGTCACGGATTATCAGTGACGCCACTCCTATATTAGGGATGTCACTCACAGCTTATTTGATTACAACAGAACCTTAGATGAAGGGTATCTGTTCCATTTAGACATACATATTTGTGTTACACATAAACCTTGCAACATTGTGTGATTTTCTATTGGGAGAAAATCCTATTAATAACTTTTAGTAACACAACACCAAAAAAAATCTAGCACTTACTCTGGAATTACTTAAGTTTTGGCATAAAAATATGCATAATATACAAAGAGTATGTGTATATAAATCGTAGATATTAAAGGAATTGTGGTCCAGGTGGTAAAGTATAGGTACCTACTCAAAAAATCTGGTAACATTACATCCTTGTAAAGTTTCTTATACTTACATAGATTGTATTTGAATAGATGAATATTAATATTTATTTTAATAATAGCAGGTGCACGCGACGTCCGCATTAAAAATTTAAAAAAAATATTAACAACTAGCGACACGCTCCCGGCTTCGCCCGGGGTTCATTTTTTTTACCTAAAAACCTTGCCTGATCCTGCCTATCCATGAGTGAAGACAGAATTAAAATCGGTTCAGCCGTTCTTGAGTTTTGTGCTTAGCAACACATTTAGGGATAGATAGATACGACTATAACGCCTGACAACTGCATTGTTATAACACTTTTTTAGGCGCTAGTTTTATTTATTCGTTAATGATCCCACGGGAGCAGTACTTTTTTTTGCATGAAATGTATGTCCTTTCCTGTATCCCTGAGAACGTGTCATGCAAAATTTTATGATGATCGGGCGTGAAAAAGTATATAACAGACATACAGAATACAATACAGAATATAACAGACATTCACATTTATAATATTAGTATGAAAGTGTGGATGTAACTACTTCAGCCTATATAATAGCTATATAATTGTAGTTTTTCAAATTCAAATTCAAATCATTTATTTACAAGTGACATGGGTTAAAGTGAACCAGTTCTTATTGGCTTTAATATGCCACCTCATGCACTGCCACGTCTGGCGTGTAAAATCGTAATTTACATATACAATAATAATATTAATAATATAAAATATGTCGTAGTCAATTTTAAAATTTAATTAAATGTCAAAATAATCTTTAATATTATAAAAACATTGGTCCAACAGCCACTTGGTCAGTCTTCTTCTAAACAAATTTCCCGGCAATTCCCTGAGTGCAGTGGGTAATCTATTATATATCTTAATACAGGAATAATAGGAATTCCGTCTACAAGTTTCCAAAAAGATAAAATATTAATTATGTTTAGTGTATTAGTACTGTAGATAACACTCAGGATATTCCTATAACATGGTGGTTTTAGAACATTAATATTATAATCTGCAGCATTGCAACCGAATGGGTATTGCTTGTATTTACACATCAGCCATCGGCCAGTCGATGCATCATGTATAAGTCCAATGAATTGCATTTGAGCAAACAGAAAGGGTGCTTTTGGCTGCCGTCGCAAATATTGATTTATTGAGTTACATTTATTACCGGACTACAGTTTCATTTAAATTGCACATATAATTTAGAGTATGAGACTATATTAGAGACAGAAAAATATGTAAATGTAACTTATGTTGTACCTATGCATATTACATACAATATATTACTGTGAATGACGCTTTCTAACTTATTCTAGCTATTCAACTATTTCATAAATGTGCCCTAACATAGAAACATATCTTTCTCTTTCTCTAGCTTAGATAAGATTTTTTTATTTGTAACATCGATAAAATTTGTAAGGATATTATTAATTGTTAATTTGATGTTGCTTTGAACTCTGACAAGAACTGCCTGCATGTAATGATAGTTAAATAGATATTATACGGCGTACGAGAAATTAAACAGCTTTGACAACTTTGAAAAAGTTATTTCCATTCAAACAGACCTTAAACCGTACCAAATATTTACCTTACTTAGTATTTACACCCAGTTTATGTTACTAAGGGCCGGTATTACAGCTTCACTTTACCATAAAGCTAAGCTTACTCAGGAACGAATTTGTGTTGAGTGAAAGTTGAAATACGCTAAAGTTATAGTTAAGCGTCACATAAATTTTATTCTTATGAATAGTGACAGTTGAAATACCGGCCCTAAGTGTTAAAGGTTTTTTAATGCCACACATCATACCCATAGAATTAACAACGAAATCAAGTTGCCTGAAACAGCCTGCATGTTAGCAACGAAATAAGTTGTTACTTTTTCGAATTCGATGACTTATCCAATATTCGAATTCGAGTGCCACTCCTCCATACCAGATGTATCAAACATCAATAGGTTTTCCCCTAAATTTTTTCCTACTATAACAATAGGTTCATCTAATAACGCTATTAGAGAAATCGCTTGGTCCCCAAAAAGATCCAATAGTCTTGACGCCATTTCGATGTCCAGTAAGGTGCATTTTTTTATTTAATTCTGCAAATCCACCCTTGTTTTTGTGGGGTGACGTTGTACGTTGGTACAAGTTACAGGAGTGAGCAGTAATTTTTGGTTTTTGAGCTATAAACGTTGATTTTATCTACGATTACTACTAATTTTTTCTTATATAAATATTTTTAGACAGACTGACGGTCCACTTAATGATAGGTTGATACAAGCAAATCCAAGAAAACCACGGGTGCTTCAATTGCTCTGCCAACCTTAGCAGGATTAAATATAAAGGATTAGTAAGGGATAGGGAAATTACTATCCCCTATTAATATATGTTTAATATATATTATAATATCTCATATTAATATTATTACCTCTAGAAAGAAAACTTACCTTGCCCGCTTACACATAATGCTAAGTTGTTTATTCACAAAAATAAAAAAAAATTAAACTTATCAATCAAAATTAATGTCTAGACATACATTTTCGTTCGTTCCTATTCACATACATATTTTCTTAAATTACTAAAATATTGTAAACTCAATCATGAAATTAAACTACAAAGTTATTTGATCGCAGTTGATATTCCAAAAAATGGAGTCTCCATTGTATTTATAATTTAATAAAGGATTATAAAAATTATCCTTTACAAAAAATCCTTTACATTTAAAATCTTAGGAAGACTGTTCTCCCTTTAAAAAATAATGTCCAGAAAAACAAAATTATAATAAAACCGCGAAACGCTTGTATTTTATACCAAACCCTTTTGAGGGTTAGTGGAAATCAATACTCAACAACTGTCGGTTTGAAATGTTTACTCGAAAATTACTGAATTAATTGGCGCGTACGAATTATTTGCTATGCGTTTTAATGAAACCTTGTTTACAAATCAATTTCAATTGAAGTAAAAAAGAGAAAATAATTTTATTTCACTCTTAATAATATTTGAAATCCGTGTTTTTGAGGTTTCACAGAAAGGTACTGTGTCTCTTTAATTATGTAAAAAAACAATTGTAATTACAAGTTATGACTTTTAACTTTGTTCCTATTAATCTCCTTATTAAGAAATTGGAGAATAGAAAGAGAATTGATTGAGATACTGTTATCGTCTATGATATTATAATATAATATAAACCAACGGTAATTTACAACATATTAATTAAATTTGATTACAATAGATCAATAGAACTAACTAACTACAAATATTTGCATTCGCTTGTCTTGTAGTGTATAACTGTTATATATGAAGACATGTGTTTGTGCAAATAAATATTTATTTATTTACATTTACTCGTACATAGTTTATTTCGTATTAATTAAGTGATGGTCTATCAAAACATTAGCAAACACCAATGAATTATAAACATTATTCATATGGAATTTCAATTCGAACCCTTTCTATTGCGCGGCGTCACCAGACATGTCAAATAAATCTTTATGCTATCTCATCCGGGGGTGACCACCGGCCAACATTAGTGGACGACCATAAAACTGTCACATATATATCAAAATGTAGACAGAAGGACACAATGAAAATGCACAATCTATTCTAATTTATGAAAACAAAACGATTGCGAGCATTTCAGATATTCGACAAGAAATCTGTTTCGCAGTTTTCCCATCAACTTCAAAGTTGAATTTAAAAAGTAAAACGGAGCAAACGCAGAAATGGCATACGGAAATCAGACCTAAGCCTCATTCTTAATTCTAGACATATCGGTTGTATCGGGATAACAAAAGAAAAATAGCCAAATTTTTAAACCCTTGGAAGTGGAGGCAGCGTTCATATTTTTGCCTGAAAATTAACGGTCTGAAACTTTTAAATTTATGCACATATGTTTTCTTCCTGTAGGTCTCTAGATTTTCACATTCTTTTTATTGAAAAAAAAAAATGATTTTTAAGGCGCGACATAAGTAAAATAATGCTCATTTTACTATCATCCTTATCGTATTGTGAATCCCAATTTGGAATCAACAGCCCTCCTATGTAAATATGTTTTATATAGTTTTACTTAAATTTCTAGGTCACAGAATAAATAATTTGTTATAGAAAAAAAAATGGGATTTTTTTTTTTTTTTGATGGTCTTCACTTCTGTAATTACTGTATTAATTAAGAGGGTAATTACTGCTATCAGATAAGTAGCTTCTCTACTGGATTCCACATGGATTATCTTTACTTTCTCCTTATCCTTACGATAAGGTATTCATTATCTGTATACCACATCATTGAAGGCAAACGCAATTTTTTACGCTCTTAGTGTAAGGAATAAGAAGTGGACAACTTTTAAGGATATACTTCTAAACACATTTGAAAAGCTGCTTTATCAATCAATTAGTGTAACCATTATTGATATAGTCTCAGTTCGAAGTTGTCCTCGTTAAAAATAGTCAGCCGACCGTAAAGAACAACAAACTGCCTTCGTCTTGTTTAAGCTACGGGAGTTTCGACACAAGTACGGTCGGCAACTTCTTACCTGTCTACTGTTTTGTCAACTATAATTGGAAGCTATTTTTCATTTTATCTTTTTGTCTTACTAGCGACGTTTGGTTTCAACTGCGCATTTTGCTTTTACCAGTCCATGAATTAGCTGGAAAAGTATACTTGAAAAAAATTATAATATTTCTTTGGCGTTAGTCGAATGGCTTCTCTACCTTTTACCTGTAAATTTATAAAAAAACTGAGTTTTTCTGGCGGCTTTAACAGTATGAAAAGTGAAACAGGCCAATGTGCTATACCTCAATACATAACTTTATATTTTTAACTTCAATTACTTTTTTGTATGTGGGTGTGCACTCCAGTTTAAACAATCTTGTCTATCCGAATATGTTAGTATATACTATATCACGCCATTGGTCGTTCTTTAGGGAGAATCCCTATATATCATAAATTATGATTGAATATTAAATCAGTAATAATAAACCGAAATATAAGTAGACAAACATGAAAACTGCATTATGCACACTAACAATACCTCCACCTTCTACTGCTGACTATACCTCTCAAGGGATTATAGCCCTTACAGTGGGATCTTAGTAAATAGTGTTTTTGCTGTCCCTCCCCCTTAAGTACGTCGGTATTCTTACAGAGGATTTGCTTCAAGTACAGCTTAAGCAGATAAATAAGTAATGAAGGGAATTATAAGGTTTTGTAGATAAATAACAAAGCCAAAATACATACATCCAATCAGAATTAAACACTATAATAAAATTACATTAAAAAAATATTTTTTGACTTTTTTTATGTAAAAATAGTCAAAAAATAACTCATAATTACAGGTGTATTGACTTCATTACTCTGCATTTATTTGTATAATAAATAAAAAGATAGTTTATTTTTCTAATACATCACAGAATTTTCACAAAAAAGAAAAATTTAACAACTCTAGCAAATTAAACATAGATAAATAGAAAATTATAAGTAATTTAAAATAATATATTTTGAAAATCCCAACTAATATTAAGAATTCGAAAGTGAATTTCTTTGTTTTCTTACGCTTCCACGCCTTTATCAATCATCTTGAAAGAATAAAACGTTAAATCCTGATAATTATTATATCAACATACAGTTACCATCAAATGTACATTTCCTTTAGAACAATTGATTGTAGACCCGACAAGACAAGACAACGGAAATGCAAAGCCTTTGTTAGCTTCCGTATGAGGATTGTTTTGTGGCCCAAGTGACAAAATTCTTAGTGATAGTACTTTGATAAAAAAAAAATATGCACACTTATAAGTTCCGATTTCTCCGTTTTATTTTCACCTTCCCAACTAAGATTAATTGCCAGTAACTGATTACAATATTATAGTTTTTGTACAGGCACTTTTTGTGCCTCTACTTTTGCAAAGTAAAATTGTTACTATTAAGAAGAATTGCATATAACCTAGTATTATTTAACAAACTATCACATGCCTGGGTTGGCGTTAAAATATTTTGTATATGACGAATCGGACACAAAATTTTTGGACATTTATTTAAGACACTTTTTATTTTTATTTTATTTTTTTCTACTAACGATTTGGTCACAATGAAAATACATAAAACTGTTTCATGTAATGTTTTCTTATAAGTCTCCTAATAATATTATTATTATTCACTTATTTATTTAATTTTCTTAATTTTAAATTTTTTACAATATACATTTATATAAATACAAAAAAAAAAAAAAAAAAAAAAAAAAAAAAAAAAAAATTATTATTATTATTATATAATAATAATAATAATAATAAGACAAAACCGAGGGTTTTGTCTGTGCAATAGCAGATGAAGTTATCAAGACGAGAAACTACCGGAAATATATTCTCAAAGACGGTACGGCCGACATTTGTCGAGCATGCCACCGTCCAGGAGAATCATTGAGACATATTATTTCCGGTTGTTCTCATCTTGCTAACGGCGAGTATTTGCACAGACATAACCAAGTAGCCAGAATTATTCACCAACAACTTGCTCTTCAATATCACCTTGTTGAATTTGAAGTACCGTATTACAAATATGTGCCTGCGCCCGTCCTTGAAAATGGTCATGCCACGCTCTATTGGGATCGCTCCATAATCACGGACAGGACTATTGTCGCCAATAAGCCTGACATCGTGGTTATTGACCGATCCCAACGCCGGACGATGCTTGTTGACATTACTGTCCCACATGACGAAAACCTCGTGAAAGCCGAGAAAGACAAACTTACCAAGTACATAGATTTGGCTCACGAGGTGACCGCCATGTGGGATGTCGATTCGACAATCATCGTCCCGATAGTCGTATCGGCGAACGGTCTTATAGCGAAGAGTCTCGACCAACATCTC
The DNA here is from genome assembly GCA_945859745.1 of Synanthedon formicaeformis. NCBI lineage: Eukaryota > Metazoa > Arthropoda > Insecta > Lepidoptera > Sesiidae > Synanthedon > Synanthedon formicaeformis. The sequence goes on along the minus strand of OX243956.1, from coordinate 11,705,450 downwards.
AAGAGGCTCTCACTAGATGGCTGGATCAGGGGTCAGATACAGAAGGCGGTACTTCTGGACACGGCACGAATTGTCAGGAGGTTCCTCACTCTGCAGCCCTAACCACCGGTAGCTTGGGCCTAGCCTCGCTACTAGCGGATGTCTAGTTTTAAGTTTTTTATAATATATATTGTTTTTTTTTTTTGTATTTATATAAATGTATATTGTAAAAAATTAAAATTAAGAAAATTAAATAAATAAGTGAGATAATAATAATAATAATAATAATAATAATAATTTTTTTTTTTTTTTTTTTTTTTTTTTTTTTTTTTATATAATTTATATTGTAAAAAATTTAAAATTAAGAAAATAAAATAAATAAGTGAATAATAATAATAATAATAATCTTAAGAGTCTCTCGCTAGATGGTTGGATCAAGGGTCAGATACAGAAGGCGGTACTTCTGAACACGGCACGAATTGTCAGGAGGTTCCTCACTCTGCAGCCCTAACCACCGGTAGCTTGGGCCTAGCCCCGCTACTAGCGGATATCTAGTTTTAAGTTTTTTATGATATATATATATTTTTTTGTTTATAATTTATATTGTAAAAAATTTAAAATTAAGAAAATAAAATTAATAAGTGAATAATAATAATAATTTATTCACAAATCATCGTTATAAACATACAGTACAATTATGTTGAGTACCAGCGTCTAAACTAGGTCGAGCCTGTATCTTAGACGCTGGATTCTTCCATAAGTGAGTACACACTAATTAGTGTAAGTAAGAAAAATAATAATAATAATAATATTAAAAATTTATAAGAATTAAAATTTTAGGGTAACGCAAAAACTAAAAATAATTTAAAAATAACAAACATTATCTATACATTTAAAAGAAAGAATTACCCTCAGAAGTTACAATATAAAATAACACCACTGAAACTATGGACTTGAGAACACAATAAATTATAATAAGTTAAAAGTATTAATGAAAATATAACTAAGTATTTTTTTTTAATCCTAAGTATACCACATGACTAATTTTTATTACGTTAAAGCCGAGAGACAGGTTGTCGGCTAAGGATAAATTGGAGTGTGTGATTTCAAAAATCGCTTTCCGCTTGTGGCTTACACCAAACTCTATTCAACTGGAACTGGCGACTATGTAATTGTGCGACTGCACCGAATTCCGCCGTTCACAGACCACGTGGAAATTGGATAGTTTAGTCATGTTATACATACGGTCCGTACAGCCATAACAGTTACCGGCGAGTTCCCAATTAATTGCCATTCCATTTATGATAATCTGAACCTTGGAAGTCACTCTGACTTGTATATCCAACCAGTACCATCCCATTTGAGTTCATTTCTCCATGAAGCTAGCTACTGTATACCAGTGTTTTACGGGTGAACTATGTTGTCTACTTGATTCCTATTGTGTAATAACTTACTCTATAGTAGTTAACAATTAGGCTAAAGATAAATTTATGAATTATTTTTCGTTACGAATTTAAATGTATCTTTTATTTTTTAATAAGTGACATGTTTTGTTACAAAAAAGTTTTTGTATTTCAGGTTGTTAAAATATGAAATAGCAGATTTAATTTCATTTATTTAATTTCGAAATTGAAATGTACAGTTTAAATACTTGTTTCAATGAAACAGTATACTAACCGCGGTATGCTTTTGTAAATTAATTTATTGTCGGGACTTCCGAATAGTGATGTTAAACGTTGGAAAATAATCGATAATATGTAAAATTACTAGAGGTATAAATAAATAGGAAAAAAATAAATGGGCCAAATCAAAATGATAAATCAAAAACATTATTTATTTATATTATTTATTACCTATTTATTTATTATATAACAAAACTGAGAAAAGTGTAATTATTATTAATATTTTACAGTATATCAATTTTAATTTTTCTCCTATAAATTTTCACTACTCATTATGAGAAGCCCATAATCATCCATTTTTATATTTTTCCTTGTACCTCGTCGTACTAGATCTTCCAGCCTACAATTTCATCCACTGCCAGAAGGTCTCTTACGACCATCGGCCCTGTAAGTGAGAGCAATGCAAGTGACTCCTTGGCATTTCAATCATGATCGCCACTGTAAGACACCCTGCGGATTTATACTTTGTCAAGTGATCAATCGTCCATAACTTTTATAAATTTTGCTCTTTTCTTTAACGGAAATAATGAAAATTGTTTTTTATTCTCTTTAGTTCGGTCTATAGTTTTCTTTTATAATTATTCTAACGTCTAAAAGAAATTTAAAAAAAGGAAATTAATTTGATTATTAAGGCATTTGATGTGACCACCCGATTTCGCTTAAGTATTTAGTATATTTGAAAAACAAACTTTTCAATATGTATACAATATTTACAATAGGTAGATACTTAAACATTATTTTCGAAATTCGACATTATTTTCACTTCTTTAAACATAAAAACAAAACATCCAATTTATCGATGTTTTTCTAAGGACAAAATACATCCCTATCTCGAGTTGAAATTCCACGATAATTAGTCGTTCGTCGATTCAATCAAGGGTCAAAGCATGTCGGGCCGATGCGGTCGGTCTGCTCATTCTTCCGTATAAATTGAACCTTGCTACGGAATATATATTTTACTCTCCGACAAAATCCCCGGACGTGAAATTCGTTGCGGTTACCTTGGCATTTCGGTCCAAGGTTCTAAATTTTCAATGTTACTACACTTTTATAAAGCGGAATCTGTAGCACATTTGCTATTTTATTTCACCCATTCGCCTATTTTTATTTAAATATTTATTAGTAATTTTACTATTTTTATTTAGTAACATTATCTTTTGCATTCAAGTTCGCTGTTTAGAAATTTTGGATTTCAAATTTCAAATTTTGAAATTTCGACATAGAGAAATTAGAGAATTTTTCAAAAGGAACAGTCATTTTAATCTATACTAATATATAAAGCTGAAAAATTTTTGGTTGTTTGTTTGGTTGTACGCGCTAATCTCAGGAAGTACTACGAGTTGAAAAAAATCTTTTTGTGTTGGATAGTCCATTTATCGAGGAAGGCTATAAGCTATAGAGAACGCGGACAAAGTCGCAGACACCAGCTAATTTAAAATAAATCTATAATTATTAGATAACAATGTAACAATCAACATTCTTTCTGGAAACAAATTGTCAACTTGCTAATCAGAATACGTAATTAGGTCCCAGCGTAACGACTAAACGCTCATACGGTTCCAGTTTCGCCTGACTGGATTCTCATTTGGTTTGGAAATCCTGCCACACATAGCCTACAAAGAACATACACGTAGTGCCTGTAACATATATCTGTATCCGATATTGGCCGCATATGATTGGAAATAGCTTTGATTACGAACACGGTATGGTTTCCTTGCTATTTAATTACTTTGAGTAACAGAATTGAGACGAAAAATAATATAAATGAAAATAAATAAGTAGAAAAAGAAGACATCTTTAATAAAAATTGTAATCTATACCGATACAATACTTACTATAAAAAATTGTAGGATTGCTTATAAAAAAAAAATTAGTAATGGCTGGCCATACTTTTTAGGCACTTTCATCAACAGCTAGCTTTTGCCCGCGACTTCGTCCGCGTTCTGGATGAAAGGTACCCTATGTCCATTCTGGTGTCCCAGACAAAGTGTATGCAAAATTTCATGGTGATCGTGTTAGTAGTTTTTGCGTGAAAGCGTAACAAACAAACAAACTCACAGTCACATTTATAATATTAGTAAGGATAGGATAGGATAACTGATGCACCCAGAGTAAGTCAGCTTATTACCAAACACACTTTTACACCATTTTAAACGGTTTATTACTAGTATTTTGCCTCAAATGACTTACATGACAAATTTCGGTGGACATGACTTTTTCCAATGAATATCAGTATTTTTACATATCTTCTGTTTAAACCATATTTTAGATCACCATGTTTGTTTAGGATTTTAATTAAACGATTTGATACCTACTCAGAAATGTTAACATATATTTATTTATTTATTTATTTAATAGCTCACCTTACAGCATTTAATATTTAACAATTACATATAATAGATTAAAAATTTTATATAGCCTATTACAAGGTTAGGCATCTTAAAGTTAATATGTACAAAAAAAAGTATACCTACACATGGGTATATTTTTTTCGAAACAGCTTTTGAAGCTTGCTTGAACCCCTCAACTAATTTGGCGGTAAAAGAGTTGACGCGTGCCGATCACGTGTCATCGTTTCTACAAAATCGTAAGTCATTGTTTTGGCAGTGACGTCATCGTTGGGGTGGGCTGCGCGTGAGAAATGATTTATTGTAGCAAAAGAAATTAAATCATTACTTCGTATATCTGTATGCAACTACGTAGCTCAATATTTTCAATGTCGTCTATACAATATCCACGTATGTATTATATGTATAATTATCATCAAACTAGCACAACATGGAACCCGCGTGCCATACAAAACACTACGAATTTTATGGAACATTTAAAAGTGACATATGCGTAGAGCATGAACTGTCATTTAAAACAAAACAAACATAATAATAATTACGTAATTTAAAGAAAATGTGACTTTACGTCAACCCATTAGAGTTTAAAATTAAATAGTAGAAGTTGATCGTTACTACCTTTTTCCCATTGACGCGTGAAGGCAAGAGTCCGCCATGATTCTGTCAAAGGCGTTCTTTTTATGTGCCACTTTGGCATTTGTGACGCAAATTCCATTGTAGTATTTCGATGATAATTATACATTATATGTATATCTTCTATAAATTACTATAAAATAAATTAGCTTATCGTCTATCTGTTTCTCCGCTAAATCCGCTAACTTCTAAAGCACCTAACAGATTTTGATACGGTTTTCATTGATGCAAATAAGTATCAACGAGGAAGTGTAAGGAGGCGAATTATTAAAAACAATGTTTTATTTATAAATATAACAAAATAAGTATATTAAATGACATGTCGTCGTTATGAAACCAAAATCCGGTATCCACAAAAAGTATATTTCTAAATATCTGAAATATTGACAAAAAAGTTTTCCTGAAAAATGTTACATGAAGTTCATAGAACTAACTTATACTATACCTTTATTTGTCCACAATATCATTGATGTGAAATTAGATAAATATATTGAGCTTTCCAAATAAATTGTATAGAGCTTTGCTACAATACACAAACTATGTGCCTATCTAGGTAGTAGTATGCACAGAAGTTAGCTGAGTATGCAAACTAAACAGGACTGATTTGGCAATATTAGACAAATATTTGCTAACACTATTTATTTATATGTTCACCCCTAGAACACCCCTCGGTTGGAGCGGTAATACCTAACGCCTAAACAAACTGAGATAGTGCCTGGTACAGGGTTGTCAACAAGGGTCGATTGGTGACAAATTCAGGGGTGAGCTCATTGAAAATTAACGTGTGACTTCTTTGAATTTACATAGGAATAAAATTTTATATTTTTTTGTTTCTTTACATGATTAAACTTCATTCATTTTATTCTACACAATTATTGTGTACTAGCTGGTGCCCGCGACTTCGTCCGCGTTAAAAAAGAAAAAAGTAGCCTATCTTGTGTCCCGTACGTCTAAATATTTATCTACCAAGTTTCATGAAAATCAGTTAATTCGTTTAAGAGTTATGGAGGAACATACATACCTACATACATACAGAAAAAAAATCTAAAAATCGTCGATTTAGTTTCAGTATCATGTATAGAGCCTATAAGCACGATATCTCTGAAAACAAAGTAACTTACTCCATGACCAACCCTTACAGATTTATTATTAGTACTAGTTGGCGCCCGCGACTTCGTCCGCGTTGAAAAAAAAAGTAGCCTATCCTGTGTCCCGTACGTCTAAATATTTATCTACCAAGTTTCATGAAAATCAGTTAATTCGTTTAAGAATTATAGAGGAACATACATACATACATACATACCTACATACATACATACAAAAAAAAAATATTTAAAAATCGTCGATTTAGTTTCAGTATCATGTATAGAGCCTATAAGCACGATATCTCTGAAAACAAAGTAACTTACTCCATGACCAACCCTTACAGATTTATTATTAGTACTAGTTGGCGCCCGCGACTTCGTCCGCGTTGAAAAAAAAGTAGCCTATCCTGTGTCCCGTACGTCTAAATATTTATCTACCAAGTTTCATGAAAATCAGTTAATTCGTTTAAAAATTATGGAGGAACATACATACAGAAAAAAATTGTAAAAATGGTCAATTTAGTTTCAGTATCATGTATAGAGCCTATAAACACGATATCTCTGAAAACAAAGTAACTTACTCCATGACCTACCCTTACAGATTTATTATTAGTATTGATATTGATGATTAGGTATGATTTCAAAAGGAAACTAACTCAAAAGATTTTTATAAATAATGTTCATTATTTGACAAGCCTGTTGGACAATCAGACAGTCTGACAGTCTTCTTGATTGTAGGTACCTTGGCTATAACACAAGTAAAACTAATTATAAATCTATACCAATATATAAAGCTGAAGAGTTTGTTTGTTTGTTTGTTTGGTTGTACGCGCTAATCTCAGGAACTACTGGTTCGAATTGAAAATTATTTTTGTGTTGGATAGTCCATTTATCGAGGAAGGCTATATAGGCTATAGAGAACGCGGACGAAGTCGCGGGCACCACTAGTTTAAAATAAAACATGCGATTGATTTTAATATAATATTAATATTAAAATCAATCGCAGTGAAAATAATTCAGTTTAAAAAAAGAAATGCCATTGACACATTTATTCTGATAAAATAACTTTACTAACTCAGCTTAATTAGTTGATTAGTAAACAAGGGTCTTAATTTTGTTTCGAAATAAATAGCCTCATTTAGGCTGTCGAAGAAAAAACGCTAAAAAAGTTTTGAAGCGTCAGCTTATTCTGAATGGACGTTGATTGATGACATCCTTTGTTCGCTTTTGTTAACGTAGTAAACAAAGATTTTTCTTAAATACTTAAATTAACACAAAATTCATTAAATTAATAACACTTAAATAACATTTAGTTGACTTAATATGAAAAGATATGGATTTAAGATAAAGATAAAATTTTAAGCATACTTTTATGTAGGGAGTAATCTGCTTCGATTTTAAAAATGGCTTCAACAATCTATAGAATGAACCTTCAGGCCGAAAGACTACTTTTGTCATAGGCGAAGCCCTTAAAAACGAAGATATATGTGGAATATGTATACGAAGTATGTAAATAATTAGGTACAGTCGGCCGCAAAAGTCGATAAACACATTAAAAAGTGCAAAACAACTGAACAAAATAAACTTCACGTACAAACGATCGTAAAAAGCTTCAGTAAGTAAGTAAGTTAGTGTTCAGTTGTTTTGCACTTTTGAATGTGTTTATCGACTTATGCGGCCGACTGTACCTAGGTCTATTTATCTTTATCATCATTAAAATTAATATGACAACTACACATGATAATATTTCCCAAATCAAGTTACATATTTTATATATATTTAAAAAATGAATTTAATATATTTTAAAAAGCTACACATATCTCGAAAGGAACTAACCTTTAAATAACTTCTCATGAACTGAAAACGTCTATTTTTCACGCCTCTTTTAAGAAAATAGGTTAAACGACCACTAATTGCTGAGTCAAATTTCTGTGATTATAACGGAGAAAATAGTTTCAGAAACTGAGTCAATATAATTCAAAACTTCCTCATTCCTCGTTGCGTTATAGGTGCATTGACTCTACTTTGGTCGCAGTATAGTTAACATAGAAGATGAAGAAATGAACGTGTAATACAGTGCCATCAATATACGACATTTATTGGAGTTATGGAAGTGATGGTCTAGAATGGAATAAGATTTTATTTGAAGCAAAGGACATTTAAAACATAAATAAGTAACATAATATTTAGAAAGACAAAAACAGACGTCCCCCGCCACAAACCGGCTCCAACTCAGCATGCAGGTTGTAACAACCTGCGCTGGTTTTCCGTTAGAGCCGATGGAGGTTACGCACTTACTAAACAAACATAAAAGCTGCAAAAACAAAGAAAATTTCCAAAAAAAAAAATTAGTGTACAATTAAAATAAAACCTATAATTGCAGTAATTTCTAATTCTGTTAAAGGTAACATTCTATGTATTAAGGTATTAGGGCCTCTTTCACGAACTGAAAGTAAAGTGTCGATTAGTTACTTTTAGAAATCATTTTCTGTTTTATTGAATTATGCACTCGGTTTACTGCATCATTCGATAGGCGATTTTTTTTTATTATTTTCCATTTAATGTTTGGGACGTTTACCGTACAAACAAAGGTATATCAGCTAAATTATTCCCGGTGACAGGTGAATTTAAGTGACGGTTTAGCCTACTTGACGTTCGTGAAATAGGCGCTTATTCTATTATATTAAAAGCTTAACCTTAAAAAGTCACCAAGTAATACAGATAATATTTTGTCACAGATATCCTACTTCCTAGATACTAATATTGTAAATGCTATGTATGTATTTTCACCCACAAATGGTTGAACGGATTTGAATGAAAATTGGCACACATATAGTTTATTTTACCTGGATTTACATATAAGATAATTTTTATGTAATTTTTTTTTTTTGAAAAATGTTTTTCTTCCTGAGGGATCGTCTAAAAAAACATATATATAAAAAATTGGGTGCCACCGTCTTCACGTCTATAAAGATGTCAGGCGTTTTTTTTCTATGCGGACGAAGTCGCGGGCTCCAGACAGTATAGTACTACTTAAATAAGACTATTTTCTGTTTCGTCGTTATAATAGGTTGATATGCTGTCACTGGCAGCACCTCTCCGTTGATTGATCGTTGTAGAGAAATGAGCTCTAAAATACGCTCATTGGGTTCTAAATAGAGTTGGACGAAAATAAGTTGTTTTGGCAGCGTAGGTGTTTATTCTCCTCAGGCGATTATAAAAGTTATAGTTATGAAGGGATTTGAATTTAGAAAGCTTTGGGAATATATTAAAATTAAGAAAAAAACAGTTTATATTCGGCATTCGTATTAATATGGTGTGTAAATTTTATCTTACTGTAAAGTTTCATCAAAATACTTATTTTTTGCGTAGTTTTTGCGTGAAAGAGTAACAAACATTCATAAATCCATGTATCTTTTTGACGAGCCCGTTGGTTAGGGTAGGTTAGCCTTATCGCTCTGTTCCAGGGTTCGCGGGTTCAATTCCCGGCTGGGTCAACTTGCAAATGAACTTTTCATAGTTGGCTTTGGTCTGGATCTGGAAAGTAACTACCATCATTCTTCGGTTTGTCTGTTATTTTTATTTATTTTAATTAATTAACAGACTTTAGCACTGCATTCCGCACTTATAACTGTTCAGCCCGATTTTGGCGACAAAAACAACTCCTTACGAAAATAACAGCACATGTGCTGTTGTGCCAAAAACAACTCCTTACAAAAATAACAGCACATGTGCTGTTGTGCTTCTATAAACACGATTATAATTGAAAGTATGGAGAAAAATCTTTATTAGAGACTGCGATTAAAAGGTATCAATTCAAAGTGACCATGCATGTCGCTGAAAATTTGTTAGAGAAATGATATTGTGAGATGAAGTCATTTCCTTTTTCTAAAACACTGACAAAATTAAAATATCACACGCATTAGCATTCTCAGTGGAGCATTCGAGACTCGCAAGATGAGTTATCTTCAAAGAGGAAAAATAAAAAGGAATAAGTTTAAAGGAAACAGTTGGTTTCGGTTATTTCCGTCTTCTTCCGTTCGTCGCCGTCGGGGGCAGATTGGCGGTTGACGTACATTCTAACATAAATACAATTTGGAATGTCTTTTTTACATTCAATCGTTCGACACTAATTTAAAATAAAAAAAAGCTTCTATGTAGTAAGTACAGTAATAAAAGTTTTTGGTAAAAAGTTAAAACAAAACAAACTTACAGCTAGCTTTCTTTTAAACTAGCTGTAACATCCCCCATACAAAATAACACCATGTATGTATGTTTGTATGCTGTTCTGTTTCAGTGTGAGTAAGCGATGCCAGAGCCCATTTCTCTATCCCACTATGGTCGGTAGCACACTTACTATCAAGTTAATAGCCTTAACTTAATGTCAAGTTAATGTCTGATGACCTTAACGTAAAAAAAAACACTCCAAGCAGTGCGCATGCAATGCCATCATTATCATCATTAACAGTCTATAATACTTTTTAGTTGTGTCAGAACTGCTGTCTGGTGGCAGATATCACGCCCTATCCTCTTACTTCTTATTCTTTGTGTAGTACAAATGACAACACAACACTGGCATCCTCTTCTTGATGTTACTTGTGAGTTTGTAACGCCTTCTGCCAAATGTAGACTGCCCTCAAAGGAAACCAAAGCGCACAGCTGCTAATCCCGCAACCTCCCAATGTTCAATCTCCCAATGTTCGCTAATCGAGAAATTCCTCGAGCTTTGAGACGTACTCATAGCTATTTCAACTTGTTTATTCTTTGTCGATTGATTGATTTTAATTTATCCTACGGATTTAATCATTACTAACAGAAGCTCTGTCTCAGAAACATATCCCCATAAACTTTTATCAAGGTCCAAACAAGCAATCCTGAGTCGCGTTTTTTTAACAAGTAATTACAAATTGAATTTTTGGTTTTGTTATGTGCGTTATTTTTTTTCAATGGGTGTAGCTATTTGCAGTCACTTTACTAACGTTACAAGCACTCTATAAATGTCAAAGCGGGCAATACCGGATTCACACCTGTCAACCTGTCTGTCAAAGTGACAGTGAACGGTGGGGAACCCGGGATGCGACGCACCCTTGAACTGACTCGGAATTGTTTGCACTTGGTACCGGTGTTTGTTGATTGGTTGTACACTATCTAATCCGTTGTCGTGTCTGAGATAAAAATTGTGTTTGTTTTGATAGGACCTTAAAATAAAATGCACGAACTTGAAAGCACCGAATATCTGTATTGTACTCGTATTTTATAAAATGCATCGTGATATTTGTATTACGATGCAATATCGATATAAAAATGGTGTAGATTTCTTAAAACGGAACGGTTTTAAATAGAAATTAGACACTCGTTACTTATTTTATTATTAGACACTACAATTTAAAATTGACTTTAAAATGAATGCGTTTCTTTAAAATAAATATTTAACTAGCTGGCGCCCGCGACTTCGTCCGCGTTGAAAATGAAAAAAAGTAGCCAATCCTGTGTCCTACTACGTCTAAATGTTTATCTACCAAGTTTCATGAAAATCAGTTGATTCGTTTAAGAGTTATAGAGGAACATACATACTTACATACATACATACATACAGAAAAAAATTCTTAAAATGGTGAATTTAGTTTCAGTATCAGGTATAGAGCCTATAAACACGATATCTCTGAAAACAAAGTAACTTACTCCATGACCAACCCTTACAGATTTGTTTAGTATTGATTGATGATAAATCAATTATCATAATAAAAAGTAAGATATATAAAGAGCCTTACGCTTGTAGGAAGTTATCATTTTCATATGAGAAGCGAAACGTATGTCCCTACCTTTGTTAAGTTCAAGGAATAACGCCAAAGAGTCTGCTGGCCATTCTCGTCGAGTCGTCAAGAGATACTAGTGCAGGAACAAATTGAAGCGACTGTAATCTCGAACTGTACAAGTTATAAATGACAAAGAAAATAATTAAGTGACAAATCACAACATTCAACGCTTAACTCTAAGTGCTTGTTTGGAATCAAGTAACGTTGCCTATTTACGTAACAAATTTCCAAGTAAAACTGAAATAGCCGAGCCCGGGAAGCAACACCGAACGACCGGGTATTTCGGTATCGGATGTAAAGCATAGTGCACATGATTACAACGTGGATTTATGTGAAAATGATGAAAAAATGACAAAATCATTTCAGATAACGTTGATTATCACGTACAAATAAATAATTAAGTAAACAAAAATTATAAATGACGACGTGAGTAGATGAAGGTGGTATGTCGCATAATTCCAATTTAGAATAAATCGAGGTTAAAGTTTTACTTTCAATTTTTGAGATAAGTCGCCACGGAACTGTTTTTTGTACTAAATTATGATGCAAAGTTGTGTAAACAACCTTAAGTATTAATGGTATGACAGCAATTAAACACTTGTATTATTTAATTTAAAAAAAGTGAACATATCTCCCTCTTCCATTAACAAAAGTAAACTTTTCTGCACTTTTTGCTTTTTAAAATTAACTGTACATAACACCTTCTACAACTTTTTATTTTCCAAAAATGTCTTAAGTCGACGATCTTAAGGTCTGTAATCATTCATATGGACATATTACCTTCATCAACACAAAAAAACGAAAAAACCCAAAAATGCGACATATCGCCTTCATCCACACGTCTTCAAATATATGTAACTTGAATTTGGTTCTAAATATACGATTAATTATGCGTATGATGTGTTCAAAATCGCTCGGGTAACTATGATGTTATTAATCTGTGATAATTTACTGCTAATCTAATACGAGGATCTTAATAAAAATATAACCATTGTTTCAATATCACATAAAATTCCAACAGTCACTCGTGTCTTCACGTCCTAACACAACACATCGTTAGTGAAAGTACAAATCTCTTTTTTGTACGTTACAAAATTAGAACAAAACGTCAGTTATACATCGCTTCTTCTTTTAGATGACATTTTGAGATAAAATGTGGGGTTTTGTAATTCGTTTTCTGAGATAGACATGACTCGAATGACGTGATTGTTATTTTAAAAAGTCTACTACTTTGGGCCCTACAAAACTCTAACACCAATTTTGCCACCTATTATAATATTCTTACCAAAACTTTGCTAATGAATATGTTATTCAAGGGCCAGCTTTTCTTACGGAAACTATACAATACTTCTGTGACAATATTAAATTCTGTTACGAAAACGCAGATTATTTATGGATAAAACCTATTGTGTTTTCGTTCAGAACTTTGTTTATCTCTATAGACCTTGTTCTTTCAAATCCGTACATCAGTAAACCAACTTAACTCATAATTGAGTGATAAACAGCCACACATCGACACAAACATTCACAATAATGATATTAGTAAGTGAAGTTTAGAAGTACCTAGATAGTGATTAAGTAAATGTAGAAAGGTTAAAATCAAAAACGTTCTTCTGTGTGCTGCCTCATTGTATCGTGTATCAACGAGCAGTAGGTATATTCTACTTTAGATTGTATATTTTTCACAATTTTATTAAAGAAAATTGAGGACTACTTCCCGGCCGTAATTATTTTCACTTATCAGTCCACCAGAGTAAATGAACTGAGACCTGCAAGATACGGCCAAGTCTAATTTTCAATTAAAACTTCATCAAACTTAAGCTGCGGAGGAACTCACTACTTGGAGTCCAAGTTATGGAAAATTGCGGAAAAATATTTCACAGTTAAACCTAAATAACGAAAGAGCATTGTGAGAAAATTTAGCTTTTCGATAAATAAAATGAAATAAATTAAAATCTCTACAGACTTTGCCATTTTTTGTCCTATCGAGTTTGACAGTGTACTTGATTCCCCGGCGTCGCTTGTTTTTATCAGACGAACGATATACCTATTGCGACATAAGTACTTTGTAATTTTTTTAACTTGGGTCTTCTATACTAAGCAATAATGTACAAAAAAACTTTAAGTACGTTGGCAAAATGGACCAAAATACTTCTTTTTTTTAAATATACTACAATTAACTATTGTTTGTATTATTAATTTTTTTTTCGGGTCTATTATCCTTCACGGCCGTGAATTTTCAACTTGTACCAAAACAAGAGGTGCGATAAGATCTACGTTAAGCCACCGAAACTGGAAGTAAATCTTGAAATTGGCGGCATCGGTAGTGGCTATAATGTTTGTTTGTTTATTTGTTTGCAATGTTGTTTAACAGTATAAATTTCTATTGATTATCTATAGTTGTAACTTAAACATTGTATTAAATTTGATCAAATTGATGGAACCACTCCACAAAAGTTCAAAAAATCAAATATAAATCAAATTGTTTTTGATGTGTGCTCGTAGGATTTAGTTACGTAAATGAAAGAATATTAAGCTACTAACTACATACTGGCTTATGATAACTTGATTGAGTGTGTAAATGTAGAAAAATTTAAATCAAAGTATGCTGCCATTATTTGGTGCATCAAGTATAGGTATATTCTACTTTAGATTGTATTTTCACAATTTTTGTAAAGAAAACTGAGGAATGACTTATGAAAAACTTGCTTATAACGTAATAACCAAAAGTCATTCGTATTCCTCTTTCACGTTCTGTACAGTTTCGTAATAAAAGAATCCATTTCGAACATTCGTACAAACCTTGTAATCTTGTACCTGCAAGCTCGAAATTCTTTACAAAACCCCTCAATTTTTGTGTGCAGCTGTTTTCAAGCAGTCCAATTTGCCAAGCACTCTACACGTCTCATCTGCTACTGTTGTATTAGTAGGCAGCTATTTCAGGAATTGGTTTCAGCTATCAAAGTAGCACCTTAAAAAACAGTTCAATGTTTAACGCAATTTAATGAAGGTTCTGCTGAACACGTTACGAAGATCACTCAAGCAGAGTTTGCAATAAAACTTCTTTACCAGATACTTCAGTTCAACTAGTTCCACGTTGTCTGAAACATATTTTAATCAGCACCAAACGAAAGGATTTGATCCGCAACTTGAAACTAAGTATTTAAAAAGTTGTTCAATACGTATCAGAACTACTTTTGTGATTGTGGATTTTATTTTATTCGTGCAATATTAATATAGAAAGAGTGTTACAGGAAGAACACTATTAATTTAAAAAAATAGCATTTAAGGTCACATTTTATACTAAACTACATGTAATGCGAACAAATAGCGAAAAATAAATCAATTTTTTAAATTATAGTTGAATAAATCATGTTTTTTTTTTTTGTTTATAAAAATAAGCAATGATGCACGTAATTAACAACAAACTTATGGTAATAAAAATGTGTATTCAGTGTTTTAAAATTATAAACTATTTCACCATCTGTCAAGTAGGCTAACTATCATTTAAAGTCACCGGTAACCGGGAATAATGGAACAGATATACCTTTGTTTGTACAGTAAAACTCCCAAACATTAAAAAGAAAATAATAATAAAAAATCCCCTATCGAAGGATGCACTAAACCTAGTGAATAATATAACATAAAATTATTTCTAAAAGTAACTAATCAAGACTTTACTTGTAGTTTGTGAAAGAGGCCCTAAGATTTTTTATGATAAACTGGTACTTACTTAGCGCTCCTTAAGGCTCGCTCTTTCTCTTCTCTTCTTATCTCATTGTATCTCTCTATTCCTTGCTCGTATTTTAGGAAATTCGATGGTCAGTCCTTTCATTTTATATTTTCCAATGGCTGACATGTGTTATCGTAGCGAGACATGGATAAAAATCCAATTTCGATACAGACCACTCGTCGACACACACGTCTACGTATCGCATGTTCAGAGCACATGTCTTATGACGACTTTTGATCTCAAAAACTCGTTTGAATCCCTCTATGTCAGTACCATGCAATGTACATCAACGCCAAGCAAACGTAATAAAGGCTGTTGTATTGTAAAATAATAACATAAAATATTTGTAGCTATTAAAAAATAATGAAAATATAGGAGTGAAGAAGAATTAAATATACTAGATCATACTAAAAATCATTAGAATTTAGTCGTGCATTTGAATTGTAACTTCATAAAAGGCAAACTACACTAATTTTTTTAATATTTTTTTATTAAAGTTGGGTTTGCTCTTGGCCAACAACCAGCTGTGTTAGGAAAGATGAGGCCTATGATGGAGCAAGCTCTCCGAAACGATGCCTATTCATAAATAAATTTTGATTTCATAAGAGATAAATAAATTTTGTAACTTTATATATATACTTACAAGTAGCTAGTAATATGAGGTTAAATTGCGGGGCACAGGTAGTAAATATTTTGTTTATTGGTTACAGCGCGAGGGAGCAGCTCGCAGCGATGCAGAGCGCGAGCGGCGCGCGCGCGGCGATTGGGAGGCGCGGACTCGCGCAGCTGAGGCCGATGCGGCGCGGCTTGCTGGCAAGCTGCACGCAGCGCAGCGTGAAATCACCAGGTACTTTATCAATACTAATAATAAATCTCTAAGGGTTGGTCATGGAATAAGTTACTTTGTTTTCAGAGATATCGTGTTTATAGGCTCTGTACATGATACTGAAACTAAATTGACAAATTTTAGAATTTTTTCCGTATGTATGTATGTTCCTCCATAACTCTTAAACGAATTAACTGATTTTTATGTAACTTGGTAGATAAACATTTAGACGTACAGGACACGGGATAGGCTACTTTTTTCTTTTTCAAAGCGGACGAAATCGCGGGCACCAGCTAGTTGTTTTAATAAATAAATAAACTTTTCACATTCTAATGTAAAATTAGTCCGACAATTAAAACAAATTATTATTTACTTAATAATAAATAAAAAAAGAATAAAGTGCCTATAATAATAATAATAAAACCTACGACCGTCAGACAAATTAGCTTCGTGTAACATGTACATATTTATTTATTTAATAGCCGATGTCAATTTACACTTTGATTGCGATAATAAATCGATTGAGGACGATCGCGGACCGTGACATCACCGGTGAGACCGAAACGAACAAAACCAATTAAAATATTGCCTTTTACAAACAATTGAAACAGCGGAATTCGGAAACCCTATCGAAAATATTAGGTTCGTTAACGCCTCTGGCAAAATAACGAGACAACGTAATCAATAACGCAGTCAGTGGAACTAACGGTGATGGAAATCAACACTTCACATGTCATCGTCATCGACATCAATCTCATCCTTAGGACGTCCACTACTGGACATAGGATAGGCTTCCCCATTATTTTCCAGTTGGACCGGTCAGAAGAGGCCTCATCCTGCGTCGAGCCTCACCCTGATTTGATTCTACAGTTCAATATGGGTTAAGACAAAAATAAAAAAATGTACAACAGAACTTTTATAGATCAGAATAGCAAGTACTTTGTAAAAGGCATTATTTACTCACTCGCCGAAACACAGCACTCGTGCTAGTATTTCATGGAGATCAACTGCACTGGGTTGTTACATACTGCCGGCACACAGGCTGCCTAATCAATGAATGCAAAATGCAATAATCGAATGGTCATCTCATCGACGTACCAACAAATACTATTATTCCGCCTGTGTATACAATGCTTTATATTATACTATATTGTGACTAGACTAGTTACGAATTAATATGTCCCAATTGAAATGAAGAATTGAATTGAAATGTTGATAATCTACTGTTACTCTTGTTCTCGTGTGAACAGCATTCAAAATCGAGTTCTCTGTTGTGCGAATTAATGAAGCCATACCAATTTCGTATTTATGTATCAACGCCGCATCGATAACGGACTGTTATGGCTCTATTTAATTTAATGAGCCGTTAAAATCGCGAACTACAATCACTTTAATGGCGAAATAACATCGTTGGCAATTTGTGATACTTCGCCCGTTGGGAAAATTTGCATTTTCCCTTCATTTTTATTATGATTCTCTGACTTTCTGTTTCCACACTTCAACTCTACCAAAATTCAGGTTAAGGGGGTTTTAGCTTTGTGTCGTATTGTTAAAATTTGAAGGAGCTTAATTATTTTTGTTAACATTTCTAACATTCTATACAATAGAGCACCATAAAAATATAGTATGTTTTTGTTCTATTGTATAATCATTCTACTATTATTGGAAAATAAAAGTTGGTTTTATCAAACTAAAAAATATGCATACGTTTTCCACATTTCCTTATATCACAATACTAGCTGGCGCCCGCGACTTTGTCCGCGTTGAAAAAGAAAAAGTAGCCTATCCTGTGTCCTATACGTCTTAATGTTTATCTACCAAGTTTCATAAAAATCAGATAATTCGTTTAAGAGTTATGGAGGAACATACATACAGAAAAAAATTCTAAAAATGGTCAATTTAGTTTCAGTATCTTGTATAGAGCCTATAAACACGATATCTCTGAAAACAGTCACTCCATGACCAACCCTTACAGATTTATTATTAGTATTGATTTGAGGCTTTAGAAAAACTTATAGTTTTTTAATCGGTTCCATAGTTTCACATTAAGGTTGTTACTTAATAATGTATAAGGGCCTCTTTCATAATCTGTCAAGTAGTCTAACCGTCATTTAAAGTCACCGGTCACCAGGGATAATGGAGCTGATATATACCTTTGTTTGTATAGTAAAAAACCCAAACATTAAAAAGAAAATAATAAAATAAGTTCGCCTATCGAAGGCGCCTGTTTCACAAACGTCAAGTAGGCCAAACTGTCATTTAAAGTCACCGGTAACGGGGGATAATGGAGCTGATATAGGTAGGTACCTTTGTTTGTACGGTAAACGTCTTAAACATTAAATAGAAAATAATAATAAAAAATCGGCTATCGAATGATGCAGTAAAATGAGTGCATAATTTAATAAAACAAAAAAATATTTCTAAAAATAACTAGTAGTTGGTGAAAGAGGCCCTAAGACTTGTAATCGTGGTTATTATAAGTTCTCGCTGTCGAACTGTCGATATCAGTACAATTTAGTTACTTTGGTAATTAACAAAGTCGAGTTACCTACGTTTTACAATTTACGGGGCCCGTTGTAATCGGCGGGGTGTCATTGGACTGCGATAAGCGACCATCCGATTGGTCGATCGGCCGTAACTTTCGGAATAGGAAACTTGGGGATTTACGGTTCGGGTATTTGACCCAATTTGGAGCGAATGGAAATTGAATTTTTTCGTCTCTCATTTCCTAAATTTGAGTGGTCTTTTAGATGCTGCAAATTGTTCGGCGCGTAATTTTCTTTTAGTAGGTATACTTCTCTTCGTACAATTCGCAATCCACCGCTTTAACTTTTTGTCAAAATATTACAAATTGTGTTAAGATAGATAGACATGTAAACGTGTATTTGGCATCTTAATAGACTGCATGAATTTTGCAATGAATATAATTCGTTAGCATAAGTTACAGACCTAGTTAGGGCATTTAATTGTAAATTTAAAATGTCAACCCATCATGTTATTACTTACGCTTATTAGCAAATATATTCTAAAAGCTTCCAAAGTCGTTCTAAAAATCAACGTCAAATATTCTTGATAACCAAAATAAGTCGTCAGATTATGGTTATCAAAAAACAAAATTTTCCAGTGAGATAAAATTTAACATAGCGCCTGTTTCACCAACTACAATTAAAGTGTTGATTAGTTACTTTTAGAAATCATTTTCTGTTTTATTGAATTATGCACTTGGTTTACTGCATCATTCGATGGGCGAATTTTTCTGGCGACGTTTGCCGTACAAACAAACGTATATTAGCTAAATTATTCCCGGTGACAGGTGACTTTAAGTGACGGTTTAGCCTACTTGACGTTGGTGAAAGAGGCGCTTAGCAGTATAGTAAATAAGTAAAACCGGAACCGTTCCACGAGGCGCGGGCGGGGGTTTCATCATCCCTTCGTGGTTGATGTTCCTCGGTCACGCACGAAGCGTTACAGTTCCACCTTCCTTGTCCGAACTGCTAAGGAGTGGAACTCATTACCTGCGTCCGTGTTTCCTCAAAATTACAATCTCGGGGTCTTCAAATGAGCACTTACTAGGTAAACGTGGTTCACCTTCGGCCGCATTTTTTTTCATCTCCAATTACATACTTATCATCATCATCAATACTAATAATAAATCTGTAAGGGTTGGTCATGGAGTAAGTTACTTTGTTTTCAGAGATATCGTGTTTATAGGCTCTATACATCATACTGAAACTAAATTTACCATTTTAAGAATTTTTTTCTGTATGTATGTATGTATGTATGTAAGTATGTATGTTCCTCTATAACTCTTAAACGAATCAACTGATTTTCATGAAACTTGGTAAATAAATATTTAGACGTACGGGACACAGGATAGGCTACTTTTTTTTTAACGCGGACGAAGTCGCGGTCACCAGCTAGTTTCAAAATAATAATAAAGAATTTAACAAGCGAACCGCGAAGGCTCAAATGGATTCCGCGTCAATCACACGAACAGTGGGAACTGTCGCATCTGGACCTTCGGAGGGGAGGCAGTACCGTGTACTATTTTTATGAAGTCCACGTTTCACTGGGGCGATGTGGACGAAAACAAATTGAATTCGTCAAAATATACCGAGATAAGCTGATTATGGGATATAAAATACCAATACTGTTTATGTGGGGTGAATGAATGGTGATGTTTGTTTATAAACCAGGCTTTTTTTTTGCTTGCAATTTAACACTGTCTTCTCTACGGTAATGTTTTGTAAATAAAAATATTCACAGTCTATTAAAAATAGAAGTATTTTTATATTTTTACAGACATACTAACTGCTGCTCGCGACTTCGTCCGCGTAACTGTAAATTATATACTAAAACCTTTCTCAAGAACCATTCTATCCATTGGTGAAAACAGCATGAAAATTGGTGCAGTAGTTTTTGATTTTATCGCGGAGGTGGAGGTATAATATGTAGTGATTAATTCACTCAGATAAAATAAAATTTAATCAATAATGACAGTTCACACAGTTATTATAATTTTTTTTTTCCACGAAGTTACTCAATTTTTTTTTATTTCTACACATATACTTGTATACGTACAAAATAATATGTGATACTTTTTTGGACATTCTGAACCAGAGCCTTCTTGTAGTGCATCAGAATATCAGAATTCAGATCACGCAGCGTGCGTGCAGAAGCTCGGATTCGATTCCCAAACGGAATGAATTCGAAGGGAGCATAATATCACCTTAAATTATATACGACTAGCTTCTGCTCGCGACTTCGCCCGCGTAACTTTGTAAATTATATACTAAAACCTTCCTCGAGAACAACTCTATCCATTGGTGAAAACAGGATGAAGTAGTTTTTGAGTTTATCGCGAACAGACAGATAGACGCGGCGGAGATATATAGGATTAATAATAAATAAATTTTAGTAAGATTATTGAAGCTAACATTTATATAACACTAGCTGCGCCCGCGACTTCGTCCGCGTTGAAAAAGAAAAAAGTAGTCTATCCTGTGTCCTGTACGTCTAAATATTTATCTAGGTACCAAGTTTCATGAAAATCAGTTAATTCATTTAAGAGTCATGGAGTCACATACATACATACAATACATACACTTACAGATTTATTGTTACTATTGATTATGTCTCATTACATAATTACAGTTAAATTCTGTTGGTACGGTGATGACATTAAATCAGATATACAAATTTATGATTTTTTAGAAAGTGGTAAAGCCTCTTAACTATACCATGTAGTAATACCATTAATAGTGACAGGTCACACTGAATTCTGCAGTTATAAACTTCTTTTCAATGTCTTGTTTAGGCTGTCTTAACAGCCTATCATCTCTTGGCAACAGCCACTCTTTTCAGAAGACGTTCCCATTAATGGTAAGTGGCTATCGTCGCCTATAAGCAACACCACAGTGTTCTGCTGACCTTAGTAGGATTAAGGATAAGGAATTGGGAAAGGGTTGAATAATGTACTTTGGCATCCCTTACTCACTCACCTAAACACAAGTTATATGTCGCTAATTACAAACTAAAGGGCCACAATTCAAAATTACACTTTTTACAGGAGATCTAATCGAAAAAAATTAAATTATTTTGTGTCTATTTTTTTTCTTATTAGATATATATCAAATATATGCATATTTGATATATATCTATACATCGTTAGAAGCGTATTTATAAGTAGCATTAAATGTTTTAATTACTTTTATAATAAACTGAATACTAGAAGATATATAAGCATATAAATTACTTTTGAATATATAAAAAATGATCAAAATATAGTAAATATGGAATAAAACAACCATAAGTCTTTTTGCAACATACAACATGAAGGATTGTGATTTTATTTTTGCAATAAAAACATTTTTGGATTTTTTGTTTTATGGCCCTTTAGTTTTTAAGCAGCGATGTGTATGTTTATCTATCGATGAAAAATCGTAGATGAAAACCAATTTCAACATCGTATTAGTCAACAAAAGATTATTGATATTTACTAAATCATTGTATAATATTTCACTGAATCCAATCGCTGGGTATCGCTTACAGCCTCGCCTCGACAGTCACTCGATACCGTTGGCACGTGCCGGTAAACATTCCACGCACCACCATCAATATTCATAATGTCTAATCGTGAATCGATATGCCTATTGTTATCGACGATATTTGTGGCCGGATAGCGTTGGATGTTTTACAAAATGTTCCAATTTCAAATTATGTTACAAATTCCGAATGTGCTCAATGACACTCTACTTTTTCACCTTGTTCGTACATTATAAAGTGAGGTTGCTGTCCGCCTCTGTCTCTAACTTCCCCTCAATCACTCAACTGATTTTGAAATGTGTTTCACTAATGGCTATAAATAAAGAAGGTTTGTATTTAACAAACAATAAAGAAATGCTTACATTGCTTACATAGAGCAGTTTGAATATACATGAAATATGCCAAAGGAGAAAATGAAATTTATTTATAAAAACCAATACCAATTCGTTCAACACTAAGTATTATTATAAGTGACTGTTCTTACTAAACATGGATACTAATCATAAATGATAATACTAATTTATCGTAATGCTACATAATTTATTAATTATTTAATTTATCACATCTTTGTATCAATAATCAGTGAAATTTCTCAGTAACGTCTGAGACACTTTCTTGAGTGACACCCCGAAATTAACTTCAAACAAAAAACAACAAAGGGTGTCTCAAGTCAACGGCATCATCTTACAAATAAAATAGACAATTGTTGGAGGTACTCACTCGACGAGGAGGGGCACAATTATTGTTTAGTGTCTGGTTGCAACATCTCAATTTAGGCTCGCTCATTAAAAATAATGTGTATAGAAATAACTATTGCCTGCACATCGATGTTCCTACATTATTAAAACGAACTTAGCCTTCTGAATGGTTCTGAACCGAGAACCTTAAAAGCGATCAGGTTATGGTGTTTTTAAAAAAAAATTAAACCATTTTACCCTAGATCTAATATTTTTTTGTGAAAACAGAATTTTTATTTCTTTACTAGTTGGCGCCCGCGACTTCGTCCGCGTTGAAAAAAAAAGTAGCCTATCCTGTGTCCCGTACGTCTAAATGTTTATCTACCAAGTTTCATGAAAATCAGTTGATTCGTTTAAGAGTTATAGAGGAACATACATACTTACATACATACATACATACATACATACATACATACATACATACATACATACATACATACATACATACATACATACATACATACATACATACATACATACATACATACATACATACATACATACATACATACATACATACATACATACATACATACATACATACATACATACATACATACATACAGAAAAAAATTCTAAAAATCGTCAATTTAGTTTCAGTATCATGTATAGAGCCTATATACACGATATTTCTGAAAACAAAGTAAATTACTCCATGACCGACCCCCACAGATTTATTATTAGTATTGATTAATATACAAAATGGTTTTCCATGAGTTTCATATCTGCATACATAGTTATGAAACAGTAAAGAAAATTTTCCTTTTTTTGGAGCTGGTTATGAAAAAATAGTTACAAATGTTATGAGGGGACACCATCAGTTAGTCTGTTCTGGTGCTGTCATATTATGACATTCTTTTTTTTTTTCAAAATTATGTACCTATTATTTTTAATTACCTGTAGTCTTGCTTGAAACTGTTATATTTAAAAAAGTTACGGGCCCACTGCCGTCATTTCCTAGTTTCAAATGAAATCACCTAGAGCAGAGTATCTCGTTATAAAAAATATCATTAAATCTGATCATTTAAAGTGATTATATCAAAAGTCTAGGTATACAATACCGTCACCCTAAAGTTTATGGGGGCGTAAAACCGTAGCGAGGGGCAAATATCGTATTTCTTATTATTTTTACTTGAGCGCCCAGATAAACGAGACGAACGTAGGCATAAAATGTTTTCAAGTGAAAATTATTATATACACTTATACAAACATTGTAATATATATACAATATTGAAGATAAGAGTAATGATTATCTAAAGAAGAAAATACACTGATTATTAAAAAGTCGCCAGACACCTAAAGTACTAGGCTATATTAAGGCAAAGTTAAAAGTAAATAATAATAAGTAATATAGGATCCAATGGATCAATGGGATAGGACCTATGAGTCGCGCGGTTAAGGTGCTTGCTGGAGGTCCTGTGTTCGATTCTAGGCAAAAATTTATTCAAGACAATAATTTTCGTCACCAATCTTACCAATAAATGAATAAAATATACATAAGTTGTTGACAATTATTGTGTCTTACTCTTAGAACCAATTTGTATCTCTCTCGTATTACTTGTGTGACTTAATGAGGGTGACCTACCATCAAATGGATGTCAGTACTCCTGTCCTCCTCTATCACAAAAAAGTATATTACGTATTGTTCAAATTTATGTGCATGTGTATTACGATGATGGATAAGCAAGTGTGTGTGCGTGTAATATGAACCATTTCTAGCGATTACGGTGTAGCGGTGGAAGACTGAGTGCACCGTTCGCATTCTAAGGGATTCGACGTCTTGCGTTTATTATTTATAAGTTTTACGAGCAGGGGCACCACGGAAATAGATGTGCAGGATTAGGTCGGGGTTCGGAATGAAGTTCATGGCTAACGGTAGTTCGAAATATAATGGAATCTATTTATTCTGCGTATTACAAAAAATGGAGACTACTCTTATGACCATTCAATATACACCCTGAAACCGCATGGTCCAACTGCTTCGTCCGATTTATAGGACAACGCCGTTTTTTTTCCTGTTGGTCCGATTGATCGGACGACGCGAATTTTCCCCGTTGGTCCGATTGATCGGACGACGCGAATTTTCCCCGTTAGTCCGATTGATAGGAAAACTCTCATTTGGCCGATGCTATCTATACTCTAATACAGCCTGTCAGCTTGTCTGACAACCTCGACGACATAGTAATAAAAAAAATCTATGAAAACTTTGGGATACAGAATTTTAATTTTAATGCTTTAATATTTTTATTTAAATCTAGATAAATTTTTGACCTTATCATTGATTTATACTTGGCATTAAAAATACATAAATCATATGAAATATACAATATGCATCGTTCATTAGTTTTTATTATCGTATTGTGCATTAAGTGAAGAGATACCAGAATCATTAACATTTAGTTAATGGAACTGATTTATGATAGATTTAAAGATAGTTAACCGCGTGATGTACTGGCGAGTTCATTGCTGTAATAACGAACACGTGTTCCTAAAATAATCTCTTAATATTAATTATTATCTTAGTTTTATTTTAAACTTTTAAACAGTAATTTTTAATAAAATCATAGCTATTTATGTAGATTTATTTCATTGTAAAAACTAATTACTGTATTATCTATACTAATACATATTATAAAGCTGAAAAGTTTGTTTGTTTGTTTGGTTGAACGCTTAGGTTGAACGCCTTAATCTCAGGAACTACTGGTTTGAATTGAAAAATTCTTTTTGTGTTGGATAGTCCATTTATCTTTAGGCTTTATAACATTTTGAACGCGGTTACCGGTGACATTAAATGACAGTTTGGCCTAATTGACGTTTGTGAAATAGGCGCTAATTTAAACTAAATTCTTCTGTCAATCAGCACTAACAGAATTTAGCACATGTACCTAAGTATTAACTGAATTACTAGGACAACAGAAACAGCTCAAACGTCGCGTTAAATTGATCAAGTGCCGGAGGGGTGTCTGCGGGGGTGGGAAGGGGGGAACACAAACAGATGCACTCGCATCTAGCAGCTGCAGCACTTTTATTAACAGAGACTTTGCTTAGAGCCATTCATATCGAGTGATAGTTTTAATATCATCCGATTGTTGGACGTTGAATAATCAATCAAGTTTTCGCTCAGCTGTTCCCCTAAGCCTAGCTATTGTTGCAATATCCGACTATTCTTTATACTTTTTGAGACGACGTGTACTTTTAGAAAATATTTATATTGAATCTACAATTTGAGATTTTTTTTAATATTTACAATAATCAAATCTTACAGGGTATGAAATGTTCGTGTTATTTTCTATGTTATTATAAAACTTGCACGGAGGCAGTTTTTTTTGCAAATTATATAGATATACGCAAACTTTTCTCGTTTATAGCTCTTTCCATTAGTGAATACCGTATCAAAATCCATATCCATTGGGTGGTTTAGGAGAATTTAGCAGAGACGCAGACAGAAGCGGATAGAGACTTTATAATTAATAATGGGTATAAAGCAAACAAAATTTGTAATTTCACCCACGTGGCCCCTTGGACATGACAGTGACACAAAATACGTACAACTACGCACAACATGCGACGGAAGATAGCGCAACTCGCTCAATAAAAATGTTATAAGTGCCAAAAGTATTAAATATTAATTATTCGTAAACTACAATGTCAAATGAAAAATTGTTACATACAGCCTTAGATAATATGTGAAGAGAAATTACTGATACACTTTTAGCTTTGTAATGTGTGTCATTTTGAAAATAAAACTAAAATCGATGGAAATGAGAGCTCACTTGGTGGTTTTTTTCTATCGAGAAAATTTCATTATATTATGTTTTCTGTTACAGTCGTCACTTTCATTTATAATGTATTTATCTATTTTAAAAAAATAATTAAATTAGACTTTGTTTACTTAGATAAAATTCAAATCTAGGATTGGCTATTTCTCTTTATACCCGCTCTTAAGATGCAACTTTATTTTTTCGCACAACTTTATTAACAACATTATTATAAAAACATAAATTCAAGATGTTCATATTTTGTAATGAATTTATTGAAAAATCTTACTTGATATTTTTACGTTTTCTATCAAACATCATGTCATAGTACCATATTCGTTACTGGTACAAAAGGATGCATTTTGCAATTAGCCTTGAGATGTGACAGAAAAAATGTTAAGAAAGAAATGTCGTATTTCCGCGTTATTGTAAGGCGACTTTCATTAGTTCCTAGTTAGAGTATTGCTAATTCTAATGTCGAGACGGAACGACATAGTATGAAATCGAATGGAATAAGTTAAAGGAAAAAACTAAGAGAAAGCTTCTTTGGCGGCTATATCGCTTTTCCCTTATACAGGAACACTGTAAAAAATATCATCGCCATAACACTAACTAATAAACGAAGTCTGCCTATTCTTCATACATTTTGAAAACTACTAAAAAGTATGTTTAATAGATTTTTATAAGGTTTTGTTTTTGAATTTCTTGCTTTTTAAAAATACTTAATGTTTATTTGAAGCGAGCTTAAGTTCGCGCAGACTTGAATAATGTTTTTGTTTACATACATACATATTTTTCAAAATGGAGGGTCCTATAATTTTTATAATTAATACTGTGAATACTGCAATGAATAAGTAAACAGCTGCCACAGCCAAGAGTACTTAACAATTCCGTCTTTGAAGGCAACAAATAACGTGAACTTTATGCCTCCCATAACGCGTTACCTACCGAGGGTTGCAGTAACCAAATAGCTTCAGGCGTGGCTAGATAAATCCTATGGAAGGATGCATTGCATACACGCTCACTATGGTAACTCGAACTTAAGTATGAACACTATTCAGTTTCTGTCTTTGTCCGTTCGCATGTATGATTAAAATCAGTTTCAGTAGAGGGCTATGGCAGCCCAATGAAGAAAAACAGTATAAGGTTTACAAAAAATGTAGGAAATCTATTGTAGGTATTTAGTATTTGAATAATGCTATTGAGGATCTATGTGTTATTTTACTGGTAATTTTAAACACATTACTGTTATTTTCATATATTTTTGACAGCAGAAAATCTGTCTAACGGAGATATATTTAATTTAATGAAGATCTATAGAGATCTCTAGAGTAGAAACAGAGAGTTTTGAAAATCTTAAGACTTCACTCAACTTCGAATTAAATTAAGTTTAAAATTTGAATTCAATAAAATGTATATAAATAGATTATTAGAGTATTAGCCTAAAAGTAGTGTGGGTTAATATTATTACATATTAATTTAATATCGACACCAGCAATGCCATCGGTAAGGTGAAATTGTCTAAAAGTTATTTATCAAACTTAATCTTAATCAACTTGTATTTATTATACTAAACGTCAACTTCTTATAAATTTTATCCAAGACATCAAAATCGCCTTCGTAGTTGGAACAACCAAGCGAATTAACTAACAGAAGCGAATAACGACTTTGTTTCATGTTGTTAAGATATATAATTTCTTTCCTAGTCAGTTGTTAATTCCTGTTAAAGTTGATAATATAAATTATAGATAAGATTCGAATTGTGTTCGAGAATCCGTAGTATTCCAGATCTATAAACTCAGTATAAACAAACATAAACGTCCCCAATTTCTAGCTGCAGGGGAGAGACGTATTTGCATACAATGTAACAATTTAAACTGATTCGCGTTTTACATAAATATAGGTAAAGCAATTTAATTTTATGACCTTTTTGGTTATAAAAATTTGCAAATTAAAAAGGAAATGGTTTTATGAGACCATTTTCCCTTTTAATTGAGATATATAAACTTTCCAATACAAATAAAATTGATCTTTTGTGAGGTTCTGTAACTTTTATTTATTTTTTCTATATTTTCATTAAAAGGACCATCAAATCAAATCATCTACCATCAAATTGACTGTTAGCCTGCCTGCTATCCTTTTACATAAAAAAACGATTACTATTTTAATTATTGTTTTAATAATTTATACTGTTATATACTTTATTGTTTTAACGAATGAAATGTATTATAATCCATCTTAATGATATAGCAATAACTTTTCTTCATAATGTTAGTTCATTCATAAATCATTACTTTGGCGCCATTTATAATCAATTTTAAGTACATATTATAAGTATCTTGCAGAGTCTAAGTTTAAGTATAAATTATCTTCGTTAAGTTCTTACTCTGGTTTAATACTGGTTTAAGTAGTTTACGTTTTTAATTAACAATTTTCGTGAAAATATTTTTTCTTATACTTCTCGAGCTTAGGTCAAACTTAGTTTATATTTTTTTTTTACAGTGAATAACTTACTTATTTTAATTCAATTAAGCTGCTACGAAATGGTCTTAATGTGATAAAGATAGCGAAAAAAAAAATAGAGAATCAAGTTAAAACCAGAAGTCTGTACTAAACCAAAGTACAGACTGATAAATTATAGGTGTACACCCCACGTAATTTGTATTCACCACACGTTTCACCGTCCGCCCTACGCGTCACGACCTACGCCTGCTTACCATTACTGTATCCGATCGATGGGGCACTTTATTCTTGTTTTCTTCTTGTCTGACCTTTAAACTTCTGAATAGAACTCACAGACAACAACAATATCAGGCATTATTGTATGCAATTATCTATGAAATGTATATTTCTATCTCGATTTTGTTTTTCATAAGTGACATGTTGTTAAAACAACATAGAAAGCAATTTTTTTATTTTTTTGATAATTTTATTTGAAAAAATGCCGCAGGCTGGCTCTAGGCTGCTTTTGAGCTGTTTCTTGACCGGCTCTACTGAAAAAATATGAAGCAGGCCTATGTCCTGTAGTGAATATCTTATGCTTGATAATATAATGACGATATTTGTGACAGAAAATTCGAATAAGAAATCAAATTGAAAAAAATAATTCAAAAAAATACACTAGACTTAACTCGCGACTCCGTCCGTGTATCTTCATAAATTATACAGATTTGTATTTTATTTATTTTGTGTCAATTTTATTTTTAAATAGATATTTTTTTGACATACGTTAAGTTGGTATACAAATAAATACAAACATAAAAACGGAATACGTTTAAAGGTACATCAATAATGGTCTAATAACCATATTGTTAGTCTTCTTTTAAATAAATTTCTCAATAATTCAATATTATTTTAGCTGTTTTAATATCCATATATTAATTTTAATTTAGCAGTAACTATTTTACGACCGATATTGACATTTACTGTCTAATAATAAATGTGAACAGGCGTGGAAAATGTTAGTTCATAATATTACCATATCGTGAAAGCTTTCGTGAAGTTCATAAAGTGAGCAGCTGTTACGTACGCGTCGTCGGACGAAGTTATTGCCGAGATGTGAATGTAGCTGAAAAATTCGCTTCAAAACGCATTCTGTGTGCTAGTAAATAATATGAAAAATGTATTATATAGGTATAGCTAATTTTTAGCGTAGTTTTAACTTAAATATTTTAAAATATTTTATCTATTTTTAATATTATAAAGAGGAAAGAAGATGTTTGTTTGTTGGCATTGAATAGGCTCTGAAATTATACTGGACCTATTTGAAAAATTCTTTCATTTTTGGGAACCCATATTATTTATAAACAGTGAAGGCACAGTCGACATTTTCAACATTGTGAAATATATTAATATCTTACATGAAAATCTTTGTTCTAAATTGCAGACAGCTCTAATACACTTTTTTGAGCTTTAAATTTTTAATACTAATACAAAAAAAACTAGTGCAACATACAATGACCGTTTCACGTTTTATTTGAAATTTTATATCACTGACGGTCACCGTCATTAATTTATGGTTCATTAAATCAAAATGTGTTTTTTTTTAAATATTTTTGTTATAAAATAATCTGTTTACATTTTAGGAATAGTTTTTTTTTTTTAATTTTTTGCTGATAATTACAAAAATACGATATCGATACCTTAATTCGCAACACGAATAATTCCACTTTTGGATTTTTGGTTGAAAATGACTTTTTGATACGGGAGAAACTTAATGGCAATTAGAATTTAATTTTTAAAAGAGCCATAATTTCCAATGTAAAATTGTCTTTTTTCTTTTCTCGTATCATACAAAAAAAAATTATAACGTTTCTAGTCTCCCCTGTAAAGTTTGCCTCAGAGGAGTTATTTGGTTTGCGAATTAAGGTATGGATATATATTTTTTTACATTATTACTTCAGTAGGTACAAAAATAATGAGTCAATTAGGAAACTATTTTTAAAAAAGAAGTTTTTTTCACAATGTAGTCTGTCCGCATACAAAACAAAGGACGTTGTCATTGAAGGTACATAAGGTCGGCCTACGAGCACATGAGTAAACAGGGACTCATCAGACCGCAGATTGCAATGTCTCCTGGAGTCCTCTTAAATGTGACATGTCTATATATATAAAGTGTGTATTGTTGTTGTATGCTACAATGCGAACCATAGTATCAATACTAATAATAAATCTGTAAGGGTCATTCATGGAATAATTTACTTTGTTTT
Organism: Synanthedon formicaeformis; assembly: GCA_945859745.1. Lineage (NCBI taxonomy): Eukaryota > Metazoa > Arthropoda > Insecta > Lepidoptera > Sesiidae > Synanthedon > Synanthedon formicaeformis. The sequence continues at coordinate 11,674,099 of OX243956.1, read as the reverse complement.
CAGATATCGTGTTTATAAGCTCTATACATGATACTGAAACTAAATTGACCATTTTTAGAATTTTTTTCTGTATGTATGTATGTATGTATGTATGTATGTTCCTCCATAACTCTTAAACGAATTAACTGATTTTCATGAAACTTTGCAGATAAACATTTAGACGTACGGGACACAAGATAGGCTACTTTTTCTTTTTCAACGCGAACGAAGTCGCGGGCGCCAGCTAGTTATTTATATGAAGTAGTCTTCAATTCGACGTTACACAACATTTTGTTTTAAATATTAGGTTATATTTTAAACAATATTCATCAAATTTACAACATATAACAATAATATATTTAGGTTTAATCTATATTAGAAAACAAGGTATTATCTGTTTATTACGTTTATTTATTAATCGTCTATATTAAAATTTATTTACACTTATTCAATATCAATACATATTATAAAATAATAATGAAGTAATTTTCTGCCAGTTTCTCCGCTAACTTCTTGTAAACAATAGATTTTGATATGTTGTTCAATAATGGAAACGAAGAAGGTTTGTTTGTATAATTTACAAAAATATATATCAAATGTGCGAAGACGAGACTGATTCTCTATTGTAAAATAGTGTAAATAAACACTCTATTTATTTCAGTTCATTTAGATTATAACTTAAAGGTAATTAACTTAATATTCTTCATAACCAACGTAAAAGTAAACCTAAGCTTGGAATTTATGAAGTAGCGAAAAGTATTACATACCTAATAAGAGAGATCTGATTAAGTTTCAAAGAATTCAGTGTTACATTTTAATAAACACTTCAATTTAAAGGAATATACGCTGAGCTGAGCATTTTCTCTTATCTTCTCGTGGAGCGAACGTACGAATGAGTGAGTGAATGATAATGAGAGACAGGAATGAGACAAGGAATGAAAGAGGCACGGAAGGTAAGAATAATATTGTGACAGGCCGCGTGCCTCCGACGCCTTTTACGTGACATTCTCTGAAACGTTTTATGCAAGAATGCTCAATTTTTTTAATTTTTGAATTAATGTACACTCTTGTAGGTATAAATTTTAACTAGCGGCCCACCCCTGGCTTTGACTAAAAATATAAAAACCTTACTCCTTTAACTCTTTTTGGATTAGTGGAAACCGCATTAATATCCGTTTCGTTGTTTAAAAGATCGCATACGTATAGAGGGACAGACGGCAAGAAGCCACTTTGTTTTTTTTTTATATAATACTACTAGTTGGCGTCCGCGACTTCGTCCGCGTTGAAAAAAAAAAAGTAGCCTATCCTGTGTCCCGTACGTCTAAATGTTTATCTACCAAGTTTCATGAAAATCAGTTGATTCGTTTAAGAGTTATAGAGGAACATAAAATTCAGTTGCAAGATTCCACCCGGACAAACATACATATATACATACATACATACATACATACATACATACAAACATACATACATACATACATACATACATACATACATACATACATACATACATACATACATACATACATACATACATACATACATACATACATACATACATACATACATACATACATACATACATACATACATACATACATACATACATACATACATACATACATACATACATACATACATACATACATACATACATACATACATACATACATACATACATACATACATACATACATACATACATACATACATACATACATACATACATACATACATACATACATACATACATACATACATACATACATACATACAGAAAAAAATTCTAAAAATCGTCAATTTAGTTTCAGTATGATGTATAGAGCCTATATACACGATATTTCTGAAAACAAAGTAAATTACTCCATGACCGACCACTACAGATTTATTATTAGTATTGATGTAAAGATTAAAAACTTTGGTCTGTCTCTATGTCTATTTACGTTTACAAAATTTCATAAAACACCAACAAAATAAAAATGAAATATGCAATAAATGTCTTCTTGACTCTGTATGCATAACACAAAGGCTGACGCAACGGAATGCACCCTTCAAGAATACCCCAAGAAATCAGCGTGCATGCCACCCCTGCCAGAGATATATGATTTTAATAATCGGCAAGATTACAGTAAGGAGGGCCCGGAGATTCCTTCGAGTGTCCCTCAGAGGCTAGGACTGCCGGTCTTGAGAAATTGTCTCTTAGCTATTTCATTTGTAGGACCACTTGATATATGTCGCCATCTCTACTTGTTGTATTCAAAAGAATTTGTCGAGAAAAGATATTCCTTTATTTGAAACTTTCACGTTTCATTGCTGACGTTTTTTAAACAATAAATAAAATGAACAAGCTAAGGAATTTATTCTATATTTGCTATTGCCCGCTACTTTATACGCCCGCGTGTTTTTTATAAATTATACCTACTTTTACTTTATTTGTAGTAATGTTGTATAAACTATACTAGGAACTGTTGAGTTTCATAAAAATCTTTTCAATTTTTAAGTGAAAAATTAAACAAGATCGTACAAAACTTTCGCATATTAGCACGATACAAACATGATTAAGGTAATGTTAAAAAAAATTATAAAAATGTTGATTATTTTGAACAACTTAATTAATTAATTATTTATTTTAATTTTTTACTGCTTTATAAATATGCATATTTTATTTAAAATATGAGTCTTGAAATGACTTTTGAAAAAAATATATGTATCTCTCAAAACAAACTCGTAAGCACTAAGTGCTTGCTTATAGACCCAAAATTCTTCTAAACTTTCAATTGTTAAAAAAAATACCTCCATAAATATATTTTTACTTAGTTGCATTCTGTACACCTAGCTGTATTTCATTTGAAAAACAGTAGGGTAAACTTATTATTCTATTGTTTTTGATTTACACTTAGCGTCAAAATAGTACGCACGTTGGTAAATCAAAATTACTCATCATTTTAATTACTTTACTTTTACTTACTTTTAAAACTTTTGCCACCAAAAGCAAACTTTTGGTGGTTTCAAAACAACAAAGCGGTGTGGTGTGGTTGTAGCTCACTGTACCAGAGACAAAGTTACAGATTTGTAATCACTTTGCGGTCAAAAGTCTGATGTATAATTATTTAAACGAATGAACTCGTAACTTACAACAGATTGTTATTAGTATGTAACATGTTATAAATGTTTTTGTTTATGATCCATGGTAACAATAAAACTTAACTTTTTTGTGTAACGAATAAATATTGACTATATTTATAAAACTAGAGCAAAAAAAAAACTCAAAATGAACACAACAAGTAAAAAGAAAACCGTCAGATGGATGGTCGGATTCACTAGTTATATTGTGGAGGCCCTCTGCCCCATCTAGGAGACACAGGAATATAAGTCAAGTTATATAATAAAGGCACTGTCTGCTCAATCTGTTTATCCGCTAATTTTTATAAACCATCTAACGGATTTCTTATTGCTTGTGTTCATTTTGAGTTTTGTACATTTTGCATTTAGTTCATTTTTTTTGTCATAACTTTGTGGCGTGTTTTTTTACCTAAACTTTATACTAGTAGTTGCAAAGATAATATGCACTTTGAAAATTTTCACAGAACTGAAACAAATGTAATTGCTTAGAAAATAGAAAATAAATATCTTTTTAATTTCTCTAATGCCACCCCTTAATTAGTCTGCTGACATTTGTTCAACATTCGCGTGTGTTGTCGCATTGTTGCCAATTTATCACAAAATAACGACGCGTCTCATCATCCCACACGTCTTTCAAAATGGCGTCGCAAGATGGCGCTTGAAACCGCGGCAATGACAAGCTGTTATTAAAATTGCACCGGCTGCAGTGGTTTCTTAATAAACGGAGATCATTAGTGTAGTATGTTGCTTGTCTGCTAGCTTGATAAGTATTAAATTTGACAAATATACGTCCTAACTATAAGGGTTCAAGTACGAGATGAAATGGTTCCCATATTAACGCTAGTAATAACAAAATAACCTGCTATGTTTTTGTAAAACTAATTTAAGAAGGATGAGAATTTAAAAAGCAATTTTAAACACATAAAAATATTCGTAAAGAGTATAAATGCGTTTCAGCGTTGCAAATTACAGTTCAGAGAATTTTCTCATTAAACTACGAGATGTTATCACTTGATATTTTTTTGCGGGGTGTTACTTTGTTGGAAACAAAGTGTTCCAACTTAGTTCGCAGTCTCGTACTAATTAAATGTCGTCTGTGTACAAACAAACATTAATTTCACTGCCGCACATTTGCATGTGAATTTCGCTTTTCACACTTGAACATTAGCTCGTTCCACTTTCATCGAATATTTGAGTGAATTTCAGGGCCAATTGTTTTTGTAAAATACGAGTACTACGGTTTGAAATGTTGGTTCTCCGCACAAGTTACAAGTTCGATATATGACAAGATGACCTTTCAAAATCAAGTTTTAAAGTTCTTTTACAACTTTTTATGCTTTCTTTTTTTAAGTTTCGCCCGCAGGTCGTTTATTTTAAGTAAAATTACAATTTTGAATTTATTTTTAATAACAAAAATGTAAAATTATAGTTACAATTACAGTCTTTTTTTTACATTTAGCGTCTGTTTCACAAAGGTCAAGTAGGCCAAACTGTCATTTAAAGTCACCGGTAACGGGGGATAATGGAGCTGGTATAGGTACCTTTGTTTGTACGGTAAACGTCCCAAACATTAAATAGAAAATAAAATCGGCTATCGAATGATGCAGTAAAATGAGTGCATAATTCAATATAACAGAAAATGATTTCTAAAAGTAACTAATCAACACTTTACATGTAGTTTGTGAAAGAGGCCCGTACAGTTACAGTTAATGTTAATTTCAGAATATCTGGGGGTTTGGGGGATTAAAGCCTCAACCTTCGACTTAATCGGACATTTTTGTGCTTTCTTAAATACGAGTGTTAGTACCTGGTATTTACTTTTAATTACCAACAAATTTGAGGAAACCGTATCAAATCAAAATCTGTTGGGCCGTTTGCAAGAAGCTAGGCAGAGAGCGAATTTATCTTAAAACTAACTGTTGCACCTGACTTCGTCCGCGTAATTTTAAAAAATTCTGATAATGCTGAGCTGGCAAACCTCAATCATGGTGTTATTTCCTGTTGAACTAATGTAAATTTACTGGCTCCAAAATTACTGGTTATTTTTTTAAAAAAATGTTATTTTTTTATTATAATATAATAATAATAAGACTTATGTCGCCTTACTTGGTGTATCATATTTATTAATCTTTAGTTAAATATACCAATCTACAGTCTTATGCCATCTTTATTTAATGTATAGTTAGGACTACTAACTCTTTGTGAATTTTCAATACAAAATCAAATAATATATTTTAGATATACCTACTATATAATAAATATTCAAAAATGTCTTATAATTCTAATATATTAAGCAGAAGACACTTTAAATTTCCTTACTTGTAAGATTTTGTTAATAAACACCTGAACCTGAACCCCCATCTCTGTCTGCTTTATTGTGAATTATGAGAGAGATCTGGCAACAGAACAAAGCCATAGAGGGTGTTATGAAATTAGCGCTTCAAGCAACAGACAGACACATAGACAATTATATTAGTTCTGCACCATCTGGCAATGTCGTGTTGTTGTTTCAGTTTCCAGTTGAATCGCGACGCCATTTTTCTTTTAGAATCCCTTTTAAGTACAGACCTTATTAACCTTATTTAATAAGGTCTTTATTAATTATTAATCTTATTTAATAATAAGATAAGGTAGACTGTCCCATACAATTATTTTGGATGGGACTAAATAGGACATATAGCAAAATTAATATGTGAATAGGATAGATATTTATATGTCGGTATGATTGTGTTTTATTTGAGGTGCAACACGTGCATTTGAGGATTGTGCGTGTAACGAAACGTCTGGCATCGGTTCGGGGGTGTGTGGGGAGTGCTGCGCGGGCGGTGGCACTCAGGAGTCTAGAGCACGCTCGAATGGGAATCGCATGGCCTAGAGGGATCGTGGCACTTCATTCCTTCGGCTTTTAGTTAACTACTGTTATTTGAATCGTAGTAGTGATAGACTGTCGATTACAATAAGATTTGATGTCAGTGATACTCCCGATGTCGTCCTAATTGTGAAGTACAAATAAGTACAGACTCTCACGCCGGCCATTCGGACGACATATATATATTTTTGCAGCATCTGTGGCAGCGCACTTGCAGCCATAGGTGCTGCAAGAATATCTTTGTTTCATTTGTATATTTATACTAGCTGGTGCCCGTGACTTTATCCGCGTTGAACGATGAAAGATACCCTATGTCCTTTCTGGTGTCCCACACAACGTGTATGCAAAATTTCATGGTGATCGGTTCAGTAGTTTTTGCTTGAAAGCGTAACAAACAAACAAACTCACATTCACATAAGTTAGTAAGGATGTAATAATATTTATATATTATAATTCACATAGATGTATATTTTACATAGATGTATATATTTGTTATTATTTTGTTAATACCTATATTAATAGTTATGGATGTTCTATGTCTGAAATAAATGATTATTATTATTATTATTAATAATAAGTTGATTGTTGACAATCTCTTTGTTTATTCTACCGGCTATACAATGGGAAGTAAATTTCAGAAGTACGCAACAGATTGCCCTGGTTTTGTTTGTGTCTTAATAATAATAATAATAATAATAAATTTATTTTCGTATTACACAGATCCATAATGGTTAGTAACAATATTAACTTGAAACTATGTTAGTAAATACAATACACAATAAAATTATTATACAAAAAAAGCCATCTTATTATTAAATCCCAATAACTAATTTGACCCAAAAAGATAGTCTTAAGGCGAATTGTGGCAAAGTACCATTAATATCTGTAAGCATGTAATAGAAATGCTGTGCGGTAAAACTCTAATTAGTTTGTGTTTACACTAATGTTAAATTAAATGAAACATTGTATTAATAAAAAAAAATAGAATAACTTAATAATCGAATAGAATATTATTTTATTAACTTCCTTATTGTAAAAATTTTCATATATGCATTTTCATTGATAAATAAAATCAATTAAGTACATATAACTATTAACAGTAAATATTAAAATGGTCCTTTACTGTTTTAAAGTCTTATTTATTATTTATTTATTGCTCACTTCTCAAAGCGAGACATAAACAAATTCCTGCAAGGTCGGAGCGCAACTGCACCCACCTGCTGTTGCTTGTGTCCTTAGGTGGCAGTAACCTCGTACCATTAATTGGTCTGTCTGACTGCCTGCCACCCTTTATAATATGAAAATACACAACCTGCAATATCTTATTTATTACCAACTAGCTGCTGCCCGCGACTTCGCCCGCATAACTTTGTAAATCATATACTAAAACCTTCCTCGAGAACCACTCTATACATTGGTGAAAACAGCATGAAAATTGGTGTAGTAGTTTTTAAGTTTATCGCGAACAGACAGACAGACAGACAGACTTTGTTTTATAATATGTAGTGATGTAGTTATATGTAAAGATTTACAAAGTACTCGATGTTTGAGTTACTCTTTAGTGAGTAAATCACAAGTAACTAATACTCATAAATAAACATACTCATAAATCTAAATTTTTAAGTATCTAAAATATTGTTTGACATTATATGCTTATAAACCATGAAGCTTGAAGCAACGATCAGACACTGAATCTGTTCTGATAAGTTAGAAACAACTTTGTGAGAAAATTAAGCTTAAATTTTCAATAACATAAATTGAATCAGCTAAACAAACTTTATCCAACATTTTATTATGATAACTAGACCAGGAAAAACGAATTTTGCCAAAAGTTTGGTGCACTAAGGTTCGAAATGCAAACTGAACTCGGTCCCCGCAGTTTGTTTTAATGCAATTGTCATGCAAATTCCTGAATTAATCGTATCCGTTTAGAGTTTTGTGAGCTTCAGTCTTTATTGCTAGACGTAACTCCCTATAAACTGCACTTGGGACAATTATTTTAGGAGCATCAGACGTGGACAATAACTTCAAGTAAACTAACTACATTTGAGTTCAAAATTCAATATATATTCAATTTATTTTGTGTCTGTACTGTGGAATGAATTATATATTTGTATCACTGTAAAAATCACTTTTTAGGGCCGTGTGGAAACTAATGGAAGCAATGGAACAATTTTTATTTAAAAATTTAAAATGTAGTTCTTTATTGTATGGGTGTATACTTGAATATCAAAAATGCATTGAATTGGTATGAAATAGTCTACGTTTTGTATGAAAATCCAATCTTTAGGGATGAGTATGAACTACATGGCGAGCATAAACTAATGAAGGCAATGGCACTGATTTAGAATTTTCGTATGTGAACTAAGCTATGAGATCAAATGTTGGGTAATTTTCAATAGACATATAAAATTTTATTTAATGGAAATCTTGCGACTGGGAAGACCGTCAGTCTGCTAGTACTCTCTTTATTAAAAAAAAAACTACGTAAAGCAATAAATGTTAAACGAAATGACCTTTGAGTACTATAATACTATATATTTATATGATGGACGTGACATGTAATGTAACACTATACAATATATATTTTAATTTAGATAGATTATATTAGATTATATTTAGGTAGTACATAGGATGTTGCTTGGAGCTTTTATTGGTGCATGCTGAGCTTTCTATAATTGCGGCGGCATCCGCCTTGTGCTAATTATATTGAACAGTGTGTTATAGTTAAATGCCTGCCTCGTTGGGAGCCTTGTATCATAAATAAATAAATAATGTCTATTCCACAATAAGAGTTTACATCGGTTTCCATTTGGTTTCGTCCCCTGGCAGGGTTTGTGTGACAAATTATTCCACCCTATGCAGTTTTTACCTTCATATCCCCGGGCCATTTGGGTGCGGTGCAGAGTTAACAAATTTAGTTCGCGTCGAAAACCGTTTTTGTAAACCACAATGGACCAACCACATGCGTATTTACGAACTTATGTTATGCTTTCGGCGATATTCGAGCTTTAACAAAGTTTTTGATTGTTAAAGTGCTAGGGACAAAAAAAGTCACCACTTCTCTTTTATGTGTATTCCATTCTGTTTCTTTGGTGATTTTTTTTTTTAATATAAAATAATGTTTATATTTGATCCTAATCAAAATTTAAATCACTTTGTTCTGTTCACTACTGGAAGTGTTATTATTACTTATTTCTAGTTTTTTTATTTTTATTTTACTAGAACATATCATTATCGACGACCAATGATATTTAAAAACCCAAGATTCTCACAGTTCTAACAACTTTTACATTAAAATTGTTCCAAATGTGACAAGTGTCTTAAGCCCTTTCAACAATGCTAAAACAAATAATTATTTCTAATTATGACAAGTTTGGACTTACGCTAACAAATTTTAAGGTTACTTTTTAAGTTAAATTAACAGAATATTTTATAGCTAGGACGTCTAAAAATGATATAGCTACAATGAATCCAGTAAAAGCGCTTCGATTACTATAATTCTCAGGAAACTGTGAGTCGTTGTGAGGGGTTGGGATGATCGTAGTGTATTAAGTGGGCAATTGATCGCGGGTGGTCTTCATTGACGGCAAATTGTCACTGGACAATTCTGTCTGATGGGCTCTTAACGAATCCAGGAAGTTGTTATGGTGAAGCGGTTTTATTTAGGGGTCTGCAGCAAAAAGAAGGAATGAAAGCGCTTTAGTAGTTTCTTTTTTCCAACATAACGTTTAATGAAGCTTTATTTTTAGTCAAAGAATTATTACAACTATACACATTAGGTCAAATTGTAAAAACTGTTAAGTATGTTTTATTAAATATGTAGTAGGGAAAAATCTATATTTTTCATAAAAAGTTTGTAGGCAGGCAGACCATAAACTTGATGGGAGATGGCTACCGTCGCTTAGTAAGTGAAGCTATAAATACAATAGGTATTTATCAAGCTACAATAGGTGCTACAAATACGCTGCCTACCTCTGTAGGATAAAGGATAAGGGTTTATCCACCAGACGTACTGTCCAATTTATGAGTGCGAAACGCAGTGGGATTTTCTAATACTAATCTTCTTATTTCTGACCTTTTTATTGTTCTCAACAAACTTCATTTGATATAATACTTAAACCATACAATTAAGGCATCGTTAAGATTACTCGTAACAGAAATAGTTTTATATTTAAAATTTTGCTGAATTTCTTTTCTTTTTATGAAGATATTCTGACGTCGAAAAACTTTGAGTGGTGTACAAAATTAAAGGACCAATAAGTTTTTAAGAATAAAATCGTAAATAACAAATACTCAAATATAATGTAATAACAAATAAAATGGCACATAAGCTCTTTCTCCTGATACGGTATTTTTCGATAATTTCTCTTTCTTCAATATGGGGGGACGGTTATTACGTACAGGTCGTTGTCAAATGCAAATCAAGTGGGGGACCGTCTTTTTCAGGGGTGCTGAAATATGGCGGTAATAAACAGCAATACGGTGAGTCCGCTGTTGCGAACACCTGACGCTTGGTCACCCCATTTCGATCTGAGTGCACTCGAATTAGTAGGGATAAGGAATAGGTATACATTGCGTTTTGCTACATTAATAAGAAAAAACTTGGCAATATTTAACAAAATTCGGCACACAAACTGATGGTCCACTAGTTGCTAACTGGCTACCGTTGCCAATAAACACAATTACCGCCAAAAGGGATCGTAAGTATGCTACCGACCCTGTTAGGTTAAAGGAGTAGTGAGTAAGGGATCACTCATCAAAACAGCAGCATAATAATTATGTTCTGCTATTTCAAGATTAGCCTGTAATGCATTGTTTACTGCCTACATATCCAGTAAATCTACGTATGACCTGCCAGTAAAAATTTTAAAAGTGTAGTTTTTTTTTTATGCTATGCAACAAAGCTAAAAACATTGAAGCAATACTGAAATTGTTCTAATAAAGGTAAAACTTTTCTAATATCTAAATGTTTTTTTCTTCTGAAAGATATACTTTGGACCTTAATGACTAAAAAAATCACTTCAGTTTATTTTTTAATGCTATGCAACACAGCTATAAACATTGAAGCAATATTGAAATTGTTCTAATAAAGATAAAAACTGTTCATCTAAATGAGTTTTTCTTCTGAAAGATATACTTTGGACCTTTAATGACTAAAAAAATCATTTGTTTTGCCTAAAATAAGTTTTGCAGGAATACTTATAATGACGACTCTGACCATTCACGAAGTAATCATATTTTTTTAATAAGGATCCAATCATATTTTTATGACGTTCAATTTTAAGGCGGGCTAATTCGTAGCGCATAGCCAGTAGTATTTTATAAACTTTTACATAATGGAATTTGTATTTGATGGAACGCGTCGGCAATCTTTTGTTTTTAGTTTACAGCGACTGTCAACCCGAAAAATGCGCATGCTGCCGGCAGCAATGACAACCAAAGTCGGCAAAGCGCCAAACGCTATTCCAATATCAAAATTCAATGCATCATGAATCCACAGCTTTTCGAATACCCTTTGATGACGTTAGCCTACGGCCAGTACAGGCCAGAAACACTGCAATTTCAACTTTATGCACTTCGGCATAGGATTGGAAACGTGAACAGACTTGTCGATGTTTTGTACAGTAAATTTCAATGAACGTATTGGTCAAAGCTTACTATGATGTAATGAATTGGAATCAGCTTTTAATGGTCATTTACATTACAAGAATTAATATGCTAATTTGCAATATCCAAATCGGCACCCAGGTTTGATTCTTTCATTACTTAGCGAAATAATCAAACTTCATCTGTTTTATCAGTCATTTTAAGTGATTATTTTTTTTTTTCAGGTAATTAAGTCAAGTTTATTCTAAGAAAAAAACACTGGTAAGTTTCTCACATTTTTAATACATTTTTATGCAGCTAGTAAGAGCTAAAGTTCTTCAGTAAATTTGAAGAAAAAACAAAACAACTCTTCTGTTCATATAAAAAAAATACAATTAGAGTTCAAACAAATTGATTTTAACTCCTAGAACATTTGTTTCAAAATAGAAGAGCAGGGAACATTTTTAAATAATAAATAACGAGGGTACTTAAAACTTTTTAACGACAACTGGCTCTATCGCCTTCCTGTCTAGACTTTTCAGGTGTTGAAACTGGCTAAAAGTGAAAGTTTTCAACCATTAAAAAGATTCCACCATATTGCTAACCACTTTGCACTCTTTAAAAGCTCACTAATGTTTCGCTGTAAAGCTGCAGGCGACAATTTTCACAGGAAATTCAAGGCATTTGTTTTTTTTTTAAAGTTTCACTATTATTAGGGCATGGTTAGGTAGAATTTTACTTTAATATAGTACGACTAAGTATTACTAGTATTAGTTACATAGTATGAAGTTTCCATACCCTCGAACCTTGTTATGTTAAGGTCCACTCGCTGACGGTTCACTTGATGGTAAGTGCCTTTAATACAAGTATAGTCGCCTTTAATACAAGCAACTGCAAGATAAGAGATTGGGAAATTATAGGAAATGGGCTCTGGCATCCCTTACTCGCTCTCCGAAACACAACAGCACTGATTCTGTATGACAACTACGATTCCACACTCTTGTCTTACTTTTTTAAAACCATGTCAATGTCTTGCCATATGTTATGTTATGCCATATAATATGTTAAACAAGACAGGATGCACCCTTACCATACTACTAGTGACAAAAAAATTGGTCCTCCAATTTGCACATCCAGTTACTAAAAATAATTTGTTTTCATTGCCATTTTAATAAGTATTTTTATTTCTTATTGGCGTATTATGTTGTTTTAAAGTGTTGTCATTGGTTGCTTGGACATATCACTGGCTGACGGGCTGCCCAAATGTCTGCGAAACGCAGTGCCCTCCCACTACTTGTACCAATTTGTACGCAGTGAATTTCATACACATGTCGCACCTTTGCGGAAAGACTGTGATATTTCGAGAAAGTCGATTTTTTTTTTATTGCAAATTTGAAACCGCCGTGTCGAGTTCTATTATCTCCAAAAACGTGGTTTCTTTTATATGACAAACGGCTGCGTAATGAAAGAAAGAGACGAAATATCACACTGTAGCGTTGTCTAGTTCCGCAATCTAATTGGCTGCGACACTGTGATAGTCCAGTCACAACCTGTTGTTCTAAGATTGAAGTGCTTCCGCTTTTCAGAAAAAACGATACTACTCGACTATAACACGTTTTATGAGAAAAGGTAAGTTATTTTAATCACAATAGTTTTGTTGAAAAAATGTAGCACGCCATAGATGACACACTATTTAAGTTAAAAATATGATATTTCATTTGTGATCCGTTCGTGATGTCACATTGTTCTTGTAAAAAACAAGAACTTTTGCAGGGACATCTTAATACGTCATGTTGTAGGTGATATATTTTTTTACGAGATTTATTTTTATTGTGGGTTATCTTTAGGATGTTTCGTTATTTCAGTAATTATTTGCTTTCATAAAGAGATAGTTCTGACTTGACACGTTGTATGCGTTAAACTGTTTTTCATAATGTGTTTTGTTTTGGCAGATGGGGTCACAATCTAAGCGTATGATAGAACTGGCGACGAATAAAAACCGTGTTAAAGGGGCTCCAATAGTTAACCTACAGAATGGACAGTCTTCTGAACATACGATTCAACTATGCAAAGTACAAAATGAGCTGTCCATGAATATTACGCAATCAAATAAGCATTCTAATATCATAAAAGCAAATGGTGACAAGTATATCCGAATGGCTATATTTTGTTTTGCAATTATGTTTTTAGTTGTATAGAAGAAAATAATATTTTCAGTCTTTTCAGGCCCTAGTTCATTGAACCTACGTAAGCGTACTGTGTCTGCAAGTTCGACTTCGTCTAGTAGCTGCTTCAGTAGCTGTTCATCCAGTAGTACATCTTCATCTTCACCAGAAGGTAATAAGCACTGAATCTTTATCTTAAGGTATCATTTTACTGTATTCTCTCATTCAGAACCTAACGATACGAATTATTTATTTCAGATAGTAAAAGACTCAGTAAAAGACTCAAATATGAAATAATAAAGGAAAAACCCAAACGAACGTTTTCGCCGACTGAATTCGCCAATATTACGAATTTTCAAATTAATACTTTAAATATTGATCACCAAATAGGCATGTTAAATACTGAGTATGAGTCTATTGCAACAGAACCAGAGCGCGCTCTAGAGAGGCTAGAAGAAGTTAAAGAACCTGTAGAAATAGATCAAAATGATATGGATAATAGTCCAACTAAAAAAGGAAAGAAAAGATGCAGACAGGAAAATAAATGAAAGAAAATCTGAACCGATGCGCGTTAACGAATTTTGCTTTAATGATATTAATGACTGGAAAATAGTATGCAATCAGATGTTTTTTACAATTCAAAAAGATGAAGATGATAGTGCAATCAAACTGGCCGAAATCAAATTTATAAAATTGGAAAGAAAAAAATGATCCTCAAGGTGTATTTTTGAAAACATTCTATGCCGATAAACAATTTAAGAGGGTCATTATTAAAAAAAAATAAAGATATTAAAAATATTGCGCTCAATATAGCATACAGAACAAAACCCGGATTGGCGGAAAACAAAAAAAAAAAATGGAGTTGGTGGCTCACAACAGTTTTTTGAATCTCTGTAATTTTGATTCACAATACAAAAGTATTGGTGGTTATTAGAATTGATATAGTTTTACATAGGAATTAGGACTAGCTACCTCATTACGACTTAAGACAGATTAAGAATTAAGTGGCTGTGATTATTACTAATTGATTTTGGAGTTTTTGGAGTAATAGATTAATGTAATAATGTAATAGATTTAACAACCCTATAAAGACGGTGGTGACTGGTGAACCCAAGTGATCTCTTTATTTTTTAATCGAGATTTATTTTTTTGAGAATAAAGAAGGCTAAGTACATCTGTATCTACTTTAAGAAGTCAATTAAACCTAATAAAAATATGCCATATTTTTATTTCGACCGTATTTTATTAAAATATCGCAATAAGATGCAAAAAATATTATCATCTTCAACGTTACATCACAAGATAACACACATGAAATTGCTTCTTTTTGCAAGAACAATGTGATAAATCTTCCATTTATTTTTTAAACTATAATTTTATGTTGTTAAATACAGTTATTGTAAAAAATAACCTTATGTAACATTAGTTTAATAGTTGAAAAACAAAAGTTTCATACAAATGTAAGCGCTAACTTCAATATTTTGAAAGTCCCTGCAACTTGAAAGATTGAAAGTGGTCTCCTGTAAAATCACTCATTACGAGATATCACAGTCTTTCCGCAAAGGTGCGATGTCTCCGTTTCATTTGTCTTAGAAAACATTTTTATTATAAACTTCCTCTTATACCTTACAGAATGTTTGCAGCTTCCTGAAAACATAAATTTGAATAATATCAAATTTAATTTGCTATTCAAGAGAGAACAATAATAAACAATAACAATAACGCAGCTTTGTTTTCGAAGTACGTTTTACATTTGAATTTAATTAAGTACTCTAACTTTTAACTGTTAATTAGCTGTTTTTTTGCAGATGTCACGCATTTAGGTAGTTCTTGTTATAAGTTATAATTTATTTTACATAAATAAAAATCAATAAAATTTATGTTGAAGGAAGTTAATAATGGTAGAAATATAGTTTTACATTATTCTTAACTAATAGCTGCTGTCCGCGACTTCACCCGCGTAACTTTGTAAATTATATACTAAAACCTCCCTCAAGAACCACTCTATCCATTGGTGAAAACAGCATGAAAATTGGTACAGTAGTTTTTGAGTTTTTTGCGAACAGAGACGTGGCGGAGGACTTTGTTTTATATGTGTAAGGATAGTGATATATCATCAGGGCTATCGTCAGGTCATAAAATATAATAATATATATTTATTTCAATATTTATTTTTTATTTATTGCTTAGAATCATGCCTAAGTTGAACTAAAAAGGGCTGTTCTATAATTTTTATATTAGAAAAGGGCTGTTCAATATTTTTTTTTAATATTTTTATATTAGAATAATTTTTATATCGATTGTTTCAGAAATTTGCATTGATCGTTTTGTTTGAAACACACGAATTTAATAAAAACAGGTACTTGCCGCTAGCTGGATGCAGCTTGTTACCATTTGCACCCTTCCCCTAGTTTGCATAAGTCACTAAAACGCACCCCCTAATAATGAAAACCTGAGGGAAAATTCGGGAAAACTCAAAATAATAGAGGGTAGGTCGCCAACAGTATAGTAAGGGATGTTTGTTTTCTTAAAAGTAGTTAAAACGGTGGGGGGTCCGTAAAATAAATATGCCCAATAAATTACTGTATTTTGTTAATTAATTAATGTTAGTCATCTATCGTTAATTAAATGTAATATTAGATAGGGAAGGCAAGCAGAGTTTCCTTGAAAAAATATTATTAATATATTTTTTATAGTTAATAAAAAAAAAAAAAAAAAAGACAATGAATTGTCAGAAAATGTCAGTCCGTCTATTAATTTTCGATATTAGGTATATTATGTGACCTATATTAGGTAACAGAAAAATCCACCAACAAATGCGAAGGCTTTTTTCTTATACTTCTCTCAGAAATTATGTCCATATGAGTTTTATTTTATACTAGCTGGTGCCCGCGACTTCGTCCGCGTTGAAAAAGAAAAAAGTAGCTGTGTCCTGTACGTCTAAATGTTTATCTACCAAGTTTCATGAAAATCAGTTAATTCGTTTAAGAGTTATGGAGGAACATACATACATACATACACTTCAGATTTATTATTAGTATTGATTTATTGAATAAGATTATGACAAAAAAATAACTATAATTACTATACCACAGGAAATAAATAGATTTTTTTTTCAAATCTGTTCAAATATTACGCATTGTCAGGGAAAAATAATAATTAGCATAGATTAAAAATTATTCATTACTTATATTTTATCTCAGTAATTTATAGCATAAAATACACCATTCTGTATAATAGGCAGATAAAATTCAAAAGGTCCACGTGACTCAAATTGGGCGAAATCCAAACTGTTGCAGATTGTAGACAGATGTCGCCCCCTACACACCCTTCCAATTTTATTATCGTATGCAGATTAAGTGGGAAAACCCTCCAGTTTATAACATTTATCTACCTGCAAACTAAATTTAAATATTCTAACAACAATCTATAAATTTTTATATATTATATTTAAGGTGGCGCTGGACGAGCGTGGGAACTCAGTAATAGGTATTTGGGAGAATTTGTTGTCTCAACTTACTATAATGCTAATAACCTAAGACAGAATGCGAAGCAACACATTCGCGCACTTATTCAACTAGCGAAACATACGCCAGCAATTCCAATATTTTAGAAAAAACTTTATACATAGTAACTATTGACATCCCAATTTTTAATGTACATTATAGCTGGGATGTTTTCATTGAAAAACATTATTGGCTTTCAGTCAACAATTACGAGAATTCAACCAGCGAAAATGTGACAAATTCTGCACATTTTAGAAATTAATTATACTAGATATAAAATAAATTTCAGTTTTTTGTTTCGATGCCAACCTTCATATTATGTCTCAGAAAAGTCAGGTTTTTTCATTTATTACTACGACCAATAACTAATGAGTAACCGTGGAATTACGTAGTATGGAAATGGTAAGCCACTAATGTTGGAAAGTGGCCTCTTAAATGAAAAGTGTAGAAAAATTACTATTTTTCTATTATTATTTTTAGAAGAGTGTAGAAATATGGCATTGCTAAAAATTATTTATTATTATTAAACTTCATTAAGTATTATTGTTGTAATACAATAAAAAAATACTGAAAGATTATCCTTAATTTACTTTATCAGAAGTTAATTAAGTAAGGTATACATATACCAATTTTCAATAAGTTGCGTAAACAAACTAAAAAGTGTGTTTACCTAATTAAAAACAACCTTTTCTGAACGTATGAAAGTTATCTGCCATCTAAGCAAACATTATCCTCGGGCTAAGCTATGAATAAGTTAGGGATAAGCTACACTCGTATCTCGTAACTTACCTGTTAAGTTTGCTTACTCATCATTTATTTAGGCGTACGTAAAAGTCTCTCCCCTAATTTGGGTAATTATTTGGGAAAGGGAATCCGCTATTCAAATATTGAAGGTGCCTTTGAAGTCATGGGAGTAAACTTCGCGACAAAATTATGCCGCCCAAGCAAGCGATTACAAACACCCTTTTTGTGTTCTGCACTTACAACATAAAAACTTTATTAGGCATTTTATGATTTCATTTATATGTACCACTCTTATCTTTTTTAAAAAGGATACGAGTGTGATAGTAATCATCAATCAATCAATACTAATAATAAATCTGTAAGGGTCGGTCATGGAGTAATTTACTTTGTTTTCAGAGATATCGTGTTTATAGGCTCTGTACATGATACTGAAACTAAATTGACGATTTTTAGAATTTTTTTTTTCTATATAGGTATGTATGTATGTATGTATGTATGTTCCTCCATAACTCTTAAACGAATTAACTGATTTTCATGTAACTTGGTAGATAAACATTTAGACACAGGATAGGCTACTTTTTTCTTTTTCAACGCGGATGAAGTCGCGTGTATCAGCTAGTATCATATATTTTTTACATTTAATTCGTAAAAGAGTAAGAAATGCCACAGCCTATTTCCCTACTCCTCTAATCTTTTTTTATCTTACTAAAACCAGAAGCGCACATACACACAACACGTATAGATTTGTTATAAAAACAATATGTTATTATATTATAAATTTAAGTAAGTATGTATGTATGAATCTCTAAAAAAACAACCCTCTAAATCATGAATTTTTTACTCTTTACTCCTTGTATATAAAACTCAATTTAAAACTTGTATGACTAATTTCTTTAAAGAAGCATAATAATACCTACACTTCGTACACTCACTCGAGCTTTGAGCAGAAACCACCCTTACTTCAGGTAAAAACCATTGACAGCAAATACAACGAAATTAACATTTTAACTCTTTGAACAAAAGGCAAAATTTCCATTTCAATGCCATCTCGGTTGCCACTTCAAACACTCAAAATGCTCACACGTTCGTATTAAGCCCAAAATAAACACAACCTAACCCTTTAATACTCGTTTACGTCCGAAAACGCCTACGCGTTTAATTTTGATAGGAAAATGAGGCTTCGTATGACATGTTTGTGTTTGTTCAAAGCCCAAATTAGAGAATTTCTTTTAACAAACTAGCGACCCACCCGGTTACGCACGGGTGTAATTTTTGTCTGCAAATTATATACACAAGCTTCCCTCGTTTATCACTCTTTCCATTAGTGAAAATCGTATCAATATTAGATTGTTTTGGAGAAGTTAGCGGTAAAGAAGAGAGAAATTTATAGCGACTTTATCCTATAATATTTATCAGCTGCCTCCGGCCTTCCTCGTTTATCGCTCTGTCCATTAGTTAAAATCGTATCAAAATCCTTGGGTTGTTAGTAGTTAGCGAAGAAACAGAAGATATACTTAGAAAATAATACGCGAAAGTATAAGAAAATATAATATACAGAAGTTATTTAGCAAATATTGAATTGGAATCTCTTATGGCAATTACTAAGTATAAAACCATGTTCCCAATAAAGCATTGTGTGCCCTTCAATTGTTTTCAACCGCACAATACCATCGGATGCTTCTTATACGAGTACATATCGCGAAATCTTAATCTCTCCTCTCAAAACGTCTGAACAAACTGAAGCTATCGTTCAAGGATTGAGCCTATTGTGTTCTTTGCTCACAATGGCGCCCAGGGACCCCATTAGCATTTAAGGGTTATCGTCTTTTGTAGGCCTCAACTTAATCGGTTTGTGGTTTGAATAGATTTGCAGTAAAACGACACTTATTAAGGGTAAAATTTAAATTCACTTATTTCATTTATTGAAAGAGCACGTATACACTTCGCTTTTCAGTAATAAATTGGGCAGCCGTTCTGGCTGCCAGTAACAACAGTTATATTAGTGAGGAAGCAATATTAGAGCCCATTTCCTTATTCCTTCTAAGGTGATCGGCAGCGCCGATCAAGTGGACCTTTCGTACCTTACCTACCTTTACAAGAAAAGTTAAAATTTCCTTCCAGAATCCTTAAAATAAAAAAGATTTGTTTTAGTAACTTATCGGAAGGGAGAAAATGTTTATTAAAATAGGCATAGAAATAGTAGGTACGTAGTGCCGCTCCTATGCTGCTTCTATACAACTTGACATCTCTATAGCTCAATATAACATTATTGACGTGTAAAGGGCTTCTGTTTTTATCTTAGGTTTCACAGGTCAACCTGGCTTTTATTGCGGCTAACCGCAACACAGTAACAATAGAATGAACACTATACACTTGGCTTGGTTGAAATGGTATTTTCTATGGAGCATTGTTCTGTCAAAACCTTTGTTCGTTTTGCAACTTTAACTGTCTCAAAACGACTCTAAACTGCAGTTACTCGACAGTTTCATTATAAGATTGCTAAAGAAAATTGCGGGAGCGTTCTTTGCGAATGTGATACTTACTCATTGTGACTTTGTTAGGTGTTGTTAGGCTGCTTTATTTTGTCGTTTCGTTTCAACACATTTAAATCTGAATCGTATTCGAAGTTTAAGAGTACGTCAAATTAGGACAAACAGTCCAATTACTTAGATCTATATTCGAGAAGGTCAATCGTCAAATCTTCGATAGCATACGGCTAGCTTCGTTACATCTTCTTGTCAGTGCCTTAAAACAAAGATTTTCAACCAATGTGTGTGCTAATAAAATTGCATATGGCGTTGAAATGTTACCTCTTTCGTAGGAAAGTTTAACGTCGCACAACGAGCTATGGAGAGGAGTTACTCTGCGAGATCTGGAATGAGATCCATAGACAAACGAAAGTCGTCGACATAACCCGGGGCATTAGTAAGTTGAAGGGGTACGGAAAGCCGAGACCATATACCTGCAAGCGCAGCGCACGACGTCCACCTAATAAGGTCAAGATAGACCTAATAAGGTCAAGATTTTATTAAGATATTAATTTAGTACGTCAACATATTTAACATAGAAACTATATTAAAGTAAATTGACTCCGATTTGAAGCGGGGTGTTTTAATTTTTTTTTAATGTCAGATGCATTCAGTAATCCCTTGCAAAAGTAATCCAAACTAAGACTTCCGTATTTATTTATAGCGAATTAAAACAGTAAAGCACCGAGGGCAGGTGTCATCGTCCCCTAAACCCTCCATCATTGGGCCCCAAAGATAAATCTAGCATCAGGTGTGTATGTAGAATGATCCGCAACGCGACAAAGCGACCCTTGTACGCGTAGTCTTTCGCGTTTTATTCACTGATTTTGTTTAACATCTGTTGTAACAACCCTTAGTAACACTCTATTGTGAAAGATTGTTACAGCAAAATTGTTACAATGGAGACCAAGAACAAAATTTCACATGAATATGTCAAAAGAAAAAAATCATAGCTTCGTTAATCAATACTAATAATAAATCTGTAAGGGTTGGTCATGGAGTAAGTTACTTTGTTTTTAGACATCGCGTTTATAGGCTCTATACACGATACTGAAACTAAATTTACGATTTTTAGAATTTTTTCTGTATGTATGTATGTATGTATGTATGTATGTATGTATGTATGTATGTATGTATGTATGTATGTATGTTCCTCTATAACTCTTAAACGAATTAACTGATTTTCATGAAACTTGGTATATAAACATTTAGACGTACGGGACACAAGATAGGCTACTTTTTCTTGTTCAACGCGGACGAAGTCGCGGGCGCCAGCTAGTACAATAATATTTATCTACTAGGATTTAGTATCTAGTGGATACCACGAACTGCCAATCCCAGCGTCTGATTATATTTTATACTTAATAAGACCCACATCCAGGCTTCTTCTAACCAGTCCTATAGGAAAATTATGGGGCAGACCTATATCCAGCTGCAGTCGACATCTTATAGCTGAGATGATGGTCTATTGTCTACTTAATTGTAGATATTATTTTCTTCTTAATTTAAACTGAAAGGCCGAAATAAGTTGCGAGACAATATTGTCTCTCAGAAATTCAGAAATACCCGGTTTTCTTATGAAGAAAGTCCCTTCGGCATCATGTCCCGAATTCCATGTTTATTTTGAGCGTTGGCATAAAATCTAACTTGGTCCCGTGTTAATGGGCGCGGTGAAGTCTTGGGGGGTTCCGCGATTTATGGTGCCTACTATTTGTGGAGCAAATTGTAGAAGGAAGCGTTAGCGGGAAAGGAAATGAATAATCGTATTTTCTAGCACATTTATTTATAGCTAAGTCATCTAAATACATTGCCAACTTTGACTTTTAATATGTATGTTAAAAAGCTTAAATAAACAAAATACAAATTTAACTTTTTTATCAACCTTATACTCATTAGCAACTCTATCGGAATTAATTAATTTGATGACGTCACGTCACTTTTTAATCACGTGTGTTATTCTTAAAATCACATTTTTAAGGATTAAAAAATATTAAGTAATATTTCTTTAAAAAGTTTTCGCATCTCTTTAAAATGTCATTCTGTTAAACGAAGCCTGACCCCATTTAAAAAAAGGAGTACTTTTTGATTGTACATAGCAAAAACCTTATTAATTGTTATCTAGAATTACAAGTAGTTAAGCCTTCTTTCCGAATAGTATACTTTTTTATTGGATCTTAAATCGCTAGTGCATTCGTCTCTGACTTAGACCTTACAAACTATGATGTTAGGGTACCTCTGGTGGCCGTATAAAATGCACCTGTTATACGCAGTGGGCGAGTGTGATTGTCCCCTGTATAATTGAATTACGCACTGAAAGATATACGGTTTCATTAAGTCAAACAGCTTTTACGTGTGTTGTTGTGTTGGCTTCGAGGAGGTTTTTAAATGTGCCTTAAAACACATACCCGCAAACAAATAAAAACAAACTGTCTTATTAAACTGTCCTGGCTTTGCACCGATGTATTCTTTTTTTAAATAATATAAGTACACAAACGAAAATTAATAATATTTTTTTTGTACACACTTGGCGGTATTGCTATATTTCTAAAAAGAGCGTTCTGACGTTTAAATTAAAAAAACTAAATTAAAGAAATAAGTACTTAAAAAAATAATATCATCATGGTGCGGTCGACAAACACCACTAAATGATCTGCTACCTATATGATTTCCAAAAACCGATTAAATAGTAAGCTATTTTAAGTATTTTTAAGTATTTATAGTATTTTTAATAGGGAAATTTATGTTCTGAAGAAGGTTAAATTCAAGTATACACAAGCCCTACTCTCAAATATTCCAATATTTGTTCTATTAACAATGAAACATGCAGATTGAGACTTCGTAATTACAATACCAGCTTAAATTGATCCCGACTAACTCCAAATACAGTACAAATTTGCTTTATCCCTTTAACGCATAGGGGTCCGTTTATATTGGTGTTGCACCTGCCAAGATTTGAACAAATGTTTGCCGTTCGCATTAGAAACACCGCTACTGGCAGCTCATTAAAATTAACCCTCCACATTTCGAGAGGATATAATTGGCTTGAGGTCCTGTTAAACAAGTTACCTTTTTTAGTCATTGAATTGTTATCTTGAATAAACATTATCGTTTTGTCGAGTTTGTTAAAAACGGATCTCATTTGCTCAAGAAATATTTTTACAGTAGCATAAAGTAAAATGAAAACGTATGTAGTTAGAAATGTTATTAATTTAATACAGAATAAAAGAAATGGCCTGAAGTTTTATAAACAATACATTCAAATAATACGTATATGCAAACTTAATAATAATAATAATCATTTATTTCAGACATAGAACATCCATAATTATTAGTAATAGAATTTAGTATTAACAAAATAATAACAATAATAATATTTTACATCTATGTAAAATATATATCTATGTGAATTATAATATATAAATATTATTATATCCTTACTAATCCTTATGTGAATGTGAGTTTGTTTGTTTGTTACGCTTTCAAGCAAAAAATATATACAAAATGAATATTTAGAGACCCTAAATATTCACAAACTACATGAAAAGTATTGATTAGTTACTTTTGGAAATAATTTTCTGTTATATAGAATTATGCACTCGGTTTACTGCATCATTAGATAACCGATTTTTTTTTTCTATTTAATGTTTGGGATCTTTACCGCACAAACAAAGGTATATCAGCTCCATTATCCCCGGTTACCGGTGACTTTAAATGACAGTTTGGCCTACTTGATGTTTGTGAAAGAGGCACTCAGTCTTATTAATTTAGCCATTTTAAAAAACTAATTTAAGTAGATAATAATAACTGCTATGACACTTGCTTAGAACTGATTTTGCTTATGATTCCTTTGAAACTAATGCCACAGTATTGATTCGCATTGAACTAAACTTAATGTCTATGCTTAACATTAATTACTGTAGCAATATTGAATCAAAACTTATGTTAGACGGAGTCCAGACAGAATAATAGGTGAAGTCTGCAAATTAGTCCCCGACCGCATTCGACGTCGAGACGAGGCGCAACTCGTCGCGGCGCGACGAACACTAAACGAATTTAACACTAATTGCGTTTGACAGACCATGCACGGAGCGACAGCATTCTACTGCACTAGCATTTTTACAAAGTGATCTCTTTGTTACGCGAACAATGAAGCTCGGCTCGACTAGAAGCATAGATACGTGTAACAAAACATTAAGAGTTCTCGCCTCTAGCACTCCACTAATATGACGTGGAATCCCAAGGGTTTTAGCGCTCTACAAAAAGAGAATGGTATTTATAGCGCACCGTACAAATGGCACTCAACGTTACCTACTGGATATTTTCCAATAAACTTAGAGGACTTTTTAAAGAGATAAAATAGTATAAACCGGCACCATCGTCGTCTTCGCCTGAGGGAATAAAACCTTTTGCAATATGTTGTGGTGATAAGGTACCTGTATTCTGAATAGTCTATCCATAAAAGTTGACCAATTAAGTTAGAAAGCATTTTGTTTTTAGTTATCTTTTTGGTTCATTTACTATTAATTGAGTTTATTGGCTGATTTATAATGCAATAAACATGGTCAAATAGTTTATTAAATGTTAATTGTACCTATATTCTCTCTCTCTCTCTATGTGCATCTTCAGTCCTGAAGTTTAGCCGTCAACTTCCTGAATATTAATTTATTCAGATTCTTTAAATTCGTGTGTGGGTTACTTACTATACAACTAATGATCACTTTCTTCACTGATGAGGATAGACAAAAAATTATGCGTGAGAAGTCTAGTAATAGAACTCATGTGAAACTACTTACGAGTACAATAACTTTTGACGTACTGCCTACTGCCCTCACTCGGAAAGCTAACATTCTAACCGCTCAATTCAAAGAATACAATCGCTGAAAAAGCACGCTTGCTAAGATCGTGTATTGAAAAGAAACCTGAAAGAACAGTGGACTTATTTAAAATACATTAAAACGAACAGCCTAATCCAATAAAGGTGATCTCAAACGCGCCCACGTTTCCCGGTTCGAGTAACTGTTTTTCACCCCAACTCGCCTACTTTGTATTCGCTCCGTGGCCACTGAGTGCCGTGATTTCGAGCGGCGAGTAAATAACACTTCCGTAAACAGCCACTTACAGGCAGATTTCAATTGTTTACGTAACGTATATTCATTCGGTGGTGATAAAACAAACGTGGGTCTGATATAACCGATAGTGAAATTCAAGGGGGTTACCTGCTTGGTGTATCTTTGAAATGGACGGTTGTAGTTATGACTCTAATGATGTTGTTTTTATTATTTTATCATCAATATATCAATCAATACTAATAATAAATCTGTAAGGGTCGGTCATGGAGTAATTTACTTTGTTTTCTGAGATATCGTGTTTATAGACTCTATACATGATACTGAAACTAAAATGACGATTTTTAGAATTTTTTTCTGTATGTATGTATGTATGTATGTATGTATGTATGTATGTATGTATATATGTTCCTTCATAACTCTTAAACGAATTAACTGATTTTCATGAAACTTGGTAAATAAACATTTAAAAGTACGGGACACAGAATAGGCTACTTTTTCTTTTTCAACGCGGACGAAGTCGCGGGCGCCAGCTAGTTAGATAATAAAATGAAATGTATGGTACCAAAGCAGGACTATACTCGTAAATAGGGTAACCCAAAAGTTTTATATGTAAGTGTTTTCCAGGTAGTCCCTCGTTCTAAGCGCTCCTTGATATTCTAAGTACTTTATTGTGGTCAGGTTGCAGGTCTATGGTCGGTCATTACAGGCAATTATTTTTGGTTTAGGTAATACCCTACTTTGATTTAAATTTTTCATAAGCAATCGACCAATTGAACACATTTCCTTTAAAAGTGAAAGAACTAAAAGTATACTCGTAGCGTAGCGTGTTAATGTGGAAAATTTTAAATTACAATATTTTAACTTATAAATAATCATATTTTCAAAATATTGCATATTAATTTTTTAAGTGATTCATCAAGATGAAATATTTATTCTAAAACTTCGTCGAATTTAGATTTAACAAAGATTCGATTAGAAACAAATACCTAGATCACTACAAATGGAATAGATTTTATTTTTTTATTATAGACTAGGTGGCGCCCGCGATTTCGTCCGCGTTGAAAAAGAAAAAAGTAGCCTATCCTGTGTCCTGTACGTCTAAATGTTTATCTACCAAGCTTCATTAAAATCAGTTAATTCGTGTAAGAGTTATGGAGGAACACATACATACATACAGAAAAAAATTCTAAAAATTGTCAATTTAGTTTCAGTATCATGTATAGAGCCTATAAACACGATATCTCTGAAAACAAAATAACTTACTCCATGACCAACCCTTACAGATTTATTATTAGTATTGATTATAGATACTCGTATTACAAATAGATTTTCCGTACAGAGAGAAACAGACATGGCGTTCATTCGTGCGTGCGCGCTTTGCTCGCCCGCAATCCCCCGTTGTCTTACCACTTTGAGCACGTGACTTGGTTTCTTATTACGTATAACTCTTAATTCTAAGCACATTTATACCCTATTTTAGAATAAGTTTGAACGTTTTGAAACGCTTCGTGGATTCGTGGATTTAGCTGAACTGAAAACTGAACAGACCGACAGACAAACAATAGAAGACAAACGTAGACATTTGTGTACTAAATATTTTTTATAAAAACATTCTTTAAATATTTATTACAGATTTACCAGTGCTTGTAAATGTCACATAACGTTAATGTCAATTTATAACGAATTGGTCTGCATCCCTTTTCTAAGCATTGAAAACTTTTATATACCATGTTTAAATATTGCTCATTCTTTTAGTTTAGATAATCCTCGGATACACTTCTTTTGTCTAGATGAAAATTACCCTTTTTCATATTTCTGACGTCAAGGATTCTAACCAAAATTTATTTAACCAAAAAAAGGTGATTGTTACTTATAAATTTAATATTTCTTTACCGTTACAAAGTAGCCAGCCACGGCATATAGAAAGTATAAATATTTAAACGAAATAAATCATGATAAAATATTGAAATAACAAAGAGTTTTTTTTATTTAAGTACATTGAACTTTGTAGATATAAGCGAAGTTTCACGTCCAAATAACAAAGTAATTAGAAACATCGTGTTTTACAAACATTCATTACTTTTGGACACCTAATTTAGATCACATGATACTATTTGAAAGTTAATGGGTTTTGAAGAAAGTCTCCCCTCCAGTATATAACGACTCTGGCATGTAAGGATACGGATTCGGCATTTTATAATAAAACTAGCGACCCGTTCCCGGCTTCGCCCGCGTCCGATGGCTACCCAACTTCACAGTATTACCCGCTGGACTAATCTGAAGATTGTGTAAAACATCAAATTTGACACAATTTTACAATCTGTAGTTTCACAGTTAAACTATAGTAAAACTTCCAGCTAGCTTAAGCGCAGCTTTATGAATAGATATGAAGTTATTTTTGTGACTATAGTCACAAAAATAATTTTACTCGCACTCCCGCTAATTTATATCACATCGAAACTTCCATTCAACAATTACTTGAAAACCCATTAAATACTTAATCGTACAAACCAAACGCCATCATTCTTAATCTTTGGCCATTATAAGGGCGCCCTCACACTGATGCTCGCGTGACAATATTAATAATCACTGTCCAAATAACGGGTCGGTTAAATCTATGAGACGATACATCATTGTTTGTTTCGTGTCTACGATTATGTTCGACGACGTGAAAACTACAGCAATTTCACCGCATATTTGGTTAAGTAAACATCGAATTACTTGAACCACGCCTTATTACTTTGCTGAGATATTTTAATGTAATTATATTTACTGGGAATCCACCATTAAGAGTGGGTATAAAGCAGACAAAATTTGTAATTTCACCCGCGTGGCCCCTTGGACATGACAGTGACATAAAATACGTAGAACTACGCACAACATGCGACGGAAGATAGCGCAACTCGCTCAATAAACATAAGTGCCAAAAGTATTAAATATTAATTATTCGTAAACTACAATGTCAAATGAAAAATTGTTACATACAGCCTTAGATAATATGTGAAGTGAAATTACTGATACACTTTTAGCTAGAGCTCACTTGGTGATTTTTTTCTATCGAGAAAATTTCATTATATTATGTTTTCTGTTACAGTCGTCACTTTCATTTATAATGTATTTATCTATTTAAAAAAATTAATTAAATTAGACTTTGTTTAATTAGATAAAATTTAAATCTAGGATTGGCTATTTCTCTTTATACCC
This sequence comes from Synanthedon formicaeformis, assembly GCA_945859745.1. Taxonomy (NCBI): domain Eukaryota; kingdom Metazoa; phylum Arthropoda; class Insecta; order Lepidoptera; family Sesiidae; genus Synanthedon; species Synanthedon formicaeformis. The sequence goes on along the minus strand of OX243956.1, from coordinate 11,645,323 downwards.
GCTCTTAAGTCAATGACTAATTGTCAGACAAGCTGACAGTCCACTTGATGGTAGGTGGCTACCTTCGTCTATAACATAAGCAACGCCATAGGTACTCTAAGTGCGCTACCGACCGACCAGAAAGATTATGGGGTAATGTGTAATGGGCACTGGTATCTCACTGATACACAACAGCACATATGCTATTATTTAATGGTGGCCTCCTGTAAGAGGGTGCTGGCTACTATCGCCAGACGGACTAGAGCAAGAAACGGCTAAAGTAATTAAAAAACATAATATTAATTTGCTTACTTATGAATCTGTTACGTGTAACTATTATATTTTATCAGCGGTACAAATTTCCTTAAACGATTTTTTAATCAGATAACTATCGCTGTCTGTGTATTGATGATATGCTATATAATTTCAATTAGGGCTAAACGTTCTATTAAGACTTAATGATAACGGACAGAAAAAATAGCAAATGTCCCCACGTCCTCGGCCAACACATTATCCTGTCTAGACGGAGATTATTGACAATTTATTTATCGTTCAGTGTGCGCCATTCTTTAATGGATAATGCAAAGCTTATTTTGAATTTTTTTAAATTTATACACAAAATTAAATGAATTCATATTCTTCACATAAAAAAAAAACATTATCAAATACTAAGGCGCGTTCGGAACGTTGAACAGAGCAGACGCATACTAGCATTTTCTTAAATTATTTAATTTAGTGAAGAGAGAAAGTGAACTTTATATGTTACAAATTAGTGACTGTTTTTGCTTGGCAAATTAGCGGCTTAACTATTTCTTTTATCTCCTGTAAAAGTGAAAGTGAATTCAGCGACGCGCGCGCCGTACGGCCCCCCTCACCACCTCGGGTAAACGAGACGGTTGCATTTATTGTCACGCTTACTCAAACTAAATCTGCCCTTTGAGAGTATTTACCGCAACTGAATTATTATTTTCACATTATTGTGTGCTATACCACATTATACATAGACAATTAGTGTGATTATGTTGCGCTCACCAACAAAGGAAGATATGGCGATGCGTTGTGGTTCTCAACCGGACTTATCGAAATTATCAAAAATAAACACCGAATTGATTGATGCGAATGTCACTCTCCGCAAACGTAAACTACCTGATTGTGATTGTCAACGCGAGATACAAGAATTGCGCAAAGAAATATCAGGCATTTCAACATTATTACAAAAACTTATTGACTCACAAGAGCAAAACATGTCTGATATTAGGAACCAAATAAGTGAGATAAAGTTGTCCACTAATAATATTGCTTTGGAACAAAATTGCATAAAAACACACATACAAGAATTAGATCGTAAGTTTACAAATAATGAAGAGAAGATTAAGTTGCTTGAGACGGACATAATTGAACTTAAAAATACCTCCATTAAGTCAAATTATTCTCATGAAGAAATTTTTCGTGAAATCAATGACCGTAGTAATAGGGAGAAAAATATCATCGTAATGGGCCTTCCAGAGCAGACGAACAATAATTCCGACGAACGCCGATCCAAGGATGAATTAGAACTACATAAATTGCTTTCAAATATTATAAATGATTGTCCGAAACCTACAAAAATTTTTCGCATAGGTAAATATAGACCAAATAATAACCGAAGAGTAATGGTGTGTTTTGAGAACCGCGAAACGGCTAAGTCGATTCTACGCAATAAGGAAAAGCTAACTTTAAGTGATATAAAAATATATTCCGATCAAACTCCCTCGCAACAGAAATATTTGAATGAGTTACGGGAGGTACTGAATCGCCGAAAATTGGAGGGCGAAAGTAACCTAACTATTAAGTATATCAGAGGTATGCCTAAAATTATCTCTAGCAATACGCCAAAAAACTAAGAATAATGAACACTACACCTCATTTTAAAAATACTGGCGATGACTTGACACATCAATTAATAAACAACTATAAAAACTTATCCTCCACAAAGTCTAGAATGAATATCTTGTATACGAATATTAGGAGCTTATGTAAACATGGCAAAATTGATGAACTAAAATGTATATTACAATCTATACCTACAAAAGTACACATGATTTTACTAACAGAAACGTGGATCAAAACTGAAGAACAAGCATTGTCCCTTAAATTACCTAACTATACACACTACTATAACTATAGAACCGATAAAACTGGTGGTGGTGTCTCAGCATATATACATAATGACTTGAAGCATGAGTTGTGCGAATCTACGTATTTAAATGGTAATAACTATTTGTGGGTGAAACTAAAACGATGTAACATTGAATTGGGAGTTGTATATAATCCAGGAGATACTAATTTTATGGAATTTATAAATGACTTAAATTTGCAATTGCAAAATAAGCGACGAGCTATTGTTTTTGGGGACTTTAATATAGATCTTCTATCTTCAAGCGGGAAAGCTAAATCTTATAAAGAAGCTGTACATGAATCAGGATATGTAATACTTAACAAGATGGATAAATTATATTGTACCAGGGAAACTCCTACCTCACAGACTATTATAGATCATGTTTTCACTAACCTTAAATCTGATGGCTTCCACATGGCACTAGTCGAATCCTGTTTATCGGACCATAAACAAATTTATCTTGAATTAAAAAAATATAAGCGACCACCCAAGAAATGGGTAAAATATGAATGCATTGACTACACAAAACTTTATAACTCCTTCAGTAAAGCCATCTCAAATAACGAAAATGACGAGTTTGCTTCAATATCTAGCTCAATAGAAACACATATAAAAATGTGTAAGACTGCAAAATCAAAATTATTAAACTTACCCAAAAGCGAATGGATTAACAAAGATGTCCTACTTAAAATAGAACACAGGAACAATTTGTGGATTCAACTGAAAAGTGAACCCGATAACGAGATTTTGAAAGCTAATTATGAGTGTCAAAAAAAGATTACAACTGAGACTATAAAGAGAACAAAAAGTAGTTATTATCATAACGAGTTTTTAGCATGTGTTAGAAAGCCCAAAAAAATGTGGACGTTAATAAATAATCTTTCAAATAATAAAATTAAAAACAGCTGTGTTCCCTCAAAACTCCTACACAACTCAATTAGTATTACCGACCCAGTACAAATATGTGACAAATTTAATGATTTTTTCTCCACTATCGGTTTAGTATTAGCTAATCAAATCCCGCCGAATTTTCATAACAATCTTGTATATACTTTACCCCGTATAAATACCAATAACGAATTATCTGTAATTGAGCCCTGCAGTGCGGAAGAAGTTAGTAAAATTATTAGCAGCCTTGACCCAAACTCTAGTTCTGGAATAGATGGTATAAGCACTAAAGTGATCAAATGTCTGAACAAGTTGGTCTCCGGTAATTTGGCGAATTGCTTCAATAAATTAATTCAATCGGGGCATTTTCCGGATTCGCTAAAGGTCGCTAAAGTAAGTCCTATCTATAAATCGGGTGCAAAAACTGACCCAGGAAATTATCGGCCTATTTCGGTTTTGCCAGTTATGTCCAAAATATTGGAAAAGATTTTGCATAATAGATTGTTGAATCATTTAAATTCTATTAACTTCCTTTTTGACAAGCAATACGGTTTTAGACCGAAATCCAATACGCTCTCTGCCACAGTTGATTTAATAACTAAAATTAGATATAATATTGATAATAAAAACTTGGCTTTAGGTATCTTCATTGATCTGAAAAAAGCTTTTGACACTGTAAGCCACACAATCCTTTTAAAAAAACTTAGAGCTTTAGGTGTCACTGGTAAGGCTTTTAGTATTTTCGAATCCTATTTGTCAAATCGTTCTCAAATTGTAAAAATTGATGGTTATCAAAGTAAACCTGCTTTGATATCTTTTGGAGTTTCGCAAGGATCTATCTTGGGACCGTTGCTGTTCTTAATATATATAAATAACATTAACCAGATAGGGCTACATGGCCAAATTAATTTGTACGCAGATGACACTTCGTTGTTTTATTATGGATCCTCTATCCACGAAATCATCTCGCGGGCTCAGGATGACCTTAGTACTCTTCATAGATGGTTTCAGTGTAACTTGCTAACGATTAACACAAACAAAACCTGTTATATTGTCTTTAAACCCAAAAACAAAAAGATTCCACCCCATAAACCTTTGGTATTAAATAATATTCCCATTCAAGAAAAACAAGAAGAGAAATATCTTGGCTTACGATTAGATTCTTTCCTAACATGGAACTCTCATATAGAACATGTTAAGTCCAAGCTAACACGATTGCTGGGCTCTCTTAGAGGGGTTGTAAGGTCTCTTCCTCGTCAAGTACGCCAAACCATTTATAATTCATTGGTAAAACCACATTTATTATACCTTATTGAAATCTGGGGTAGTGCCTATAAATCAAATCTAGCTAAATTACAAATTACGCAAAACAAAATTATTAAAATGCTATATCATTACCCCTATTTAACACCTACTAACAAAATTTATAAAGAAACAAAATTAATGAATTTAACTCAATTATATAAATTTCATACATGTGTACTTGTTCGAAAGATATTAGATAAATCAGTTCATTCCGATATTATCTTGCTTAAACAAAAAGATATTTCCAACTGCATAACAAGGCGAGCAAGCCATCTTGTCTTACCAAAGGTACGAACAACATATGGTAAAAAAATGGTTACTTTTGAGGGAGCACAGCTTTTTAACAGATTACCTTTGAATATAAAACAAGCAAAATTTTTTAGAGAATACAGATCCAGGCTGTATAAACACTTTATGTCAAATGTTTAAATGTTTTGTCGTGTTATTGTGATGAGGAACAAATATTGTTTAATTTTAGTTAGTTTTGTCTGCCTGTTTAATGTTTTCGTCTCTTAATTAAGTATTTTGTTATATTTCTCATGTAAGTAGCTTTAAGCTTTAATGAGAATAAAGAAATATAAACCTAAAGGCAACTTTAAAATCGTATTGCATTTCAAAAGTTCCTCTTTGTTAGTCGTAAATAACGTAAATACTTAGTCGTTATCTATACTGCCATATACTAGACATTATTTAATATTAATATTTAATAATTTGAATAATTCCAAGGATTGCATATTGTGTAAAAATTTCAAGTTCAGCTAGTTTTCGAGTTGTTGCATTATACACAAACCAACACAACATTTTATATAATACTAGCTGCTGCCCGCGACTTCGCCCGCGTATAAATAAATAGATAAAAACCTATTCTCATACCTACCGAGTGTACATATAAAATTTCATCAAAATCAGTTAAGCTGCTTTAACACTGTGACACGATAATTTTATATATTAGAAGATATAGATTTGTATAAATTAAAGCCATCCAAATATATATCCAGACAATGTTAAACAAATAGCTCTTTTACACTTCTAAACGAAACAACATTCAAAGTGTAAAAACACAACACAACACAGCGCCAAGTGATACTCAAAAGTGAAGAATTCAGCTCAACTTGGCTCCAGATACAAACTTGACACGACGGGCCCTTAGCCGAAATAATTGCCATCGTTAAGAAAGCATTAAGTCGGTCCTGCCTTTTGATGTAAGATTTGGGTGTTCGGTTGCTGTCTTTTGTGTACCTATACTAGCGAACATTATTTACTTCCATTTTTCTAAAATAAAAACTTTTGTAACAATAAAAATTTTGGAAATATAGGAAAAAATAAAATAGACAATATGTGTATTAGCTGCTGTGAAAAAATTGATCATATTTTCAAATAATAATTCAAGACGTGAGTGAATGAAGGTGTTATTTCGCATTTTTGGGATTTTTCTTTTTTTTGCGTTGATGTTTAATATAATATTATAAGATCATATGTCCATATGAATGATTACAGCCCTTAAGATCGTCGATTTAAAACATTTTTGGAAAATAAAAGTTAGAAAAGGTGTTTGTACAGTTAATTTTAAAAAAGCAAAGAGTGCAGAAAAGTTTACTTTTGTTAATGGAAGACGGAGCTATGTTCACATTTTTTTAAAATTAAATAATAGAAATGTTTAATTGCTATCATACCATTAATATTTTAGGTTGTTTACACAACTTTGCATCATAATTTTTACAAAAATCAATTCCGTGGCGACTTATCTCAAAAATTAAAAGCAAAACTAACCTCGATTTATTCAAAATTGGAATTATGCGACATACCACCTTCATCCACTCACGTCTTCAATTACTTTAAAATATTAATAATTCACCTAAATTAGTAGTAATATTGAAAATCAGCCTATTTGTACTGTAAAATATTTGGCTCAAAGTGTAATTTTACAGGCCCTTATTATAATATACATATTGTATATTATAATAAGGGCCTCTTTCACGAACTAAAAGTAAAGTGTTGATTAGTTACTTTTAGAAATCATTTTCTGTTATATTGAATTATGCACTCGGTTTACTGCATCATTCGATAGCCGATTTTTTTTTATTTTCCATTTAATGTTTGGGACGTTTACCGTATAAACAAAGATACGAGTATATCAGCTCCATTTTCCCCGGTTACCGGTAACATTAAATGACATTTTGGCCCACTTGACGTTTGAGAAACAGGCGCTAAATATAATAAGTCCGTCGGGTAACTTTTATCATAAAAAATCGACATTTAATATTGAATAATTGTGTTTCGATGAATGAATGAAACTGCACACAATGCCCAATTATGTCCATTAGTTAGCAAATGGGACAATTATAATTTAATGCCCATCATCCAGGATGGCTTTAATGAAAGCGCAGCAGAACAAATGTGGTACGCAAATTAACACAATTGCAGTTTCCATTGCGTTTCCTGTGAACTGGCTGGAGTGTGAGAGAGACAGCGGATGGATTCCCGCGGGTTCGATAACGGGGTCAGCCATTTTCCATTTAATATGACGGCGAAGTGACGTGCTAATCCAACCGGCTTAGAGAAGCTTAAACTCCATGTTGTAACTAAGTAGTTATCAACTTTTACTTTGAATCCCTACCTACGGGTTCGAAGTAATAGTTGATAAAAAATAATTATTTAAGTTCTTGTTTTGTATGTGAAGATCGTCAGACAAGCTTAGGGTTTACGGTCTGCTTGATGGTAAAACGCCAATTAACGCAAGCAAAGCCACAGGTGCAAGCAAGTGCGCTGCGGACCATAGCAAAAGCTTGGTTTTGAAAAAAAAAAAGTTTAGTAAAAAGTTATTTTAAATTGTTTCCTGATATTTAAATTATTTGCAGATACTTAATAATTTCTTTTATTACGAGTATTATTTTTCACTCTATACAGTCGCAAAAATCCACAGCTTGTCAAAGTGAGTTATGGCTTTTGAACTAGAATTATTTCTGCGAGACCGCCATTGTTTGAAATGTAAAAATAAAATAACATTGGAATACCTACTCGTTTACAGTCGTAAATCAATTTGGTCATTCCGATTTTTTTTTTATTGTGATCATAAATCATTTCTTTAACTTATTTCTTGCATTTATGTTGTATTTAGATTGCGAACTTCCATTGTTTTTCTATTTCGTTATACCATACCATAGTATTAACGTAAAGGAAAAAAATATTAATACTTATTTCTCTAATTATGTTCTGATCTGAAATTCGACCACCTATATATCCCAAAGAATAATAATTTATTACTAAAATAACTATTAGAAAGTCGAACCTTAACGTAGCAGTCCATAGATTAAACTATGTAAGTTTATACTGTCGATGGTGCCTCCAATCAGTACGAGTTTGAAACATTGTCAAATGAACACTGTAGTTACTGATGGCAATGGTTACAGGAAAACGCTGATTCAATTATATTCCAAAAATAAAATCAAGCGCACGTCCAATCACCAAAACGGTTAACTAAATGCTGACCACTTACAAATTAAAATTAACTATGTTACAAGTACGAGTAACTTACTGGAATTACTATCTTACTGGAATTGTTTACCCTCGATATAAATGAAAATACAATAAAAAAGGTTGCATTTTCTAAAAATATTTTTTTTATGATAATCCAGCGGTTGCACGTGACTTCGCCCGCGTAACTTTATATAATAACTAGCTGGTGCCCGCGACTTCGTCCGCGTTGAAAAAGAAAAAGTAGCCTATCGTGTGTCCCGTACGTCTAGATGTTTATCTACCAAGTTTCATGAAAATCAGTTAATTCGTTTAAGAGTTATGGAGGAACATACATACATACAGAAAAAAATTGTAAAAATGGTCAATTTAGTTTCAGTATCATGTATAGAGCCTATAAACACGATATCTCTGAAAACAAAGTAACTTACTCCATGACCAACCCTTACAGATTTATTATTAGTATTGATTGATTACTCGCTGTAACGTAGCTGTCTATATGTAAAAGAATTTCTAAAATCAGTCCAATAGTTGTTGAGTTTATTAATTACAAACAAAAATACAAATCTACTCTCTTTATGATATTATTACACTCGTAGTATAGTTACAAATTAGCTCTTTCATCACTACTCATTGTCAGCTAAACGCAACACAAATTCTGTTATTTCACGGTGGTCTTCAGCATAGGGGTGGCTACGTGTTTATTACAGTTTATATACTATGCAGTTTATGCACAAATTATGTATTATAATTATTAGGTTAATAAATATTTATTTTTTCTTTCTAAAATAAAAGATTACGTATATTTTCAAGATGATTGCATCTGATAGCGATAATTTATATGCATAATAAATCCGTTAATATGAGTAAATGCAATATAGTATTGAATGAAATGTACTCATTTAACTCAGTCGTGGCCCCGGGGTATAAAATATTAATTTATTCGCCGCGATACCGCATGAAACGATTATTCGAATACACGCGTCGCTCGATGTTTATTCATTCGACGTGCAGATCGATTCTTAATTCGAATTGATGCTTTTTTTCTATAAGGTGAAATCACTTAAAGTATTAAAATTTAAATTATTTTTAATATTAGAAAAGAAAATTTGGGTCGCTTAAAATAAATTTAATAATTTATATCATCACTACATATAATAAAACAAAGTTATCCGCCTGCCTGTCTGCCTGTCTGTCTGTTCGCGATAAATTAAAAAACTACTGCACCGATTTTCATGCTGTTTTCACCAATGCATAGAGTGGTTCTGGAGTAAAGTTTTAGTATATAATTTACAAAGTTACGCGGGCGAAGTCGCGGGCAACAGCTATTTTAAAATAATTCTAAGTTTTTCCCATACAAAAAAAGATAATGATTTGTATAGAATAGGACAAGATATTATTTTATGTTATTTTGTTTAACAAACATTTGTATAAAATATATATTAATTAAACTTTATTTTGTTTCAGGTAAAAATTCTTCACAAAACTGTTTTGAATATTCACAAGGTAATAAATACATTTCTTAGGGCCTCTTTCACAAACTACATGTAAAGTGTTGATTAGTTACTTTTAGAAATCATTTTCTGTTATATTGAATTATGCAGTAAACCGAGTGCATAATTCAAATGCACTCGGTTTACTGCATCATTCGATAGCCGATTTTTTTATTATTATTTTCTATTTAATGTTTGAGACGTTTACCGTACAAACGAAGGTATATCAGCTCCATTATCCCCGGTTACCGGTGACTTTAAATGACAATTTGGCCTACTTGACGTTTGTGAAAGAGGCGCTTACGCATGTAAAAGTAACATGTCATTAAAATCAAATCACACAAGAGGTGAATTTAAAAAAAAAACCTTACTTTTTCATTTTTTTCCTTCTATATATTATTCGAGTATAAGCCCCGATACAAGGAAAAAGACATATTGTCAAATAGCTCTCGAACGTTGCTCGCAACAAGATTAATGTCCCATTATAGGAAAAGAAAATATTCTATACATTATAGTTTTTCCTGGAGGAGTTGAAAACGCCATAGCATTTGACATATTGCAGAATTATGGACATGTGCAATTTGAAGCAAACAAGATCTCTCACTGTAAATAGGACTTCTTATATAACTTATATAACTGTAATTGTATATAAACTGGCTTTTTTTTGTAACTTCGTCCTCGTATCTTTATAAACTATAGTCCATATGTTATTCTAATGTGTAAACTATATTACTATAACGTTATTTTTAAATCCGTTTAGTAGTTTTGAGAATTTTTTAGGTGATGATTATCAAACAGGCTGACGGTCCACTTGATGGTAAGTTGTTACCGTCACCTATAACACAAGCAACGCCACAGGTGCTGCAAGTTATGCTGCAATAAGGATGAATGTATGGATAAGTAAATGGCCTCTTACTAGTCTTACTATAAGTCTACTACAAAGTACTACTACGTACTTTGTATGCAATACATCCTTGCTATGACTTCTACGATTAAAGTTTAACCCTTCATTAACATTTTAATGACTGAACCGAAAGAACTTTCATAACAATTAAAGGAAATTGCTAATAATAGATTCAAATTTCAAATATCATTACTTCGCAAAGAATAAAAGTCTAAACAAAACAAGTGGCGAATTCTTTCTCTTCTTTCTGCTTAAAATTCTTGTGTGTGAGAGTGAGACGGAACGATTTCCAAGTGGAATCCTTGTTTTGTTGCGATATGGGCTATGAAAGTAAGGAGTCATCGTCGGTGGTGAAAATTTAAATCAGTTTAGCCGAGTTTCGGATTATGGAGGCGCGAAGCCCCCAGGCCGACGTTTTGACGCCATCTTAATGCAAATTTCGCCGAGCTCCGCTGCAAGTGTCTTATATGATCATAATATATATGATAAAGTTCAACGTATAAGTGAATTATCACTATTAAGCAATATTTTATTCAATGACAGAGACGGTTAAGTCAATAAAGAGCAATAGTAATTAGTGTCATACATGAGTCGTGTGACCCCAAATTAGCCACAGTCTTGGGTCAGATTTAGTACACATTTTCATAGTCGCTCTTGCCAGGAATCAAACTATTTTTGTCTGCATAGGTAAAGTCATTTGAAACCAAAAATAGCTTCAAATGAATTATAGATTACACCTATCTATAATTCATCAAAAAAAATTCGCTATAAACTTCTGTTTCTCCACTAACTCCTTCTAAACGACCCAATTGATTTGATTATCTGCAAGTGCGCAGATGATCAAAACAGGATTGAAGATGAAGGCATTGAAAATGAGATTCTAGTAAAACTAAATGAACTACAGAAGCTTATAAAAAGTGGAGGTTGTAAAGTTATGCTTATCGGACGACCGATTGCAATAACAGTAACACAAAAGTTTTTTCTTTATATTTTGGAATCAACCCAAACACACTCAAATTTAGATTCTATAAAAATCTAGAAAACTACCTAAGCTAGAATTTTTGATACGATGAAAGTTTAGACCTGTTAAGAAAGTATTTTTGGAAACCTAAATTTATTGTCCTCCATATAGGTTGAGTGATGTATGAACTTGTAGATACATATGAAGATTCATATAAAAGTAGTGTACAAGTTCCACCAGATATTAAACAGCAGAGCTCTCCAGTACGAGTATCTGTCAGAGGCACACACGACACGGTCCTTAAGCAGAACAAACACGTTTCTTGCCTTCCTCTATCCCCTTATTTATTTTTAATGTTCTTTCCGTTTCTGCCGTAGATTTATACCGAAATCTTTGCTGTCACATGCAGAAATGAGTCCCGCTTTTGCACTGTTTTCCTCTTTCTTGTCCGGACATTATCGCAATGAGAAATTAACTATACTTAAATAAAATGTAATCTTAAAAGAATATATTCTGTGTTTTAAACCTCTCAATATTAGTTGTACATTTAAGTAAGTAAATAAGTAAAATATATATTCATAAATCATCATAAATTTTCTTGTTCATATTAGTAAATAAAAATGAAATAAAATTATATTATAAATATTATAAGAAAGCAAATTTAGGAATTGAAAATTTATGGTTATATTTTTAAATATTTGTTAATTACAAGTTATATTAAATTTAAAGTTAAGCTCATAGTTTACATGTTACCTTAGGTGAGATATATCTTACCAAATAACACGTCATGTAGTATGAGGTGGCTCATGATATTGAAATCATCCCTTCTTTTAAATTTGTTTTAGATAAATATATTATTTTCTCTGTTATACATGACATATGTACTATAAAATCTCGCTCTGTCTAAGTGTATGAAACTCATTATTACTATAAACTATAACCTTTTCTATATAGTTAGGGATATGTATAGAGTTAATTTGTAAAATATATTGTGTGGTCTACATAATAGATTTTAATTGGAAATGTTAATTGAAAACTAAACTATAGTATTGTGTATACAAAGAAAAGTTATAATGATTCTCGGCTGTCTCAAGAGAAAGTAAACAAGCGTTTAAACACGTAGTAAGTATATGGAGCACTACTCGGCCAACTTCCGAACAGAAGTAATTGAGAAACTTCGCTACATATAAGAATGAGTCTTTCCCTTTGAAATATGACGTTATTCTTTGAACAGTTTCAGTGTTATGACTGGAGTTATATAGAACTGAAGAAGTTGGCCGCAATAATCTTTTGTAATGTATGAAAATGTGCTTCTTAGACTCATTTTTGCTTAACAGCGATATACTATTTTGAGAGCTCGCTAGTAATAATTTTAATCTGTAATCCTATATAGTATAAAATGAAGTCTCTTCCAGTGTGTGTCTGTCTTTATTTCCGCTAATTTTTCCTAAACAACGCAGTATGGTAAACTGAATTTATAATCATTGGACAACTACAATAAACACGTGAATAATGGTATTATTTACCAATAATGGTAATGGTCAATAATATGATATTGGTTTATAGTCTTCTACTAACAAATAAACACTATTGACATACCTAAATTTACTGGACCGGTGTTTATTGTAGATAATATCCAGAAAATATTATATTAATTAATTAAAAATAAACTCCTTAAGTGAGGTTATGTTTTGTGATACGCTTGCGAGTGCTTGGGGACCACGTTAGCCATAAGTGATAATAACATGAGGTTATTAATTGATACACACTGGCGTGTTTGCCCCACACGCCCCGATGGACATCGATAAACGTATTAACGTTTCGACAACCGTGTTTACACAATTGACGCTTCAATGCCACCCTCAAATAATGACAGCGCTACATACAGCCCGGTGCTAACAGATTCGAGTGCGTTTTATGCTATTTGACAACAGAGATACATTTTGTGTTCACCTTCCAAGGTAAAGTAATACTTTTAAAGGTTTATTTTTTTTAATCAATCAATCAATACTAATAATAAATCTGTAAGGGTTGGTCATGGAGCAAGTTACTTTGTTTTCAGAGATATCGTGTTTATAGGCTCTATACATCATACTGAAACTAAATTGACGATTTTTAGAATTTTTTTCTGTATGTATGTAAGTATGTATGTTCCTCTATAACTCTTAAACGAATCAACTGATTTTCATGAAACTTGGTAGATAAACATTTAGACGTACGGGACACAGGATAGGCTACTTTTTTTTTTCAACGCGGGCGAAGTCGCGGGCGCCAGCTAGTATTATATAATAATTTACGAAACTATCGTGCGTAGTATTAGAATGGCAAACTATCTTGATGACAAAATGGCGTAAATTCAAATATTTTTATTACTAGCTGTGTCCGCCACTTTGGTACGATTGTTATTTTCAATATTCGGTAAGTATATTTTTTTTTGTTAACCGATTGGAAAGAAACTAACACTATATGATACGGGAAACTTGCTACAACACATAGTAATTACAGTTTACGAACTAACTCTGTATTACTCTCTCTGCGAATGTTTATTCAGTCCTGAAGGCTGGCTGTCAATGTCAACCTGTCTCTGTCAAGAGCCAACTTGAACAGCTGCTTAACTGTCCTTTACTAACTCTGTAGAATTAAGTATTTTCTAAAAATGTCGTTTGTATTAAAATACTCATTAAATCACTTTTTCTGACTTACAAATGTGTCGTTCATTGTAATAGTGGTGTAACTCCCTATTTTTAAAACCATCTTTTCTTGCCTAATGGTATCACATTTAGTCATAATTTTCAATATAAAAGTGAAGTAACTCCAATAGTTACATTAAAATCCCATAGATGAAAACAATGAATGAATTCTTATATTTTTTTTCCTACACTATATTTCGCAAAAAGCTCGTTATTCTAAAATTCAGTTATAAGGAGATAGTTCACTTTTACAATGAACGACACAAATAATACTCGTAGTCTAGTAGCAGAACCGACAGTCATAGAGTACTCCAAATATTATTTGAAAATAGTACTCAGTTAATATAATTTTAAAGATTTTTCCATGATTTAAACATTAATGCCACGGGTATAACATAACGTATGTGAATATAGACGTTAAGGTTATCTTAATCTATAGACGTACGCCCACTCTCGCATCGTTACCTTACCGTATCGGATTCATTCATTACCATTTACTTCGTCCGTGTTAACTGTGTGCGGTGGTCCAAGCTACAAGCGTACAGTGTATTCCGTACTAATTCACACTTTTAATTAAATAAGTAAATTTAAAAAATAACTAGCGATTTTTTTTGTAAATTATGTACACTCCTTTTCTCTTCTTTTATTACCCCTTCCATTGTGAAAAATTTCCATTGTGCGACTTTGAAAAAGTTAGCGGAGAAACCTACAAACGGACTTTTTTTATATGATGTAGGTATATAGATGTTAATATATATCTAAAATTGGCGATTTGAACCAATTTTTAACAATACAGACATGAAAGTCTCATGTATCGTAAACGCCAAACACTAGCAAATAAATTTTAAAACCTGTGTAATGCAACGGCCCGCTACAGCTTATGCCTTAATACATGCGATAACGCATGGAAGTAGGTCGCGAACCTCGCTTGCCCCCTTATCACATCGCCATCATTACCCATGTCTCATAAGGCGATACGTGCCGCCAAATAGACAGGTAACTAATAACAACTTTGGTAAGAAGAACATTGAGGTAAATTTTACAAAAGAAAAAAATATACAGGCTGTCCCTGGAACACCCTGTATAATAAGTGTATTATACCCACAATAACATCCTGTATGTTATCTCACACTTCAAGGGTTATTTCGGTGTTACAGACATTATTATCTACTCTACTTCGTGACACAAGTATAAACCAGCTCGAAGTATTTTACCTACAATGTTACCAGTAAATACAAAACGTTCACAATTTTTTTCTGTTTTTGTTTTTATGTTAAGGTCGGCAATTAGGCTGATGGTCTACTTCATGGTAGGTGGCTACCGTCGCCAATAACACAAGCAACCCCACAGGTGTTGTAAGTGCGCTGCCGACTCCAGTAGAATTCAGGATAGGTGATTAAGAAGGAATAGGGAAAATGAGCACGGCTTACTGCTGCACACGTTCTGTAAGGGTTCTGTAAGGAGGTTGTTACTGCCCGAATAACTGCGCAAACTTAGTGAGTCTTACCACTACAATTTTTTTATATTACTATTGTATTGTATTACTTATAAACTCCGTGATAAGAATAGTTGGGAGCATTCAAATTTTGTTCGAAGTTCAGTGAATAGGTATATTTCTGGGTGAGCTCGCTCCATCTTAGGCCTCATCCTTGTTACACAGTTGGTTGTTGCCCAAGAGCAAACCCATCTCTTAAATAAAAAAAAATAGTTCTCTTTTTTTTTAAATCATGCATTTTACAATCCAAAATAAACACGATTCCTGAAAGCCTTTGTTGTCATTATCTAAAGTTCTGCAGGTATTTGTGAAACTCAAAACCATTTTATAAACTCCCCTGCAAACGTGACTTCGCATGAGTTTAGCGTAATTTTTATTCGTCAGCTCGCTGACACTCGATAATTATTTTTTCAAATAACCGCTTTACCAACCTTTGACATTTTAATTTAGTTAAAACAACTGAATTGCCAGTAGCCTATGTATGCACTTTTAAATATTAGTACGTATTTTTTCAAGTTTTTCAGTCAACCTCGAAAACTATTGATTAGTTTTGAATGAAACACAAAGACATATAGGACAGAAACTCTATATTGGTAGTAATTCTTTTGGATACTCTTCATGTATTCTCCTACACATATCACAAATACAAAACGCGTGTAAAACAAAAACGCCTATAACGTCAACTAACATAAATATCTACTAGACTGGCTCAGAATAAAAAACGTTAGCTCTTAGATATTTTTCCTTCCAATAACCGTAAATACAATTTTTACTTCCTTTACTGTAAACACTCTGCGATAGAAAAAGATGGCAGTATTAAATGCTACAAGAGTGAGCGAGATAGATGATTCTCGCCTGGTAGCACTTAAGTTGAGGTTATTTAAAAGGTGAATTTCGCAATGAAATACAACTTTATTTATTACTATATTGTGTTTGTGGTCTTGTGGAAAGCCTTACAATATTTGTGTGGAAAGATGACATTCCAAATGAAATGATAAACTTCACACAAATACTCGTAGTTCCTTTTGGAACTATGTAAAATGTAAAACTGTGTAAATTTTTTTTTTATTATCTTATACGAGTGATAATCCTAGGAATATTATAAATAAGGAAGTTTATAAGCAAAAACTACTTGCTGTTATTTCACATTTAACCTTTTATTTCACATTCACATTTTTTAAATGGACATTGATGAAACTTTACAGTAATATCATATATCTCTATCTATAAATAAATAACATTATGAGATTCTAACAAAAAAAATCCTTGGAGTAGGTATGACTTTTATAGTAAGAACAAAATCCTCTGAAAACTTCGGAAATTCTTCGGAAAAGTTAAGTTTTGCTTTAATCTTAGTCTCTCACTTCAAGTCTAAGTAGGCAGCACGCACGGAAAGCATTAGTGCGTAATTTTCTAGAAATTTCCCTCAACAACTGAAAAAATTAAACTCAACACCACAATGAGTTGGCGGCTCCTTTGAGTTGTTTCTGCAGTAACTTTAGCTTTTTTGATATTATATAATTTTTTTTTTTTTTTTTTTTATATTGTACATCTAAAGACTGAAACGTAAAATGCGACTGAAACATTAAATAACTGTGCTTTCTATAAATCACGTAGCAAATTGATAAAATTATATAATTAAAACTAAAACCATTGTGAAATCACAGCACAAATATTGTTGAATTGGGCGACAGTAACCATCTACTACCAGATTGACCATCAGCTTACATGCCAGTAAGAAAATATTAAATTGTTATTACACTTTATCCTAAGTTAAGACTTAAATTAAGACTAAATAATTTCAAATAAATTTATACAATTTTAATTTGTTAACTTAATGAAACATTAAATTTTGAAAAGAAAACTTCAGTGCTATTTTGATATTATTTATGCATAACTGAAAATCTATATATATATATATATATATATATATATATATATATATATATATATATTATAAAGGCAATATGTGTATGTATGTATGTTCCCTATGGACTCCAAAACCGCTGAACCGATTTTTATAAAAATATCAGACAATATTCACATTAGTCCAGCGGGGGTAATCCTGTGAAGTTTGGTAGCGATCGGACGCGGACGAAGTCGCGGGCACCCACTAGTACTAGATAAAATCGACGCACTTTTACATGAAGATTATATATCCAATTTCGAATTCTAAATGAAAATTTAAATTCAAATTGTATGTAAATGTATTTTCATTTTGACGCTTGCGGTCAAACAAATAAAGCTTTAGTTGGTACATCTGCAATAATAAATTTATTGTTGACAGCGATTGCCGTATGAATTTTGTCGCGACGATTTTCAGTGCGAATGAATCGAGGACCGATGTCACCGTATAATTGGTAACACCTGACGAGCGCACACCCATTATATTGCGGTTTTAGTAATTCACATGTATTCGACGGGTTCGGTATAAACTAATCTTTTGTGTAGCTCTGATTGGCGTTTGAACCAAACCGTCAGTCATACATCGTCAGCAAATACCTTAGTATAGACTAGCTGGCGCCCGCGACTTCGTCCGCGTTGAAAAAGAAAAAAGTAGCCTATCCTGTGTCTCCTCTGTCTAAATGTTTATCTACCAAGTTTCATAAAAATCAGTTGATTCGTTTAAGAGTTATGGAGGTCATACATACATACTGAAAAAAATTCTAAAAATGGTCAATTTAGTTTCAGTATCATGTATAGAGCCTATGAACACGATATCTCTGAAAACAAAGTAACTTACTCCATGACCAACCCTTACAGATTTATTATTAGTATGATGATGATGATGATATATAATCATATATGATATATATGATATACAATCGATATTTTACTTAATACGGATGAATTTTACTGTAAATTAAATATACAAATTTTCTTTGTTTATCGCTCTTTCTGTTGGGTACATAGACGCGGACAGCGACTTCAATTTATAATACGAGAATGTAATATAGAAGTTTCAATATATGAGCTTTAATTTACTTAAATACTTTTACTTGGGATAGCTTGCTATGAACTGCCACAACTTCATACAATAATTTAAAAAAAAATGTTTGAAAAAGAATTCTAAATTCATACAACGCCTGTAAAAATTTGTATAATAGTAGCAGTGACCAAACAATATACTGTCAAAACGTTTTGTTTTCAATAATAAACACGCTTCACATTGTCATTTGGAAAGAAAGCCAACCGTTCCCCGTAAAGGCTGACATTCTGAAAACAATGTACGGACGAAAGGCCGAAAGTCATAAGCCGAATCGTAAATTCGCTTGGCGTTCGGTGTTCGGCCTTCTCCGTAATTCGATGATTCCAATTTTATCGTCCACGCCTCCGGTGTCGATGAATAAAACTCACTCTTTATTTCAAGTAATGGAATTTGGCAATTTTTCCTTGGCTCGGAATATTATTAAACAACTGTTTCCACATGAATTATGCACAAAGAATCTGTCTAGCTTATTAAGTGGTAGGCTCACTCAAGAACCCGCCATCCACAGACGCTTTGTAAGAATTTTTATTAAGACTTTTTTATTATTTATATTAAATTACTAGCTGGCGCCCGCGACTTCGCCCGCGTGAAAAAGTAGCCTATCCTGTGTCCCGGACGTCTAAATGTTTATCTACCAAGTTTCATGAACATACATACATACAATACCTACACTTACAGATTTATTATTAGTTTTTATAACTAAAAACATTATTAATACTGCTAAAGTTTTATGTTTTTAATTATATTGATTATTGACACTCCTAAGCACTTACTTTTCTTTTGAAAGATAACATGTTCTTAGAATAAATTATTTTTTAAACTTGTTTTTTAATTCGTTATCCTTTATCCTACTAAGGTCAGCAGCACCTGCGTTCCTTGTGTTAATAGACAACGGAAAACACATACCATCAAGTGGATCGTCACTTTGCCTGCCGAAAATTGAATTGAATTGAATTGAATTGAATTGAAATTGAAAATTATGCCGAAATAAGTAAAATTGAGAAAAATGATCCATCCATTTATTGTATGTAACTTATCTTAACACGTCTCCATAAACAGAGCTCCCTGTCTGCGAAGTGACCGCACGAATCCGGTGTCTCTATTGAATACAGGTTAGGCGTCTGATTTCAGACTATTGGGAGGCATTCGATCGAAACTGTTGCTCTCGTGTGCGGCTTCCGGGCTCAAGGCAACAGACTGGTAAGCCAGCGGATTGTGGGAAATCGATTTTCTAACATTCTTTGTTGGTCGTCTAGCCTTTAGCGGCCTTTCGCTAGCCAGAATTGCATCAAGTCTACGTTATTTTTATGGGATTCCTTACTTAGAGGCATCGAGGTTGTCTAAAATTTAATCTCCACAGGTAATTATATTATATTACTAGTGACCGCACCCTCGACGACCAATTTTTTTTTTACAAACCTTCCCAGATTATCCCTCTATCCATAAGTGAAGACAGAATTAAAATCAGTCCAGCCGTTCTCGAGTTTTAGCGAGATGAGCGAGACAAACGAACAGCAATTGATTTTTATATATAAGAAGATTATCTTCGCATGGATATAATTTTATACAAACAAACCGTCCTCGTTTATCTATCTTTCCATTATTGAAAATCGTATCAAAATCTGTTTTTTAGACATTTTTAGACAAAGTTCTCATCTAAAGAACTTATACTTACACAGAAAAAGCATCTCAATTTTTCACAAATATTTCACACGTCACTATTATCAGTAGTTAACGATATACATACACAGATAGATGCTCCAAAGAATTGCAATTAAAACTTCACATACAGCAATTACTTTTGTTAGACTCGGTCTCCATTTAAGGCGAGAGTACGTTAGTAATACAGCTCTAGAATGCTTTAGCAGCCATTGGCTCGAAAGAGCGACCCTTTGTGCCGAATAGAATAAACAGACGCGATGAAAACCTCTAAAAATGAAATGTTCCAAACCTAGAAGGAAATTGAATTCGAAAGTCTCAGCTAGAAATCCGCAATCGTATTGCGAATTCCCAGTTTTATTTCAGCTTATTTTTATAACCACAATTCGCGGTAAAAGCCCAACCTCAATTACTGAATATAGTAATGTATAATAATTTTGTGGTTTTTCTATTATTGTCACAATGCTGACTCACAAACTAACAGCTTTAAGTATCTCGTAGAAAAAGTCAAAAAAGTGGACGCAATTTTCAGGCTTATTTTTCCAATTTTTCTCTTTATTTTTTTAAATAGCCACATTAGTCAACCCAAGTCCAGCCATTCGTGATTTGCGCATTGCAACACATTTATCTATTCATTTTTATTCATATAAAAAAAATATTGAAAATTACGTTTTCTTTTGCTATTGAACAAGATACAGAAGATAAAACCATTTGTTTAATATTTTTACCATAAGAATAATTATTATGGTACTGCAAATTAACTTAAAAAACAGGAAGATTTTTCAACAAGAAAAAATATCCGAGGCAATCAGAATCTACTCATTGGTAGGTCACAAGGAACTATTTTAGTATAGACAAGCTGGTGCCCGTGACTTCGCCCGCGTTAAAAGTAAGGGATGTGTAGCGCCTGACTATGTGTAAAGCAATATAACGCCTGACATCTTTGCTGTTACAACATTTTCAAGGGTTGCACCTTTATTTTTAGTAGATAGCTGGTGCCCGCAACTTCGCTCGCGTTGAAAATTATATACTAAAACCTCCCCCTTGAATCAGTCTATCTATTTAAAAAAACCGCATCAAAATCCGTTGCGTAGTTTTAAAGATCTAAGCATACATAGGGACAGACAGACAGCGGGAAGCGACTTTGTTTTGTACTACGAGTATGTAGTGATATAGAAGCCTAGATATGGACAGTTGCTCAGTTTAAAGTGTAGTTTTCATTTTAAAGCATTTACATTTAACATTGTTAGAGAGGTATAACTCATTTTTAAATCGATATACCGAGATTCGATAGTCGATAATCGGTTTGATCGTGCGGAACCTTCCCGAGGGATGCTCGTTAATCCGTTTCTGGGTCCCCGGTCTATCGTTAACTAAGCACCAGTGAAGACGCTGCTTCCCAGGAGCTAAGATGGTCACACTTTTGTTTCAACACAATCCTATTAAGCGATTGAAAAATTTAAAGCGAGCGTTACACACAAAAATGATTATAATGTTTCAAAAATTCTTGTATTCACAAAAATTTATATAGTAAACAGTGGTTTTGTATAAAGTTTGTTTTTTAATCTCAGACAAAAATGACATTACATGTGACATGCATTACATACATTACATGGTATCATTATATGCAAACTTGACATTTGCATGTGTCATTTTTTTCTGAGATTAAAAAACAGACTTTAGACGTCTATAATACAGTCTATAAATGAACTCTTGTAATTTTATCTAAATCTGTATTTATATTATAAAAATGATGTCGCTGTCCGCTTTTGTTTCTTTCTCGGCTGACTTCTTCTAAGCCACCAAATGGAAAACCAAATATTTTTCAATAATTGAAGAGTGATAAACAAGTGAGGTTTGTGTATATTATTATTTTCAGAAAAAAATGCATTCGTGCGAAGCGAGAAGCTGGTCGTTAGTCTTAGGGCCTCTTTCACAAACTACAAGTAGTGTTCATTAGTTACTTTTAGAAATCATTTTCTGTTATATTGAATTATGCACTCAGTTTACTGCATCATTCAATAGCCGAATTTTATTATTATTTTCTATTTAATGTTTGGGACGTTTACCGTACAAACAAAGGTATATCAGCTCCATTATTTCCGGTTACCGGTGACTTTAAATGACAGTTTGGCCTAATTGACGTTTGTGAAGGAGGCGCTTAATATATATTTTTTAATGTTACGTCAACATTTAATTATCAAAATGGTAAAAATATGTACTATACATAAATTTTGAAATTATTATTATTAATTAAAAAATATTTTTGAACATAATGAATCATTCTTTATATTCTTCATACATTATTATCTATTCTAAAATTTGTCTCAATTCGTTTAGTATAGACAATTATAACAAGATCCCTGCCTTGTCTCGATCCACACTCGAGTGCGGGTGCTTTTCATATCGCGTTGTCGATAACGTTTGTCCCATTCCCTACGTTCTGTTTACACAAATCTGCGGGGCTTTTGTTTTAAAGAGAACATAGTTGTTTGTTATCTCACGTTGCCTCTTTGATGTTGAAAAATTGTATTTAGCTTCAAAGTAATATCTTACTTCTATTATTTCTTCTTTTAATATACATGTAAATAAACATTTATACAAAATGTATAACATACAATAAATAATGAAACGAGTATTGCTGCAGTGGTTAAAAATTATTTCACAATTATTATCCTAACATATTAAGTATAAAACTAAAGTCCTCCGCCGCGTTTGTCTGTCTGTCTTTCTGTCTGTATGTCTGTTCGCGATAAACTCAAAAACTACTGCACCGATTTTCATGCTATTTTCACCAATGGATAGAGTGGTTCTCGAGCAAGGTTTTAGTATATAATTTACAAAGTTACGCAGGCGAAGTCGCGGGCAGCAGCTAGTATAATATGTATAAGAAAAATACAACAACAAAAATAGCTAAAACTGCTATTCACAGTTTAAGTGCTGTTTGAGCTACCGAATAAAACTTAGAGCATTTTACTCATTTTATATATAATATACGATTTTATACATAAAATTTAATTGAGATTTTTAAAACATTTCTGGTACAAATAAATTTATACCCAGATGAATAGGTAGACTGTGTGCATGTTCGGGAATTCCAATTTCCTACGCAGCCGACGTTCACTCCCAGTGGGATTGCCGTCAAAATTCACTTTCGGTTCATTCACCTACCTGCTAACTGTTCGTTGCAGTTATATTTTAAATATATACATTCTTTCAGTCTTAACGGAACATATATGTATAACAGTTACTAACTACTTATATTTTAACTACATAAGTATGTATTCGCGTAATTAATTTAAAAAAAATTAAAAAATCCAGAATATATGCATTTTTTGAAAACAGCAGAACAGCAGAAAGGAAAATAAAAAAAAAAAACATTGAATTCCTACCCTTAAATAAATTTACTTGAAGCACGCTGTATCCCTTTGTAGAATCAGTTGGAAATAACTTTTCTGTCGTATATCGTACTCAGGTATAACATGTGAATTCGAAATATCTATTGGGAATTAATATTAGATTTACATCTGTTAGCACATATATTTTTATGTTCAATTAGTCTCAGAATTAAAAAAAATCGTGAGACTTAGGTCTTCTGAACTGGCAATTAAATAGACTGGTCAAATTATCGTTTGATGCGAAAATCGACTAAGAATTTGTGAGCACGTGGACAAAATGTATTAGGAAAGTTTCCGTATGGCTAAAATTAAAAATGGGCAAAAAACGAATGGAGATTAAATTAAAATACTGAAGGAAATAAATTTCAGGGGATTAACCGCTACAGTCATCCGCTACAGGTTTAGTACCGACATCGCCTGCTTTCGAATCACAGCTTCCAAATGACTACTCGTATGAATAAATTATAAAAAAAAAAAACTTTTATAGTTACCCTAGTTACTCTACATTGCTCTAGTTCAATGAGTCCTGGCAGGCGACGCTGAAATATAGACGATCACTCTACAGTCTAAACGACGCCAATAAAAACTTCTGCCATAAACGGCCAGAGACTTTATCTTCTCCTTGTTTATTGTTCTGGCGATGTACGTACATTCTACAATTGGGTCAAACTGCTTCAAACTCACTTGGAAAGTCTTTTGTAAAGTCAATTATAGTCACTAGTGAGAGAAATAAGGAATGAGGTTGTTTATTAATCATTTTAAATAGGTAAACACAAAATAGTACCACACATGCAAGATTTTCTTAACTTTTCTTTAACTTGTCTTTGACAAATTAACTGGCTTTTCTTTAACTTTTTTCTATTTTTTTTATTCATTTCTTTTATTTTTAAGCATTATTATAAACTGAAACAATAAAATAAAAGTTTTTGTAACTGTCAGAAAAAAGATTGTTCCTTTTGTGCTACTCGAGTTTAAATCAAAAGAAAGAATCAGATACTTTCCACTCATGCATTCATAGCCAACGGCTGGCCAGATGACGGCCAGTCACGTGCAACCTACGAGCATCCCCGCTTTTACACTTTTTCCCCTTTACTCGACCACAAAACAAAAACTAAACAGTGGCGAAGCGCGCAGTATAGTATTCATCTTTTTAGATCGTGACCAGTGTTCAAATGTGATCTCGAATTCGTTTTTATTGACAGAACACAATTGCAGAAAAAAATCTTAATGCAATCTCATTTTTAAAAGTTACAAACTTGACAGAGCGCCAGTTAGGCTGGCGGTGCAACAGCGCCAGCGGTACAAGCCCCATTTACGCCGGAGCAACACCGTGTGACATTGTAGCATGCAACACGCTGTTGCCTCGCGGTAAAATAAGCTGCCGCATCCTACTTAAGCCAAAAGTATAGCATACCACAAGATGACACGTCATGTAGCATGCCACAATGTCGCACGGTGTTGCTCCGGCGTAAATAGGGCTTAAGTGCTACGCTGTAAGTGCGCTATTGACCTTAATAGGATATAGGATGAAGGATGAGAGATTAGGAAGGAACAGTGAAGAGGCTCTGACATTCCTTACTCACTCACCGAAATCAACACCACACATGCTTTTTTTCACAGTGGTTTTCTGTAAAGAAATAAACCTACTTGATATATGTTAATATATATACTTGATATATGATGTTATATCATATTGAGTTACTATTCAATATAGTACCTAAACTACCTACTGCTTTCTATCTGTACTGTGTGGCAAACACTTTCACGAGAGAAAATGAATTAATTCGCACTCTGATTTATACGAGGTATGTGATACGACTGCCATTGTGCTTTTATTGTATTTTTTAACGTGTGCGGCTTTATTCTAACATTTTTATAGTTGTTTTATTTCCAACAAACTTGGTGCGGCGAATATGAAGATAATAAGTGGACTGTATTGTTTCGTGGTGCGTGCAATCAAAGGGGCAGGAAGAGAATTGGATAGGACATGCATCACCTACCTCGTCGCTGCCGGTTATGATGCAAATCCTCCAGGACGATGGAGACGGAAGCTGGCCCGCCACACACTCGTTCCGGTTTTCAAAACTGTCCCTTTTCACCTCAATTGCACTCGCGGAGCCACACCATTTGTAGATTACAAAAGCACAATGCTTCAGCGGTGCGATATGGGAATAATCGGATTTATTGATTATAAATCCTCGCGGCGCGGTTTTGCGTATATCGAACGTTGCGTTCACTTCTTCATCTTGTATTTATGTGTGCGCCAGTGGGCGCTACTGCGTTGCGGTGTATGCATGTTTGTTGGTGTGGATTCGGAATTGGAAACGCACCACAGATAACTAATGATTTGGCGCCACCATATCCACCCGCCCTTAATGGGTCACCATTAAAAAACAAACATAAGAAAAGCGAGAAGAAAAATATATATATTCTATGACTCTGGGATCAATCGCTTAGTGCGCGCGGGGTTAGAAATGAGTCCACAAAGTCACGGCGAAGCGGAAGCAAATTAACTATAGATAGGTATGCGAAGCGGTATAAAATAATATAAAATTTGATATAGCGGTATTGATATAACTTACAACTAAACTTAAACTAAAAAACGCGGTGCGAAACTTCTCTAAAATAATAACTAAATTATTGTTTAATTACAGGGCGAAGGTAAGTTCCCCTGGCGGTCCTTTAAATTTCTCGCGTTGTCCGAGTGCAAGTACTGCACTGGTCCTCGACGGGAGAGAAGACGTTTGAGCGCGATGAGAAAACTCGCAGTGCTGAGGTCTGTTGCGACCTTAATATGCACAGCACGAGTCATAAGGCATGTGAATAGTAAATCAATGATCACATTCGCTACATGATCACTGCGCGGTAAAATAGCTGGATGCATGTGTGCATAGTCCAGCGCGGAGTTGGCAAGGCGACCGCCTAAGCAGATCAGACCGTTGTCAACGAAAGGCCTCAAGCGGTTTAAGGCCGGCGAGCACGATTTATTATTTTTAATTCTATGATATTTCTCTGCAAAGTGCTGGCTTTGCAGGGAGCGTAGCATCTTATTTTCAGCGAACTGAATATCATCGGCGGTCGCTGCAATAGTGCTGCGGCGAGGCAATAATTTTGCGAACTTACATACGTATGTAATATGTAGAAGCCTACTCCAGGAGGAGGTGCGGAGAGCGAGCTCATATAAAGCGCAATGCTTTACAGGCGTGCACACTGGGTGCACGTGAACCTTCTGTTCCGGTATGTCTGTAATAGACTGTCCGTCAAGGCTCTTAAGAGGCCATTCAGATGGATGCGATGAAGCCCACTGTGGCCCGTGGAGCCACAGAGGGTGTGAGAGTAATTTCTGTGGCGTAATGCCACGCGAGAGTATGTCGGCGGGATTTTCAGTGCCCGCGACGTGATAAAAGTTGTCAGCTGGAATATTATCCGTGACTTGAATGGAGCGCTTAGTGCACTTCATTTCGGCGGGCGCGGAGATTTTAAAATAAAAAGCGTCATTATCTGTGGACCAATGCAAGCCTAATATTTTATGTTGCACGGCTTTATCAAACTCCACCTCAGAGGGAAGTCTGTGCGAAGCGGGGAGATTATCTAGGACAGATCGACTGTTGGATGTCTTGTCCTCGCGCACGACTCCATGATGCGGTATGACGTATATAGGAGTGGGGTCATGGAGATCGTACAGCGGCGCGGGAGCAATATAATCCTTTGCGAGGCAATCTTGAATGACGTCATCATATGCCGACCTAAATTTAGGTGAAGCTTCTAGCTTTCTTTCGAGGCATAAGAAACGCTTGCGAGCGGTTTCGAAAGAGTCTCCGAGCGAATAAACATCATCGTTAAATGGTAGGCCAACAGTGTATCTACCAGTAACGCGATCGCGGGTCGTAGTTGATTTATAAAATTCTTCGAATTCAACATCGGCGGGATGAAGAACGGGCGGTGCGGAGGGAAGCTCCTCGAGCTCCCAAAATCGCCTGACTAGTGAGTCAATAGCGGCAGGCTCTTGAGCGAGGCAACATGTCAAGGCCTGGTTGTTAATGAGTGTGGGTATCGTGGGTACGGAACCCATAATAACATACCCCAATACTGTGCGTAAAGCAGAGGGCGCCGACGAGTCGCGCGGGGCGTGAACTTCGTCGGGGAGAAATATATGCGAGAAGAGTTCAGCTCCGATCAGCGCGTCTATTTTATTTGGCATGCCGAAACTCTCATCCGCTAGCGGCACCCCTGATAGGTGTGATAATACAGTAGTGTCTACCACAGCCGTAGGTAATAAATCGGTAATTTGATCAACAACGAGCGGCGAGATATTAAAATTAATGTTGTTGTCAAAGCGCGAATAAATTTTTAAATCGATTGAGTTAGTCTTAATAATTTTCTCAGCTCCACCGAACCCCTTTACAATAGTACGTTCAGTGTCATGAAGCTGTATTCCTAACCGATCGCAGCACTCTTTCGTAATAAAGTGGCTTTGCGATGCAGAATCTAATAGTACGCGAATAACATGTCGATCGCCTTTAATATCATACGCGACGACTTGAGCGGTTGATAATAAAATAGTAGTTTGTTTACTACGCGCGGGCGCATCATGCAATCGGTTATTATATGAATAGGTACATAACGCAACATCTGAGCGCGCGGGGGAAGGCTGCGGCGACCGCGCGGGGGTCGCGCACCTAGCAGTATGACTTTGGGCAGCGGTCGAAGGCGGAGGCTTCGACGCGGGCTCGGGGACTTCGCTGCCGGTCTCCACTCGCTTGAAGTGTAACTTTGTGTGGTGCCTTTGCTTACAAACGCGGCAATTAAACTTAGATGAGCAATTTAAAACTCGGTGTTTTAAACTTAGGCAATTAACACACGCATTGTTATCCTTCACGCATTGGAAACGCTCATAAGCAGTCATCCTATTAAATTCAGAACATTTAAATAAATGCTGATGCGTTATATTAGTGCAAAGACACTTGCACTGTAAGTCGACCTTTGTACTCAAGTAGGTTTGGTACTTAGGCGGCGAGGCGTTATTATTATTATTACTAGAGCGACGATTATTATTATTATTATTTTGACGAGTATTCATTGCACCCGATGACCTAGGCTGAGTGCGTTCCAACACCTTAGCGCGGGAGGTAATAAAATCGACTAAGTTATCGAACGTAGGTATTTTGGAATCACAACTCAACTCGAAAGCGCGAACAGTATCTAAATCTAATTTCTTAAGCGCGATATGAAGTATGATTAAGTCAGTCAGATTATCTAACTTTAGATTCTTTAAAGCGCGCACTGCACTTGTAAAGTTATCTGTAAATAAATCAAAGTTTGTCGCGGTGGCAGATTGTAAAGGCTTGAACTCAAACATTTGATTTAAATACGCGGAAGCGAGCATACGCTGATCTTCATACTTATCAATCAGCGTCTGTAAAAGAAGTTCGTAATTTTCAGCGCAAGGAGATATACCTGCGCATGCGGATTGCGCCTTGCCCTTCAGCCTGCCCAGCAGATAGTACAACTTTTCGGAGTTTGTGAGCGATGGGTTATCATGAACGGTAGACTTAAAGCTGGCATAAAACAATGACCATGAGCGAACGTCACCCGAAAAGTCCATCAGTTGTATAGGCGGCAGTGTGGGACAAGCCTTATGTGCGTGTGAATCTTGCTTATCAGCTGGCGACAAATAATTTAATTGAACTCCCTTTATTCTACAATACAAATGCTCGAAAGCGACGAGCCCTTTATAGTTAGGTTTCGCGTTAGGATTCAATGCTAATAAGCGAGAATTATAATTATCTAAATTCGTTTCGAACTTAGTGCGAAGCGATTCGACCTGTAAAGAAGCGCCAAGGAAACTTTCCTTATCTGAGGACATATCATAGATATTTTGTAATATTTCGAAGATAGCTTCATATTTAGCTATTGAAATAGCTAGTTGCGGATCTTGAACATCCTCTTCATTATCGGAAGAAACCTTTTTAGGCGGCATTATGAAATTTAAGCGAATAATTTAGTTAAATTAATAAATTCAAATATTACGCGGGAGAATACAGTACGACGCGAATGACAATATTACGCGGGAAAATACAATACGACGCGAATGTTAATATTATGCGGGTAAATACAATACGACGCGAATGATAGGCGCGTGACTTCGTGACTCGGTCGTATAATATCGAACAATTTACGATAACACGATTTTGCTAGTGCGGTAGATTATAGTAGGTAGATAATAATTTATAAATTAATTAAATATCACTTTTATGATTAATTAGCTTAATATTTTTTTGAAATATATTAAGTATTACATAGATATATATTATATCTAGGCGGGAAATCACGTAACTTAATTTGTTACGGGCGGTTTATGAAGAAAATAGTATGTGAATATTTTAATAAATAAGTAGGTATATGCGGGTTGATAAAATTAATATTCACAATGATTAATATTAAATCTCTTACTAGGGCCTATAAAGTAACCTAATAAGGGCGGCTGGATGGGACCAAACTGGACCATATGCTCGTAAGGAGCACTAAATGGTACCCGGGTCGTAAGGACCACTAATGGTTTGATCCGGCTCGAAGTGACCACTAATGGTGCGGCGAATATGAAGATAATTAGTGGACTGTATTGTTTCGTGGTGCGTGCAATCAAAGGGCTAGGAAAAGAGTTGGATAGGACATGCAACACCTACCTCGTCGCTGCCGGTTATGATGCAAATCCTCCAGGACGATGGAGACGGAAGCTGGCCCGCCGCACACTCGTTCTGGCTTCCAAAACTGTCCTTTTTCACCTCAATTGCACTCGCGGAGCCACACCATTAGTAGATTACAAAAGCACAATGCTTCAGCGGTGCGATATGGGAATAATCGGATTTATTGATTATAAATCCTCGCGGCGCGGTTTTGCGTATATCGAACGTTGCGTTCACTTCTTCATCTTGTATTTATGTGTGCGCCAGTGGGCGCTACTGCGTTGCGGTGTATGCATGTTTGTTGGTGTGGATTCGGAATTGGAAACGCACCACAGATAACTAATGATTTGGCGCCACCAAAACTAGTTATACAGTTGTGGATGTTTTGTATGTTTTCAAAGAATTTAAATAATTTATATCTCTAAGCTTTTTATTGCTTAAAAAATACCTATAAATTAAGCGATTGAATTGTGTATAGTGAAAAGAATTTAGAAAATCTTTGAGAGGTCCTATAATTCGTTTAAACTCACGTATCTTATTTCGATACACATATGTATGTACTATATGTACCTATTTCGATAATTGCATACTTACGTTATATGAATAGAAAACCCATTATAATGAACGTAATCTCAGCACACAATACAAACATTCCTAATTAATTACCTCCCTTCACAAATTCCTTTCAAACCAACCCAAATTCCACCAAAATCGGCCCAAACGAAGCTTCGCTATTATTCAGATCAGACATAATGTTAATGCCACTTATTTATTGACGGTAATCCATTACATTAAACCATAATAATAGACCTTCTGTTCCTGCTGTTCGCAATTTATATTGGAGCTCTCCTGTAATTGGATACAATATATACACCTATCCACTATTTACTAATACGTGACCACCTTTACGCTTAATACAAAATGAAGATCAAGTTAAAGTGGTTTTCACTTGAGCTCCAAATAGGCTTCGCTGAAGTGGCGATGTATTCCAATCCGACCAGTTTAATTAGAACTACCTTAACACTCTTGTCAAGTGAAAACGTGAGACGGCAAAAGGACTCGGTGCAGATATAGCAGGTCTGTGTTAAATGGACGGTTTCAAGAGCTATCTAGAAAGGGAAACCCTTGACCGCAGCTTCGCTCAGCGTCTTAAAGCGTTCACTCCCTCTATGTCCTGATATGAAAGTACATTACGGACACTCATTCTGCATCTAACGTGACTTTATCTAAAAGGTTAATGGTATCTAAGTATTATGATTTGTTTTTCTCACATATAGCGCAAATTTTCTCATTATATATAAATTGCCGTTACATTTTTTTATTATTCCCTTATTGTTTAAACATATGAAAAACATCAGCCAATTTAGACAATATAACCATGCCAATAGGTAAAAAGTCGTTAAAAGTCTTTCATTAGTTAAAATTATTATTTTTACACTTGCAGCACCTGTGTGGTTGCTTATGTTATAGCAGCGGTAGCCGTCAGCCTGTCTGTCTAGCATAAAATAAAAAAGCATGGACAAAAATAATCATTAAATATTTACAATATAAAAATTTAAAAAAAAAAATTTGCAGCTGATCCCTCCCAAAGCCCCTTACATGTAGATATCCATAATATATTTGTTTGTTAAAATATGTTTCAAGCTTCCCCTACAACCGCCCTTTCCATGTCTACCGTACTGTGAATTACGTCTACTTAATGTCTTCCCGGATGATCTTTACGAAGCATTGCATTAGACAGGCATTCTTTAAAAGCTACCTCTTAAGTCCCGACCACTTTCGGCTTAGGGTCGGACTAAGTCTTAAGTCGTGGGTCATTAATCCAACAAACATTGCTGTGTTAGAAGATTCACCTCGCGTTGGGAGTTTTTGCCAGTAATTTACTCTTGGTGAGCACATTTTGATTGCGAAAAATAAGAACTACTTACTTTAATGTCTCTTGCAGACTTAAATAAGTGTATGTCGACCTTAACATATAAAAAATGAAAGATAGACAAGTAGACTTATGACACTTGGACCTACCATCCACCTTAGATAGTTGATGGCTACTCTCGCCTTTAAACACCAAAAACTCTTAATATGCCTAAAGCCTAAAACAATAAAGCAAGTGCGTTGCCGACCTTAATAGGTCAATGGATAAGGAATAAAAATTAGATTGGGAAATGGGTCCTAGCATCTCTTACTTATCGAAAGACAACATAAACACACATAAAAGCACATGTGCTGTTATTTCAAGATGGCCTTCTGTAAATGGTCAGTTACTGTCGCCAAAATGGCTATTGTTATGACTAGGGAACGCAGTGTTGCCTACATACATAAGTAAGTATAGCCTGTTACTGATATTGCTTGAATAAATAAATAATATGTATTTATCTTTTCAATATTTTCTTTATTATAGTTCAGGACTATCTACGTATTTTCAAGAATTGCCTTCTATTTCTTGAAGACAGGCTCTTCTTGCAGCATTCTAGACTACATGTCAAACAAACACTCGACTTGCTTTCTTCCAATACTGAATTCCTGTTTTAATCACATTTAATATAAATGTGTCCTAATTAAGTTTTACGGATCCCCAATTACCCCGTTTACACGCTTATCCGGCTCGGGATCATTCAATTATATCTCCGAATATATTTAATCAAAGACGAACCTTATTCAATTTGTCAATATCACGGTTCTAGAAGCCCTTAATGAGGGACCAATACTTCGATAGATGCCTTTGAACTGAAGGATTTTTGGTTGATATATATAAAAAAATATATAAAAATAAAATACTAAACTACTTGTTGTGACATTTAATTTTAGGTCTTATTAAGTATGACCTCATATTTGTAACCTATTTATTTAAACAAAATATTTTATTAATAATTATTTTTATTTTAATAACTAGCTGGCCCGACAGTCGTTTCATATAAAAGTATCATCCAAATTTATGTATTTTCTCATGGATATTCCAAAAAAATTTCTTTTATACAAACCTTATCCTGACAATTACGAAGACAACAAAAAAAATCAGCGAAATCGGTCTTCTGGTTCTAGTGATCCTCCGTCATACATATTTATAAATAGATAAATAAGATAGATATATTACACAGAGACATATAATGACTAAGTCGATATAGTGCTTCAGCTATTAATATGTATTTTCTTTTAAGATACAAAGACAGTCTACCAAAAAAAATTGATATGAAACCATTTATTTTCGCGAGTTTTATAAAGCTGCTTTGTCTAGCGGAACACTTCGCGAGATTTTATTCACGAGTGTTCGTCGAAAAAAATGCAAAAATCCGAGAGCGATATACAAAGTTAATTTTACATATCACATAACTCTTATTCTTAATGTGATAAGGTTTACATCGGTTCTTGTACCGCAATAACAATTTGGCGAATTTCAAAATGAAGTTTGCTCCCGTCTGCTTGGCAGACATCGAACATGGAAGTTTCTTAGGCATTTTTTTTATATTCTATTTTGCTATCGCTTTACATTTTATCTTCGAATAGTCTGCCAAACTAATACAATGTTTTCTGGCACCGCCTCACTAAATGGTTTCCATATATTTGTCTAGACGACTGTCATTACATCGAAAAACGTAAAAACGTTTAGTGCCCCTTCAAATGACCGCGAAAAATATACTACCATTAGCAAACACCCCTAGAGCGTTTAATGATCTAGCTAGGTAGAGTCTTTAGTAGTACCTTTAGTAATTACTGGCTTGAATGGTTTTTATTAAATTTTAATTTATTTTTAATAAAAAATCTATGACTACATAGATTTGGATTGCATTTCATTTGTACCCTTGAATATTCCATATTAATTAAGAAAGATATTGTGACATTATTGTATTAAATTATAATGACTTAGCTAATATATTATGTATTATAAAAAAATGTTTATTTTAATAAATAAATAATATTTGTACATTTATTTAATTACTAGCTGGCGCCCGCGACTTCGTCCGCATTGAAAAAGAAAAAGTATCTTGTGTCCCGTAGGTACGTCTAAATGTTTATATACTAAGTTTCATGTAAATCAGTTAATTCGTTTAAGAGTTATAGAGGAACATACATACATACATACAGAAAAAAAATCTAAAAATGGTCAATTTAGTTTCAGTATCATGTATAGAGCCTATAAACACGATATCTCCGAAAACAAAGTAAATTACTCCATGACCAACCCTTACAGATTTATTATTAGTATTGATGAAGATAATTGTACACATTTTACGCAAATATTATATTTCTTTCTTTCTATAATATATTCCTTTATTGGGAAGCCAGTCTCATAAAAAAAAATTGTGTTCAGAATTTAAGTGGGTATGTAACTTATATAATATGAGTTTTTATACAGTTCAAACAAATAACCTATACGGAATATTGCCTCGTGGCGATGAAAACGTATTTATAATTTGCCATAATATTATGTTGCGAACAAAGATTTAAATCGAAAGATGCGGCGTAATCTCCTCGCACCATACTAAAAACACACCGAAAATTCTTAACAATGGGTTGGGCGCAGGCGCTCAACCCAACTACAGTTGCACGCCAGCTACAGTGAGTGACGGTCGCTTGTTGAGAGCGTCGCTATCGTCACAGTCACATTTGAAATAAGGAATGTGTTGTCTATGTTTAAAAGTGTGTTTAGACAAAGGTATATGTATTTTATACTTTTGTCTTTAGTATAATGTATGTTGTATTTTGTAACACACTTTCGCTAGTAATGCCGCATCTCTCGATTTAAATCTTTGGTTGCGAATATATTAACAGTTAAGGCCGCGGGCAAGAATACCGGCCTTAGACGTAGGCTGACGAATTCTTAGAAAAAGTACCAACATGGGAAGAACTCAGCTACAATAAAACCTTCCCCTATCTCCAAACTTTGACATGTAACGCATATTATGGGAATTAGATAACTGAGAAACATTTTTTGCCTTTAGGCATAACATGTTGGTATGTCTTTTAGCATTATTTTTTGCTCATTTTAATAGGAACAAGAATGGCTGCAGGCTTGTTTGGATCATTATTTTATTATATTTTATTATTAGGGGAAAACGAAAGGCACAGATTTTTGGCTATTTGATCCTATACGAGCTTATGGCTTAATATCATTTTAATTTTATTGTATACATAACTACATAGCTGTGTCTCGCGGTTTAATTTAAATTTACCTATAAACTTGACTATGCCTTGAAGTATATGCCCAATGTAAATTGGGCTATCAAATCCATTTTTTTAACCGACTGATAGTTCCAAGTAATAAAAATAACACAGGGTTTACGGTTAAGTCAACTTAGATACTGAGCTTGTAGTTTCTTTTCATTACTGACTGAGTAAACAGTTTTCAAGACTATTTTAAGTTATTGGTTTTTATTTTATTTTTTTATTGTATTTTATTTTGAATATTTAAAATCAAATTAGTACTAGTAAAGTACAAAAAGCTTCTATATATATTTTAATTTACTTATTATAGTTGCCTAAATATGTTTCAAGGACAAAATTAAATATTTTTTAATGCTATTATACATCGTTAATGTACTACATTTAATTAGGATTGATTAATAAATATTTATTTTTTTACTTCTACGACTATGTTTTGCATAAAATTAAAGATAAACCTTAATAATTATATGTTTTCTTTTTCAGGTAATTCCCATACATTAATTTCCTCTGTCATGTAAGTAGATAATACCTACGTTTATTGATACTAAAAAATAAATACGGCAACACTTTACTGAATAAATGCTTTTTTGATACTCCATCTTCCATATTACTTCACTAGTATTCTAAGTATTCAAAAGACAACGTAAAAACTAACACTTTTTATGAGTGCTGTGAATGCTACAGGAGAACAATATGTAATACTCATAACAAAATGAACAATACAGGAATGAACTCAAACTGTCTCGAACAGTAATGAGATTATTGCAATCATTATGCCTCTACGTACACTAGCATTTAATTAGTGCTAATAGGGTTGTCACTAAACTTATTCTATTCTACATAATATAAAATAATGTCATTGTCCGCTTCTCTCTGCTTTTCCACTTACTTCTAAACAGTCCAAAGGACTTTATTGCGGTTTTAAGTAATGAAAAGAACGATATACTAGGCAGGTTGCATCCGTGCAAAGCCTGGAGGATCCTATATTATAATTAATGCGGTATACATTTATTTTAGAGGTTCAAATTTCAGTTATTTATTGCGTCGCTCCACTAGTTTTAGGATGTACAAATCCACTGATAAAAATCAAAGACTGCCCGTAGATTATAACGATTTAAATGTTAGAAGGACAATAAATGCGTACCTGTTAAGGAATCAGTAAGTAAACAAAATTGTCGTTTTAAAAATATAATTTTTTCATGAGACAACCCTAAGCACGAATTCGCCATTCGGTTATCACGATTCCACGCGGTTGGCGCCGCCGATGGTTCCCTCTGATGCCTTTATTGGGCAATTCTTGTTTATGTCACGTTGTTTTTATTGGCATCCCTGAGTTACGTACTGAATATGATAAGAATAATTTTTATTTTAACATTATATCATTTTTATTGAGCTCTATAGTGCACTTAGACGCACAATAATATTTCTTGAATATCAGATTGTTAATGTAGAGTTACCTATAAACTGAAATGTATCATAATGTTTTTTATTTAATTGTTAAATTATAACATAGTATCAATAAGTTTAAGGCGTAACTTAAAAACAAGACCTTACTAGCAATTTGATTTTTATTTTTGTATGGTTTGGGTTTTGTTATTATGGAAAATGGTTATAAATTCAAAAGAAATAATATGTATGTAAATATGTGCTTAATTGATGTAAAATTAATTTATTGAAAAAACATCTTTGACATTTCTTCAATGGTTGCTATTGACATTTCAATGGTTAAATTTATAAAAAAGTGCAAAAAGCTGGTTTCTCTAAAGTAGAATCTCGATAGGAATTATATTTTACTAGCAATCCTTCTCGTTTATCCTAACCATAGAAGGATTAAGGATAAGGGATTAGGAATAGGAAATGGGCTCTGGAATCTTACTCACTCACCGTAGCACAACAGCACATATGCTGTTATTTCACGGTGGTCTTCTGTAAGAGGACTGGCTGCCCAAATGACTACGACACGTAGTGTGCCCTGCCCTTACCCAATTTGTCGTTTACAATAACTGTATGCTTACTAGAAGTCGACAAACATACACTCCCTAAATATTTCCGCGGCATAAGTGTGTGGTGCTAGTATAAAAATAGGCTCATGTCAAAAACACGAGTTATTACATGAACGCACGCATGTATAGCAATTATTTTTAGGTTAGTTACAAGCATTTGCATAAATAAGGCCACCGCGCGTTGAGTCCCGCGAGTCGCGCTGTACGCAAAACGCAGGTATAATTTTAATATTAGCTACGAATTTATTGGCCACCCGTCCATATGGCGTGCCACAAGTATCGTCACGTTAATTTGATTACTTACGTTTCTTATTAAAATTTTCATTCATTATTTCGCTCATTTATCTAGTAGAGTAATAAAGTTACTTTAGTAGCGGCAGGGAACACTGTGTTACGCAGTCATTAGGGCAGCTCATCTGAATCAATATTTCGCGTAATCTAATGGACCCCATCATTGTAATATTTTGTTAATTGAATCAAAATATGTTCATTAATTTTTACTATTTATTGTACAATAAAAAAAGGTATTTATTATAATTAAAAACAATAAAATTCGCGCCCTCACTAAGGCTGCATAATAAGCTTTTTCTTTGCCAGATATGTTGTAAAACAAAAGTTGTTGTAAACATCCGATACAATGAGTGTCCAGAAAAACGTTCGTAACGACCGCAGCGAGGGTGAGAATCAACTGACGCCCCATTAACTTGATGAAGAAAGTATTTTATGGCTCGACTTCCATCTAATTACTTCCGAAGTAATGTTAGGAGGCGATAATAAAAAAAAAGTATTAAACTGTTCGCGCGATTTGCATTGGACCTCTTTAAAAGTCTCGTAATTCAGCTTAAAGATGTTCGACTTACTACTGACTTACTTTTTATTACATAACTACTTGTGTCTCGCCCGCATTAGATTTCAGGTTGTAAAAAAAAT
Organism: Synanthedon formicaeformis; assembly: GCA_945859745.1. Taxonomy (NCBI): domain Eukaryota; kingdom Metazoa; phylum Arthropoda; class Insecta; order Lepidoptera; family Sesiidae; genus Synanthedon; species Synanthedon formicaeformis. The sequence goes on along the minus strand of OX243956.1, from coordinate 11,607,151 downwards.
AATATAAATTGCAATAAAAGTAAGTATTTCTATCTATAATTTATGTACTTTTTATTTTCAAATATCATCAAATTGATGAAATATTATTAATTTATTATTAACATACTCGTATATATTAAATATTCCTTATATATATTAGGATTTTATTTATTTATTTATGTACTTAACTATATTTAGCTATTATTTGTTTACGGAGAGTGAAATCCTTAAGATCCCGAATTATAACTATACGCCATGATAGTTAATATAATTTATTTTCTATTTTCATCTTTTTTTTTTCTTTAAAAACTGCAGAAATAGTGTACGGAGCTCACTCTAACTTTAATCCCCTATTGTTCCCTCTTCGGGGGTTAATTTTTCAATAAAGCAGTCTAAACTAATTAACTAAGTAATGTAGTTTTTAATAATATATCCCTTCATTACAGTCAAATATTTCTATAAAACAACTTTTAATCGTAAAATCAAAATCAAACTCATCAATATTACAAAACATAACATAAAAGTTAATTACTTGTTAAATTATTGTCCTGACTTAAATGTACTATCGCGGTCAATGGAGCAGACCCACTTTTCATACAAATTTGTTTAACGTTGAATTGAGGTTGTCATAGTAACGTAAATGTTATAATACGAAATACGAGTAGGTATTTGAAATAGGAACAAAGATAAATACAAAATGTGCACACGAAATTGTTCCTTACGGTGGGACTGCTCCCTTGACCGCGATAGTACAACAGTACAGACTATAAAGCGTCGTTTTTAATAAAAGGAAAGATAATAATCAGATCTCGTGAAATCACCCTTCAGTACAAAGTTACGTGTGTATGTATGTATGTATAGGTCGCGCAGGCTGCAACGCGATCTATTTCCGTGTCCAGCCCTCACGCGCCATTCGTTTCCGGAAGACAATAGCCAACCGTCCGAACGACGGTTTCCGAACGTTGTCGTCTCATTGATTTCAAATAATATTCACATTCCATTTTTAAATTTCGAAAAGCTTTTTTAAAAATCAATTATTCATTCGAATATATCCATGGAGTGTGTTGAATTCATTACAGCTATAAATTTATATAAAAACAAAACAGTGTAGTACATTTTCTCATTTATGAAACAAAAATAAAGTTTTTTGTTTTTATGAAGTTTTTATTTTCAATACCTACCTATTGGCGAGCTTCAGTGTCACCAATATGCAAACAATTTTAAAATAAAATATTTTAAAAAAATGCACCCGAACGAAGCCAGGGACGCATCGCTAGTTAAAAATATAACAGTAAAGAATATTGTCCACAGTAAATTTTAAATAAAAATTGAAAAGTGTCAAGAATCGCTTTTAACTAGTGCCTTTTTACGAGTTCTTCGCCAGACAGTCGAAAAATATTTGAAGTTCAATGTTGAACTTCTTTTACAGCTTGCCAGTAGAATTTTAGAATAAAATTCGTTTGAATAGCGTGCAATATCACTTCGATTGCTTTCAGAAAAAGTTTCTATACGACTTTAAAGATGTTAACTATTATGAAACTACGTCTTTGTAGTTGTTAACCAATAAATGCTAACTGTTGATCTAAATGTATACCATTTATTGGCCTGTTAACAACAGCAAAGTGCTTTCTTATTTATAAAAAAAAATACAGTCTTTTAAATTCAAATTCAAATCATTTATTTACAAGTGACATGGGTTAATGTGAACCAGTTCTTATTGGCTTTAATATGCCACCTCATGCACTGCCACGTCTGGCGTGTAAAATAGTAATTTACATATGAATAATATAAAATATGTCGGTCAATTTTAAAATTTAATTAAATGTCAAAATAATCTTTAATATTATAAAAACATTGGTCCAACAGCCACTTGGTCAATCTTTGTCTAAACATATTTCCCGGCAATTCCCTGAGTGCAGTGGGTAATTTATTATATATCTTAATACAGGAATAATAGGAATTCCGTCTACAAGCTTCCAATTTCATTCTCGGAACAATCAAAAAATTATGCCGCCTTGCTCTCTGTGGTAGAACTTCTGCACTGTGCATGAAATAAGATTCATGTTTCTTAACAAACACACATATCTCTCTTATATATAAAGAAGGCAGTGGAAGAATTCTTAATTCTTTAAATAATGGTCGACAGCTGTCCATAAACCATGCACCACAAATTGCACGTACACATTTCTTCTGTAATTTAAAAGCCTTGTCAAATGCGGTTGAGTTTCCCCATAGTAAAATGCCATAAGATAGGACGGAAGATACATAGCCGTGGTATGCACTGAGGGCAGCTTCTCTGGATACTGTCAATCGTAGCCTTTTAATAGCATATACGAAACGATTTAATTTAGCACAAACTGAATCAATATGCGGTTTCCAATGACAGTTTTCATCCACTATAAAACCTAGATATTTAATAGTCTTGACTGTCTCAACTTGATCATTAGCGAACCTAACATCCAAATGTATATTCTTTGCCCTCATTGTTTTAAAATGAACAACCTTTGTTTTGTTAATGTTAATTAATAGGTTGTTAACTTTTAACCAGTTAGCAACATCAGCTAAGGATTTATTTAAATTATTTTCGAGTGAACCTCCATCTTTACACTTAACAATTATAGCTGTATCATCAGCAAAAAGAATAGAGCGATAATGAGATGCATTGGGGAGATCATTGATGTATATTAAAAATAAAAATGGGCCTAAAATACTTCCTTGTGGGACGCCACATCTGTTATATTTATAATTGGATCTATAAGTAATTTTATTAGCATTTATTATTTTCGACACTTCAGTACATTGCTGACGGTCATTTAAGTAGCTTTCCAGCCATTCATATGCGTTTCCCCTTATTCCATACAAATCTATTTTCTTAAGAAGTATACTGTGATTAACATAGTCAAAAGCTTTACTCATATCAAGGAATAATGTTGCTACCTTATCATTATCACTAAGCACTAAGAGCTTATTTTATTGTAAATGGAGGATTCGATAGGTTGGGTAACATTCAGTAAACTTCGTCATATATTTTAATCTCCAATAACAAAGTCATTGGTTACGATGATATTCAATACAGAGCGTGTTCCCAGACAAGGAAATGTGGAAAAGACAATAATGTTCGTCATTTCCGTGTAATATAAGATCCGAAGTACTCCGAAGTACTCACCGAGAAACAAAAGTGGTCGATATTCCCGAAGATAGCGGGACTGGGAACGAGTTGAAAATGGGCATTAGGATAGACGAAGCGGAATATTAGACAGATGACCAGTCCAAAATGGCTGTGGAACGATTATCTGCTCAGGACCCATAACATCAAGAGAGCAGCTGACAATGTATACGGGGAGAACAGAAGACCAGCTGTCGTTTAAAAAAGGTTTTGCCCAAAACTGGACGTTTGATACTGGGTATTTGATAAGATAGGAATTAGCTGAACGTTATATATGTACATAGGTAGTATGTAATATAAAATATTACATACTATGTATATAATATATGTAATGTAATATGATCTTCTAATAATATAATAGTAGATGTGTGTATGTATATCTCTTATAGACTCCAAATCTTGTAGACCAAAAAATCTTCAGATTAGTGTAGCGGGTGTTCCTGTGAAGTTTGGTAGCGATCGGACACGGACGAAGTCGCGGGTAAAAACCCTAGTCTACTATAAAGGATCAAATAGGTAAAAGATATTCGAAGTAAAAAAAAAAACTTGAATAATGTCTAGAATGTTCTATGAAAATATTTCTCTAGCTAAACGGATATAAGCTACCCTTCTCTGCCACGCAAAAGTTCCCAGAGCGAACAAATTTATGTGCATATTGAATCGCTATTAAGAAACTTGGCGATTCAGAGAGCGAGGAAACCAATTGATTTTTATCTCTCCAATTCACTTTATTGCGACTGACGCGGCTCATTTGGATTCCTCCTTTTTAATTTCTTAATCAGAATACATTTTCATATTTTTTTTTTCTTATTACACAAAGAATATAATATTATAAAGAGATTTCATTTCATTTTTTGTACTCGTATGTTATAAAGAGATAACATAGCAATGGCATATTAAGCATTAGGATTTATACTAACTATTGGAAGCCGAATTGTGTTATTGTGAATTGTGGTATTTTATATTTTAATGATGACAAAAAGAATAGTATCATGAGTTTCTTTCGGGGTTTCTTCTCAGGATCGTCATCTTGGCTTTTTTCCAAAACCTTGGTAATTTTAAAGTTATAATAACAAAAAAAAAATCTATCAATATTTTGATATTTTGATAATAGTTTTGATAAATCAATATTTTGATTTTAGAAACTATAACTGTATAGAACTTTCTAAAAAGAACTTTTTTTTATATATTAGGTTAAAAATATTATCAATATTTCTCTTCACCTATTAATCTCAATGTATGTAATAGTAATTCTGAAAAAGAAACATATTTTTTGATTACATCAAAAACATTACATGTTTGAAAAAAATCTTTAACCGCTAAAACGACTTTAGAAGTAACAACTCTTTTAGAAGTCAGTAGACAAGACACGCTATTGCAAATAAATTTCTTGTATGAAATAACACAAGACATACTTGTACTATCTCTCATAATGCTTTACATTCCCGTCTGCCCTATTCGGCGGCAGATTCCTAACATAACTGCGGACTAAGATCCCAGATTGTAACAATTTAACTTGGAACCCGCTGCGGATACTCAACGGATTACGTCAGACGTAGAATGTTTTGGATACGTTAGTTTTATTGGGGAAAACGGATACTATGCACATGTACTAACATATAACTGTTTGGAAGCATTCACAAATTGGATCTGTCCCTAGATTTCAATGAAACTCTAAGGGCCTCTTTCACGAACTACAAGTGTTGATTACTTACTTTTAGAAATAATTTTCTGTTATTTTAAATTATGCACTCGGTCTACTGCATTCGATAGACGATTTTTTTTTATTATTTTCTATTTAATGTTTGGGACGTTTACCGTACAAACAAAGATATATCAGCTAAATTATTCCCGGTTACCGGTGATTTTAAATGACAGTTTGACCTAATTGACGTTTGTGAAATAGGCGCTAAGAGTATAAATGAACGCTTTGATTCAAAATAACAATCTTAACCTACAATTATTGAAATGCGCAATGAAACTGGTCATATTGGGATTAGTTCTATGGTTTATGCTATACTAGCGATCAGCCCCCGGCTTTGTACTCATGTATTTTTCTTTTTACAAATTATTTACTCTGCATCCTCGCTGAAATCTATTGTATTAAGAAGTATAATGAGATAATAGGATCTTTAGTTTGTATATATCTGGCTTATTGCTACATCTAACAATATGCATTGCCTGAACGAATGCCAAATTGAACTTAGATCTGAATATGGCTTAACAATTCCAGTATTTCAAATCCAACCTTATCCTTTACTAAACTTCGACTTTGTTAAGCTGAGTGCTCACAAACAATAGTTTAATTAAACTATAAATATGTATATAAAATAGTAAGACATGTGATTTTATAGAAACACTATTACAGAAGTCATTACAGGAAACTGTACATAAAGAAATGTAGTGTTAGTTTATTCAAAACCACAAATCCCCAAAAGCTTTTTTTATCTATTATGGTGGTATCGTTAAGGCATGAAAGCGTAACAAATAACTAACTCACTTCCGAATTTATAATATTATTAGGATTAGCGCCTCTTTCACCAACGTCAAGTAGGCTAAACCGTCACTTAAAGTAATCTGTCACCGGGAATAATTTAGCTGATATACCTTTGTTTGTACGGTAAACGTCCCAAACATTAAATAGAAAATAATAAAAAAAAAATCGCCTATCGAATGATGCAGTAAACCGAGTGCATAATTCAATAAAACAGACAATGATTTCTAAAAGTACTCAACACTTTACTTGTAGTTGGTGAAAGAGGCGCTTAAGATAATAAAAAAAAATATTCTTAATTGTTGAAAAAAATGTATTCATATTAAATTGATGATGGAATTCCAAAAATGTTCAAGTAATATTATGTTTAGTGACTACTTATTTATTTTCATGTATTACATTGTGTTTCACTTTACATTGTTCTTTGTTGAATTTGTTTATATGTTGCTATAATTATTTATTTGTTAGGTTAGGTTAGGTTATTATTTGTTAGGTTGTTTTCTATTTTCCTAAGCGCTACTAATTTGTTAATAGATTTTAAATCAACTACCTTATGTACACCTACCCTAATGTCTTTGTTTCAGTCGGTAGAAAGCGTGACTTACCACTTATTAGTTTCCACTTAGGCTAGCTTGTTTGTAAGCGTTTCGAGTTCTGTCGCATTGTTGTTTCCCTAAACAATGCTCATTTGTTTCCTCCAAATACAATCTACTCGGTAATTTGTTAGATAAATCAAGAATAATGTTATATTATTAGAAAGTTGTTTTCAGTTGAGATTAGAAGTTGTCTGTTTCCGCGCTAATTATCAATACTAATAATAAATCTGTAAGGGTCGGTCATGGAGTAATTTACTTTGTTTTCAGAAATATCGTGTTTATAGGCTCTATACATCATACTGAAACTAAATTGACCATTTTACGAATTTTTTTCTGTATGTATGTAAGTATGTATGTTCCTCTATAACTCTTAAACGAATCAACTGATTTTCATGAAACTTGGTAGATAAACATTTAGACGTACGGGACACAGGATAGGCTACTTTTTTTTCAACGCGGACGAAGTCGCGGGCGCCAACTAGTTTATTTATAAACCGATTTTCACTTATGGAAAGAGGGAAAAAGGAGGGCCTAGGCTTCGCAGGAGAGGATCGGTGGTTTCTTATTTTAAACATATGGAACAAAGCCACCAAAAAGCTACAAAATCCGCGAGTTCGTGTACGTTTATACACTCGGCTAAAAAAATGCTCGTTTAAAAAAAATGGCTCTTCTAGATTGATTAACATCAACTAGCATCTTTTCTAACAGAGTAATCCGGCATATCCCATTTAAACTTTACCTACTGTGTTGTCTAATTTCGATCTAAATCTTAACAACCAGTTTATTTTATGTATACTAATGAGGCAAGATTTGCATTTTTGTTTGTAATGAATAAACTCAAAACTACTGGACCGATTTTAAAATTCTTTCACCTATAGAATACATTATATTTATCAGCGAGTAACATAGGCTATCATCAATATCAATATCAATCATCAATACTAATAATAACAGATTTATTATAGGTATTGTATGCATGTATGTTCCTCCATAACTCTTAAAAGAATTAACTGATTTTCATGAAACTTGGTAGAAACATTTAGACGTACGGAATACAGGATAGGCTACTTTTTTCTTTTTGAACGGACGAAGTCGCGAGCGCCAGCTAGTATTTTATAAAATTACAACGACGCAGTCGCTTGTAACAGCTAGCTTATGATACAGACAAAAAATGTATACGGAAAAATAGTTGTTAGCAATTATTGCTAATTAATAATAAAGAAAAAATAATATTTTGTGTCAAGAAAAACATATATACAAAAATGTGGTCATTTGTAATCAAAGGAAACAATAAAATTCTCTGAACATGAGAAAATAAAGTTCGTTCTTGTTACCCAACTCTCTCCCACATTATTCATTTGTAAAAACATTCCCCGAAATCCAGCTCCGACCCAGAAAAATGTCGCCACTATCTGACCCAGTTCTAAGGCGCAATGACCCCCCCTTGTACAGCCAGGCTAGGGTTGACGAGTGATAATTACGCTCTCTCTCACTAATTATGCACAATATGATTAAAAATCCACATCTTTATTAGCTAACTAGCTGTGCTCGCAACCTCGTAGGCTTTGTATTTCAGTATTCAGTACAACTTTCATGTTTGTAAACTGATTGGAATAAAACAAACGTTAAATATTATGGACTATACATCAATTAAGCACGTTGCATTCAAATCGTTTCAGCTATTAATAAGATTAGCGTACAGACAACGCATAGACAAACAGACAAAAGAAATTAAAACTTTAGTGACCTCGTTTGTATACATTTTATTGCATTCGATATCAAATCTAAACTAAACTTTGACTAAACACTTTGTCGATATCACTGGCTAACTTAGGTCTTAGGCTAACTTGGCTAACAAAGCTGTAACTTAGGTCAGCGAATTAACCTTGCTATACAGCCTGGTGATGCAGCCAGGATGCTTGGAACCATACTCCAGGGACTTAAGTTAGATATGTAATATGTTATGTAATTAGTAGATAGATATAATTTTTGTAAATAATCTAAAGTGATATATAAAAATCTTCTTTATATTACTAACTAATTAATGCTAATTAAACTAATTAACTAACTCCTAAAAGGCTTGACCAATTTTGATGATTTTTTGTATGTGTTTGAGAGGTAACCATTCACAAGTAAACACAGAAGGTTACGCTGCGATCGGGTTAAATAAACGTTTGCTGGTTGTACCCAGTAATAGCAGAAAGCAAACGTCTCCCGAGACCGCTATAGTCATTGTTACATATTTTACTTAAGCAATAAATATTTATAAGGATACATTTAACGCTTTAAGAATCAACTGTACAACACTGTTGAAGCGGGCAGTCTGTCTGGCGAAAGTATCCACACTCTTACAAATTTAATGAGCTTTGCTATTATAGTGTGATGTGTGATTAAAGTAGACTATAGTCCATTGTTTAATCATCAGCTGGTTCCTGTGAAACAACAGGCTTCTTGACGTTTCCTTATATTAATAGGTGTACATATAATTCATAATAACTTGAATGAAATAAGGCATATCCTTGGCCTATTTTATACACCTGTTTAACCTACTAAATTCGCTAATATAATTTTGAAAGAGATTGATGCGCTCACGATTATGCGAATTATGCAAGCCATGGACATTTATTTCTTTATTTGTTATTTCCCTCTTTATTTATATATGTAACATTATGTATTTTTGTAATTTAAATTACAACTAACATGTAATTTTTGTGAAGTAATTGTAAACTTTCTATAAATTTCCTTATGTTTATAAAAAAGACTATATTCGGCAGCATTATAATAATATATTTTTTTCAAATTAATAGTGCTGTAGTTTTTTTTTTGTAAATAATAATTAATAAGTAGAAAATTTAAGAATGAAAATTAAATATTATATTATTAATTTGTTCATCATAATGTACATAGATAATAGGTAAAAGGTATTAACATTCTCTCTATATGTCTGCATGATATTTTTTTTTTCTTATAATCAAATATATTAATTAATTATTTTATTCATAAGACTAAATTTATATTGTTTAAGTAACTTAAAAAACTTTCTAACGTTAGAACTAGAAGCGACAACCCTGTTTAGAGTTGACATTATTTTAAGGCGCACCCGAAAGCTCTTGCGTAATCACGGCAAATACTCTCATATTTCAGACAGAATAGGAGACAATATCGCTTGATGCACGAATTTAATTTACGAATTTATCTAGGGAATGATCGAGCCAGTGTAAAGTTTATAGAGTGAACGAGTAAATAACATTTGCCTTTGCCACTCATTTGTCCTATACGTTTTATTGTTCTGTAAACTAACACTATGTTGGACTACGAGTAAATTGAGTTAAATTAAAACATAGTTAGCACATTATTGTAGCTATGAGCCAATTTTAATTACATCGCCCAATTCCATTGCATAATTGAAGAATTTAGTTGTGACGCAAATATTTATTATTAAAAATTTGTATAATGGTTTCAGGTAAGAGGTATTGTTCTTGATTGATCATCTAAAATAATAAAAAAGGAATTTGCAGTATGAAATATTTTGATTTTAATCTGAATGGAATTGAGATTATTTAATTTTATATTTGTTAATTAATTTTATATTTGTTGTTCGTTGATCGCAGTGCACTTAGCACTGCGATCAACGAACAACAAATATAAAATTAACTTAGTAAACATAGTATTGGTATGACCACACCCCACACGAATAATTAATTTATTCAGTTAATTAAAATTAGTATACTCGTAAACGTGAAATTTCATTTATTTTTACACATCAATATATTATGTACGTTTAAAAAAACGTTAAATAGAAGAAGCCTTAGAAGTTAGATCAATGACAATTTATTTGTTTTTAAGTTATCTTTTTTATAACAACTGTTTTTTGAAACTTAATTTCTAAATGTAAATAGAAAAAGAAAAGAAATATATGCGTATAATAAGAACAAGTCATTCGCGCATTAAATTCTTTAGTAATAGATTGTAAGTAGATCTCTTTAGTAATAGATCTCTTTAGTAAAGTAGATGAGTTCTTTCATATGCGTTTTTGTTCATATTCGTTTCCATAGAAACTTCACTAATAAACTTAATATTATTCTATACATTTTCAAAGCCAACTAAAAGCAAATTGTAGAACAATATAAAAAGAATGAAATGGAAAAAAAAAATCTTAAATTAAAGTGGAACACGGAGAGAGCACGCAGTAAAGAAAAGTTGGGTGAGTCGAATGAAAAAATCGCCTCTCTAAGTGAATACAGGTCCGCGTTTAGACTCGCTTAATGAGAACCTTCCAGTATTAGACGTCGTCAGCACCCGTCATAAATTGTCGCCATTTGCCGCCTTTTCGGAGGAGGAACGCGGGGAAAATTGGTAGGGAGTCCGGCGAAATTCTCGTCTGTTAAGGGCTATCGGTGCTTCTTTAACCGATTTCTTTGATTGCGAGCGCTCTTCAAAAGCGACTACCGCCTATCCCCTGTTTCCTCTATTCGTTCGGAATTGGTTTGTACTGTAGGATTAAGATTTTATTTTCCCTTCGATTGTTGAAGTTTCTCTAAAGTTGTGTTGTGCCCGGTTTGTTTCGTTTGAGTTCTTCGTCTAGTATTTGCATTTGAATTAATTACAGTTGGAATTTATTTAGTTTTGAACTGTTTCATTTGTACTCGAAGTAAATTAACAATAAAAAAACAATACAGTTTTTTATTATTAACTAGGGTACTGTTAATGATAGGCTTGCTCTTAGCCAGTATTTAGCCGTGCAGTAAATGGAATTTAGAGAATTTGGTAAGAAAAGTTTTTCTTAATTTCTGTAATACCCTGAGAATATTTCGGATTTTCTAAATGGGGATAACATTCACAAATTAAAAAGACTTTAACACGTTCAAATTAATACACATGTGAAACCCAATTACCAAATTACACGATATTTTCCCAGTAAAAATGTATAATTTCTTCTTACCTAAAAAAAGTACAAGTTACAACAGTTATAACGTAAATAATAAAAAACTGATGGCCTCATTTCCATACAAAACTGAATGTTCTCTCCTTTAACTAAGACTATACAGTATAAAAATAGAATTAAAAACATACAGGATAAGGTACTTAAACCATTTACTTTAAATTAAGTCGAATACTTCCAAATGAAGTAGCTACACAGATGTAATATATTCTAGCTCGTTCATTCACTTGTACAAAGCAGTTTGTATTCGTCGTTTGCCCGTACGATTCGGTTTACCAACCTTAAAAGCCTCTCTACTTCACTTTGCGCTTAGAGCTCGCCTGCTACATTGTATAGCTTTCTATACAACTTACTTAGTGGTCAAAATTACTTGGCATTTATAAAATACTAGCGATCCGCTCCCGGTTTCGCAAGGGTGCAATTTTTTCTGCAAATCAATACACAAACCTTCCTTGTTTTACGCTATTCTCATTAGTGAAAACCGCTTTAAAACAGACAGACAGATTGACGGCGGGAAGCGACTTTATTTTATTCAATGTGAAGACTAGCTGGTGCCCGCTACTTCGTCCTTGTTGAAAATTAAAAAATATAACGCCTGCATAATACAACAGCAAAGTAAAGCCATCTTCATTTGCTATTATATAATATAATATAATATTATACTTTTGCGTTAAATTTTTATTTTTTGATGACCCCTCGGGGACACAGTATACTTCTTTTCTGGATGAAAGGTACCCTATGTTTTTCTGTATCCCCGGCAACGTACTTACAAAATTTCATGTTGATCGGTTGAGTAGTTAAGGCGTGAAAGGTAAAAGACAGACAGAAAAGATCGTATAATATTACTATGGAGTATGATTTTATGTAACAAGACGAAAATACCTAACCATTAATATAATAGAACAACTAATTATTCAGTAATTAGCGCATTCCGTAAATAATTGTTAATCAATATTTGCGAACCAGAGTTGAAACAATAACTCGGAATTCCATAATGATATCTCATTTGGCGAACATTCATTCGTTAAATTCATTGTAAAATTCAATTTCATTAATTTCAAAATGAATATTCATTTTGGTATTGTTTTTTGTTTGCGGAGAAAACGGAAACAAACAAACAGCCGTACTCTTAATGTATCAACGTTCCGAACTGGTTTTGTTTTGATTTTCATCTTTTGTTTCAATGCTATTAATAATTTTGGTGGGCTTGTCTAAATTTTAATGAAAATTGTATATTGAGAACAAATGTCGGTGAAACGCGTAAGGATTACTTGTAAAATATTTAATGACTATTTTTTTTTATAAATTTAAAGTGAAAATATATGCAGCGCATATTAATTTGCTCAAACATACCTCAAACATGGACGGGAGATGACATTTACTCACTCGTCGACGGGGACAGTCGACGAGGGGGAGTGTGGGACTCGCCCCGGTGAAGTGACTTATCACGGGGAATACCCACTAAACCCCCCCCCCCCCCGGGTTCCACCATCAGCGGTGATGTGTGGGGTCACAGCGAGGCCTTATCCTCGGATCCCCACACACCGCTATGTCCGTTCCGGGCTCAACTTTCGACGAGTGTTCGCCTCTGCTCAAACATACCTACAGCATATTTTTTTCTGAAATATTTTTGGCAGATACACAAACGCAAATTCAATAGTTTTCTACTTAGAGAAGCATATTTTTTGCTTGCTGATAATTTAGCTTTCTAAAGGTGAAAGATTTTTTAAAATCAATAAATTGGTTTTTAGTTTATCCATTACAAATAAATATACAAAAAAGACTTTCCACTTTATAATATTGGTGTAGATGATCTCTCGGGAACACTGTTTTTTTTTATTTCTGGATTTATATCAGGACCTTATGGTCCTATATCCTTTACTGTGACCTTAAAAATATGTATGCAAAATATCATTGTGATCAGTTGAAGAGTTAAGGCGTGAAAGCGTAACAAACAAAGTCAATAGCTTTATTATATTAGTATCGTAGTAACGCACCCCTTAGGAAATGGTTAATAATTTAACGTTCCCACTAAAGAGCTTTAAACTTCGAATCGAACACATTACACTAACACAATAGAAGCACGTAGACCTCCTTTCACACTGATGCGAAATTACAGTATTTCACTCGCACAAAAGCCAAATCACTGAGTAAGTAGGCGCTCATGGGGCCGTACTTTCATCTCTCTCAGTTATATTTAAATCAGCCAGCAATAACAGCTACATCTAAATCCCGCCCTGACCCATTTCCGCTCGATCCGCCTAAAGGCGCCCAACGCACTTCCTCTTTGTGGGACCTCATTGCAAGCGGTTTTAAAAATAGAACCAAAATAACTAACGTTTCTATTGTTGAAGAAGTCATAAATTCAAACATTGTCATATCTTTTAAAACGTTCCGTATCTTCTGTAGGTACATAGTATAATTTAGTCTGTTGTATGGCCCCTAATTTTATACATACGATAAAACCTAATTAAATTTCTTCCTGGGCAAAGCCGGTAGCGGGTAGCTCTTAATATTGTATAATTTATAAAATAACCACGATATAAAAGTAGATTTATAGCACTTGTCTGGTTTGCTCTATTTTATTCAAGTAGTTTATGACAGTCTGCGGTTTAATTATTTATGATCTCTATTTGTTTGGCGTGTGATGTGTTGGACATAAAATGTTTATGGATTGATAAAATCAAATGAAATTGAGGTTCGGACCTGTCTTAATACATATCAGAAATTTAATAAATTATGGATATTTTCAATTTTTGATAGATTTCTCGGAACGTAAACCGAAAACAATTACTACTTGCCTTAAATACCAGTAAATGTTGTTGGTCATGTAATCGCTGTAACTAGCACCACCTCCTTATGCGCCCTCTCAACATCCGCTGCGTAATGCCTCACCCAGTGCGCGTCTAAAAAAAAATAATAACACTTTGCATAAGCATTTTTTCGTCGCCTACGAAACGAGATTCAAACAAGAGCCTTTTTATCCAAATGCGTTAAACAGTACACAACATTCAGAAAATAAGTTTATGTGTGGTTTTATAAAATTGGTTCTAAAATTATTTCTTTGTGCCATCTGGACTACGGTTTCTTAAAGGCTGACAAGCAGGCTGATGGCTTACTTAGTCTTAGGTGACTACTGTCACCTATTAACAGTTAGCGACCTAGACAGGATTAGGGACCTTTCACCCAGAAAAAAGTACTGTTCTGGGGGGTACTGTAGGTACTATACTCGAGGGCTCATCTAAAAATAAAAAAACACAATTATTCGATGCTTTAGAAAAATACGAATGAGTAATAAATATTGAATTAATATTTCAGCTTTAGAAAATAAAAAACGCGGAAAATTTTGCGGTCAAAAAGCTAGTTTACATATAAAAAGAGAATATTTTTGAGTCTGTTTTGATTTATGTATTAGTGGTTATAATATTTAAATTATAAACAATTGATTGTATAGGTAACATAAAGAAGTGAACACAATTTATATTATATACTAGCTGGCACCCGCGACTTCGTCCGCGTTGAAAAAGAAAAAAAGTAGCCTATCCTGTGTCCCGTGCGTCTAAATATTTATCTAACAAGTTTCATGAAAATCAGTTAATTCGTTTAAAAGTTATGGAGGAACATACATACATACAATACCTACACTTACAGATTTATTATTAGTATCGATTGATGATAGATAATTATAATCTATCTATAAGTTATAATTTTCTGTCTTTGCTTTAGTTATTAGATACCAAAGGAATACTAGCAATTTTCGCATCGCAGTTAACTTAGCATTTTGTGTGTAAACCGCGTAACAAGATGCGACACAACATTTTCGTCGGCAAGTAAACAAAGATTCACTTTCGTTAGATGAGCAATTTCATGAATAAACATAATAAAAGATGGCGGAAGGTCGCCTGCGCTGTTCCGCCGTTGATTTACTGCTTTCCGCACGTTCCGCTTGCGCTTTTTACCCTAAACCACAAGCAACAGCAATATTATTACAAACATTGCTCCCTAGATTGTGAAAGCAATTAATTCAAATGTAGAAAAATATACACAAATTAATTTACTTGAATGTACAGTTTATATATTAAAGTCGGGAGACAGGCTGACGGTCCACTTGATGGTAAGTGGTTTCCGTCGCCTATAACACAAGCAAAGCCACAGGTGTTGCAAGTGCGCTGCCGACTATAGTAGGATTAAGGATAAGAGAATAGGAAGGGATAGGAAAATAGGCTCTATTTCCTTATTTTATATCTATAATTTTCTTCTATATCTGTGCATATTATAAAATAAAGTACTGTCCGCCTCTGACAATTTCTCCGCTAACTTCATCCACCGGATTTTGGTACGGCTTTCTCTAGTCATTATGTCGAACTGATTTTTTATCATTCTTAGAAATAAGTTTGCCATTTTCCGCTCCGCTCATAGTTTGTACCACTCGTACCGTACTCACAAATATCGCACACGGAAACTCATTGTTTAAAATGGTAATAATGCATTCGTATCGTTGGGCATTCATTATGCAAATCTTTAAAAAAAGGAGAACGAATTTTATTTGTTTCAATGTGTATATGGTTGTCAAAAAAATGTAACTATTATGACATTGCTACAACAATCGTGTATAATGTTTCCTTTTTTAATAATACACAAACCGGGTGAGACTGAAGTTAATCGATGAAAAACTCGTAAACGCACCGTTGATGCTTTAGCCGAAAATCACGAAATCCAGCACACTTCATAAGCATAAAAATCATAAACTGGTTTTATTTTTTAATAAATCTTAAAAGAAATTATTCAAATTTTGCTCGCAAAAACCAAGGAAAATAGGATCCCTACAAGTTATATAGGATGAAAAGTGATGAATTTCATTGATGAAAAGTGTATCAAAATCAAACTATATTAAAACGGAGAACGACTTCATTTTATAATATGCAAATATACAGATAAAAGCAATTTTTTCCACTTAAATATGTATATATGTATATTAATTTTCTGTAATTTCTGCATATTCATTTATTCTTTAGGTTGCTTCTCTAATTTTTCATTTGAAACTCGTCAAAGCAACTTATTGCTATATACAATACTGCTCAAAGAAACTCATTGGATTCGAGGCGATCTATACTTACGTCCGTTGCTTTGAGCGAATTTGAAAATTACTCAATTGAAATATTTCTCGTTTGTACGGGCGCATTGGAGCCACATTCGCTGTCTAATTGAATCAGACCATCTTATAAAATATTCATGTGATATGATAATCCGTCTGCCCGTTCCCCTGTTACCCCAAAACGCTCAAGATTACAGTTGACGGATTCATAGTTTAGGCAAATTGTGAAGTTTACTGTATTTGAACATTAACATCAGGGGTTGTATGGTAACAGTTAAAATATAAACTATGTCTAGGCAATTGGTCTCAAAATTAGCAAGCCGTTTTAAAATTAAGAATAATTAAAAAATACTATCAATGAAATGGTAATTTTTTTATAAAACTCTTCACATACATTTTTTTGTAACACCGCCTTGTGTTTTTGGAATACTAAAAAAATTAAATACAGGTTAAAAAGGACAAATGCATTCACAAATTCACATCAACATCAATTTAAATTTGAACATCAGATAATAAAAAACAAAACTTACTTTTGAACCTAAACCTAGAAACCTTCAAAAAAAAAAAAAATTTTAACACCACTCAAACACGAATATGAGACGTTAAGTAGCTTATACACTCTTTGTATTTTGAAACAATTCACCTCGTAACAAAAAAAAATGAATTTCATCAAAGGAAGCTGCGAGACATCATGCCCAGCACTTCTAAATTCGTTATCCGCCAATTTTTTCCTCATAAAAAGTAATCTTGTTAGAAAAACTTATTTCATAAACTCGAAGGGAAACTGGGGTAGGAATTAAAAGGAGCGCAAGTATTTCAACGGAGGACGAAGGAAAAAATATTAATGTCCTTTGTAAGGAGGCGTGCGATTGTTACTGCTTTTGTGCGTTTAACAATTATTTCATGTCGACTATGACACTTTTAGCCATTATTAAAAAGTTTCTTTCGCTAAGGATATTGTTCTTGTAATTCTTTGTTTATGGAGTTATTACAGCTTCCTGAATCCAATCATTCTGAATTTTTTCACCAAAAACTATACATATTTACTTAATATAATCATATACCATCAAACCAAATAAAAAACTACTGCTCAAATTTCGTTTAATCTGAAATAAATCTTGTTAAATTAAGAGTTAACTAGCGAATCGCACCTGGGGCCCTAGCCAAGAACAAATCAATGCAAACGGGAGCGTTGCGTATTTACGAAACGATAGAAAATAAATCCCGGTTATTGGTTGTTGTAACGCCCACATAAAATTTTGACCAATCAGCGGGCATTATTTTCTATCGTTTCGTAAATTCGCAACGCTCCCGTTTGCATTGGTTTGCTCTTGGCTAGAGCCCCTGGTTTCGCACAGATTAAATTTTTTTTTTTTGCAAATTATATACAAACCTACTTCCTGTTTAACGCTCTTTCCATTAGTAAAAACCGTGCCAAAGTCTGTTGTGTAGTTTAGAAGATGTTAGCGGAGAAAAAAAGACGGGCAGTGACTTTCTTTAGCTTTTTTATATTGAATCAATAATAAATCAAATAATAAACGGTAGCCACTTTACCATCAAGTGAACTATATATTTACCTGCCAGAATTCAAGTAAAAGAATTTTTCAAAGAGTTGGTAATTACTATTTAAAAAGCTTGTACCTACTAAACTTAAAATTAATCATTATTGGGAGAAATAAACAAAATGCACCGCCAAGAAACCCCCGCTGCGCTGTTGAAAACAAATTTAATTATATTGCAAGACGCTAGGCTCTATAATCGAATTCCATGGCTCGAGATCTTGTTTGAGAAAATTAAAAAAATACGGCTCGAAGGAGGCCGAACGTCAACGCAATTTTTGTCTTAATCTGTATTATGAAGGAACCAAGTTGGTTCCCGTATTAGAAAATGGCTTTATCGTTGTGTGAAACAAAATGCGACGTCAAGGAAAAAGTAGCGAATAATGTGCCAACTTATGGACTTCTTTATTGAAGTTCGGTAATTTTTCTCTACAATGTGACTACTAAACCACTGACTATTAGCTAACAAAAAAAAAAGTTATACCCAAGATGTTTTTAATTTTCTTTTTTTGTACTAAAATCTGCAGACAGGCTGACGTCCATTTGATGGTAGGTGGCTACCGTCGCCTATAACACAAGAAACGCCACATAGGTGCTATAAGAGGTCGTAAAGAGGTGGTTATATACTGCCACCAGACGGGCTGCCCAAATGACTGCAAAACGCAGTGGCTCTGCCACTACACATATAAAAACTTTCCCTTTAGGAACTTAATAGTTATTTAAATTACTTCCACAGGTCGAAATAGCAAATGGTATGGATTTAAGTATGGAATATGAGTGTTCCATTTTCAAAATGTATTTTGATATAACTGTCAACAACCATAAAAACGTATACGATCAGAAGAAAAAAAGGTTTTCTATGTAAAGTAGTCCCAAATCGGGGAATGTATCCATTTTCCGCGAATAAATACGGGCATTTCATACCACGTATATCCTGAATAAATATCATAGCACCCGATTAGGAATACTGTGTCGTACTGTTTACTGAGTAAACAATAGGTATCGTGTTCACTTTTATTTGTTCTGTGATGTCTAGTGATCATTTTTTTAAAGTACAAGCATGTATGATATAAATATTTTATTGAAAACAATAAAATAATCATTAAATATTCATTAAGTAATCTATAAGCATTATCGATTGTAATATATAATTTATTTTTTAAGTAATTATGGAGATAATTATTTTACATACTTAAAAATCTTATTTGATTCGTTTGAAAGAAAAAATAATATAATTTCCTTACGTTAATAAATAACTTCATATATTTGTCATTAATAATAACTTAATCAGTTTAAACTTTAAATTATAATATAACACTTAGAGCCTCTTTCACCAACTACAAGTAAAGTGTTGATTAGTTACTTTTAGAAATAATTTTATGTTTTATTAAATTATTCACTCAGTTTAGTGCATCCATCGATAGCCGAATTTTTATTATTATTTTCTATTTAATGTTTGGTGCGTTTACCGTACAAACAAAGCTAAATTATCCCCGGTTACCGGTGACTTTAAATGACAGTTAGGCCTACTTGACGTTGGTGAAAGAGGCGCTTAATGTGCTTTTAAAATCCACAGTTGTATTTGACATTTATATATTTATAACACATATTGCAACTGGGTTTTTTTACCTACTTGCATGTGACGTATCCTCTAATCAGATGTCTTTCAGCCCAACGACTATGGCTCTTACGAGCATCGTATAAACATCTTGACGACACGTTTGGTCTAGTGGCTAGTAACCCTAGCTGTTAACCAAACGGTCGCGGGTTCGAATCCCGCTAGGGGCAAATGTTTTATGTGAACATTTTACCTTTGTACCTGAGTCATGGATGTTTTGTATTTATAATATGTATGTATTTACAAAAAAAAAAAAGTAATTATGTATTATATCAACTGTCTGGTATCCATAATACAAGCATTACTTGCTTACTTTGGAACTAGATGGTGCTGTGTGGAATGTGTGAAGATATTTATTTATTTATTATTATTTATTATCTATAGGGATAATAACTCTGGAGTTACGGAGGAACAAACAAACATTCAAACCCAATTAAATGGCTCGCAGAATTGTGTGTATAGGATCGGACGGAGCCCTTTGCTTCGGATGTCTTTTATTTCCTTTGCTGATATCTGATTTTATGAGTGACTTGGGGGCTTTCAAATAGTTACCTTCCTGTTATGTAGTTTGTTTCAATATTTACATTTTCAAGGGCAATTTGAAACGCATGCTGTATTTTTTCGACTCAATAATTTTATATAATTTTCTTTCTTCTTCTTTTATGTATATAGACTTTTACCGATTAGTTAGTGCCGCGTGTTGTTTAAATTATAGGACATGATATAATCTGATAGATGTATGAATTATACTACTGTAGAGTTTCATAAAAATTTATAAATTTTCGCATTTATAATATTAAGCTGAAATTTGTATTTGAAATTGCTAAACTTTGAAATCACCGTGAATTTTTGCACCTATGTATTTTTAATGAAGGTTTTTTACTATTTTCAATCACAAGGTGTAAATCCAGCATATCATCAATACTAATAATAAATTTGTAAGGGTTGTTCATAGAGTAAGTGCCCGCGACTTCGTCCGCGTTGAAAAAGAAAAAAGTAGCCTATCCTGTGTACCTCTAAATGTTTATCTACCAAGTTTCATGAAAAATCAGTTAATTCGTTTAAGAGTTATGGAGGAACATACATACATACATATATACATACATATATATATATATATATATATATATATATATATATATATATATATATATATATATATATATATATATATATATATATATATATATATATATATATATATATATATATATATATATATATATTAATCTATAGAATTCTAAAAATGGTCAATTTAGTTTCAGTATCATGTATAGAGCCTATAAACACGATATCTCTGAGATATTGATGATAATTTTAAACTAATATTCACCTACTGTTCGAGATTAAACCAAATCAATTCGAAGGTCGTAATTTTTTTCTTACTAAGAAAATAGGTTCACAATAATTGAGAAAAACATACTGAACTCTATTTAATTCTATTTATAAATAGGTAAATAATTTTAACAATTTTGTTTATCCGGATATTCCAAACATAAGTATGAGGGTAATCAAAGGGGTTGGCAAAATATAGACTCAATTTTACGGTTAATTTCGAAGTTGTTACGATGGACGTGTGAGGGGCAAGCAATATCCTGTGGATTGGTCCTGAACAAATAGTGTGGCGAGCGTGCAACTCTACTGCTCTACACAACAGCCGACGGCTAAAAGCTCTGAGCATTGCTTATGTTTTTGTCTAATAGGCATTGTTTTAGTAACTACCGAATTAATAGTATCATTCGAGTTTTCAACTGAGTAACTGAGTTGAAATATCTTTGAGTAACTAAAACTATAGAACATGGAGTATTACTCCAACCTTTGGGATAGCTCAGCCAAATACCAACTTGCCGCACTCGACTCGGTGGAACGCAGAGCTAGGAGACTCATACACGACAGTACTATTTTAAAATCTAAGATGCAGAGCCTGGCACATAGACGCAATACTGCCAGTCTATGTGTCCTTTATAAGATGTACTTCGGAGAGCGTGTTCAGGAGCTCCATGAGCTCATACCGCCTTCCCCTTTCTTCCATCGGTCATACAGACGTACGGCTGGTTACCATCCTCATCTTCGGACCAAGTGCTTTGAAACATCCTTCATAATGCGCACTGCCAAGGTTTGGAACTCCCTACCGGCGTCTGTATTTCCGAGCTCATATAACGCTAATCTTCTCAAAGTTCGGATGAGCTCGCTCCATCATAGGCTTCATCCTTGCTACTCAGCTGGTTGTTGGCCAAGAGCAAACCCATCTCTAATAAAAAAAAAACATACATTAAAATAAAAAAGATTTATCTACAACTACATAGTTGTAATAATAAACTAAATATTTTAATCTGTGAAAAACAGATATAGTGTAGTGATCTGTGAAGTGTTGAGGCATCCTACTAATATGCGAAATTTTGTGAGGAGGACGATTCTCTCTTTCACGCAAAAACGGCTTAGGATTTGGATGAAATTAGGCACACAGATAGTTTATTATCTGGATTAACATATAGAATACTTTTATCCTGTAAAATGTTAGGTTCCCGATCGTCTAAAAATATAAATATAAGTTTTTTCATTATTGAACAAGGATGAAGTCGCGTACACCTAGCTATTTAAAAACATTTTTTTAAGTTTTTCACGAACTTGACTTCATACATTTTAATCCACCAAAAGCAATGAAAGTTTTATCAAATTACTTCATAAGTAACTAAATATTTATTAATAGGATTTTTTTATAAAAAAAATGTATGTAATTATTTCCATACGAATAAGGGAAAAAATTAATATCTGAACTGAGTCTTTGAAGTGGTCGCCAATAGCGACTGCGCCTTTGATCGCCCCTCAGTGACTTCTGAATACAAATATGAAATATAATTATCTCTCTGACATGACATAATACTTTGGCGACTTACTTTTTAGGTTTCATTTTTCCCTTATAAATTTCATAAAGGAAACTGTGTGTTTTGTTTACTTGTGCAAACAATCATTGCCTTATACTTTTTATTTATTTTCAACATTTGAATTATATATTGCTAACATTTACTCGCCAATAATCTTTACTTGAAAAGTAACTAATCAACACTTTACTTTTAGTTGGTGAATTAGGCTCTAACCCATGTTTTAATTTATTCCTTTAAACACGTCACCACAAAAACGGTACGAGTTAAAATATTCAGAATTAAAAAGAATTAAATCCGTTCAATTATGGGGTGACGTCTGAAATGAAATTAGCACCACCCTTTTCGTGTGTCTGACTGTCTGTCTGTCACAATTAGCAACCCTTGCACGTGTGAGTCACAGGATAGATTAATTAGCTGACGTGATTTTCATTATAAAAAATATCTAAATTTGGCAATAATTTCTAAAATTAGATGTAATATTTTTAAAAATATTGCCAAAGTTCAACTGAGCCAATAGCCATTTTTCAAGTTGACGTTTGAATACAATCATTTTTTATTACTATGTGAACAACAGTTAAAAAACAGGTCAAGTAATAAAAAAACAAAAATTCAGTTCAAAGAAGATTTGATTTTCTTAACTCATAGAATATCAGAAAATCGCCTGAAATATTTAAATTATTCGTCAAGAAGACTTAACAATATATTTACATAATCAATCTTAACAAAACTTAACGGAACATAGTTTTATAAAGTATTCATAATTTCCAAAAATTCCTAACAACATTTTACTCCCCTAGACAAACCATGAATATTGAAAGATGGCCAAATAAGCTAATCTCTCGGGGAAAGTATTTAATGACATTACAAGTCATAAACGTTAGCGGAACATTTTGTCCTTAAAGGTAGAATTAAATTGTTATAATAATTTTTAAAATAATTAATTAATATCAATTATTCTCTAACAGTGTTAATATAAAGTTAACTTCATCCAACTATAATTTAGCAAAACCTTTCAATGCAGTGCAATTGTTTTGATTCGTATTTAGAATGACTAACTCTACTATACTATAAAAACTATAAAAAGCCTAATACCATTATTAAGGTTTAATATTAAAAACACTATTTTTTATGTAGGCATATTTTTTATCATTATTATTTGTGACAAAGTGAACAATCATTTTGTCAAAAATAATAAATTTGTCCTGTATTTAGTACTAAGTACTAACTAAAATAAAATAGGCGAAAAAAATACTAAATTCAAAAGCTGAAATTCGGAATATAGGTTTATTTTTTAGTGTAACGTAAGCAGCCCTTAAAAAAGGATTTTTAAAAATCACAATTCCGTGAAAAGCTGGGGTGCGTGGCTAGTAAGTCATAAATTACTGATATTTTTTTGGAAACGCTTCTTAATTATAACTTAAACCGTATAAGCCAAATCAAAACCCCCTTAAATATACAGCAATCTTAATATTATCGTGAGGTACAAAATGTGTATCTCGTCAAGTGGCTTAATGGCAAAATAAACCAAATTTCAGGATAAACAAACTTTGCCTGCCTTGAAGAAATTATTTTCCCATGAGAAGCCCTTAAGGAGGGACGGTTTTTATAAGGCCGCTTTTTTTCTAATCTAATAAAGATCTGTTTTTATACTTTATTGCATTTAAATAGACGAAATGCTTCGTTAAAAATACCCTAGGGAGACATTTTCTCTTGATTTACTATTTAAAAAAAAAGGATGTAGGAATTCTTTTGAATGAAGCTTGTTAGTATATTTTTTATCAAATCATTTTTGGATTATACTAAATAATACTTCATTTATATAACAACAAAACGCATTTCCTTCCATATACACCATGACGTAGTCTATCTGTGAGAGATCATTAAAAAACGTAAACATTTTAATATTAATGATTAACTGAAGATAAATGTAAATTAAAAAAAATTGAACAAATATTAATTCTGTTATTGAATTTGCCGTCTCTTTCTCTGTTTGTTAGGTTTTTTCGCTAAATTCTTCTTATAGTTAAGTACAAATTTTGATACGGACTTCACTAATGGATAGAACGATAGATATTATTTTCAGAAAAACCGTGGATAGATGAAAGTTATTAATATAATAAGAGACGATTTTTGTAAGATTGTTTATGCGTAGAGGACATGTCGAGGTTTACTCAGGAACCATTCTGTTTGTGAATTTTTTCGCTGTTTGAAAGTGCCATTATTGGAAATGGGCATAGTCTATATTTCACGCACAAAAGTTACCCCGATCTTCACTCCAAATAAACATCTCGTGAATCTCTTTTACTTTTCAAATGAATCTCTGACTCGACTTTCATCGATTCTATGTAAGGACAATCGAAAGATTCAATATAATTTTGATTGCCTCTCGTCTCATTTCATGTAATTTCCCATTAAACCTTTAGCGAGACTCCTGAATAGAAGCGGAAATTAAATTTTCCATTGAACACTTTGAATACGAAAGTTTTGGTTGAGGAAAGATCTATAGAAAACGTTGTACTCACTGAAATGAAAGCAAACGTTTTAGATGGGAATTGTAATTAACCAGCTGTTTCTTTGTTGCAGGTATTCAAACACTGCAAGCGGTCTTTATGTTGCGGCCATCTCAATTTACCTATTACCTATTATACATAGTTAACCTCATTTATAAAAATAAACATATTATTGCGGTAAAATTGGCAAAAACTACATTACTGTAGTTCTAAGTTCCCCGACTGTGATACGACGCGTAATTATGGAGTATTTAGAAATGAACATTATTTATTGAAATCAAAAAATAAATTAATATTAATAAGCAATTGAAACCATTGTAAAACCAAGCACCACTCAGTAATGATGTTACTCATTTGGATCTTATCACTATTAATTTAAAAAAAAACCCATTAGTGTTCAGTACGGATTACTTGTTAAAACTAGCTGACTCGACCTGTATGTTCTATCAAAAGCTATTGGACTGTGTAATATAGAAAAATTGGGTTTTGCGTTTGCCGGCCCATTTTTTCCAATTTTTCTCTCTTTAAGAACCTTCGTCGAACTTCAATGAATATTTAAAAAAAAAACTGAATGTGTTCAGCCGTTCTTGAGTTTTGCGTCCTTAAAAACCTTTTAAAGGAGAATGAGCATACAAAAGAATGCCTAGTAATGGGAACATAATATTTATGTTGCCATATTAACAGCTGATACATATACAATAGATTGGGAATTTCAATGGAATGAAGGTTACCTACAATTTTTTTTATCATAAAACCCTAATTCCGAAATTAAACTATACATGACAATCGTATTAAAAACCTAATGTGAGCCTTAGCTAAATCTCTGTACACAATTTTGCTCCAGATAATATTCTTCAAGCTTCCAGTGATGAGGCTAGGTGGATTTATCGGGCAACGGGGCGGCCATGATTAAATAACCCTCCCACCTCGTGCCCCCTAAACGCCAAATAGGCTGTAAGAAATTATCTACCCCGCTCTTACTACTGTTGTTCTACTACAACTCTTGTAATTAAACTTCTAGCAAATGCGACTCGTTGGAAACTTCAAGACAAAGTCGCATTGCGCTGTCTCTTTGTTGAAGAAATTTAAATAAGATTGACGTCTAAGACGCAGTTGAAGTCTTTTGTGTCTCAACAAGAGAATTACTTTTTTTATATACTTTCAGCGTTATATTTTTGTAATGTTTTGGATAATTTAGAATATTATCCATAGAATATTTGATATTCTATCCATAGAATATTTGGAAAAAAAAATCATTGGATAATTTAGAAGAAGTTAGACGGAAAACAGACAGAAGCGTATAGCGACTTTATTTTATAATATTTATAGATATATAGGAAGATTATAGATAGAAAAATTAACAATAGAAACCTTAGACAGAACAGTCTATGACCTATGTCAGAACACATAGGTCAGCTTAGAGCATCATCTCTGTAATTATTGTTTTTTGAAATAATTGAATAAAATAAAAGGTTTTTTATACTTCTATAATTATGTCACTGCGTAATTTGCGTAGGAACGCTTCTGCTCTATTTATTGCCTAATACATTCACAGTCATAATTTGTTACATTCATAATTTGTTTCACGTTATAAGGCAGTATATATGTACTACACAAAAATCACAATCGACAGGAGCAGTTGCAGTGATAAAGTCTATGGAAATAATTTATAAGTAATGCGTTTTTTACTTGCATTGCCCACTGTCCTGATTTCTTCCATTGAAACCGGCATAATGTAAACGCGATTTTAAATTCTACAAAATGATATTACAAAATACAAAATTAATATTATACTTAGTATACTCGTAAATGATGGTGTTGCTTATGCTCTTAAGAGGCGTTATACTATAAACCATAAACCATCAGGGGACTCCTTTGTATCCAATATAATTAAAATTATTATATTTTATTATAATATATCCAATATTAAAACGGTAGTATCACGTAGTAAAAAAATCAAATTAATATTTGACGTTATACCCACAAAGGACATCAATTTAGACCCCCTTTTGCGCCATTAAATCTTTTTAACCCTTCAACCGTCAGTCGCAAATCTTGACTCCCCACTACGACCAAATTAAAAATAATACCGCCCTTAAGAACCTTAACGCACTTCCTTCGGTCCTTTACGTAGTTAATCAGATGAAATATTTAATTACTGGGACTAACGCTGCGGCTGTCAGTATATACTCAACCCTTGCAGTTTGGCCCAAGTCACAAAAGTTCAGCTAGGATGTGAAAATCTCTTTATTTTATTAAATTTTAGTATACATTTTATTAATTTTTAAGTAGTGGCAGGGCACACTGCGTTTCGCAGTCATTTGGGCAGCCCGTCTGGCGGCAGTAACCACCACCTTACATAATACCACCGTGAAATAACAGCATTTATGTGCTGTTGTGTTTCGGTGAGTGAGTAAGGGATGCCAGAGCCCATTACCCTATCCCTCCCTTATCCCTTATCCTCAATCCTTCTATGGTCGGCAGTGCACTTGTAGCACTTATGGCGTTGCTTGTGTTATAGGCGACGGTTACCACCTACCATCAAGTGGACCGTCAGTCTGTCTGTCGACCTTAACATAAAAAAAATGCATTTATTGAAATAACATATATTTCATTTATTTGGATATATTAAAAATGGCCACAAGTCAAAATTTTATCTTTAAAATAATCTTTAAGTTTTTTATTTTTTATTTTGAGTGCTGTTGTGTTTCAGTGAATGAGTAAGACTTTCCTTTATGAGGATTATTCTTATCCTTGATCCCACTATAATCGTTGCGTGTGTTAAAGGTGATGGTAGTCACATAGCACAAGTGAACCGTCAAACAATCTTGGTATTTTTAAAAATAAATAGACACTTAATAATTTTTACTAAAATTCATATCTAGTTAGTCAAGTTGTCAGATAAGTGAAATATAGTTTTAATGATAATTTAAAAATATCTAGTCAACTGTTAATTCTCTGACTTGCGCCACAACAAATATTTTTGAAGCAGCTTAATTTTTCATTTTAAACAGGATGTTTCCATGGGTTTACTCATTTCCTGTTTATTGAAGACACCAATTTGGACCAGATTTCTTTTATCAAATCATCCCCTTTTTTTTAAATGTGCGGTGCAGATATTAATTTAAAACTCAATCTCACTAAAAGGAAAAATCCTTCTTTTTAAAATTAAAATCGAAGGGGATTAATATTGACTGGGATATTCTGGTAAGATTTTATTTTATTTTATTTGATGTCACTTAGATCAAGTTATTACTTAAAAACTTAATTGAATAAATTTTAAATTTGAATCTAGACACAATTAATGCATATTTTGAAATCGGAAAATCATTGCATTCTTTTAAAAATATATTGTGTACTAGCTTTTGCCTACGACATCGTCCACGTCCCTTTTTCTTAGTTGTTAAAACATTATAATTGCTTTTTGCTCTTCTTTTGATTTTAATTTTTATATGATCTTTATGGATTATGGACAGTACTTTTTTATGGATAAAAAGTACATACCTGAATACATACATCTCTGACAACGTGTATGAAGCTCATGTAAAGGTATTGTAAATGCAAAAGCTCACTTTTGCATTTACAATACCTTTACATAAAAAAATATTTACACAAAAATTGAAGTAAGTCTAAACAACCCGCGACAAGTGCCACCAACTTCGCCATAAGCGCTCTAAATTAGATAAATTAATTGCTTCATAGACGTTATAAAGTTACGGGACTTGTTACAAGCGGGTTGACGTATTACATTAATTAGTATTCGCTGGGAGGACGCCATTTTTCTTTGCTCATTGAGAGCTTATCGCGCACTCAGGCGTCTGGCGTTGCTTTCATTTCCTTGTTAGCATTCTTCTTTACATTACTTTTTCCACAAAGTGTCAGGAATTTGATTTTGTTTAAAACTATGAACAATTGTTGTACAATAATAAATAGATTATATTTATTATTGTACGTTTGTACAATAGAACTACTGTAACGTTTTCGCCTCTATAATATTATAATATATTTATAATATAAAAGCTTTGAATTATCTTCTTGAATTAAGAAATTTCCTAATATTTCCCTTCATAGTAGACAACTAATTAAGTAATTTAAATAAATAAAGGACCTGAGAATTTCTTCTCAGGCACATATTGGAATCAAATTTTTAAAGATTTTTTATATATTAAATCATTGTTATTGTTACTATATTATTATAAAATTTGGCGTTCAATTTATATTAATTTAATAATAATAATCAAAGTGCGTCGATGTCCTGTCGTGAGTGAATCGATAAAATGTAACCAAACATAATCCCTCCCCCATCAGTCAAACTTCAAAGTTAGTGATTAACTCGTAAAACTCGTTTGTGATATTGCTCCGGCTGCTTCCATACTGAATTGGTTCCATTTAAGGCCCACTGGCACGCCAACATCACATGTACCTGTACATTTGAAAACCTACTTGCTTTTTTTGCACATGAGACCTATTTTTACTATTTACTATTACTATTTATTTTACTATTTAATATTATAAATGTATTTAATATTATAAATATGTAAGTAATTCTGTCTGACTGTTTATCTGTTACCTTTCAAGAATTAACTACTAGGTTGATCATATATAATGAAATTTTGCATACAGATTGTCAAGGTTACAAGAAAAGACATAGGATACCTTTCATCCAAACAAAGAGTACCACAAAAAATATAATATCTTGTGATGTTATTTCACGGTGGTTTTCTTCTGTAATAGGGTACCTAGACCTAGTTAATGGCTACTGACACACAGATTTACCATTCGGTCACGGCTTTTACGAATGGCTTATTTAGTCAAGGAATTTATTCAAAAATCGGAACGCGTCAGTTGTCGTTCCTCATAAAATTCAATGCGACATCAAACGTCACGTTTCTTTTTACGAGAGACGTCGATCGCCCAAAAATAGTTTATTCCGTGCCGGTTACCAAATGAAGGCACCATAAAAACGGAACGCATAATAACATCAAACGTAACGCACGGGATTGACTCATAAAGCTTCTTTATAAATACGGTTATACTGTCTCAGTGTGAGCGATTGTAATATAATAACATTGCACGAACTTTGACGATTTCGTTGGTGGTTACGACTTACGGTGCTTTGCTTAGCGCCTCTGACTTAGGTCTCAATTTCCAACAGTTCAGAAAGTTGACTTCATCAACTTTAAAGGTATTTTCTTTGCCACCAGTCCGTGACTTTATTTAAAAATATAGAGAATCCGGTACCGATCCGCAGTGGACAAGCATAATGAATCATATCCTATAACGCATAATAAATACGTCAAGAGTACGATATATAAAAATTACGTGTCACGTTGTTTGACGCCAATGAACTCCAAAAAATCTGAACCGATTTTGATAAAACTTCGTAACTATGTGTGATTTGGTCCAACTTAAAAGATAGGATAGTTTTTATTTTGAACCCATTCGAAGCCGGGAGCGTGTAGCTAGTTTTAAATAATTATTGCAGTATAAATTATAACAAAGAGTAATTGCACGAATCATGCCAAATTAACATAATTAGCACATTAGCACTATGTGTAGTCATCCGTCTAAATTATCGCTGTCAATGACGCCATACCTCATTGAAGTTGGCACGAAAACGCTGCAGATTTATATCCGCATAAAGCATAAAGGAAAATACCGAATGAGTATTAACAGGTGCTCAAATCGATAAAGAAAAGGGATGGAATATATTGCTGTCTATTTCTACTATTATTCTCCCTACACATATGTAGGGATTCCACTCCGTATGCGAATACCTAAATGTTACTTTTCAATCATACAAATGACATTCCGAATAAATTCAAATACTTCGAAAGAAACCACTTGTCGTTTTTCATACAACGTGATAACATACAATATTATTATATTTTATTTTATTTCTTAATTTACTTGTGTATAATTTTATAGAGAAAGAGGATATATAAGTAATAATTTCGACAAGTGAGATGAATAGATGATTTTTAGAAACAGATTTGACTAAAAAAAAAAGAGAATTTGAGACGGAAAGAGAACTTTATCCCGTCTTTTTAGTTTTAATAACGGAGTTCGTCCGCAATTCTTGAACAAATTGCGCACAGTCCGGGTAGGTAGAAACTTTGTCCCGCGTACCCGCGAGTTTGGAACAATTTCGCTGCTAAGGTTCGCCTTCTTTATGCGTTCTTTAAACCAATTCCTCAATAATCGGCAGCGCACTCCCTTGGTGTTGCTTGTGTCCTTAGGCGAGGATAGTCACCAACCATTAAGTGGACTGTCAGGCCGTCTACCAGGCTGCAATCCTTTATAATATAAATATATAAAAAAGCAGAGAGCGGTGTTGCTTATTAAGCCAGAATTGTCTGTCCTTGTCGTCTTGAACTCTGACTGACTAGCAACTGATTGGAGCAACGCGGTATCTCTCTGATTTTGGTTTTTGAAGGCTTGACGGTCCACTTGATGGTAGGTGGCTACCGTCACCTATAACACAAGCGACACCACAAGTGTTGCAAGTGCGCTGCCGACCACTGCAGGATTGGGGATAAGTGATTAACAAAGCATAGGGAAATGGACTCTGTCATCCATTTGATCTGGTACACACTAGGCGTTTTGAAGCGCGCACTTTGCTAACGCGCGCTTTGAAAACTATGAAGTTCTAAGGCAACGCCAAGCGCTCAATGTGTACTCGCTCTGAGCTGGTACACACACTAGGCGTATGAATCGCGCGCTTTGCTAACGTGCGCTTTGAGAACTATGAAGTTCTTACCGTAGACACACACTAGGCGTTTAGAAGCGCGCGCTTTGCTAACGCGCGCTTTGAGAACTATGAAATTCTAACGCAACGCCAAGCGCTCAATGTGTACTCGCTCTAAGAACTTCATAGTTCTCAAAGCGCACGTTAGCAAAGCGCGCGCTTCAAACGCCTAGTGTGTACCAGCTCTTACTCACTCACGGAAACACAACAGCACTCATATTGTTATTTCACGATGGTCTTCTATAAGGGTGTTACTGTCGCCATTACCCATTTGACTGTGAAACGCAGTGTGTCTTGCCACTACTTAAATAGAGGAAATGATTACCATTTGACTTTGCACTAAACAGTATAATTATAATAGATATATTTCCTGATAAGCTTATTAATTCATAAATCTTATAAATAAGTAGAATTATAATATATTTAAATCTGCATGTAGAAAATTTAATAAAACGTACTTAAATGTACAAGACCAATAAATTTCTTAATATAACAGATTGCCGTTAAATTTGCATACAGCGCTTAATGTGCGATGTTAGACGTGATTCACATAAAATACGTTTTATTGAAGTGCTTTCAGCGGCTTACTTTTTAAAAACGATAAGTTCGTTCAAGAAACAACTCTGTCCTTGTATCAATAAGACACAATTTTAAATGAAACCAGTTGATTTGTGAGTTGGTTGATAACGACTCCTTTTTATTACGTCATGAAAACCTTAACCTGTGACGTCGCGTTTATATGAAACCGAAATCCAGTCTTCGTTCAATAGTCAAGAGTTTATTTTAATTTAAACTTTGACTTTGTAATAATAAGAACCAGAATCCATTCACAGTTTTAACTATATTTTTCGTTCATGCACATACGGTATAATTGTATGTGTGTTATTAAAAGATTTTATAACTAAGCAAGGTGCGTTTACGATCTTTCATAAAGGTCTACGCAGGTGTTAGGTGTGTTAACACCTAATAAATTAAGTAAGAAGAGATAGAGAAAGATGAACTCCTCTTAAAAATGCCTTGAAAAATGTTATAAACACCTGCTTTTAAAATGACTTTTATACGTTTTTGATAATACTCGTAAAATCTATCATTCAAAGCATTTTCAAATCAATCATCAATCTTTAGGTTTCTTTGTTTAATTAATATTTTATTCAAATATTGACGGCAGTCCATTAAATGGTAGGCAGACTACTGTCATCTATTAATACAATCAACACCGTTAGAGCTGACGTTGCCAGGACAGGTAATGTGCTAGCATCAGTTATTAATTCACCGAAACACAAAAGCACATATGTTGTAAGGGTGTGGTCACTGCCATCAGACGAGCTGCTAAATTTATAACTAAGAAGTAGTAAGCATAGTAATGTTTTACTAACAAAATATTTGTAAGAAAATAATCGAAAATAATCGTATACTGTAAGAAAATATTCATACAACTGTTCACGTTGTTGTAATAGACATACAGCCATACGAGTAATGTTGTGTTTATTTAAATTTAATAATAAAAAATAATTTACAGTTTAATTACAGCATTGATAAAATTGGTACGGAAATATGGTAAGCCTTAAAGATAACTTATTAACAACTCACGCGGGCAAAAACGCGAGCAAAAAAAGTAAGAAATAAAGTAAAAATACATGAAGACAGATGATCGCAAGGTACATGCAATACGTATGTTTCAGTGTATGTCGAAGTTTCTCGTCAAAATAATATATTGCCTGGCAAATAAACGCTCACCTGACGTCGTCGGGGGAGAATTGCACAATTTTGTACGTTTCAACACAGAAACGTACATTTGTTGAGTATTACATGAAGTTATGAAAAATGGAGCGGCGATCAAACATGTAGAGGCTTACGAGAAATAAATAATAAAATGATAAAATAATCATTAAAAAAATGCTAGCAGACTCATATCCCAGTAATAATTAGGCTGAGGCTGCTGTGGCTGAAGTCTGTGAAAATTTTATCACATGCACGTGTGTATTATGGAAAATAATCCTGGTTTAGGTATTTCTATCCAGCTACATTTAACATGCGGGCTTAAAGAAGACTTAAATAAATTCTAGTAAAGTGGGCTTCACAATAGCGTTCCTCTTTTTTTTACTAATGTTCCTAGGTTCCTAGAGGTCAGTATCATTTGAATATTGAATTGAATATCCACATCACTGATAGGAAGCTTTCTCGTAATCGTGTAGTTTATATCTAAACAATCACTCCATTGATTAAGTAATATTACTATTGCCAACTCCAAAATTAAGTTCCTCTTTGTTATTTATGTATTATGTCTTATATTCGTATGTTGTTGAGCGGTGTGATATATTATTATCAGTGAGCTGAATGTACCGGAATTTACCGTCGAGACATCTGATTAACGGTGCCGATGATTGAAAAATGTACAGAATCAGAAGATAAATCTCGCAAATAATAGAGAACTGTCCATCTGCATTTTTATTTGAAAATATATTGGTATTACTACTCTTTTTATTACATACATTAGATTAGTCCGACTGTTTGTCTATTTATGTAGTTTTACCTAACTACTCAGCGGATTTGCTACAATTTTTACCATAATTTCAAAAAAAAAAAACTGTTTTTATTAGGTTCACACATTATAGATAAATTTAAAAGAAAAGAATAAATGGCTCTCGCTTCTCTGGGCATTTGATCTTGGTCATAATGTTATTCTAAAATATTCAGCAATAAAATGTAATATTATTACAGCCATACAATTGTATTTTATTAAGTTTATATTTATTTATAATAAAATCATAAATATTATCATAAATACTATATAATTATGATTATATTTATGGTTTACTACTCGTAATTTTATTAAAGTACGAGTACATATATCTACTCTACTCTCCTTTCCTATATTGGCGTAGCGGTGCGGTGTTGATACGCTATTAGTATCGTAGCGATGCTCTACGCACGTAGACCTTCTACGAAAGTCAAACATTGTTTTCATCAATTTTCAAAAATATGGTATTATATAAGAAGTGTGTAAGAACAAGGCTACGAAGAATATTTAAAAGACAAGTTAATAAGCGTAGCGGGGTTTTTATTGGATATTTTTTTTTTTTTTTTCTCTTCACTTGACGTATCCACTCAAAGTGACTCGAACAATAGCTCGAAAGGCTTCGTAAAGCTTTTGCGGGGGAACCTTTTGACCGCGATTTATTATGTCGGTGATAGAAGTTATTGTTGCTTTTATTATGGCGAAGTGAATGGTGGAGTCGAGGACGTCCTTCTACAATATCTGAATATAAAAATGTATCCACATTTCGTGATAAAAATGTTTAATGTACATTTTTTATGTGCATTTTATTTTGTTAAACGAATTTTTTTCTTAGGAAATGTAATAGGTACAGTAAATAAAATTCGCTTAAGGTTTTATTGATCGTTTGTTGATATATCTCGAACCTTAGTTACAAATCTATCCCCAACTAATGACAAAAGATTTTACTTAACAAATTATAGATATAACTATTAATAGCTAACAAAGTACAGAATATAAATCATGTTTTTTATTTCTTCAAACAAAAAACACATTTCTAATTTAAATTAAGTTAACATGTAAGTGTATTTTGCTCTCTATTTTCTGAATAGTCGTATAAAGGAATCTCAAATACTTTCAAAAATACCCTTATGAAAATAATTATTAATTTCACTAATATTTTTAATTTAATATTAGAAATATAAGTATTTTATTTACATATATTAACTACTTACTAGCAAAAAAAAAATAGAAAAGTTATATTGGTAAGACCAGTGAAATATAGAAAAGTCTGCTTACAATAAAGTCAACCTATAACGAATATTAAATCACTAAATCCTGATTATACTAAACTAGCGACCTGCCCACGGCTTCGCGCGGATTTGACGTTTTCAATAATCGTTTCTTAGCTTACATTATAAAATAAACCTATATTCCAAAGTTCAACTTTCTAGACTCAGTAGTTCTAGCTATGCGTTGATAGTCAGTCAGTACAAACAATTTCATAAGTATACTATTACCTACTAAATCTTATTTCTTCAATTTCTCACAACATAAAGTGGTTTTACATAAGACGTTTGCACATTGCCTACATAGATAGTCATCGTACCTTCAACACGTTTATCCCAACGCGCATCACATTGAGTAACGAGTGATGGACGGCTGATGATAAATGAGGGCTTCCAACTGAGAGCCCGTAGACGGGAGAGGGTCGGATGAAGGGGTGAGGGGAGGTGGGGGAGGTTTAGATGAATTTACATAAATGACGTTTAATGGCGCGCCCGGCTGCATTAACTGTTTTAATGTTGACGTTGATCTAATCTTTTTCATAATGAGAACGTATTTGATGTTTAACTAACAGAACTAAATCTTCTGTCTTATTTATTCATTAATAAAATTAATAGTGTTATTAATTATTCATTAAAAAGTAACAACTGGCTTAAAATAGTACTGTCAAATACCATCAAGTAACCATGAGATTTTTAAAATCTTTTTCTAAACATGTTAACATCATAAATATGATAATTCATTAATAACAAAAACAAATTCATTAACCTTAGAATCAATTGTATTTGACTAATTTATTTGTAGATTGTCGTTTTATTTTATTAAAAAACAAAAACTATAAAAATATTTAATAACTTTCAAATATTGGAAGACTCCAATAGATTACTCTCCACTAGTTAACAACTTGCAAAATCCACTCTTTAATAATGTTAACACAATGTTGTTTGAGGAATACAAACTGAAAACATAGGGGCAAATAGTCTCTTATTCCAATAACCATAACAAGAAGAAGTATCCGAATATCTCATGAAACAAAGAAAACAAATCTACTTCATAATAGTAATAGGCAAATCCTGCAGGCGTGCGCTAATCTCAAAGGCGCCATTGCGTCGACGACGTCACTTCCGGCCTCGCAACGACAGTCATCCGCCCGCCGCTTCCACTTCCGTTAAAGTTCCTTCGAGGAACTCGTTAAGAAAACACATACAAAATTTCTTTAATTCTATTTACACTTTCTTTTGTATACCATTGTATTTTATTATTTTCTTTTATATTAACTTCTCTTGTATAGGGCATATCTTTCAGACAAAACATTTCAGTACTTTTTTATCTTTTGCTTGTCTACCGAGTTCCTTTACATAGCTGAGTTTTAGTGTTTTCAACAAAAAAAGTTTTTCTAATTTTTTTTAGGCATAGGCAACAAAATATAAGATTTAAGTTACAGTCGAAACAGAAGACAAAAACAGCAATTTATAGTCAAATTAATGCACGTTGAAATAAACGGAAAGATAAAACAAACATTTAAGAGCCCGTGTGACAAATGTGAAGAAATTTTCTTCAGAACACACGTTCAAACGTTAATCGCATTCATTACGCAGCAAAATAATCCTCGGAGAAGTTTCCGCGCGCCAAGATGGCGTCTTTATTTTAATTCTCGTCGAATAACACGAGATTCAGCAGTAAAACATATTAGACGAACGGTAGAACGTGTTACAGAATTTAATAAGTGGAACATGGAACACGGTCGAACGGAGCAATCTCGTTACGGAACGCGGAACAAAAGAAGAATTAAACCTGTGACTGTAACGATCAAAGTTCACGACAGCTTTGAGCACAGCTTGAAGTAACAATTATATTATTGGTTATAGGTGTAGTAAGATTTTTAAAGGTGTTAGAGGAATGTTTGAGTTCTAAATGTATGTTTTAACATACATTTATAATATTTTAATATTTATAATACCTAATTTTGAATTCTATATTAATTTTGAAAGATTCTATTAAATTATCTGTCTATTGGAGATTTTTTCGTATTATTTTTTTTGTAACGATTCGCCAGGCAGGCAGGCTGTCTACTGGATAATAGGTAAAGAGGAAGAAAAGTGATCTAGCGTCAATGAAAGGATAAGTTAAGGATAGATAAATGGGCTATAGGTATTCCTTACTCACTCACACAAACACAATTTTTTTAGGTTAAGAGATGTTTTTTATCGCCAAATCATAATAAATCAATTTTAATAAATAAATTCAAGATATATTTCTTTACTCCTCAACCTATAGCATCACGAAAATGAATACACGTTGTCAAGGGTATTTTTCATACAGAGAAAATTACTGCTCTCGAGAGACGCGGATCAAGTAGTGGGCAAAAGCTAGTTTATAAATAATGAGAGAAACATACATATAACATTTAGTTCTTGATAATACCTATATAATATGTAATTATTAACCACAATTCTTGTAACAATCATTTGCTAAGACAAATTAGCACACTATTTAGGCCCTGTGTAGACCATTTACATCAAATTGGCTATTATTACGGCTATTAGTGGGATAATCATGGCTATTTCGGACTTACAGCGACATTAGTCATTGATATTGGATTCACTGAAACAGGTGTATGTGTAATGGATTCTGTCGTCCAGTTAACTCACCTCACCTGTCTTCGAATACATCTTTAAATGGCTTGAAGTTCTGAGAACTAATCGAAATTAAAACAAATTCTGTGAAAAAAGCTCAAAATAAAAATTTATACATAAATATTTTTATTTATTTTTTAAACAATACATGCACCTGTAAAATTAGGACTTCTTTAATTATTTATTATATTTATTAGTGAAAGGGAAGGGAAAAGACGCGCTGGGCGAAGGAGAAAGTCATGGCTGAGAAAAATCCGCGAGTGGACTAGAAGCAGCTTTTCCAGTTGGCTCTTGACAGAGACCGATTCAGGAAGTTGACGGCTAGCCTTCAAGACTAAAGAGCCACAGAGAGAGAGAGAGAGAGAGAGAGAGTTGTAGACAATTTGAATTTAACCTTAACTACTATGATAACTATGTATTGATTAATAACAAAGAATATGTCTTTATATTAATAAATATATACTAAAATAATAAGCTTGTTTGTTGATTATAATTTTTTTTAGTTTGAGTTGACCATAATCAAATAATCAATATAAAAATTAAAATATGTTAAAATTTTCCATAATTTTTCAATAGATTGTCAAAATTAAGTTCAAATAAATTAATTGTTTTTGTTCAAATAATAATTTAAAGCTAATGTTGATTTATTACTCTATAAGAAAGTTCAGACTTGCTAACATAAGAGCTCTTTCAGACTTGCAACTAATCTCTAGACGTTTTCGGTATAAAATGTCATTGTTGAGACCTCTTCATAACTAAGATAAGTCCATTTTACATTGAGCTTCCCCGTCTCTCCAGATACAGACGAAAGTAAATAGATCGGGTGCAAAGTGCTTTTTGTAATGGGTCTACGTGAAATGGTCGGTGCGCCTGATCGGTTTCCTGGCTTCCACCGATAAAGCCTTCAAAAGTTATTTTGCTTCAGCAAATTGACGAGATGGTTTTACGGGGGAATATAATAAAAGGAGTTTATTATAAGTAATTTTACATTAAACAGAACTCCATAAAGACTTTTCAAATGAAAAATTTAAATTCGTCATCCACTCGTCCGAGGGTAAATTAAAAATCTGCTTTGGACTCAATGTTTCTCAAGAATTATATTACAAAATAATTATTATTGTAAAATATATAATCCGTTTATAGGCGACGGATCCACCTACAATCAAGTGGATTGTCTGCCTGTCTGGTAGATCTTAATATAAATATTTTTGTAAAGATCTACTTGGTAATAGGTAGGTGACCACCTCGCCTATAACAAGCAACGCCACAGGTGTTGCAAGAACACTGTTGACCTTACTAGATGTAGTAGGAAGGAGTAGGGAATATAAATACTAAATATTATTACAAATGTGAAAGTGAGTTTGTTCAATCCAGACCAGAGCCAACTATGAACAAATCATCCTCCAAAGTTAGCTCTGGCTGGGATTGAACCAGGGAACCCTCTCGACCAAGGGGCTCGTCAAAACAAAACAAATAAACCATATTATTGATTACCTAAAACCCCTTAATACATTTCGAAACCCCAAAATTTGATTAAATTTATAAAGAACATCGTATAACGTAATTTATAAGATTTATGTATCTTATTATAAAAAAAAAGTAATTTTAAATACATAACAAATGATATATTATAACAACAATGAATCTATGAACGTTGTTATATGTGGTTTTCACAGCCAGCTATACCCAATTAGGACACGCTTACCCACCTGCCTATAACGAGAGGTCACACCGATAAAACATTTACGTTACCTACATACCTTTGTACCTATACAATATTAGTTAAAGGGTTGGGTTAATACAGTCATATACCAAGAACTTTTACATCTGTACAACATACGAGTATGTATAACATATTATGTACCTACTTGAAATATTATATTTATTTCTGCTCCTCAAGCATAATGCATTATTTGTTCATGCTTCGATCCTGCACAATTAATATGATGTCATAGTTACTTGAGGCTCTGACTGTGCGCCATTTTGTTGATAATTTCGGAAGTGGTATGGTAATAAAATTTAACTTTTATCTCAGGGAAACGTATTATCGGTTAAAATTTATGTAATTTATATCTCAATGCCAAGCCTTACAAATATATAAATTTAAAACTGCATTAAGTAATGATTACTAGACTAATGGAGCTGAGTATTTGAGGGATAAATATATTATTTTGTTTATTGTATCACAGATTTATTGTTATTGAAATTACAAACTAATTAAAAAAAATAGTAACGATAGTAAGTGACCAATTTTTTTTTATTTATTTCATATTTTATTTGAATTATTCTCTGAGATAGCTTACGTACATCGGTGAGATAAAAATGAAATGCTAATAGCCAACTAAATAAGAATAAACATATTGAATTTATAGGTCTTAAAAAATGCCTATTCACTCGAACTTTAAAAAGATTTGGGCTTAAAAGCTCGCAATCCACAAAGTAAAACTAGAATAAATGCTTACAATGTATGTCTATATAATTTGTATGTGTTGCAATGCGTTATACTTAAGCATTGTGTTCGCATACAACTTGTAATATTAAAGCATTACTCGGGTAAACAGTGCCCCAGGTGCGCGGTGCCCTAGTTAGCTAATATATTAAAAATGTAACACATACTGTATCAGGTAAACACACACACTTCATCTCGCTCCTCTCCAAATATTGTGTCAAGTAAATTATACGGGGCCGTGCGATGCTTGTCTTCAAGAGCGAATCTTAAGGTAGGTAAAATATATCAGAAGATAGTACTCATATGAAATTTTAAAATATTTTGTTTACCTGTTTATTTAAAACTTGCGGCCCCCGCCCTCGGGTGTAAATTATATACACAAAAGTTCCTCGTTCATCGCTCTTTTTATTAATGAGGTGAGTATCAGAACCCATTGGTAGAAGAAGTTAGCTGAGAAACAGACATAGGAGGACACCGACTTTATTTTTAACTAGCTGGCGCCCGCGACTTCGTCCGCGTTGAAAAAGAAAAAAGTAGCCTATCCTGTGTCCTGTACGTCTAAATGTTTATCTATCAAGTTTCATGAAAATCAGTTAATTCGTTTAAGAGTTATGCAGGAACATACATACACTTACAGATTTATTATTAGACGTATTGCTTGATTGATAGCCTATTTTACTCGCTGATAACGTAGCTTTTTATAGGTGAATTTTTTTTTAATCTTTCCAGTATTTCCATTCCATCCAGTATTCCAACATACAATTCTTCTGTCTTTATAATATTAGTATAGATAGATATAGATTAATATTAGCAACGTCATATAGTCCTAATTTTATTAAGGCTCATCTACTAATTGATTGTAGTTACTGCTTCTAATGGTATGTAGTGACAATCGCCTAGACCGTTAAAAAGCTCCCTTAAAAAACCGGAATAAGACTAAAGCTTTAGCGGAATGTGAATTCCCCAAAGGGGAGTCGTGTAATATTAATTTTTAATTAAAAAAAATATATATTATAAATTTTCATATCAAAAATAATTTCTACTTTGTGTGCGAAAAAAATGTTAAAAGAAAAAAAACGTTGGACAAACATTTCCAGTCACGAAACGCTGGCTCAATTTTAAATAGAAAAAGTTGTAAACTGCGGTAAAGAACGTACACTACATTATCGTTGTCTTATTGCAAGATTAAAATCCATGTTCACCACGCTTCATAAACAAACACAGTCCAATTTAATTACATGCACGCGAGAAAAACATTTTGCAGCGCACAAAATAAACTTCAATTTATATCATCGACTTTTTTTTAATGCAAACATGCAAGTTTGCGGTCTTGCAAAAGACTGGTCGCTTTATTGCTCCTTATATAAAACTAGCTACACGCTCCCGGCTTCGACCGGGTTCAAAATAAAAACTATCCTATCTTTTAAGTTGGACCAAATTACACATAGTTAAGAAGTTTTATCAAAATCGGTTCAGTCTTTTAGCAGTTAATTGTCCTCAAACAACTTGACATGAAATTTTTATATACCTATTGAGATTTAGTTTTTTTTTTTTAATATAATTATATAAATAATATTTGATTATTATCGAACTAACGATGAACTGCGAAGCTACTCAACTTAAAAGATTGGATATATAAATTGCACCCCGGACGAAGCCAGGAGCAGGTCACTAGTATCAGTATAGATTACTGTTCAAAAAGTGAGCATTCGGATTTTACAAAATATCATTTAATAAAAGCTTCAAAACAAAATTGTTGGATGGTATTCCTTTCGCAAGAGCTTAAACCTATATCCAGGAACGATACGTATGCAATCCGGGATGTAATTAGGCTTACCTATGCTTTCATGCAGGACCGAGCGAGGTACAATGTAGAAGCGGAGTTTCTTGTATCCTTATCAATTCTAATAATAAATCTGTAAGGGAAGGTCATGGAGTAAGTTACTTTGTTTTCAGAGATATCGTGTTTATAGGCTCTATACATGATACTGAAACTAAATTGACCATTTTTAGAATTTTTTTCTGTATGTATGTTCCTCCATAACTCTTAAACGAATTAACTGATTTTCGTGAAACTTGGTAGATAAATATTTAGACGTACAGGACACAGGATAGGCTACTTTTTCTTTTTCAACGCGGACGAAGTCGCGGGTGCCAGCTAGTATATTATAAAACAAAGTTCTCCGCCGCGTCTATCTGTCTGCCTGTTCGCGATAAACTCAAAAACTACTGCACCGATTTTCACGCTGTTTACACCAACGGATAGAGTGGTTCTCGAGGAAGGTTTTAGTATAGAATTTACAAAGTTACGCGGGCGAAGTCGCGGGCAGCAGCTAGTCATACATATATGCCTCTTCTTCAAATGAGGCTTACTTGGACAGTCTTCGCAATTCTAGGAAGCTATGGGTTTGGTAAACCCTTAAATACAAATTTTTACGTGACTATTTCTTTTGTTTTTAAACACAAAACGCACTAACACGGTTTAACATGATTATTTTCTTAAAGATTGATAAAATTGAATTAACTACGAAAAAAAAACAATAATAAAGTATACATGCGCTCAGTATTACATAGAATTAGAAACAGGTAAGAAACGAAATCAAAATGTAAGTAATCAAAAATTAGTATGAATTAATGAATAATATTGAATGTGTATTTTGGACTTCCTATTTTATAAAAATGTAATAATAGAAATTTTACTTCTATATAATTCACTAACTCACTATTGAAAGTGGCAGTTTATTATTATTATTTTTTGTTTTTAATAGGTTTCAAATAATTTAATGATAATTGCTAAGAAAACATCTAAACATAAATAAATAATATTATTTAATTATTATTAAGCATATTGTCATGAATGATAAACAGATAAAAATGTTTGGATTTATATTTAAAACTAGCTGCTGCCCGCGACTTCGCCCGCGTAACTTTGTAAATTATATACTAAAACCTTCCTCGAGAACCACTCTATCCATTGGTGAAAACAGCGTGAAAATCGGTGCAGTAGTTTTTGAGTTTATCGCGAACCGACAGACTGGCTTTGTTTTATAATATGTAAGGAAGATTTTTTGTCAAACTCCCACTCAAATGTAATATGTTTTGACATGGGTACGTAAATAATAATTATCTCGCTAATATCCCATCAATTATACCATAACAGAATTCATGGGCACACGTTTTAATAGATAAGATTTACGACAGCGCTCATCTGGTCAAGGGTTCAATGCTATGTGGTAATTTGT
This sequence comes from Synanthedon formicaeformis, assembly GCA_945859745.1. Classification (NCBI taxonomy): domain Eukaryota; kingdom Metazoa; phylum Arthropoda; class Insecta; order Lepidoptera; family Sesiidae; genus Synanthedon; species Synanthedon formicaeformis. Next base: position 11,563,448 of record OX243956.1, on the reverse strand, counting down.
CGCGACACATGGGGACGAGGGAGACGCCATATTGGATGAATGTTGCTAGTTAAAAAATGAAAAAAATGTTGCCACATGTGCACTGTTTATTTCGATCTAAATAATATAAATTAAGCTATATCGTACTCTCCGTTTTATTTAATGAAATCCCTGTCTGAGATTGCTATATATCAAATCAAACTATAGAAAAATGAAAAAAAAATTGAATTTGTAATAGTTTTACTCTCAAGTTTTAATCATTTTCAAATAAATAATTTGTCAGCCTGCTGCCACACCTTTTATTACACAAAAGCCTTCTTCACGCTGTGTAAATTATATAAATTCTAGTACGCTGTGTAGATTATACAATGAGCATCTACCATTGCATTTTTTAAACGGTATGAGATCATTACAATGTTTTTAACGCTTAGAACACAACAAGTAAAAGGAAATCCGTTGGATGGTTTATATCGTTCACTTGTCAATACTAATAATAAATCTTTAAGTGTAGGTATTGTATGCATGTTCCTCGATAACTCTTAAACGAATTAACTGATTTTCATGAAACTTGGTAGATAAACATTTAGACGTACAGGACACAGGATAGGCTACTTTTTTCTTTTTCAACGCGGACGAAGTCGCGGGCACCAGCTAGTCAATACTAATAATAAATCTGTAAGGGTTGGTCATGGAGTAAGTTACTTTGTTTTCAGAGATATCGTGTTTATAGTCTCTATACATGATACTGAAACTAAATTGACGAATTTTAGATTTTTTTTCTATATGTATGTATGTATGATGTATGTTCCTTCATAACTCTTAAACGAATTAATAAATTTTCATGAAACTTGGTAGATAAGCATTTAGACGTACAGGACACTGGATAGGCTACTTTTTTCTTTTTCAACGCGGACGAAGTCACGGGCACTAGCTAGTTTATAATAAATCAATCTATTTCGTTGAGTATTAGGAGTATGTAAAAAATAAATTCTCCCGTCAACACAGCACGGTCGATATTCTACCGTGACTCGAAGCAGTAAAAACACTGGGCCCATATAAAAAAGGTTCCGTACGAAAAACAAAACATTAAATTATACCTGTAATAAGCCCGTGGACGCACAAAGTTCGGGTGATCGACCTCTGTAAAAAAAAAAGGTATTTTTCTTAGATTTTACACGTGGGAAATCGCGGAAAATTTTAACATTTTTAATGAAATTATAGCAGGTTTATTTAATTTTTTCCTTGTTTATATTTTAGAATTTATCGGTTTTCCATATAGAGTGGTAAATTAATTAATATTAACTGTTTCACCCGACTTCGTCCGCGTATCTTTATATGTAAAATATACATAGTCTATGTAGTAACATAGGCTATATATATTATATATATAATATATTATAGCGAGTACGCTGATAATATAGTTTCCTAACAGTGAAAGAATTTTTCAAAACGTTCCAATAGTTTTGGAGCCTTTTCAATTCAAACAAACAAACCTGTCCTCTTTATAATATTAGTATAGATTAGAGTAACTAAAGGTCAATAAACATGCTTACTTTAGTATTGAGAGGTTAAGTATCAATTAGAAAAACTTATTTTATATCTCACTCACTTTTTCCTATGCATTTTCACCAATTTGAAGAGTTAAAAGTTTTTTATGTTAAGGTTTTTAGACACGCTAACGATTCACTCGATGGTGGATGGCTACCATCGCCTATATTCATTTCGTTTTATATTTTAATGTCTATGTAATAGGAGTAAAATTCTAATATAGCGTCCTTATCAAGTCTATTCAGAAAGTTATTGAAAAAGTTCCATTCATTCGGTTTTCTTCGAATAAAACTTTTATCATATCTCCCGACCCATTCAATTTTTCAAGCATTTCGAGATTCTTCAAGCATTTTTTCTCCTTTGTTATATCACTCCACAAATTTTCTGACTTAATTTTTTTAAATGTTTATTAATTGTAACACGTGGCGCCACAATTGTATCTACTTGATAAAATTATATATTTTATAAGTAAATAACTGGTTAATATTTTCAGATACCTTTTTTAGTTTGTTTTTCATTTTCTGTCTATATATTTTATCATTTTTTAAAACATTAGCATCTATATGGGAGTTTTACCATAAATTATTAACAAGTTTTCTTATCACCTTTGACTTTTCTTTTGATTATTTTAAAATACATATGTATATGTATATTAAAAATAATATATTAAAAAATATTAAATAAAAATATTTTTGAATAATTTAAATTAAAAAATAATAATCTAAGTTTATTCAACTTAATTTAAACAACAATAAAAATGTTTTAGCTTTTACGTCCAATAAATATGCATTTAAAGTCTCAGACGCCGTAATAGTCTGACTATTAAATAATAGTGTATTGTCAAGTGCCATTTCTTGGCAACCGGAACGAGACTGCCTCGAACAGCGAGACGGAGGCCGTAATTTTAACGTTTTCACAAATCTTTAGCTATTGTTTGCATTTATGTAATATAAAAAAAAACATACAATGTAATAACCAAGTAGCTAAGGTTTCATATACTATAAATTCCATCACAACGCATGACGTATATAAAAATGACTTGTAGAATTTTTGTGTAACTAAAATTCCGAGTTCTTCTAACTAACTAAACAAACAAACAAGTTCTTTCCTAACATGGAACTCTCATATAGAACATGTTAAGTCCAAGCTAACACGATTGCTGGGCTCTCTTAGAGGGGTTGTACGGTCTCTTCCTCGCTAAGTACGCCAAACCATTTACAATTCATTGGTAAAACCACATTTATTATATCTTATTGAAATCTGGGGTAGTGCCTATAAATCAAATCTAGCTAAATTACAAATTACGCAAAACAAAATTATTAAAATGCTATATCATTACCCCTATTTAACACCTACTAACAAAATTTATAAAGAAACAAAATTAATGAATTTAACTCAATTATATAAATTTCATACATGTGTACTCGTTCGAAAGATATTAGATAAATCAGTTCATTCCGATATTATCTTGCTTAAACAAAAAGATATTTCCAACTGCATAACAAGGCGAGCAAGCCATCTTGTCTTACCAAAGGTACGAACAACATATGGTAAAAAAATGGTTACTTTTGAGGGAGCACAGCTTTTTAACAGATTACCTTTGAATATAAAACAAGTAAAATTTTTTAGAGAATACAGTTCCAGGCTGTTTAAACACTTTATGTCAAATGTTTAAATGTTTTGTCGTGTTATTGTTAAAGATGAGGAACAAATATTGTTTAATTTTAGTTAGTTTTGTCTGCCTGTTTAATGTTTTCGTTTCTTAATTAAGTATTTTGTTATATTTCTCATGTAAGTAGCTTTAAGCTTTAATGAGAATAAAGAAATATAAACCTATAACTCCTAGTTTGCTTGTATTTTGTATTTGCTGTCACATACCATCAGTCGACCTTCCACCTTTTTAAATATAGCAAAGGTACCCGGGCATACCCACTTTAAGGGTAGGGGTTTTAGCGTGCCATGCCATTGAAGAGATAAAGTAAAATATTGACCAAAAACCATAATACCCATTACATTTTCTTCATACCATAATCTCAGTCCTCGAAGGGTGTATTAATAATTAAAAGAGGGTGAAATTACTCCGCACCGTTTTGTTATAAGAATTATCTCTTAAGCCGTCTCTAAGCTAGTCTGTCTTGTGCTAAGAAATTAATTTAAAGATGGGAAATTGAATATTTAACATCTTTAGATTATTTACAAATAAATTAGTATTTTGGATTAATCTTAGAATAGTATTACTAAATGACTAAGCAATTTACTTTGGAAAATATGTACCTTGGAAAATATATACAAATAACATTATTATTTATTGTTATTGATATGTTTACATCTATTCCTGGCATAATCATATTATTTTAATGTTCCCCTGTTTTTTTTTTTTTTTTTTTTTTTCTATGAAACTCCATATGTTTAACTATATGAAAAACAAATGAATATCTTATGAACAAAATTGTCAAGCCATTAATATAAATATTGTCTGTGGTAACTTCCTACTTCTTTACCATGGAGAACTAACTAATTTTACTAGTATTAGGGCCTCTTTCTCAAACTACAAGTAATGTGTTGATTAGTTACTTTTAAAAATAATTTTCTGTTTTATTGAATTATGCACTCGGTTTACTGCATCATTCGATAGCCGATTTTTTTAAATTATTTTCTATTTACTGTTTGGGACGTTTACCGTACAAACAAAGGTATATCAGCTCCATTATCCCCAGTTACCGGTGACTTTAAATGACAGTTTGGCCTACTTGACGTTTGTGAAAGAGGCGCTTAAACTGAGAAACTGGCAAGCTACAACTACAACCATTAAATAGTGGTTCACAAATTGGCCGCAATGGCGCTTGTGTAGCCTTGACGACCGACGCTTTCTCATGTATAGAGTTGGACCGTCTTGCCTCTATGATCCATGCTCTTTACAATATGTAGCTGCTGCATATATTGTCTATTCGAAGTTTCACAAATAATACAAAGAATGTCGTGTAACCTAATTGTCGAAATAAATGCTAAAGTCCTAAGTCAAGTGTATTACTTTAATATAAACAACAGTGATTACTATTAAAACATAACATATCAATACTAATAATAAATCTGTAAGGGTTGGTCATGGAGTAAGTTACTTTGTTTTCAGAGATATCGTGTTTATATGCTCTATACATGATACTGAAACTAAATTGATGATTTTTAGAATTTTTTTCTGTATGTATGTATGTATTTCCTCCATAACTCTTAAAGGAATCAACTGATTTTCATGAAACTTAGTAGAAACATTTAGACGTACGGGACACAGGATAGGCTATTTTTTTCTTTTTCAACGCGGACGAAGTCGCAGGCACCAGCTAGTTTAACATAAAAAGTGAAGGTATCAACAAAAAATTCAATGTTATCGTATACACTGAGCACTATGTTGGTTTAGATTCACTTCAAAGCGAACTTGACATGCAAGCTACGTACACACTTTGTAACAGCAGACTTGACTCTCACTTGTAACTTTAGAGGCATCCGATACGATTAACTTAAGCTGCCTTCCAATAACATAGTCAATAGTGGATTTCTTATACCCCACTAGGCCACTGTAGGGGACTGGCAGTATTATGTCTTCAAAAATTGCTACTCTTTTGGATTTGCTGATTTTCTCGTGATGTTTGTATAGAATTCTCAAAGGTATAGAATCGACTAGAGTTCAAGGCGTCCGGCCTTCGGCATGGATGTACTCTAAACTTAGATTTAGCGTATGACCTAAAAACTTAAGTGAGTTTGTGCAATTTTTGCTTATACACGTCGAAGCCTATGTAGCTCCTGGGGCCACATATAATTCAAGACGTGAGTGGATGAAGGTGTTATGTCGCATTTTTGGTTTTTTTTGCGTTGGTGAAGGTAATATGTCCATATGAATGATTACAGACCTTAAGATCGTCGATTTAAGACATTTTTGGAAAATAAAAAGTTGCAAAAGGTGTTATGTACAGTTAATTTTAAAAAGCAAAAAGTGCAGAAAAATTTACTTTTGTTAATGGAAGAGGGAGCTAGCTATGTTCACTTTTTTTTAAATTAAATAATAGAAGCGTTTAATTACTATCATACCATTAATATTTTAGGTTGTTTACACAATTTTGCATCATAATTTAGTACAAAAATCAGTTCAGTGGCGACTTATCTCAAAAATTAAAAGTAAAACTTTAACCTCGATTTATTCAAAATTGGAATTATGCGACATATCACCTTCATCCACTCACGTCTTCAATTATGCTACGCCCCTAACCATCGCCCTTTATCCATCAGTAACTTCATGTCCTACTACGAAATCAATACTTATTTTATGCAAACATTATGCATTTTCTGTACATTGAAAGTAACAATAAACATTTCTCATTTGTTACAGGATGGAGGAGACAGTGCGATCTTTGTTACAATACAAGAGCCGCGTTGAAACTTTAAAGCAAGAGAAGGCGTCTTTGTCATCAGCGTTGGAGGTAAGTTCTGCTATGCCTAGTTCTTAGGGGTACTATTAGGTATGCTAAATATTGCAATAGTCTGTTTATGGTGTGTTTTATAGTAGGCTTATTGAAATCTCAAAGCTCTAAAGCTCACGTGATAGGGAAGATAAACCATAAGGCTAGTAAAAATTTATTTTATTAAAAAATTATAATTTTTTTTTTTTCATGCAAAAGTTGGCAACCAAGTAGCTTACTCGTAATTTAGAGAGTGCGAAGTCGAGGGCGTATCGCTAGTAGCATGTATAAGCAAATTTTTTTAAAGATCTGCTGATAAGGTTTCATGTTTCATAGCTTGATAATAATATTATTACGCGTTTACTCACGTGCAAGTACTTTTTTTTACAACTTTATTAATTTACGAAGCGCTAACCTAAACGAAAGTAACTCGAACCGCCTTCATACAATATTAACACGCAAATTGCTCTTCAAATATTCTGTAAGCTTCGAAATTAAAAATTCACCAAGAACCTCTCTCTTTAGCAACCAGTTTAAAAGAAGATGCGGCTATGTTGAAATAAAACTGTGCCGTAGATCACATGAAACTGGTTAGCAAATATAAACTTGAATCAAATACAAATATTCAAAATATTTTCATCAGGCTGGACGCTATTGTCCGCTCCCCTTTTCTAATATAAAAGTTAGAAAATCAAAAAATGCAGGATCATATTTCGTTCGTGAACGCCGAGTCTAATCTGTCTTCTTATATAGAAGGTATAATTAAAAATAAAAATGGCTATTTTTTTTTTACCAAATATTCCTTCATGTCCGGAAAAAGTTATTATGAAGAGAAAAATTGTAAAATTCAGACTTCAGTTCCAAAAATGCGAACGGGAAAACGAATAATAAATTCTATACAGCTCTATTATATTAGGTGCTATAGATTTTTTTGTTTACAAAAAATAAAACAAATGTACGCTGTAACGAAATTTATTCATAAAAAAAAATATAGTAGATCTGAATAATTTTTACAGCAGAGTAATAAATATGAATGATAAATTGAAAGCTTTTTAAAAAAAAAGACGCCAGCATACGTCCATCAAAATAATTGGCGTATTTTTTGAATAATACATTCGGTATGTTGCCGTTAGTTACGTACCATGCTATTTACATTCTCCCTCGACGCCGTTATCTGTGCATTTGAATGTGGATTTTGATTTTTCCATTTCCCGTCACTTTTTGAATGATCCAACGTACCTGCCCATTGTGACCGAGCCCCTGACTTTTAATATCAACTCTTGAATATATATTTTTTTGCTTTTAGAGACAGCTATATTTAATTTTGTATTCCCAATTACTAAACCCCATAAATCACAGTGGTTGGTACCTGTATATACAGCTAAGTTAAAAATGAAATTAGATCTGAAATAGCATCATTTAATCTAAGTCTAACACGCTGTTCAAAATTATCTCATGCTGTTATTCTTCAAAAGAATCACTAGAAATCATTATTTATTATATTCATTATCATCACATCTAAACTCCTTATTATTGACTTCGGCCATGAGTCTTAGCTTAGTCTTAGTTCTTAGCTTACAACCAAATACAAGATTACAAGCTAACAACCAAATATTGGTCCAATATTTGGATTCTCTTGTGACAATCCAAATATTGGAACCAATCGAGATAAAACATCTTTTTGATTGCCATATATATTACATGCGTACAATTCAATGCAATCGGAGACACTTATCGCAAGAAAAGCGTTTCAATCACTAATTACGCAAAAACATCTACATCCCCTTTCAAACACACTCCACTGTTCATAATCCCTCAAAGCACGTCCAGTTAGTGACCGACCACAACAATTAGGCCTCCCTCTCCCCTCTAACACTCAATGAAATTGAGGAGGAATTAGGGGACGGTATTAACAAGCACAGGTCAAAGTGTGCTGGTCCGGGTGTGGTACTTTGGTAAATTAATTCCTCTATCTGAAGGGGCAGCCATAATCCAAAAATGATCGCCTGTCCCCCTTCTTTGCTCGATAAATGCTCTTTAATGTCGGTAAACGGGCTGGTGAATTAGACGGCAGGCTAATATTGTCTGATACTGTATATACGATGCTCCATATTACTAGACTGGGCGACCGAGCTTCGCTCGGGCCAATGAAATGTTTAGTTTTTTATATGTAAGAAAGTCTATGAAGTTCTATAGAAAAAAAAAAATTCAAGAATACTTGAATAAATAATCAATAATTCAAAATATTATAAAACAAGCAAGCGTGTAACCGTTCCATTAAAAAAACTACCAAACGAATTTTCTCTAAGACCCTGACAGATCGATTTCTAGTCCTAAAAACCCCTAAACCTAGATTTTCGTCAAAATCGTTAGAGCCGTTTGGAGATCGTCGTGGCATACATGAATTCCTCGTTTAGTATTATAAGTTAAGATATAAGATTATTTGGATTCAGTGCTGACTCATATTAGAAAAATATTTTAGAAATTAGACAAAAGTGATACCTGAAAAATAGTTTTGACATTATTCTCTGTCATATTTACATGTATTTACGCCTAGGAAACGAAACAAAACCGAGTAGCAAGGCCGTCGCTTTTTTTTTATCATAAATGTATGACTTTAACCACACCTATAACCAAAATAAGTATTTGTAAATAGTGAAAATAGCACTTTTGTATTTGTATTTATCGACTGTTTTTCTTAACTTTATCCCAATGAGTATAAAAAATATTCTATGTGAATTTATCTGAGACTATAAATTCCACATTTTTCACTACATAGAAAATGAATTAAGACAGTTCAATTCGTTCATATTAACTAACTATTGATTGATCTTGACCTTACTTTGGGTCCATCAAGAGTTAATCTAGAGTTGATGTAAATATTTAACGCAGATTAGAAGCACTTTTCTTGAGTGGCATCTTTACTTAATGCTCGACATAAAATGGCCAGTTTTACAGAGAAGGGCGCCAACCCCTTACCTCTTCCATGACACTGAAAACCCTTCATTCCCTCCAGCAAGACTACAAAACGAAAAATACTCGGAACTATAATAAAAGCCATAGAAACGCAACAATCACTCGCGCACGGCTCTTGTATGTGTTCGAATGATACACATCGACAAATTTCCCTGTTTGGTGCAATCTATGTACTGACGCGACTTTCTTAATTAGGCGTTTACTTTGCAGTTATCCCCCTATAACTTGTACCATTAACAATTAGATAAAACAAATATTTTTTGTTTCATAATATTGTATTCCACTCTTATATAAAAAGTTATTGAACTTACTGATCCTCGCCATCATCCTTGATCCCTAGTCGTAATCCTATCAAAGACAACACTGACCTCCTATTTATTTGGTATTGCTTGTGTTTATTTAAGGGCGATGGCATCCACTACAATAATATATGGACTGTCAAATGGACTGAAAGGCTCCTCGCCGTCCTTTATCATAAAAGATTTATTCTGGTGTTACAACAATGTAATAAAACCAAACTTAAAACATATAAAGTGAGGTTAGACATTAAAAATTTGATTACAAACACTCTCATCTCTCGAGTACAAATTGTTGTTACTTGAAGCTTCGTTGATTACTAATTGGATTTCGTATAAACAATAAGAATATTTAAAAAGTCGTTTAATTTTGCACCATTCCCCTGTCGCACACACACAAAACGGCCACGAGCGATGTAAGGACATTAAAATGGCGGAAAGCGGGAAATCGGCTATGCACAATGGCTGGGGTTTCCCGGTTTAAAAGGCTCGCTACTCCGACCCCCGCGTCCCTCTAAACAATAATTCAGCTTCACCCTTCCGAAGTGCAAGGGCGCAGTTACCGGGGGCACGGCTCTAGTGATGTCATTTAGACGAACTTATCGATATATCTATTATTAGAACACAATGAAACTTCTCGCAACGTAGGCTCGTTAATAATAAGTTATTGCTTCTTTCGTAATCAATCTTATGGTTTAAAAGTATTAAATCAGGCCAATTATTTAGTATTGGCTTAAAGAACTATAACTATATCTTAATTCTTATAATCTATTATAACATTCAATCCGTTAAAAACCGAACACCGAAGAGTTACTAGTGATAAAGTATATATTTGGAATAGCTATTTAATTATGTTGAATTTTATGTTATTTTATAATTTTTAAGATTTTTTATGACGTCATAATATGCTGATAATTTTTATGTCATTAATTTTCTTCTCAACCATTACAATTTTATGTTCAATAGTACTATTTAATTGAATATAATGTAATGTTTTAAAATTTACTGTACAATAATGGATACATGTGTATGTATATTCAATTTGAATAATAATCTGGATGTCGTATGTATTGCTGCATTGACGAGTTGACTAGGAGGCCTAGATGCATTTGGTCTATTCAAACCTAAACATACACATATTTCCTTTACAATTATCGACAATATTGGTGTAGCGCAGTCACAGCAATATTGGTGTAGCGGTCATAAGAGGGTGCATCGTGTATCTACTGGCCCCCCACGGTCCGCGGTACCTCGCGCATGTCAAATTTACACTCACACACTAATTGTGTTTACCCGTTATTCGGTGTATTATTTGTAAACGGTATTTAAAGGTTGAAGCGAGGATGTACTTACTTATTTAAAACCGTACAAAATCGATATAATTTTAATAATTCATTATGTTTTATTGACAGGCGGTTCACTTGATAGAAGGCCGTCGCCTATGACACAAGCAACGCTCCAGACGCTGCAAGTGCGATCCCGATCATATTAGGTTCATTTCCAAAGTTGGCTCTGTGGGGAATCGAACCAGTGACAGAGCGTTAACGCAAGTACCTTACCCACTCGACCAAAGGGCTCGTAACTAACATTTTTTATCATTAAATACTATTTATATTTCGTGTTATGCACCTAGCATAAACTCTCTTCTATTCTTCATCATAAGTTTGTTCATCTGATTCATTCATTCTATTTAACTGTTTCCTAGTGGAATTCCTGATGTGACCATTGTGACCAATTCTTAATTACTTTCGACAATAATCTTCAAACTCTTTTCCTCACAAAATACAGTGAGAGCCCAATTGGTAGTTGTATATAGAAATGCAAGCAATATATTTGTGAACTGTGGTTATAACCGATAACAAAACTGCAATTAAACGGTCGATTCACTTATGCAATTAATAAATTCCAAACAGATTTAACTCGCAAATACCTGTTACGAAATAAGCGAACTAACTGAAATTCACGAACGTTTTAAAGTGCAAACAAGGCAAGTTATTCATTACGGTATCTATCCGCTAAGGGGCCACGTTCCAATTGAGTGTTACCAATTATTACGTGACAAGGTAGGACAAATTAATTATTTTGTTATTTTTATTAAAACATACCTAAGACTTTTTATTAACTTTGCACTTAAATAATCACGTATTTACAACTTCAATTAAATATCTCACTCAAACCTCCGAGTAGTATTCAATAACTTTGTATATTATTAATATTTTATACTAAGGTCGGCATTCAGACTGACGGTCCACTTGATGGTAGATGGCTATCGTCGTCTACAACGCAAGCAACGCCACAGGTACTGCAAGTGCGCTGCCAACTTATACTATAATTGAGGATAAGGTATTTAGAAGGGATAAGGAAAGAGGTTTAGGGCCCCTAGCCAAGATGCAAACGTTTCGTTGCGTACTTCAGAAACGAAGAGAGAACGCTAAGAGAAAGCTTGGTGATTGGTTGTTGTAACTTAGAAATGTTGACCAATCACAAAGTGTTCTCTTAGGGTAGCGTTGCGTTTACGACTGTAGAAAATACACATGGTTGTTGTAACGCCCACATAAAATTTAGACCAATCACTGGGCTTTATTTTCTATCGTTTCGTAAATACGCAACGCTCCCGTTTACATTGGTTTGCTCTTGGCTAGGGGCCATGGCTACGGGCCCTGGTTTCTTGCACCTTTACAATTGTCCTAAGAATCATGTAGTTTTCTGTAATGACTACAAAAGTCCATATTTTATCAGAACACATGGTCACACTGCTTATCACTTATAATTATGTTACCGCATTCATCTCCAGTTTGCTGGGGCGAATAGTTATGCCGTAACGAAACCAATTAGTTAATACATTTGCTAACTTATAATACTGCATAGAAAAAATTAACTTTTTATAAAATCTGTAGGAAATATGTATAACGAAATTAAACTTAAACAAGTACATTGAAAAAGAGCATATTTGTAATAAGTGTCTGGGATTTGTTCTGTTTATTATCACAAAACATATCGTACAAGTAACTGTACACCATGAAATCACCAGGTAACGAAGGATAATACATATTTACCATACCAGGTCTTTGCTTCAAAGTACGGCATCCTGGCTCAGATTAAATAAGTTAGTACGCGCAGGAAAAACATAATAGGAAAACCATATTATGGTCAAACTTGCGATTGTGAAACAATCGTTTTTGTACATTATTAAAATTTCCACATTTTTAATTACAAACCGCTTTTCGACATGTGTCGAAAACTCATTACAAAGCGCCGTCGGCGAATCTCTGTTAAAAACACACTATGAATGAAAAGAACTCTCTAACAGAGGTAATATTTAGTGAAAATTTGTACACTTTTGAAGTATTATGGGACATTTACATTTATATATGTACGTGTGGTTAAATGTGCAATATATATATTTGCCATTATTACATTAATTTAAAACGATTTCAATTATAATCAACTAGCTTAGCGACCCGTCTCCGGTTTCACAAGAAACGCATTTTTCTCATTTTTCTCATACAAAACTTTTCTCGGATTTCAACGAACATTTGAAAATAAAATAACCAAATTGATCCAGCAGTTCTCGCGCGAGTTTTGCGTTTAGCAACACATTTATTTAGCGATTCATTTTATATTTATATAGATTTACTATTAAATATTGAAGTATACTTCTAGTAATATCAATAACTAGCCACGTAGAGAGAAAAATTTCTTCAAAAACAACCCCGTACCACCCCACTGTGCACGGTGGTGACGCGTGACGCGTGACCGAACAAAGCTAATGATCGTCTACACCGCGGGCCATGATTAATGACACAACACCAATTTAATTCTTGTTATTGAGTAAATGTAATCACTAGACGCTGAAAGGTCGGCTTTCTACGCCTAAACAATGCCAGTTTCGGCTCAATCTATTCCTACACCATTTTCAATTGCTCGTTAATCTTGTGACTATGCGTTAATTCTAAATTGCATTAGATATTTAGGTGAATTTTATTACTAACGGTATCTAACTGTTGGGCCCTAGCCAAGACGCAAACGCTTCGTTGCGGAACTTCTTTCGGAAGAGAGAACGCTAAGAGAATGCTTTGTGATTGGTCAAAATTTTATTTGGGCGTTACAACAAGCAATCACAAAGCTCTCTCTTAGCGTTCTCTCTTCGTTTCCGAAGTACGCAACGAAGCGTTTGCATCTTGGCTACGCTTGCAATAGGGGAGTTATCATTTCAAAATTTATATAAATAAGAATTTGCTAAAACGGGCGCTAGATGTCGCCAGTAGTCTTAGATGAGTGTCAGCCACCCAGATGAGAGACGGCTTGTTTGTGAAAAACTTAGAAGTATTTCATCAACATTTTCTGTGATCATTTATAAACAAACTTTTACCCGTAAACTCGCGATTAGCGAAATTTGATATAATTTGTCATATCGGATGTTAGACTTTGAAGACATTGTCCACAAAATTAATAGGTATAGGTATAGGTAATAGGTATATGTTTACCACACTCTTTATGCATTTAAAAATTGTTGTTCACTGATAGTATACTGCTGATAAAAATAAATATGTAAATTCGCCACTACGAATTATATAGTCTCTAAGAAATGTAGGTACATAGCAAAACCTGGTCATTAGTACCGCTGTAGTGTAAAGCGGTAAGGTCGAGTTTACCTTGGAGCAAAAAATTACATAGAATAAATTGTCCCCAATCCACAATTTCTATGATTTATACGAGAACTTAGTATGTGCCATTAGACTGGCGTGAAACTAACGATAATGCACCTAGTTATGCTAATGTCGAATGGCCCCGGTGGATACCATTAGTTTTATTTGTGCTCACTTGTTTTTTCAAGAAATTGAAGTCAGGCGACGAAAAACGTCATTTTGTACAAAGAAAACTGAAAAAAATCGTAGTAATTTTTTCACGTTTTATTTTAATCATCTTGTGTAGGTATTTAATCTACAATTTATATTGTAAATTGTATTACAATACAAATCTTGTAGGTATTATTTAACCGTGGCCAACATCCGCGGAACTCGTTTAGTATTTGTTACGTGAGATAATTAAGTTTTAAGTAATTTTCAATACTTTTTTCATCCACTGTAAAAAATGAAGGAATAATACCTGAATAACGCCTGACATCTCCAACTATCGCTGTGATGACGGTGGCGCCGATTTTTTTATATTTTTAGACTATCCCTCGAGAACCTAACATTTTTGCAGGATAAAAATATTAAAAAATAATACTGTCCCTTTATCCTATTCTATATGTGTACCAATATTATGCAAATTATCATATCCAAATTTTCATTGCAAAAATTAATTTATTTATTTATTTTCCAAAAGGTACACCAACAGCACAAACAAAAAAACTTACAATAGGTATAGGTAACATAAGTTAATTTTAAGACATACACAGATAAACTAAAAACTAGAAACATCACGATCGTTAACACACGCATAGCAACTAAACAATAAACAACTGTATAATAATAAACAATAAATAAATTTATTTATACCAATTTTATTTACACTACTAGTTAATAGAGTTGAAAATCGAAATTGAAATCAATGTTTTTTGGGGAAAGCCCAAAACTCCCTCTAAAATAACGCTACTGCAATTTTGCAACGAAAGCCAATTATATGTAGTCAATCATTCCATAGAAAAGCAATTCCAGTTCATTCTCTTGTTTAATTACCTGCCTCAGTTTAACATCTGCGATTTACGAAACAGGAAAGACAAATTGAATTTTATTAAGATATAAGGTTTATTTATTGAGAGCTCACAGCTGAATTTCTTAAAGACATTCATTTGACTAAATTAGTTAAGTGACAGTATGAAATAACATCATCAAGTTGACCGACAGCCTGTTTGACGACCTTAACATATAAAAAAAACAGTGGCACTCCGGGAGTGCCAACAGAACTTGACCAATTACATGTGTATTTTATGAATCCTCAGAATGTACATACTGAGGTGTCAGTTACGGTAACAGTGTCGCGAGTTTAATGATTTTTTCCCATCTCAGAAAATTCCAACATGCATGTGTATCTATTTACGTACATACATATGTATATGTAGGTACACTTATATACAGACGTGTCGGTTACGGTAACAGTGTCGCGAGTTCAATGGTTTTTTTCCCATCTCAAAAATGCCCAGCACGCCTTTTTTTGAAGTTTTCACTTCAAAAATCTCTTATTGAAACAGCGTTTATCGTCTATGGGTCTTCCAATCATAATCATGATAATGTCATGTAACTTCAGTGTATTGTTCTGTGCATGCACGGTAAGGTTCTTAACATAGAGTAACTTATTATATACTGACAAAAAAAAAAAACATTTTTGCCTAATTGCAACGCATGCAAAAATTACCTACTGTTAGTTAAAAATTAAGACGTCATATTTTATTTTTTCATGAAATATCTCCATTTTTTTTGTCCTAAATATGCCAAGCAAAAATATAACTAACTGTCGCATCAAAACAAAGAAGGCATTCTTCTTTTTATCATAACTATTTATGGTTCTACCCTACTTCAATGACATAAAATGACACATCATAGGTATTGACAGTAATAATGAATTTAATTTATAAATTGAAATCAATTTCTAATAATACAGCTAAAAAGAGAAAACTGAAGTACCCTGCGTAGGTATGTAATTCTCCACATTATTTCCTTATATCAAGTTAACTTTTTCGTCGAAATATAGCGTTCCCTCTGCGCAAATTTAATCCGACTTCGGAAAACAAAACCGGACACCCATGAAAACGTCGAAATTAAACGCACGTAACCTAACCCATTGAAATACCCTTTTGACGTCCCTATCAAATGCGTGTTGTTTCAGACAGATATAAAAACAGTACAAACGGACTGGCTCTTTGTGACGAGCCTTCGTTTTAATAACAGCTAACATTCCTCACATCTTCAACCTAAACGCTTTTCAAATAGAGTCGAATTAAGGTTATCAAAAACGGATCTGTAATTTTGTATTGCAAATGTCCAATTTTACTAGACCCTCGTGTTTTACCTTTTTGCGTTTAATACCGAGGTAAGTAACAGATCAGAAGAGTCTGGTACTTTTTCATTTTGAAGTAGATATCAGTCGTTTAATGTAGAGTGCTAATGGGACATTCTTTTTTATATCTTTATTTATAGGCTTTATAAGCTTCATATAGGTATTATTGTATTATTCATTATTCATCGTCGTTATTCATAATAGGTACTTTTTTTGTAAATACTTACATATTATAATAATTAGTACATCAATTATTATAAATACAAACATCCATGACTCCGGAATAAAGGTAAAATGTTAACACATAAACATTTGCCCCTAGCGGGATCCGAACCCGAGACCGTTTGGTTAACAGCTAGGGTTAGTAGCCACTAGACCAATCGAATAATCTAGTAGTAGTAGTGATACGCGGTTACCCTCGGTCTCCCCACATATTTATTATGCTAATATTACTATTTATGCTGTTTTTGTGTTACAAAGGTGTTAGTTTTCTTTTCAGACGTCAGCAGCTCATTATCAAAATCAGCTGTCAGCGCTGACAGTGGAGAACGAGCGGCTTCGGGGCGAGTTGTCATCGCTGTCAGCAGGGTTAGGAGGGGATGAGCACGAACGAAGACTTGACGATGTCGCTCAACAAGTCGTGCGAGCTTTACTGTCGCAGAAGGTACACATACAGTCTGTCTGACTAGCCGACCCTACAGTCGTTTCCTTGTCAATTTCATATTAAATACTATCCATATTTCCGACCTTTTCCCGTGGATTTTCTAAAAAAATTCTTGCATACAAACCTTTGGTTCTCGAGGAAGGTTTCAGTATATAATTTACAAAGTTACGCAGGCGAAGTCGCGGACAGCAGCTAGTTTAATTAGAATACCTATTGATCTTATAATTGGAGTTCCAAGTCAGTCAATATCTTAAACGACAGGGCTTATTGTATAGCATCTTCGCACTTGCATACATAAGCGGATATAAAGCAATTAACGTCAACTCCCGAAACGCATAATGATAGATGATCATCTCTATAAGTCGGTTCATATAAATTTCCTTGCATGTATACATACATACTACAGTATGACGTCACGTGTGTCTGTCATCACACGCGATTATCTTATAAGAGTAATTAGAGATGACGGGAAGCACTCTGTACGATGAAAGATCACCCTATCCGACATTATTAAGTTACGCATGGTAATTATGTTGGCTGAAATGTTAGTTGCCTTCATTGCATGTAGTATTGTAATTAAATTTATTTTATTATTAGTCTTGGTTAGGAAATTTATATAATTTAGATAAATATGAAAACAATGTATTATACAGAGGAACAATGTATTGTAGTAAGATGGTTTTTTTTTCGGAATTTCATGGCTTGGTAACTAGACCTTTAAGCCAATTAAGATAGTTATCACAGTAAATTCACTGAAAATGAACCACAGTAAATCCACTGTTTCTGGGGGACCATCGTATAATAAAAAAATTTACTACTTACAAAAATATATTAACAATAAATATTGAAATGTTAGAACACCTGAGAAAAGGGGGCATGGATGAAGACGCAAGCAAAAGCTCGTTAAATATACTCGTAGGTATAACATCAGCTTTAAGATCTAAATTTGGATAATTTAAAATTTTTACTTGTATACAATGTTATTTATTGCGATCGACGTTGTAAAACTTTTAACAACAATTGAACGCAGCCATTGCGAGCACACGGCGCCATCTTTATTCGGAAAGTTGGCGGGAATCTAAAGTGTCATGACGGCGTTCACAAACTGGATTTAAACGCAAACGCTCGCGTTATCGGTCAGATTATGCCGAGATTATAGTGGGTCAGGCTTTGGTGAAATTATTACGGTGCTCGCTAAGGCCCGTGTGTCCCATTGTATACGATTTATGTGCGAACGTAGCGCCGGCTAATCCTCCTGCGGGACACTGTGCCATGATAATTATGAGAAAACAATTTCCGGGATGCATCTTAATGTTGCCGCCGGATTAAGAGATTCACAAACGCGAGGCGCTTTGGTCATTTTAAAGATTTATTTAAAACCATTCGAAAACTGTGTAGGTACTGTTTGCAGAGTAAGCCTAATTATTTCGTCTATTACTTACCAACTGACAAACCACGCTGTCCACCTGGTTGGTCCATTAGTAATTTTTTTTCTAACCGACAATCTATCTAACTTGTCGTTTAGTAATTAATTTTTTTTATTCCTAAACGACAAACTACCTAACGTATGGCACTTTCCTAAGAGAAAACACGTGTTTTGTATTGAATCAATATAAATAACGAATTTGATAAGACGATAATTTTGTATATTTAAAAAAAAAAATGGCTATTCCAGAATCGTCTTAAAATTAATGCTGCTTATATTTGAATTTAATAATAGAAACAATTTATTTTTAAAATGAACATCGAAAAGTTATTTACTTATTGCTTTATAAAAACGTAGTTAGAAAAATCAAATATAATTAGCGAGTTCACCAAAATTAATTCAGACACATCTTAATACAATTTAACTAACGAAGTTTAATTTAATTAAGAAACTCGAGGAAAATTTTAGTATACAATTTTGTTTCCGTCGCCACCATATTTTATTTAAACATCTTAAAGTTGGCAACATTGAAAGCAATATCTTGTTGGTATCTCATCATTCCCCCTTCGCAATTACCGCCCGTCAATTACCATCCTCGAATTTAATTTAGCTAATGAAGTGTAATTAAAATATACGCGTTTATTTTGGAAGACTCGGTTTCGACTCGACATCTCTCAATACCCCCTGGTAACATCTGCTTAGATTTTATTGCTGACGTTACCATAAATAACCCCATTGTTATTTTAAATCTGCAATGCTTTTGCATTATTTGCTATTTATTAAAAATATTATGTGTTTGACGACACGTTTGGTCTAGTGGTTAGTAACCCTAGCTGTTAACCAAACGGTCGCGGGTTCGAATACCGCTAGGGGCAAATGTTTATGTGTTAACATTTACCTTTGTACCTGAGTCATGGATGTTTTTATATATAATATGTATGTATTTACAAAAAAAAAGTAATTTATTTAGTATATCAACTGTCTGGTATCCATAATACAAGCATTAGTTGCTTACTGTGGAACTAGATGGTGCTGTGTGGAATGTGTGAAGATATTTATTTATTTATTATTTCGTTATATATTATCAAAAATATTATAGTATTATCTTTCTTTTCTACCTGAAGTAGCTTTTCAGTTACCAATACCTAAATGCCTGAATAAACCGACTCAAGACCCTTAAAATTCTATAACTACATAGATAGACTTGTGATATGATATTGTGGTGTACCTGATAGGATTCATAAGACCTTTCAATACTACATTTTGATTACACGTTGTCAGGGATACAGAAAAGGACATAGGGTACCTGGCATCCTGAAAAAAAGAACTGTTCCCGAGGGATCATCTAAAAATAAAAATAATAAATCTGACAAAAATATTATGATCAATAAATATAAATCTTTAAACACCTTAAAAAAGGGGATGCGGACGTAGTCACGGGCAAGAGCTAGTAGGTAATTAATGAATTCGTGTAAAAGCTATCGTCTGACCACCACATTAAAATCTGACTTTTAATTAAAACCATGATGTAATTTTTCAGAGTGCCCGCGAAGAGTTGGGATGCGCTCGCGCAAGAGTCCGCGAGCTCGAAGCACAGAATCGGGCGCTGAGTGCTTTACTGGTGCGACAACTGAGGCCGCAACCGCGACCTTCGCCGGCTACGCCTCATACACCACTTACGCCACACACCCCCAGAGACTTACAGGGTAAGTTTTGTATAGATTCTATACAAAAGGGTAAAGATCATAACGTGATATCTATCCAAATATACTCGTACGTCGATCTATATGAGTAAAAAAAGAAATATCAAGCAAATTGTTTTGCTTGCAGAAAACCGATTCTTCCACGTTTTTTTCTGCAACCAAACAAAAAAAAATTAGATCTGACTGAGGTGCAAATAAACGGTTGCAAAACATTTTGGATTAGTGGATACAGTTTCCTTAACAAAAATTATTGTAATATTTTCAGTACATCTTGTTGACGTGGGTTCCTGTGGCTCCCTGGTCTCGTTCCGTGACTCTCCGCCACCTGCTCCGCCTTCATCACATCCTCACCCTCTTAGCCAAGACGACAAGCGCCGACATCAAATACTTGCCGAGATCTGGTCTGAACTTAAGGTAAAAAGATATTATAGACAAAAGGAATAAAGAGATAGTTAAGTTTGAAAGTAGTTTAATTTAATTTTAATAACATAATAATTAAAATTAATTTAATTTAATTTTGGCACTTTATTCTAGGGTTTGGAAGTAACACCTGCTAATCTGGCAAGAGCCTTGTCAGCCGTAGATCCGACGCTCTGGGCGCCACCAACGCGTCCAGCGACACTCAGCCTCAACATGCCGCAGCCTGGCGCAGATTCCGTTCGAGGTATTATTGTTATTTAAAAAAATATATCAGAACGATGACCCCCGCCTGGCTGTAATTGTGAGAATTAGTATATATTATAAATAGTCCTAGATTCCCGAAGTTACAATATTTCAGATTCTGATACCTATTCCAGATATACCATTCAGATATTCCAAATCCAGAGTATTTTAGCTTTCAAATAGTAAAAAAAAAATTCAAATAACTTGGTTTTAAGAATTCCACTTCCAAACCGCTCTCTCTCATTAAAATATTGGTATAGATAAAAGCATTATCATTTATCAATATATTCATTATATTTCAGATATGAGCGTAGAAAAGGCGACGGAAGAAGAAAGTGGGGAAGCTGGTGAAGCGGGCGCAGAATCTCCGGAGAGTGGTGCTAAGGACGAAGGGTATTCAACTATGTCCAGTGATGTCCAAGCGGATGCCTCTAGACAGAGCGATCACGCAGCTGACAGGGCACTACCTGATTTAAACGAAGCATCAGATGAAACTGACAACCAAACTATAGTTTCAATAAACCCAAGGGAATCTCGACGACATGCAAGACTCTTGGCGTCCGATCAAGACTATATTTATTTTCCAATTGGTGTAGCCTTTGCCGGCGTAAGAGGCAGCTATCCTCCATCTCGACCCGTGCTCCCTTTTCAACACGTCGTAAGAAGTTTCTCCGATTCACATCTTTGTCTCAAATTACTGACAGGTGCCACGTGCTCAAATAGTTGTCTAGACTCTCCTACGCCAAGTTCAGGGTTGTTAGTGTTGGATATAAAACCAGCGCCAGAAAGACCGTTAAGAAGACCAGCAATACCATCGACCACTAGTTCCGAAAGGGTTTCTTGGGGAAGTACCGTTGACGAACGTGCCGATGGATCTCAATACGACGCTGACTACATTCAGCATTGGCTCGAATTAGACGATGCCAGATCATCTTTGCAACAGCGACACCGCGACTTAGCTGATCTGGAATATGACAGAGCCGAGTTGGAAGATTGGAGTCTGTCACTTTCCTGCGAGGATATTCCAGACAGGCAGTCGCCTTTCGCTGAAATAACTACACCTGGGCAGATATCATTATCAACCTTACCGAGTATCAGGGAAGACGATGCATTAGAATTAGAAGAAGATGTTGGCGATTGTTTATGGAATGATTGTGGTTTTGCAAATGTAGAAATCGATGAATGCAGAATAGGTGACGAACTAGACACTTCAGATAAAAGATGGGAATGTTCTAGAACGCATTCCCCTGGTGGTTCATGGTCCAGCACATCGGACGCACCCGATAAAAGATCAAGTACAGCATTGAGTGAAGACGGCGATTGTGCAAACGTTGGTTTAGATTTTACTAGAGATTTTTATCGTCTCGTTAAATACGAAAGCACAAAGAGTTTAGCATCAAATTCATCTAGAGGTATTCCTGTCCAAGACGCAAACAACCATTTGAGAATTCATGACGTTCAAGCAGTTGCATTACAAGATCGTGAACAAGCGCTGCAAAATGTTCTCAATTTTATCGCTGAACAACAAAAATATTGTCGCGATAGAGAAGAAACAGATTCTGTATCTTCTCGTCCTGTGTCCGAGATTAGAGAATTGCCGCCTCCTTATGCTGCAGCTGATTTCGACGACGACTCCGTTGGGCCACGCAGTGAAGCCTCAGAGGAGAGACAGAGGCCAGATTCATTCGGCAGTTTCTCTGAGAACGATTCGTGTGATGTCATCATTGCTGACCGATTGCGAATACCCTTTTGTGATACCGTATCCGAGCCAAAATCAACGCCGAGATTTATTGAAAGGGAAGGGCCCTATGCGGACTCTGAAGATTATTATGATGAATTTTCACAAATAGAAAACACAGAAAACGAACTAGACGAACATCATCATATAAAAGTGCAAAGAAAAAATGAAATAAATAGATCTATAGATATAAACAATGTTGCGGATCTAGACCAAGCCGCATTGATTCCGTTAAAAGCAGATGATAAAAAGTCTGATGTGAAATCCGATATAGAGAGTCGAAGTTTAGAGTTAAATTCGGCATTGAAAGAGAACACAGTAAACATAAAGTTGAATAAACATGGTTTAAACGACAAAGTAGAAACGGAAACTAGTTTGCCAAAATCGTCGAGCTTTCCGCACATGGGCGGTGAAAGCGAAATATCTTTTGTTGAAGAGGTGTTAAATGCGTGTAGAAGAAGCACTGGAGCTTTAGTTACCGTCCCTGAAGAAGAGGAGGGCTCATCGCCTGAAACGAGTTCCCCTCAAATGACTGAATCGAATACAACAAGCACTTCCACTGCTGAAACTGTGATAATAAGTAATAAGAATGACCCTACTAAGAGAGATGTTAAAATTAGAAGAGAAAAGAGTCGTATACCTACTCTGATGGGGGGCAAAAGGCCACCGTCCTCGCCAAATAAGAAGTCAAAAATTCCCGTATCGGATAAAAATCAAACGTCGTTAAGTCATACACCGCCACCGGAACCGATTATCGTGAAGCAAGAACATACATTAAGCTTCCATGAAGCTGCTACGTCTAAAGATGTTATCGAAGAACTGAACAGGTAAGAGAATAATTTACATCAACATTCGTAATCAAACAAACCATAATTTAAAACCATTGATTAAAAGGTTTATTGCAAGCCATTTCATAAAGGCCAGCAGACCATCTAATCTCAAAAAGACGTTTCAAAAAGACTTTTTTCCCCTCAGGGTGACAACGACAACTTCCTAAAACGACAACATTTTAGCATGTTAACGTTCTAACGATGCTTTGTGGTTTACGCCACAGTTTTAAAATACATATGTAAAACTGTGTCTACGCATTAAAAGTAACGTTTCAAAAAAGAATGTAAATGTGTAATTTCTGATAACAGAATGATCCGTCAAAGCGAGAGTACGAACGGCACTGAAACGAAAGGCGATGAGAAAAGTGAGAAGGGTCCACTGCACAAAGACGGAGCTCTTTGGGCGCCCACGGGATGGGTCCATGTTGAAAAAGATATCGACTTTAGTGATCCAAAGGTAAACAAGGTTTTATTAAAATTACATTATTCCACTTGAACCCACAATTTGATTCCCTTCACTTCTGCATCTTAATACCTTTTTTTTTATGTAAAGTTCATCAGACAGGTCGACGGTCATCTTGATGCCAAGTGGCTACCGTCGCCTATAAGTCCTATAACACAAGCAACGTCATAGATGGGGGATTATAAAGGGATAGAGAAATGGGCTCTTAATTTTGTTTTTATATTCCTGCCTCTACCTCCCTTATCTTTAAATTTTTTACCTTCTTGAAATATGTTTTTATATTTTTTATTATTGTTATTATATTTTTAAGTACCTTAGTATTTCAGTGTAAAGTTCCATAACAAAAATAAAGTTTTCCAAAGGGGTATTGAACTAAATGATGAAAGAACAAATTATTTAAAAGAAAAAATATATTAAAAATAATTAGGACAAATGCCACAAATTAGCAAAGTAATTAGGACAACTG
Source organism: Synanthedon formicaeformis (assembly GCA_945859745.1). NCBI lineage: Eukaryota > Metazoa > Arthropoda > Insecta > Lepidoptera > Sesiidae > Synanthedon > Synanthedon formicaeformis. The sequence continues at coordinate 11,539,243 of OX243956.1, read as the reverse complement.
TCACGAATTAGCAAAGTAATTAGGACAACTGTCACGAATTAGTAAAGTAATTAAGACAACTGTCACAAATTAGCAAAGTAATTAGGAGAACTGTCACAAACTAGCAAAGTAAATAGGACAACTGTCACGTAATTAGCAAAGTAAATAGGGCAACTGTCACGAATTAGCAAAGTAATACCTAAGTAATTGAATTGAGTAACAAATTGAAATTTCAGGCTCGTGCGAACCTTCTAGATGTGATGTTGGCGTCGAGCGACTCATCGCCATCTTCGTGCGGGTCTTCGCCCGCAGAACCTCCGCCGCCTTATTCTAGACTTCACAGACTACATAGATCTAGGAGACAGAAGACAGGTAAAACAATAACTTCACACATCACAATAAATCTTGGGAAAATTAACTCTATGTAAATTCTTAGATCAGTCCATGAAGGGTAGAGCTAAGGGGGACTCAATTATATAAGTGTTAAACTGAAACACTGTCAAGCTACAACCATTAAATAGTGGTTCATAAAGTAGCCAAAATGGCGCTTATGTAGCATTGCTATTTGATATGATTAGTTAGTTGCGTACTTAGTTTATGAAATCACCGTAAATAAAATGCCAATACAGCTCCTCCTATTCCATGGTAGCCGATTGACACTTTCTCATGTATACTATTCTCCATGGATCAGTCAAAAGAACATTCTTTGACAGTGACAATTAATTGTCAAGTGCCATAATCTGTGGATCTCTCTCAGTCAACATCCAGGCTCTTTTAAAATTGTTATTTTCTTTTTGCACTTTAGAACTGTTTCAAGATTGTCTTACTGGACTTTCAGTAAGTGACAATCTTGAAACAGATTTTGAACACAATATTGGATTCAATAATTCTATTAGTTTGGGATTTACTGTGTTTTAAAGTGATAGTTTTTTGGACCTTGGTAGAAAAAAATTGTACCTTTTATAATTATTTTTAATTGCTCTATGTACAAATTTAATAAAAAATTAACATATGTGAGAAGGGAGATAAGGAGACATTGATAAATCAAGTTCCACTCTAATAAAATTCACTTGACATTAACCGTCACTGTCAATGAAATTGTTAATTCAGTACATTCAACGAGTCATTAATGAACCCAATGACAACGTTGATAAATGTACCTATCAAAATAAATGTTAACAAAGTGTACTAATTTTCGTAACTACCCCCAGTTAAATGACAACTAAATATATTATATTAATGTTTCATTGCACTTATGCTATTATGTTTATGTTAGAGATGCACCACTAGTGCTGTGTACCTGTGTATTTTAATTTTAGTGTTTCTGTATTAAAAATCTTGTCATTTTCAGTTCATGGCTAATGTAAATGTTAACATATAAATGTCGCTGATAAGCTATAACAGATGGCGCTGTTATTTTAAGTAGATTTATTTGTAAATTCGTGACGATTCTCTATGTTAATTAAGGGGTTTACATTAAATTTCTGAATTCTTTTGACTAAAAAATAACTTGAAAAATAGGTAATAATTGTTCAATATAAAAAATATGTTTACCTCAGCGCCATTTGTTGTCGTCTTTATTTAATACAAGTATTAACGTAGCACATAAGTGGACGGTAACTGTACTGGAAAGTGAGAAACTTTAAACATTTTAAAAATTAAAATTAATCTGATTTCTTTCCACTGCATAATTGTATAGAAGTACTTATCGTGCTCTTGTTAAATGTAAGTAAACTATGGTGTTTCGGTATTAATTTGCCTAAAATTGGTATGCATTTTACCATCGTTAACACGTCAAAATTATCGTTGGCAACATTCGATTAAATTACCAGATCATAGAGGGTCTATATAAATCATAAAGTACCCTCTATGATATGTATCATACTTAGACAAAAGTGATAAAGATGCCATTTTAATTTATACCTTTATATTACTTTTTGCCAAACTAATTTTATTTTTTGAACGGTTAGAAATTTTGAAAATTTTAGACTTTTAACGATGGTATATCTTTATACATGTATGTAACTTTATTTTGCTTATTTTCATGTACTTTTTGGTTTAATGTTGGTATAAGTTTGATGTTGACCTTGTGTTGAGTTTATAAGTTTTAAAAAAGAAATTTAATTGGATGAAATTATGATTTCATTCATTAGTTTGATGTCTCTGAAAACTGCGATCAACAATTCAACATTGAACTTCTTGTATGATGTTTTATGTCATGTGACGCCATGTCATGTCATGTCATGTTCTATCACCCGTACGGCCGCGTCACTCGTTTCCGCTGTCACTCACACGCACCAATCACTGTCGCCTCATTTCGCTCGTTTAGGAAAACTCTTCTGTGGCAACGCTCCAAACAAACTTACTTTTTAGATAGTCAATATTGTGTTTTTTAAATTAATTCCGATTCATTTTCGTATAAAAAAAATATGTCATCAATAATTTGATTAGACTACCTGCTAGTACTGGCTTAGCAGCACAAAAAAAAGTTTGACAAATAATTTGTCGTGTAAACTTTGTTATGTGTTAACAATAAATGTTGGTAATGGCTTTGCTATTTGTCGTGGTACTCGTGGTAGTCTAATCAAGTTCGTATATGTATATAGATAGGGAGCGGTGTGTGGGTCTGTTTAGGGTTGCCACTTTTTGTTTAGAGAAATGTCATGCGCAATTTAGATCAACATTTTTTGTTGTCTATTGGTGTGTTGCATTAAGAGAGACACATTCATCAGTTGACTTTCTATTTTCAAAATGGTATCAAAAATCTGTTTAACATTGTCTAGCTAGATGATGAGTATGTCTTGAATTAGTGTTAACCTCGGAGTATTCATGAGCAAAGTTATTTCCAAAAGAATTCAAGTTAATTAATATGCACTGACTGACTGAATGAAAGTGAATGAATGAATGAGTACTCCGAGGTGGGTCTGTGTGGCAATGGCAACATTGGTGCGTGGCGGTGCGAGCGAAGCGGCGCATGGTCACGCGTGTTGTCTCGTCCAGAGGGCGCTCGCATGTAGAGTGCTAACGTGGCCTGTTGGTGCAGCGGCCGCTCTGCGCAGCCGCGGACTGGCCGTGCTGCGGTTTCCGCGGGCGAGACGCCCCTCCATCCTCGGGCGAGACGGTTTCTTCGTGCGATTCGGCGAACGCGAGCGCGCCGCCGTCGCCACCTTCGACTTCCTCGACGACTTCTCTGGCGGCTCGGAGCCGGACCTCACCAAAGACTACCTACATTAGCAATAAACGCGTCCCAAATTATTCTATTTTTCTATGGAGCAGACTGAAACTTTAGTGTTGTCGCTTCGCGTAGCCTGTATACAATTGTCTGTAAGCCAAATAGTTTTTTTTTTTTTTTTTTTTTTAATTAATTTAGTGTAGCGTTGTGTCGACGACTGCAGCTTGTTTTCAGCTTCGAACGGTCTTCTCTATGACCGTTAGTTAGGTGTAGTCACACATTTGTCAACGCATCTAGTCTTTAAAATTCTCCCTAGATTATTGGGTATAGTAGTTGAGGGACGATTCGCAAAGACATGTCAATGAAAAGGCACCGATTCGCTATTTTGTGTACGTGAAATTGTATGACGATTATCTATGTTTTTTTGTTAAATCGCAAACGAAATGAGCAATACTGTCTTGCACGTTAACGATCGACGACAATTTAAAAGCTTGAAACCGATGCGCTTAAGGGCGCGCTAACAAGCCGCAATTGACACTGTGTGTGGTACCACAGACTAAACAATAGCAGACGTAGAACAAACGATAGTTCACGTCACCCAACCGTCTTTATTATCTTTGCTATTTCACTCTTTCTTGTTTATGTACACGATAGCCCGCTAAGAAAAACGTGGCTCATCATTAAATTTGACCAATATAATAAGAGATCTAAGCGACATTAACGCTTTTGTTTGTTTTATTAACTACCTTCCTTTATATTTTCACAAAATGTCTTAATTATGGAACATAATAAGATTAAGTTCTACAATTAAGATATTAATATTTTTGCCACGTTCTCACTAGTGGCGTAATATTAGGTCTCGTCTGCCATTTTGTTGGTCTGTGTGTGGTACGAAATACTGCAATGTCAAGCTTACGCTTCAAACAAACTGAACTTAGATAAGATGACGAACTAATGACTAAGTAAATGAAAGCTGCGGCCTCGAAGTAATGTGATATTTTTGTACATACTGTAAGTCCCACTTATTTTCATATATACATTTAAATGGATTACTTTCTAACCGAATGAAGTGTTACTGTTTGATATAGGCTGTAAAATTTTATGATTTTTCACTATAGAGAAGTAGCACTAGCAATGTTGCGAAGGAATTCTCATTTTTCTATTGTCAAGTTAAAAATTCATCATTTATTACCTATGTCTATACATTAGACTTAGACGAGAACATTGCTAGATTTACTCATGTTAATTACTAAAGTTACATAATTATGTAAATATTATTACGAATTAGTAATATCAAGTAATGAAATATTAAAGAATAGTCAACTATAAAGATCGATTAACCTTGAAAATCCATTAAATTGAAGGGTACTAAATAATTTTAAGTGTATATAACTAAATACTGTATAATGTATTCGATGCTATTTATTGTTTTGTATCATTTGCGTATTGTGAATCATTTGTGTATACTTAGGTACATATCATGAATTTTGATAATTTTTATAATGTAGCAATTATATTATGTATTGTAATTGATGTGTGTATTAAGTTAAGTAAGTGACAAGCGATTTAAAGCTATTTAACTGAAAAAAAAAACTTGAAACACAGGATGTAACCTCAAAACACAGATGTCAATTTTATCTTTAACAGACTTGTCTAAGAAATCATGCCAAATATAAAATATTTGTGTAATATAAAATAAAATAAAAAAATTGTAGTCTAATTTTCGTCGCAATAAAAAAATCGGATCATATCTTAAATTTAACATAAGCCAACTGTGAGTCAGAGAATAACTACTAAATAAAAATTATAAACTAAACAGGTTCACGTAACAACGTAACGTAAAACATAACAAGTTCACGTTAATGAGGGTACAAACTGATTTTTTTTTTTGTTGAGATTATTGATTATATTAGTATAAGCGCCTCTTTCACAAACGTCAAGTAGTCCAAACTGTCATTTAAAGTCACCGGTAACCGGCATAAATGGAGCTGATATACCTTTGTTTGTAGGGTAAACGTCTCAAACATTAAATAGAAAATAATAATAAAAAAATCGGCTATCGAATGATGCAGTAAACCGAGTGCATAATTCAATATAACAGAAAATTATTTCTAAAAGTAACTAATCAACACTTTACATGTAGTTTGTGAAAGAGGCCCTAATACTTTTATTACAATTACATTTTTCGGTTATATGAATATCGTCGGTAGAATAAAATAAAATAATATAAAAACTCTTTTTAACAGTAAGTAAAAACTCTTTTTAAGTACTTAATAATAGAAAATATTCACTTTTTGAGGTCCTTTCACATGTAGGTACCACCGCGCAAAGGAGAGCAAATTTTTATGGAATTTAAATTACAAGTGTTAGTACTTTTAAATAAGATTTATTTTTGTGTCACATTTTTTCAACAAAGAGAAAGCTCTAGCTAGCTAGAGCAAATTCCAATGCTCTGTGTGATTGTCTGAGTGATTGGGTATCACACAGACGATCAGCGCCCAGTGTATAACTCCGGTTGAAACAATTTTATGCTCTGTGTAGAGGAATGGACTGTATATAAATTAAATTATAAAAAGAAATATTTAACAAAAATATATTTAAAATAAAACTGTTACTAACTGAACACGCTACCAACTACTAACCACTACTGACATTATATCGTATCTACATTATTTACAATAGTGACCACTAATCAACCAGTTGCCAACACTGCTTCAAACTGATCGGTTGCCTATTGGTTGGCTCCGAGCTTATGCGCTCAGACCCGGTCTATGTGAAAGGACCCTTAACCCATTCATTGCCAAGGACTCGCCTGGCGAGTTCACTAAAGTTGCATACTGCATACTCGCTACGTGAGTCCAAACTATTCATCGGTTTTCCTTAAAAAATACTAGGAATTAATGTACCTAAAACACAACTTATTCATTCAAAAACCACCTTGAAATGTTGAGATATGTAATTCAAAAGCCGCGTCGCGAGTCTATTCTCCTCATTAAACTGTTAAACACGAGTAACATATTATACGCTGACCATTCATATGAGACTTGAAATTTTTGGTGCGGCAATGAATGTGTTAAACCAAATCGTTTGTCACTTAATTACCATTTGAATGGCGCATTACTTTGTACTACTGTTACTTTTCCATAAAATGCGGTTATGAACCTTAACAGACACAAATTTCTTGAACATTATTTGTTTGTGTGTACAGTTATTTTAATAATTGAACCAAAGCGTTTTAAGATGATATTCCTATGGCTGGAATGGGCGAGGCGAGACGGCTTATGCTGAAAGTTACAAACATTTGCAAAGAAGCACTGACTAAAAACTACTAGTTATACACGATTAAATGTGGCTGGAAAATCTGGAAATATCTTAGTTTTATAAAACTAGCGGAACCAGCAGACGTTGTCACGCCCAAAGCCGAAAAAACTGTAACCTAATTTGCAGCGTCACCTATCGGGTCCAATTGTGTGTATAAATAATTCACGCTTAAACACAAACAAAAATATAATAAGAGCGATTAAAAGGGAGGACTTTTTATTTCACTAACGGAAGAGCTGTAGTGTGATCAAGAATTTAAGTTTTAAGATTGAGCCTAACGTACGTCAATACTTCCAAACATGACGTAACAATAACCTGCTTACGTCGTGTTTGTATGTCGCGTCATATCATCGTCATATTATAAAAGCAATTGTGCATCTAAATGCAGTTCTTTCAGTGTCTATTCGCACTTGCTAAAGCGAAAACAGTTGCGATCTTTAACGTCAACAATGCAAAGAAATGAGTGACATAATATTTATTACTATGTAAATTATAAATATTTTAATCTCGTCTCGCCCATCTCCGCCCGTTGTAAAAAAGTAAAAAATAAACTTATATTGATTTTTAATAAAACTTTGCCACCACTTGTTAGCTGCAACACACTTTATTATTTAACATATTTATGGATTATATCTATTAAGCCCCAGCTTTTTTGTGAGTTAAATGTTGAGGACAATAAAGGAAGATTTATACCTATTATTAATGAATATAAAAAAGCGACTCGATGGATATCTGAAATATTTAGTAAATAGGCTATACCTTACTTATAGTACTTACCTCTTATAATTGTATTGAATTCCTGTAATAAACGTCCCAAACAGTTGAGATCTATTGTAACGAGTAATATAATTAATTAAAGTAATTGTTTATAATTAACATTTTTTTAGTTCCTATTTTCGCAGTCCGTATATTTATCGAAGAAAATGAAAGAATCAAATAATTTATATTCAGATTGGAGGCATAAATATGGCCTTTCTAAAAAATTACATCAGACTGGACTGCAGTTGATTTAAAATCTTCATTTAAATTATATTTAAAATTAATGCGGTTTTTTTTTTTTCAAACTTCATTTAATAAAGTAATCATTTAGCTATGTACTACAATCTATATTGAGGGTACTGTGATTTGTAACTACCCATTTTGGAAGGTAATTTGAAAATTGTAAAAGAAAAATGAAACTTGATTATTCGGTGCATTTGCTAGTTATTCTAACCTAAGATATAGAAATACTTGGAGAATATAGGTAGGTACTTTGAACAGTACAAAAATGTGTAGTATAACTGTATTATTAATTTAACTACTATTACAGAGATGGCTTCAATAAACGATTCCGTTCCCAACTAAAGTTTTGTTTCATTTTACCCAAATTTATGGTTTTACCTAACATGAAATTCTACTTCTATATTTCCATTTTGTACTAGCTGTGCCTCGCGGTTTCACCTGCCGAGGACACGACTGTTGAACTGCAGAAAACCGTAACGGAAACGTCGAACGTAAATAAGTATGAAGTTACTGACCTACGAAACTTATTTGGTGTTTGTTCAAAACCAAAAATCTCCGAAAGATCATCATGAAATTTTGCTCACAGAAAAGTACATGGATACTTTTCATGTACTTTTGATATGACAATAACGCCTGACAAAGATATAAGGGCAATAGGCACGAAGTCATCGATCGACTACACGAAGTCTACTTTTCTCGTTAAGTATCCATACTTTAATCAATGATTTCATTCCTTGGATACGCCCAACGGTACATTTTACACAAACTTGCTTCTTATAGACAAACAGTAGCGCCATCTGTTAGAAAAAATTAGAACTCGCTCGAACACCACAGGAAGCGCTTTGTACGTCTAGCTGTCATTGGTGCCAATTTCCGATTTTGACACCAACGCGTCGGTGCCATGAACTAGGAGCGTTAGCCTTGTCCTTATGCAGTAATATAGTAAGTCAATGACTTTAAATTAAATCTTTGAAAACAATATTACTGCTTGTGAATAAGTTGGTTGCAAGATAGAAATGGATTCCATGAAGTTTCTGTTGTCGACATAGTCGCCCTGACAAAGTGGATGGTAAGTGATGAGTTGGGTAATTTTCAATAGATAGGAAAAATACTTGGGCACTTTTTTATAAATGAACTCATTTTTCAAATTGTAGGCTTAAATGTACGGGTGGATGACTCGTGTGTAGATAAGAACAGCTATTTACATACCTTTATCCAATCGAAAAGACCTTGAAAGCTATTTGAAAAGCAGGCAGCCGACAAAAAAAAAACCTAATTATGCAAAAACAGTTAACATTAAAGAACTCAATATTAACTTATTCAAGAAGAAAGTGAAGCAATTACTCGTTGACAAATGTTATTATAGTGTAAAAGATTATAAGACTGATAATTTATTGTAATAATTAGTAATATTAATCAGCTTTATTGTTTTATGTAGTATATTTACTTAAAATATTTGCACACCCTCGAAGGGTAGAATGTAGCGAGACTTATCTATTTGTAAAACCATTGTAACCTATATTCAGCAAATAAACGATTATTATTATTATTATCATGGAAACAATGTAATTTTAACATTAAACTAATGTAGTTACAGTAAAAATGAAATGCTTGTAGAATCAATTAGGTTAGCTAATTAAATTTCATTGAAATACTTAGCTACTGTATTTTAAAACCACATAATAAACTTGTTATTATTCTATCTATTTTTCAACAATGGAAACAGTGACAAACGAGGAAAATTCTTGTGTAAAATTTGCAGAAAAAAAAACAGCAATTGCCAAAAATTACACCTTTCTTAATAATAAAACCAATTTGATTACCTTTGAAATTCATCTCGTTATCCAAAACCTATTTAAATAATGTCACAACGATAAGAACATACTTATTTTGAATTCGTCACACTTGTCATACCGTGATATAGATTGTGTAAGTGCAGCAATACACGTGAAAAATCGGTCGCTTTATTTAATCACATATAAATTAGACTAATTGCTTAGACTAATTTTAAAAATAATAAGTCAAAAATATGTCTGTTTGAAAAGGTGGCAAGAATGACTCTTCATTGGCCGTAGGTGGTTTCTGTCACCAGGATCTTAGAGTTGTTTGCCTAAGGGCCTCTTTCACAATTTCACCAACCGTCATTTAAACTCGCCGGTAAGAAAGCGTACGAGTTTCATCAAATTCGAGTAGCATTTCATTGAAATTGACACAAGATACTCGTAACATTTACTCGCCAATTAGCTTTACTAAAAACACTTTGGGTACTTGTAGTTGGTGAAAGAGGTCCTAAGCAACACAAGCCTAAGATTTTGTAATAATGTTTTTTTTGTCCTACCGGCTAGTGTTCCTCTAACACAGGTCAGAGATCTTTTATAGCTGGCAGAATAGACGACATGGTGTTTACTTAATCTGTGATGTGAACGTACACCTATACATATGGTACAGAGTACTGATCGGCCATTTTTTTATGGTAAATAGATGATCTGTTACAAAACGAGAATGGGAGCAAAGGACAAGAGAGTATGAGCCGCGAGTTTTAGTCATGCATCTATAATATAATATACATATACTATATTAAGTTGGATAATACGTCGAGCCATTTGAACAGCTCCTGGAAGCTACTTTTCTCAAGTATTCTGCCCACTTCCATCTCTAGTGTAAAGCGTGATAATGCAAACCTGGGGCAGTAGAGCAGTAGGTGTTCCACTGTCTCCTCCACCCCAGGCTCACATGGACAGTCTGGTTTATGTGTATAATTATTGTAATAATGTGTTTGCAGAACTCTTTAAGAAGGCAGTCCACAATCAGGAAATCAGGGATAGGATACAATTTCTACCTGTGGACTGCTTCCTGAGGAATCGTGATGAGCTTCAGACAATCAGAGTTCATCCCAACTAATGCGAATTAACTCTGAATCTGTGACATACGGTGCGATATTAAAACTAATTAAGCATTAATTAATTGAAACTATGATCACTTACTGAAAACATAATATAATAATTGTTCTAAAATTAAGCTGATTTTGTAATGAACATAAAAAATATACATAGTTGGGTTGTTTGAGCGGTTTAATAAGTAAAATACGGTAGATATTATTACATACTTTATTTACATCATTAATAATATTAATCATTAATTAATGTAATTATGTATTTTATTTACATAAAATTTAACAAGTAAGTAAATACAGTATTAATAATGAGATAAAGTTTAGTTTGCAATTTCCTACTATAGACATCATTCTTTTATTAGTACAAAAATATAGTACGAGAATTTAGAAATGGAATGTAGACGAAAAATACCTACTATTTCTTAAATTATTTATATAATTAATTCTTTATTACAACTGGTACAACAAATTACAACTGGTACGATACAAAAGCTTTTAAATTAATAATAGTTTTTTTAAATTAAATACACTTTTTAAGTAAATACACTAAAATAAGAGCATTTTAAATAACATAACAATATAAAAAAACAGAATTACCAAATCCTCGACGGTCTAATTCATAAGATATTCTTGACGCAGGTTAGGTACTTCATTTTTTCTTCTACTAATCTGAAAATTAATTTAAACATAAATTATAATACTTACTGTATGACTATCAACCTTGTAAAATAGGCAAAATCGTGTGCTTCAAGGTCAATGAAGTTGCATATTCAAAGATCATGAAAGAATAACTTAAAAGCATTTCTTGAAAGTATCTTACCTACTCGATTTATGCAGAATTCGAATGCAGTTTCTACCTAATGGAAGTAAGGAGTTACCTAACGATGAAGTTCGTAAATCATACTAGGCTAACACCGTAAAAAGCAGTTAAACATGTTGCTGGTCTACTAGCCGATGGACAGACCAGTTGTGCATCTTACAGGCCTTACAGTTGCGAAGACTATGAGAAAGGCTGAGGACAGGGTGGAATGGAATCAGCTGGTGGTCGATGCCACAGGCATTCAGAGCGGGCACGACCTTCAGCAATGAAGAAGCCGACTCTATCTATCTATCTACATACTACAAAGTCACGAGCTGATTTAGTTACTAAGACATCACTTCCACATGTGCTTCATTCACAAATGTTTACATATGACCTAGATCTAATTTATAAAAACTCAGTGTCAATACAAGTAGTGCTAATGTTGCGTATGCGCCATTTAGCTCCGTTTGGCGATGGATATAGCTTGTATTGTTGTAGTACCAATATGAACATATTCAACACGAACTTTGTAGAGCAGAACTTGTAGGTTACCTATGACATTTTGTGGTAAATAAATGTTATGCAAGCTGTTTTCAAAGTCTTCTAGCTCGTCATACAAGCTGTTGCCCTCAAGCGCTTATGTATGCGTTTCATACGAGACAGCTGAAAACGTGAGTGGATGAAGGTGATATGTCGCATTTTTGGGTTTTTTCGTTTATTGCGTTGAGGAAGGTAATATGTCCTTATGAATGATTACAGACCCTAAGATCGTCAATTTAAGACATTTTTGGAAAATAAGAAGTTGATAAAGGTGTTATGTCCAGTTAATTTTAAAAAGCAAAAAGTGCAGAAAAGTTTACTTTTGTTAATGGGAGAGGGAGCTATGTTCACTTTTTTTTCATTAATATTTTAGGTTGTTTACAAAACTAAAAGTAAAACTTTAACCTCGATTTATTCAAAATTGGAATTATGCGACATATCACCTTCATCCACTCACGTCTTCAGTTATTCCAGCATGGCGAAACAATATGGCGGTCGCCATTTTACGTTGCGTTCGCTCGATTTATTTTGGGTCACTGATTTTCGCACTTAGCTAGTATTTAGTAATTTAGTTCAGTACAGTAAAGAGTAATTTAGTAACTAAATTAACTACTAGTTAGGTACTAACTAAATTACTAGTAGGCAGACTCCAATTCGGCAAGCGTCACTTGCAAATAGAACAAAATGAATCTTCTGACTAACTACGAGTACATAAGTATATTACTTACTTTTCGAACAAACTCTAATTTTTTGTTATTTAAACTCTGTTAGTAACTAAAGTACTCGGACACGAATAAATTACTAGCCTAGTGATAGTCGTAAACGCTTGCAGATAATTTTTGTGAGAATTGAATAATATCTATGCAAGGTCAGGTAAATAAGGTGAATGAACTTTTATGCACATATTTATTATTATCACGAACTTTAATATTAATTAACGCTTATGTTTAGTAATAGTATGATAATAAATTAGGACACTGAAGGAAAACAAAAATAAAAAAATCCTTCTGCCGACTATGTCTAATGCCAGATTCCAACCTCACGTGGGATACAAACTAGTCAGTACCTGACAGTTTTATTTCTATAAAAAGGAATTTAAAAAATATAAATTTATATTATTCAAATGCGATGAAATTTTGCTCTGGTTTAACTAATTTTTTCCAATGTCAGGCATTAGATATAATCACTGCACTTATTTTTTAATATTAATTAAGCATTATTTGTGAGTTGGCGATAACACAAAAAAAACACACAAGCGTCAGTTAAAAAACATTTATTCAAACTATGAAATAAATAAATATAATAATTTTGTCATGTTACTATTACGACTCCACAAAATCACAGACAACATATTTTATTATTAGGTACTTACTAAAACATACTTTCTACTAAGTAGTTCTTCAAAAAAAATACAAAGGGTCTGGTAACTTTTTTAAAAACTTGCTGTCGATACATTTTCTCTATTAACAATCAATATATGATAATTTTTAACGTCATTTTAAGGTTTGATCGAAAATAAAAAATAATAAACTATATAATAATTAAAATGACGTGTCTGAAAATCATTATTATGACGCGAATGTTTTTATGTACTTACTTTATTATTATTTGAGCAAAAAAAAAATATAACCCAGATAGAACAAAAAAATACCTATAAATATAATATAACATATGTCATATAAATAAACAAATACATAAAAGAGTACCTACGAATTATAACCTATTAATACAATACAATAAATAATTATATCAATGAAACGATAATAATGCAGGATTACGTAATATTAGTGATTTACGATGTAAAAAGTCATTTTGTAAAAGAATTTGTGTCAATAGCTTACCTACACAATAACCAAGTAATAAAAAAACAATATCTTACTGGTAATTCTATTGATAAGAAACTTTCAAATTGGAATGCGTCGATTTATTTTTATGCCCAATTATTTTCATGGTTTCAATTTTCAAACTCTATCAATATTTATATTCTATAAAAAATTGCATAACATTTTTTTCTTAAAAATAAAAATAACTACTATTATTTGTTAACAAAAAAATACGATAAAAATAATGAAATGCATTGATTTCTTTATTACAATTTTGATACAATTCATTCCAAAATGAAATAATAAAAAAATGTGTACAAATTGAAAACAATTTATAAGTAAAAAAAGGAACTGGAAGCGGAAAAGTTTTTTTTGTGACATCAGCTATTAAAACATTCGAATTTAATAGCAAAAAAATATATCAAAAAATAAAATTGTTATGATTTAAAAAAAAATCAAAAAATAATTATTATCACAACAGTTATTAATTATTATTTATGTTACTCGTACACGAAATCTTTTATAATCGTTTTTGTGACGTACCCCTGTAGAGGTGAATTTAAAAAAACACAATTGATCAATAGATAGGTATATAAAAATAACGTGTCACAATTACAATGTTCAATCACGATAAACTCCGAAACCGCCCAACCGATATCAATGAACCTTTGTCAATTTGTATGGTTGGTACCAGTTTCAAAGATAAAAATATAATTTAGAAAGATACGCGGACGAAGTCACGAGCATAAGCTAGTAAAAGATTAAGTACCTTTTTGTGATTATTATTTTTGACAAGTTTCTAAACCCGTCACTGCTGCCATCGCCAAGTCGAAATTCTCTATATTATAAAACACGCCTTGGCTTGGCTTGGTACACTATATAAGTTTATTATGCATTTTGAAATAGTTTACAACTAGGGTGTACAATTTTCTTACATTCTACTTATCTTACAACAATATTGAGAAACTAGTTGAGGTCCGCAAGTTCGTCCGAGTTGTAAATTAAATGATATATAACGCGCGACAAAATATTATCCTCCTTACATATCGCTGCTTAAAAACTAAAGGGCCATAAAACAAAAAATCCAAAAATGTTTTTATTGCAAAAATACAATCACAATCCTTCATATTGTATGTTGCAAAAAGACTTATGGTTGTTTTATTCAAAATTTATTATATTTTGATATATTTTTTTTATATTCAAAAGTAACATATAATGTTTAATATCTCCTCTAGTATTCAATTTATTATAAAAGTACTTAAAAAGCTAAAATGCTACTTAAAAATACGCTTCTAACGATATATAATACGCATATATTTGATATATATATATCTAATAAGAAAAAAATAGACAATTTTTTTTTTAATTTTTTTCGATTAGCTCTCCTGGAAAAAGTGTAATTTTGATTTGTCGCCCTTTAGTATTTAAGCAGCGATATTATAAAACAAATTCCTCCGCCGCGTCTGTCTGTCTGTTCGCCTCAAAATAAACTCAAAAACTACTGTACCGATTTTCACGCTGTTTTCACCAATGGATAGAGTGGTTCTCGAGTAAGGTTTTAGTATATAATTTACAAAGTTACGCGGGCGAAGCCGCGGGCAGCAGCTAGTACTTTTTATACTTTTGCCAAGCGTTGGATCTTTATTTTTATATTGTTTTATGCCTTGTGAAATATTTATCTTATATAGTTACATCCTGAAATTCTATTCAATTCTAACTATTGGTGAAAGATTTTTTTAAATCGGATAAGCAGTCTTGAAGATTACCTCCTATATACAATACATACATACATACAAAATGTAACTCTATATCTATAATATTTAGTATAGATTGGCTCGCATTCAAGGATGTCACGCACGGTGAACTTGATAAAAATATTTTTAAAGACGTAACTATACAAGCGTTTCTTATATAGGCTTGGGCTGCTTCCAAATGGACATTAGCGGACTTTTGAGAAGCTATAAATCGTCAATTTTACAAACAACCCGATTCGAAAAACTAAACCATAGAGGATCAATTCAATGCAAGATTTTTTCTAAAAAAATTTTTATGAATTTTTTTTTTGGCTATTACTAAATGTTGCCAGTCGAATGACCATCAACGAAATCATTTTAATAGTTGAGCGTTTTTTATTAGTCTGTAGACATAATACCTAGTTTAGACAAGAGGGATATCCACTTGTTGTGAGAAATTAATACATTTAAAAAAGCTTTGTACTTTACACTTGCTTACACAAATTTTTCAATAGATATATCGCTAAGTGAAAGACAACATAATGTAACGACTATATATACATATATTGATTTTCGTATTAACAATATTCCGGTTGAGACTGTAAGTACTCATATCTCCATCGTGTAGGTACTAGTGTACGTACATTATAGACTATATCTGAAATTGTCTATTTTTAAACTTTAACAATGACTTAACGACACTCATATCTTGTTAAACAAAATCTAAAATACACAATGAAATCGATCAAATAAATAAAACAAATAATACATTGTCTATTGCACATTAATTGTATAACTGTTTGTAAAACATATTAATAAAATAATAGGATGCCTATTTTTCAAAAAGTGTTCAATTTCAAGGTTATTTTTTTTTGTTTTGCATAAATAATAACCGGATGACAATGATATGATAAAATACAAAAATATATACACATTCAAATTATGCCGCCTAATAACCCATACGTCGTCACGTGGTCTATATGACGTCATATTAATCAAACAAAACGTCATATCCGGTTATTATTTATTCAAAACATAAAAATTCTGTTTAAAATTTATCTAAAATTAAGTTTAATTATTTAAAAACAGGCAAATACTTTATTGTTTTAGGTAAGTGAATACCTCGCTTTACACTTTGTAATTAAGATCCGTGATTTTAAAAAATACAATTCGCTTGGATTATCTTTAAATTTATCTTTTGAATATAAGGTTTACTTTTGATTACAATGAATATATTAACAAATAGGAACAAATAAATAGGAAGGAATTAATTAACAAAGCATAAAAGGTCATCGGGATAATTATGTATTATTAAAATCTATGCATATTGTAATTTGTGACTACATTACCCTAGAAATATAATTCTTTCAAAGACTTGTAGATCTAATGGAAAAATTCTATAAAGTTTTATAGTTTAAAACAAAATATGTCCAAATACAATTTTTCTCTATTTAAATCGAAGAAAAATCTTTCATGTATAAATTGTTTAATAATTATTTAATGAAAAAAAAAATCCAAGCAACACAGCCAACGTGGCAGTAACAATATTCTAAACCCAATTTATGATAAATCTTTTGTTCAACTTTAACTTTATTATGCCTCAACTTTAATTAGCTTTAGCGCCACTTTCACCAACTACAAGTAAAGTGTTGATTAGTTACTTTTAGAAATCATTTTTGTGTTTTATTGAATTATGCACTCGGTTTACTGCATCATTCGATAGGCGATTTTTTTTATTATTTTCTATTTAATGTTTGGGACGTTTAACGTACAAACAAACGTATATCAGCTAAATTATTCCCGGTGACAGGTGACTTTAAGTGACGGTTTAGCCTAATTGACGTTGGTGAAAGAGGCGCTTAACAAATTAATTATAAGTAGATAAGTGTTAATGCCATTAGTGTCTGGCTATATTTTATTAAACTTAGGACCTCTTTCACCATCTGTCAAGTAGGCTAATCGTCATTTAAAGTCACCTGTCACCGGGAATAATTTAGTTGATATACCTTTGTTTGTACGGTAAAAGCCTCAAACATTAAATAGAAAATAATAATAAAAAATCGCCTATCGAAGGATGCACTAAACCGAGTGAATAATTTAATAAACCATAAAATTATTTCTAAAAGTAAAAGCCGAAATTCCCTTATAATTTTCTGGCTCTACTGACGCGTTTTTTAGGTTAGGCCAAATTATTTTTGTGCGAAAACCATTTTCTATTATAGATGTTTTTCTATAAAAATTATGTATAGCCCAAGTAAAAAGGTGGGTTTGGAGTGTCCCAAGCCACGTTCGCTGCATCGCCACATCTCGCAATGATGCAATACAAAATTAGACACTTAACTGTACACACTAGAAGGGGTACAATTGATGATAGGAATAAATACTAAAAATTACCAAGTTAAACCTGAACAACTTACACTACCACTGGACAAAGTAATAAATAAGTCTTTTTGCGATGAATCTCGATTTCTATTGGCGTAAAGAATAAACTTTATGCGGAAAGGAAAATTTATTGTTAAACGACGGTCTGTGACTAATTAAATAGACTACTCTATGAAAGAGGGGAAACGATGAAAAGTCTACTGTTAACCTCTTAACGATGTGAGGTAAAGGAGATAGTTTATGAAGATTGTCGTGTGTTTAATCTATTCTATACTAAACGAGGAATTGTTGTATATGCCAAAACGATCCCGCAAACGGCTCTAACAATTTTGACGAAAATCTAGGCTTAGGGGTTTTTTTAGGTCTAGAAATCGATCTGCCAGGATTCTATCTTCGAGAAAATTCGTTTTAGGTAGTTTTTTTAATGGAACGGTTACAAAAGTAATACCGCTTGCTCGTTTTATAATATTTTGAATTATTAATTCAAATAGTTATTCATGAATTTTTTTCCATAATGTTTCATACACTTTCTTTCTTACATTTAATAAACTTTAAACCTTTTATTGGCCCGAATGAAGCTCGGTCACCCAGTCTAGTTATAATAAAATAACAAATAATTTATTATTAAAAATACATTAGAAATACACTCTCGTTTTAGAAGTACACTAAAAAGCAATTAGTACATTAACCACTTTTAATTGAGCGAATAATTCTCCGAAGCAATTACCGATTCGAATAAACTCTTATCAATGTAAGGTAAGTGTATGAGTATATTATATGTAAGCAATACATAATATGTAATAAAAAGAATAAATCAAAATATAACGAACCGAAATATTAATCCGAAAAAAAATCGCCTTCGATAAAAAATATGAATTTTATTTTTATTTTTAATATGGTATTAAAAATTTGTAGTCAATAGTTTAAAGAAAACTATCTCGTGATAAAACTTCATTATCATATACTGACTAAAGATATGGTATATTTTTTATATTTTATAAAAGACCACAATATAAAAGTTATATAGTGTTTACAAATTAATAGTGTATACCATGTACCTATGTAAAGTGTATACCAAATAATACAAACTAAATTATTCAAAACAATCCCGTGGTTATATACAAACATACTCTCAAGAACAATGTCAAGTTCTAAGTGTAGAACATTCTGATAAACAAACACAGCTAATTTTCAAATTCAACATGGGAAAATAAAAATAAACTTAAATAGAGGGTAGGATACAATTCATTTAAAGTACCAAAAATAAACACTTCGAAAAAAAAAATAGTAGCGAATTTCATTTAAACAGGGATTGCATAATCACACCGTTATCCAAAAATTATTTCATTTCACTATCGTTTTCTTCTTTACGCCAATAGACAATAAAAAAAAAAAACAATATTAATTAAAGCGATAGGATTTAACTCCAAATTTTGGGCTTGGCGCCTCCCGACGAGCATGCTTCCTTTTTTAAATTGATTTTTTCCTTTTCTTCATTGGCTTGTGCTCTCCCGAATATATGTGGCTTTTGATGGACTTCCTTATTAGCACTGTGTACCAAAATATTTTCGGTTATTGTCTATTGTTAGTGACAATTAAATATAATTTTAATTTCGGCAGTAATATCACAACACAACTAAACAAATAACTTGGCATGAAGATTTAACCAAATGGTTCGAATAAAGCCATTCCAATTAAGTTATTGAATTTTTTTTTTTCACACCACTTACTGTCTTATTTGTGTGGCTTGCCTTTTTTTATTGGAGTGTCTTGCAATGCAACATTTTATTAATTTTACATTCCTGCGACACTAGTGCAATGTTAATGTGCTATTTTTGTGGTACTAGCCGCTAGTGTCAAATTTGTTTGAATAATAACCCACATTTTATGTATAATCGATCTTTTTGCTTGTGACATTTGACATTTATTAACATAATAATAATCAAATATTGATTTCTGAAGTAAAAATAGACTTGAACTGACTGCTTTGGACTTGACGGACATGTTTTGGAAAACTAAGAAAAATTATAGACTTGATTGATTAGTCTCGGGATCTGCTACTTTTGATTTTAATTTCAAATATCAATTAGTAATAGCCTTTTTTGCTATTTTTACTAATGACACTGGCAAAATCATCGGAGAAGATCTGGGCCTCTAGCCAAGAGCAACCAGTGCAAACGGGAGCGTTGTGTATTTACGAAACGATAGAAAATAAAGCCCAGTGATTGGTCAAAATTTTATGTGGGCGTTACAACAACCAATCACCGAGCTTCATTTTCTATCGTTACGTAAATACACAACGCTCACGTTTGCACTGGTTGCTCTTGGCTAGGGGCCCTGATGGAGCCAAGACATTAAAAGAGAAGAAGAAGTAAAAATATCTATTTATTCATGTGAATGTATTTATAAACATTCTTGAACCAAAATAACTGTTTTAAATTTATTTCAATACAAAGTTTTACGATGTATGGAATTGGAAAGCAGAGTTTTGGTGTTAGTTTTCTGACGCAAGAAGGGTTCAAATTCTGGCAAGATACGAGTATAATACTGAGAAAAATAGAATTTTCGATAGGCTTCATTTCATTACCTTATAAGTCTTGTGTTTAGTTTAGAATTTAAAAAAAACAGTGCATTCATTTGGCAAAAAAAAATCTTGTTACGTAATTATTGTGAAACAGAAACATGACTATTGTTCTGAATTATGACTGTGTTTAGTGATATCACAGCAAAACAAAATTACTGCGACATGTTTAGTTATATATAACAAATTACATTCAATTACGAAAGAGCGCAAACACTAGCAAACACCTCCTTCATCTTCAGTGATAAAATAGAATAAGTTTGAAAGGGTAATAAAATATTGATGAATCGAAGTTTTTGCTAGCGAAGAGCGTCTCTATAAATTTTAATTAGTTTTTCTTAAAGAAATTCCAAGTGTCTGATGTATAAAGATGAACCAATTTAACAACAGGCCAGCTAATAAAATATAACTACTGTGTATTATTACATTTCTAATTATTCAATAGTAATTTAGATAAGTTAAAAAATAATAAAAACCTTGAGATAATTATATCTGCATAAAACAAAGATAGAATTCGTTCATTAGAACATATGTACATAGAAAATCATAGAAAATACATACAATAAAAAATCATTACATACACAGAAAATCAAGTTGATTCTTCTAACTAAACTAACTACCAAAAAGATTTTGATACGGTTTTCCCTAGTAGAAAGAGTGATAAACGATGGAAAGAGCGAAGGTTTCTGTATATGATTTAAAGAAGAAATTGATAAATAATGATAACTAGATAGTCTAGATACCCCGTAATTGCAATTCAAAACATTCACGTTATGGGCGTAAACTTTTAATCAAGGTAAGGTTGCCAGACGGGCTCCCCAGTTAAATCGAATTAAATCTGTGTACAACATAATTTTCAAGTATTAAAGTCGTTTCAAAAACTTTGTGCCTACACCGTTATTGACATTTTACAAATCAATGTATAAACAGATAAGTTGATTCAAGTGATTGCACTGATCTGTTTTTCAATTGAAATAACACATGAAAATGAAAATAATATTATATGAATTATCATATCTATTTGATTGTTTTTATGAACTTTAATAATGTTTAACCTACACAAACGGGAACGGGAACGAGGCGTTCCTAGATAATTTACAATAGCTGTGACCTGATCCTATCTATAGTCGTTATCATAACATCTGGTTTTTTTAACAGCTGTCTGTTTAACAGACATCTGGTTGAATTAAAAAAAAAATAATTATTTAAAACTCAACTGATTTTATTGATAAGTTTCAGTTTTGACGTGCCCCAACAGTCATACTGCTGAAAGAAACCGTCAAAGGAGATTGGAAAATAAATAAATAAATATAGTTCTTATTTGGTCTGAATTACATTGTACATTTCCGCATTTGATCATATTTCGACTATTTGTAGATTAGCGGGCCGACCTCGGCTTCGCGCGAATTTTTTCTTCAAATTATTACATTTAAAAACCTTGCTAATTTAACTCTCTTTCCATTAGTTAAAACCGCTTTAAAAACCATTTCGTAGTTTAAAAGTTCTAAGCTTATATAAAGAGGAAAGGAACAGATGGCGGGAAGCGACTTTGTTTATACCTTCTCTAATGATTTATTTAGTTAATTTATTTAACTAACTCTAAAGTGACCTTATATAAATTTCGGAAACTCCTGCTAGTTCGCGATAACTAAGTCCAATTGGTAAATGTATTCAGCCGAAAATCACTTGGTTCATCCTTATTCACAAATAAAATGTCTAACAGAATTTATAAACTGTACAATACAATGTGTGATTTCGTGAAAAAAGGTTATATTTTAATAGGCATGCAGTGCAAAAGCTTATAAACTATAGTGAAATTTGTACGTGCAGTTCAAGAGCCCATGTGCTAAATTGAGTAGGTGTCTTATTATGGTAACATGATATTTAGGTAGATACATACATATCTATTTAATTTTTCACGTAGGTTTTTATCAAGTACTTTCACTAAAATGACGGACACGTAATGTGCATCAATAATTCGCAAACAAAATTATCTTCAAAAAATGGAATGAAAAAATCTCATTTCAATGCTTTATATTGACATTTATAAAATTCTTTTAGCACTTCTAATGGAATTGAAATTACTATTTTAATCTCGCGGCAATATGGATTTATCGACCAAAAAAGATCATAAAAATTGTGTCAATGGTGCAGCTGCAGGGTTAAGATCAACATACAATAATCAATTACTATTGCTATATGTGCATTTGGAGCCAAAAAAGAGCACTTAATAAATAAGTCTAAAAAAATGAATTCAATAATCCAAACTTCATTATTTTTAAATAAAATTTTAAAATTATTTATTCCTCTACTTTGAAACTGTTTATTGTGTCCGTCAGTGAAAATTTATTATATTACATCATAATAATTGTCTATTGCACAATTATCTATTGCAATTGCGAGTTGGCAACACTATTAAACATGTTTCTGAAGATTGTTAGGCTCCCAACGTCCCCATTGTCCCCATTTTTTTCTCAATGTCCCCACTTATATTTTTATTTGCTTAAAAAATTCAAGAAATAGGATTCAAATGAATCACAACTATTACGTATTTACAAAAAAAAATCAATAATTTTTAATTGGATATATCATCCATCATCACATATTTTACTTTAATTCATGCAGCAGAAAATCAAAAACTAAAATTTATAAAAGCAAATAGAAAATGTACATAGTTATGCGAGGACACTGAAAAAAAAAATTGTCAGCCTCACCATTGTCCTCAACATTAGAGAGGTGGCGACGTTGAGAAAAAAAATCCAGTAACTAAACCATGCATTAGCTTATTTAAATTCTAATAAATAAATTATTTCAATAGTGGCGAGTATTTAATTGATACAATATTATGCATTATTAAGTGCTTACAATAATATAATTACCTAACTGAGTAAGGCACATTATTTTGTAACAGTCAGAATACCTAAATTACACGTCAGGTGAGTCTATGATAAAAAAAAACCAAAATGAATCATAAAGTCAACCTACTCACTCAACCTACGTGACGCTAACAACGTAGGTACTTACGTTAGTTTCGATAAAAATATTTTTGTAAACTTTGCATGGAAAAATTAAGTCTTGGAGTCTCATTAACAATTTATTATCGAAATTACCTAATCACATTAAAAAATATATACCTTTTATCACCATATCTATATCTAGATGATTTATCAGACCTATCTAGGCATAAGTACCTGTCTAAGTGATCTGAACACATAATATGCAAGTAGATAATATTTCATAGGCATTAACATTTCTCCATCATAATTTAAATCTTTTTAAACAAATTTAGATTCTATTTGCCCAGACTATTATAGCTACCCTATAATAATAATTATTTATATAAATTAGAAATAAGCAATAAAGCTCCTCACCTTTAGCACATGCATTAATAACAAACTTCCTCTCCTAGTTATAGATTTTTATTCTTAAAATGTTAAGCAACTTTAATTTAAAAGTCTAAGGATTAAATAATTAAAATTTTGTAATGAAATAAATGGATGATGCAACATTTTATGAAAAAAAATCTTTATTAATGGTAGGTAAGTAATACAAGCAACAAAAAAGCTATAATAAAAGTTAAAAAAATATATCACAGAAAATAATAATGGCAAGCCACTCTATTGACTAGTTAGATGATGTCTAATTTTAAATAACTAAGCAAAGTATAATAATAAAATTCTCACCCGAGCATATTTCTGAAGTTCTCCAAAGCTCTTATACTATTAGATAGCCTTGCGAATGCATTAAACAATGCGACTATCTCCGTTCTCTGCAATCGCTCGTGCTTATGTCTCAATGAGAGTTTTCCTCGCTCAGGATCAGTTTCGGGACTATTCCATTTACCCGAGAACAAGATCTTTAAAGCTGTTCCAAGGCCTTGAGTCTGCAGCTTCCCCCACAACTTGCATTTATCACACCCGACACAGTCCATAATTCTTGATATGTTCCTAAAGTGTTCCCTAAATTCATGTTTCAATGTTGCCGATTGAGCGCCACCGTTAAACATTAATGACTCATTAAAGTGATCGGGAAATGAGTATATAACGCTAAGCATATTGCTTATAGCTTCTCTGGTTTCTTCATCCTCTATTGGATTGCCGGTGAAGTACTCTTCACGCTCCAAATAAGGTCCAGCTTTGGCTAGAGCTCTCATTTCCAGAAGATAAAGAAAGTATAAGTTCTTAAGCCAATTAGGTCCTTCTCCTAGAGTCTGCGATGGGTCAAAACGTCGTTGAAATTCTTCCAAATTGGGACCCCATTCGCCTTCCGGTGGGGCAGCAAATCCAACACTTTTTTCAGACAATAAGTACTTGTAACACAAATGAATATTTATACTAGTGTGTAGACCAGAGATAGCTCTGTAAAATACTCTTTCCTCGAGGCACATATTCCTTAAATCTGAGGTCTGAACAAATGGAAATTCTGAGTAAGGATTCACTTTAGGCCTAAAACAGTTTTCTTGATATATGCTCCTCCAAATTCTCTGTGCCGATGGACCTTTGTATCCAGTATATCGTTCAGGGTTTAAAGACAAGTCCACATAGTCCGCTTCGGCATCTTTATCATCACACTCACAGAAATTCTCCAACGCATCATCGTGGGCCTTCCATTTTGCAATTTCATATTGACTAGCTGCACTTATGGTCGTGTTTAAATAGCCCAGATCATGGTCGTGATCAGGATCAGAACTACACGCACTCTGTGCCTCTTTAGAATACTTCAATGCCGGCAATTCCTCCATTTCCTCATTTTCATAACCATTTGAATATCCAGGTACACTTTCCTTTGAACATGTTTTAATGTGGCAATATTTCATAGCACACCTGCTATCGTCAGCCCAAAAGGGGCACTCCTTTTTTAAATTGACCTTATAGAATCTGAAGTAATCTTTACTGACTACACTCTGCAGACGGGGAAAGATTTTCACATTGTTAAAATAATCTATAGTGTCAACATTACATGTACAATCTCCGAGAGCTCCGTGTAGTGCATCAAAACAAGCAGTACTATCGCATGGTAGCGTTTCATACAGCTTTCTATTATCGCCAACAGCTTGAACAATTGCAAGAGCAAAAATCACAAACACTATACAATTTTCATGTGCCATTTTATAGAAGACATTTAAAAACGTACGTAAAATAAGAAATATATGAAACACGTATCCTTAACTCTTTCTCAGTGTTCATTTATATAATTCAAAAGTGAAAGTACGGTTGCACATCTTCTTTCTTTCTATGAAAGTACACAATACATGTCTGTCGAACTTAATTTATTCACCACAAATAGTATTCAACTGTTGCAATAACTAGTAACGTTATACAAGTTCACTTGTAAATAAAAAAAAATTGAACTTCAGCAACAACATACGTGCTAACATACTATTTGCAAATTGGATTGTGAATTCTGAATTTCTGATTGGAGTCTTGTCCTTTCGATTTGTTTGTAAAAAATATGTGAATTCATGAATTAATTTGACAAACCGATTTGACAGTTCCACTATCCACTCTACGATGTGACAGAACTACAGAAGGCTTGTTGTCAAATTTGTCAATGTCTTACATAGATGTCTTATTACCTAGGATCAAGTATAAATGGATAGAGGATATCGATTTTATGCATGTAACTTTTATGTTAGTGTGCAGCTGTTAATATGTATTAGTGTGCGTGAATAGGGATGTGACTAGTGTATTGATCGGTATCGATAACCGATTCACATCAAATCAAATATCGAGAACTGTAATTTATTTTAATAATTAGAATCTAATTTATTTAATTATGTGACTAGTGTATCGATCGATATCGATAACCTAGTCATATCAAATTGAATATCGAGAAGTTACAGGGTACATTAATAATTAGAATCTATTTTATTTGTGCACAGTCAAGAGCAAATAGAGCTCTACACTTTGTACCATTCTTAACTCACCCACACAGAATTCAAACTTGAACTATGGTGAAGCTTGACTATACATAATTGTAATTATTGATATATGCTGACATAAATAAAAACATTTTAATGGTAAACGAACTAAAAATATATTTAGAAATCACACACAGGAGACAGAAGAATTTAAGAATATTTTAATCACACCAAGTCGTCTTGCAACCACCATTCGAGTTTTCGTTAGTGGTGTTAAAACTTTCACCGTTCTCCTGGGCGTAGTAGGAATATCTTCTATATTGACACCGCTTTCTTGCATTCTTTTTCTTTTCCTAGGAGTTATAACTTGAATTTCATCTTGGCGCTGAGGTGGTTTTCTCTTCTTTGGTACCTTAAACATTTATTTTAAAAATAGTAAAAATCTCAATACTTAACTATCGAAAATGTATACAATTTTTATCGATAACGCTTACATTACATACAGGGTACATCACTAAAAATGACGTCCAAAACAAAGAATTTTATTTTCATTAATTTAAGGTTTAAAACTTGATTCTCATCAATATTGAATATTGAATGAGACTTACAATTGCTGAAATTTAATGGTATTCCGTTTTTATTATTATAAAACTCATCGTAAAGCTTAAAAAATCTATTCAATGACTTGCGTATGAAATGATAATTCCGGGTCTTTCACTCCTCCTTTTGTTGTTCTTGACGAAAAATACACAGCTGAACAAGACATTATATCAATTGTTCAATTAAATTTTAGTTAATACACTGAGATTTCTTAATAAATTAATAAAATACTGCACAATACCGCAATGTTTACACAGACTAGGCGGTCATAACATGACACGTTTCACACCGACAGTGCGTTGTTGCCAAACTTACAATAACTGTCTCTTTTACTCTTGGCACACGTCAGTAACGTAGACAGAGATACAAGGTCTTTAGTTTATACAGCTACAGAAGAGCGGCAACATCTTATCACTCTGTCTATTTATACTTTGTCTTAGCTTATTACAATACGGTCAATGCAGTGTTGCCATTTGTGAGGACAGACCAACAGTTTCTATGAAGTATGAAATTAGAAAAAAACTTTTACTGAGCTTATAATGCGCCATCATTCGTGACCTCCGGCACTACTTCCCCAAGTATACAACAGCGGTTATGGTTTGCTAATTTGATAAGTTTTGAAACAGACAATTTTTTTTTAGTAATCTGCAATCAGTCTTCTAGCTAGTCTAGGTTGCGTCTAGCTGTTTCTGTAATTTTTCGCTAGCAGCTATTGGATTATTATCACTCACTAGGAATGCCATATCATCAGCATTGGTCGCAGTTTTAATATCGTCTGCCGTCGGCAAGTCGGATGTGAATATATCATATATAGTACAGGCCCAAGCACAGAACCCTGCGGCACACCTGCCGCCCGGAGCCTTTTTTGAGTTTAAGGTTTTAATTGCCCTCGCTATCTCCTTTGGGGAAATAGGCTTTATTGGTAGACACAGTTGCCAGTCCTCCTTAAGTCATGTGAACGGAATTAGTGAAGAATTTTGTAAGCATTACTGCTTTCAATACGTAAGTAAGTAGGTGTTACTAAAGAGGCTTCTTTTTATGTTAAGGTCGACAGACAGGTTAATGGTGCACGTGAAAGTTCCGCGCCGCGCCTGTGTGCGACTAGAGCGCCACGGCCTGTGTGAACTTACCCTAAGGGTCAATTCATATTCTAGTAGCAGCGACGAGCAGGGGCCCTAGACAAAGTGCATTCGCTCCGTAGCGATTCGATTCGCTAAAAATAAAATGTATGGGATTGACATATGCCTTCGCTAAATCACGTGATACTTCCCATACATTTATAACTATCGAACTTCGTTATCGTTATCGTTATGGCACTTTGTCTAAGGCCCCAGGGACGCGACGCGCGTATTTGCATATTGTACTCTGTACTTTATCTTCAATCAATAAAACGCAATTTCATATAGCAGAAAAAACGGATAGCGCGCCGACTGCGCGCTCCCTCTAGCAACGGTGCCGAGAAGCCACGCACTTCCACTCGCGGCCGCTCGAGCCCGGAGACGCCAAGAGTCGTGAGACAGTCCAGACGACGACTCTCACGTCAAAGCAAGGGTGCTTCTTCATTGAGACGATATGTGTCGTTCATTGTAAAAGTGGTGTAACTCCCTATTTTTAAAACCATCTTTTCTTGCCTAATGGTATCACATTTAGTCATAACTTTCAATATAAAAGTGAAGTAACTCCAATAGTTGCATTAAAATCCCATAGATGAAAACAATGAATGAATGCTTATATTTTTTTTTTCTTACATTATAATTCGCAAAAACCTCGTTATTCTTAAATTCAGTTACAAGGAGATAGTTCACTTTTACAATGAACGACACATATGACCCCGGCACGGCAGCACTCGCCGGCATGACGCCGGCAGAACGCTTCTTCATTAGCCCGATACGGCCAGGCCGGGCCCAACAAATTCATAGAAATTTGCAACCACTCGAGCCGTGTCGTCTTAATTAAAGAAGCGCCCGAAGGAGGGAAAGGAACGCGGTGCCGCGCGCGATCTCGTTGCGCCGTGAGCAGCCACGCTGCAAGGAGAGCGTCAATGCCCGCGAATGCGCGTCGCTACTCCTCCAATATGAATTGACCCTTACGATCTTCAATAATTTATTCATTATTTTTGAAATTTATTATTTATTATTAGATATGTATGTAGGATTTAGGGTATGTAGAAATAAAACAATCCAGTTTTGTAGTAGAAAATTTATTAATAGCTGTGATCATACACAAAAGCAGTTTTTCGAAATGCACAAGAGAATCAAAACACAGTAAAACAGACATTTGCTCCCGATACATTTAGCTATTTACAAATTAATATGAGACACTTCCATAAATCACATTTTATAAGAAATGCATATAAATTTTAACACTTTAATTAAATATATGATAAATGGACGTACAACATTGAATAGTAAGAAAATACTCCTATTGAAGGTATATATTTAATTCCTATTTGTAATATTACAAACAATCACTTAATTAACTTATTAATATATATTTTTCATCATATATTGTGTAACAAAAATGAACATTCTTACCTAAGTTTTATGGTAAAGCGCGTCTTTTGACACAAAGAATCAACATTATTGATACTCGAGTCATAGAGTAAAAAAAAGAAAGTTTGCACTAGGAGGCTGTCAAAAAACTGTAGAAATTAAAAAGTGGTAATACTGTAGTGTTGTCCCGTTCTAACAATGTAGTTGATAAGAAAGCACTATAGTATTGCCACTTATTAATTTCTACACTTTTTTGACAGACTATAGTCAATCAGCGAGTAAAACTGTCCAGTTAAACAAAATCTTTATTCAATTTACAAATAAAGTTATTTTACACAGAGTACTTTTAATTGAAATTCCAGCCTTTTAATGTCAAATTAAAGACATTAAATAAAATCTAGCATTTATTTTTCTTTTGTAAACTTTTATTGAAGTAAATATAGTTTTAAAAATTGCTAAAGTATTTGTAATTGGAAAAAAATGTGTGTTTATTTCTCTTAAAAGGTGGGGTTTGCGCTAGACCGTAATTTTTAAATCTTATAAAAAAAAGTTGTACATAATTAAATTTAAGTCCTTGTCGTTATTAAAATTTAAATCTTATTGTTCTTATTCGAATGTTTTCTGTCGAGATGTCATTTTTTAAGCGTACCTGAAAAAGACATTACGATTAAGATCAAAATATTCCATATTTTATTATATATATATTTTTTTAACTAAGAAGAAGTAAAGTTTTTGTACTGGTACCAATTGGGAAAATAATAAATATACGTTAAACATCTAAACAAAGGCTTTCAAACACCACCTTTACATTGATTGATCAATAATTTTTATCGATATAAATGTGTTTGTGGCTTTAATGCTAATGTATGAATGTACTCATTTTGAGCAAGCACACATTTCGATCGTAACTTGTTTCGTATATAAACAAAATAGTTTTCGATCGCAACTGGTTTCGTACAAGGCCGAAAAAGTAGTCGATCGTAACTGGTTGCGAAGCTCAGGTTACGTACGTGGCCGAAGCCATTCTTGCTAGGCAATTTAACTTAAACGTAACAGACGATAGTAAGCTTTAATAATACTAAAATAAAGTTCAGATTGCGTTGGTCCATAAGATAATTCTTTATTTTTCAAGAATATTAAATAATATAAAATAAATTTCACACACTAGTAATATTTGAACCAGTGGGCGAACTCTAATTATATGAATAATCGCCAAAACATAATATCCGGTTTCAATTTTAAAACCGGTTTTATTTTTTAATAAAACCACAAACACATCTCAATCATATAATTGTTTTGATCATTTATGTAATTTACTTTTACTCATACACAAAACATGCACAAAAAAAAATTAAATACACACCAACCAGAACATGCAACAAATTTTATACCCCAAATATATAAACTAAGGTTAGTAGAATTAAAAAACCCAAGTCATAAACAACATTTATTATTGAGAATACAATACAATTTAATATTTAAAAAAAAAAAACAATCAAAATTTGGCACTTTTGAATTACTTTCAATCTCTATACAGTTATTATTTTTAATAATTATTATCAATAATTTATTGTTAGGCAATAATTTTTTACGTTTATCGCGATAATATTTTCAATTAAATATATTAATTAAATGAGATTTTTACCTCGAAAATATAAAGTTTTTTTTTATTATCATTCAAATCTTAATCAAAAACAAAGTTGCTATTAATAAAATTAGGACCTTATTGCGTACACAATAAGTAACATTTTCAATTGTGTTAAATAATTTAACCAAATGAACCAAGCATCATTACAGTTAAAGCTTTTCAATAATCTAATTTAAATTTTAAATTGTGTTATACTCATTACTTTATTATATATATATTTACGTTCTATTATTTAATAAAATGCATTTGAAATTCGTTTAGATCGTATGAAAATTCTATAAATTTAATAATGAAAATATCAAATATAAAAACTTCAACTGTAACTCATTATAATGAAAGCCACATTATCGAAATGCAATAAAAAAAACTTGTCCAAGTTTATTATTAGTAATAAAATCACATTGTTAGTTTTAATTAATAGTGTTTGTGTAAAGAAAGTAAGCTGCAATTGTCAGTGCCGTAAATAGCCTTTTTTGCGCCCTGTGCGAGCTTCTATAACTGCGCCCTTGTTTTTTTTTAGATATTATAGGTACCCTAGATAGAACAATGCTATGTATAGGCCTACTTTATTTCATTCAGGTTGATAAAATAAAGCACAAAGGAACTTGGTGTTGGTGGACCAATTATCTAATATTTTGGAAGAAAAATCTATTTTTTTAAAGAACTGATGTAGGTGTGGGCAAAGAAGCAGACGAGCCATCTGATGTTAAGTGGACACTTCGCCTATTATACCACCTACTGTGTCTGCCAAAAAAATTAGCTCGATGTTTTGTCTAATTTAATAGACGTTTTTGATGATACTGGCATGTAGGTACGTATGTGTTGGAATCGAGCACTATAGGGGCGCAGTGGGAACATATCAGGAGCAAACCGAAAAAATAATAGTCCTGCCTGGTCTGTCCATTCTTGCGCCCCCCCAGGGTCTACGCCCTGTGCCTGGGCACCGGTGGCACTGCCCTATTTACGGCACTGGCAATTGTTAATTTACACATTTGTTAAAAAAAATATACCATCATAATAAAATTTTTTTTTTTAAAACTTATTTAAAATTGGCAGTGGCTAAACAGTTACAATATACAGTGTCTCTGGTAATGAAATAAAAATACATTTACATACTGATGTTCAACCCAGTTCCCCATAAAAATGGCTGCCATATAGTAGCCATTTTTTTTTGTTGAGATATTCTCTCTAATTGTGTACAAAAAAAAATCATATCTCTCAAAGTGTCGGTCTTACTGAGATAAAAATAAGCTTATTCATAGGACAACAATAATATCGTCTATCGTTTACATTACGAAACTATCTATAGGGTCTATGGGTTCACATTTAAAAAAAACTATAAAAAATTGCTGCAAAAGCAGCTCTTTTAATTTTTTTATACATTTTGAAGTGTATTTGTGTATTTTTAATTTAAATATGGCTAGTCTATGACCTGACACACTATATATAAAAAAACCAGTTGTATGTACTCATAATAGTTTCTATAGAAATCAATGTCGAGATATCTAAATAGAAAAATAATTATTAACTAAATCATAATGATGGTATATTTTAACATAAATCCATAAAATCCCTTTGGACTTCAGGAATCAATTGAAGCGAAATCACATGACATGCCATGCAGTGAACACAGCCCAAGTCGCAAAATTAAAAAGAACCAAAAAAATTGTGTTTATAGGTACCAGTTTTAATAAAAAATATTAGTAGTATGATGACCTTCTTTCCATGTTTCGTATGGAATTGGCGAGACACAGCGCGAACAGTGCTCCGATCACCTGTAAAATTCATAAGAAAAAAATAATCAAAAATGTTGGTCTTAGTATCTAAAGTACCTAAGCGCCTCTTTCACCAACGTCAAGTGGGTCAAACTGTCATTTAAAGTCACCGATAACCGGGGATAATGGAGCTGATATACCTTTGTTTGTACGATAAACGTCCCAAACATTAAATAGTAAATAATAATAAAAATTCGGCTATCGATGGATGCACTAAACCGAGTAAATAATTTAATAAAACATAAAATTATTTCTAAAATTAACTAACGAGCACTTTACTTATAGTCGGTGAAAGAGGCCCTAAGACTCAAGTCTGCTTTGCCTTAGTTGGGTTCATTGGGTTTCGTCCCACTCCATTGTGTGGGTTTTATGATAACCACAACATCTTAAATGGCATTAATACAAAGCAGGAGTTGTATTATGAACTCGTAATTCCGGCTAGTATGTATTGTTAACGTCTGCTATTTATCTCTACTGAAAATGATTGAATAAGGCAGAAAGTATAGTAAAAAGTGCTCTGTGACGTTGCAAAAAGAGTTGCTCATTCATTCAGATTCATTCGGTGAGATTGAAAAGGTACAGGTCAGTTGAACGAACGCGTTCGTGAATAGAGGTCGATGTTGTATGCCCGCGCTCCTTATAGTTGGAATTTTAGATCTGATGTATCAGTCGGTCAATAAAAGTATTGGGACTCAACATAAAGAGGTTTAATTAGTGTACCCGAAGTAGATGATGCTAACAGTACCTATACAGGGCGTCCCAAGACTATGCCACATGAAGGGAAAGTACCTTAAATATCGTAGACAGGATATTTTGTTGAAAGAAGACTTTATAATATTTTTAAAAGTTAGTAATATTGCATTCAAAGATTTTCTAAAAATTACATCGTCGTCGGTAATAAATAATCTTAAGAATAGGTATAAAGCAAACAAAATTTGTAATTTCACCCGCGTGGCCCCTTGGACATGACAGTGACACAAAATACGTAGAACTACGCACAACATGCGACGGAAGATAGCGCATCTCGCTCAATAAAAATGTTATAAGTGCCAAAAGTATTAAATATTAATTATTCGTAAACTACAATGTCAAATGAAAAATTGTTACATACAGCCTTAGATAATAATATTAAAAGTGTATCAGTAATTTCACTTGACATAATAGCTTTGTAATGTGTGTCATTTTGAAAATAAAACTAAAATCGATGGAAATAAGAGCTCACTTGGTGATTTTTTTCTATCGAGAAAATTTCATTGTATTATGTTTTCTGTTACAGACGTCGCTTTCATTTATAATGTATTTATCTATTTAAAAAAATTAATTAAATTAGACTTTGTTTACTTAGATAAAATTCAAATCTAGGATTGGCTATTTCTCTTTATGCCCGCTCTTAAAATTTGAATCAAACATTTTACGAATTTTTGAATTTTATGAATTTTTTGTCCATTATTTCGATTGGTATCATAAAAATACAGGTTTTTTTTTCACATTTAAGTCGGTTCGATTCCCAGACGAAGCAAGTAATTTTTAGAAAATATTTGAATGCAGTATTACTAACTTTTAAAAATAACATAAAGTCTTCTTTCAGCCAAATATCCTATCTAAGATATTTAAGGTACTTTTCCTTCATGTCGCGTAGTCTTGGGACGCCCTGTTTAGGGAAAATTCAACAGATTAATTGAACTCACTTCAATGCAAGCGACCCCAATGGCCACACCAGCGATGGTCTTGTTCCATTTGTCGTAGAAGTTGCCGAGGGCGTCGGAGCAGCCGTGGCTGGAGGCGTCGGCCACTTGGCACGTGCCGATGATGCGGCCCACAGTTGAGAAGCCCTTCGAGCAGCAGGAGTCGGGCAGCAACACGGCTCCGTAGTCCGTGTAGCTGGTCTTACCGCAGCAATTGAACTGGAAGCAGTATGGGAGGCGTTGGCATATGCAATTTCATATTTTCATACTAATTCACCAATGCTACACAAACACCATTCTAGTCAATTTATGATTTATTGATTATATTAATAGTTGTACACCATTTAATGGTTGTAGCGTGACAGATTTTCAGTTTAACAATAAGTACTCATAACCTCTATTGTCGTAACACTATTCTATTCTATTAAAACGAGACATCTCGTTACAAGCTACAATAGACTTATTTGCAATAGTTAGAACCGTTCTGGCGATTGTAACAGATAATTAACTTAAAAACATTTTCGCCCTATTACTTCTTGGTTCTTTTTTTTCCTATTAGGTCGGCAGAAAAGACAAACAAAACCTGCCTGTCTGCCATCCGTCATAACGAAAAACAATATTTTTTTGAAATCAATCAATTCTTTTTTAATCTTCTAATATATAAAATTCTCGTGTCACAGTGTTAGTTGCCATACTCATCCGAAACGGCTTAACCGATTTTGATGAAATTTTATATGTACACTTGGTAGGTCTGAGAATAGAATTTTTATCTATTTTTTATACGCGGGCGAAGTCGCGGGCAGCAGCTAGTTGTTTAATATATTTTCACTTAATCTAGCTAGGTTTATATTACCTAGATGTAGTATTACCTGTTCTTGAATATTGTTGAAAGCGGCCTTTGAAGCTTCGTCGTTCGTGTGATAAGCCGTATCGAAGACTTTGTCAACGGACTTGACGAGCACATTCCTGATGTCCTGAGCGTAGGCAAACATGAGCACGGCGAGCACTACTTGAATGATGATGATCACCAGCAGGAAGATAGCATACTGAAATTTTTCAAAATCACTAATATTGGTCAATTGCAAAAAATAACGTGGAAATTCTACGAATGTATTATATCCACTCCAGCAAATACCCTCAAGGTGATTATGCTCTAGGCTATTGCAGGTGTGCCGTGTGTATCCGGAAAATTAGAGAAGAGGACCTGGAAAGTCGCGAGTGGTTGAAAGGTTGCAGAATTGCAGAATTCCGTAGAGGTTCTAAGGGAGTCACCAGAACTCAACCCCCAGCGCATAATATAGTTGCGAGGAAACGGACCTGGGATCCTCGAGTCAGAACTATAACTGCTGTGTGTTGTCGTCTACTTGACAAGGAAATAAGCAGAAAAAGATATCAAGTGCTTAATTTAACAGGGATAGCTTGAAGTCACGTCACCTAGAATAGATCGCTTCTAGGAGAGAATACATGGTTGTAAGAGCGTGGTATAATCGCCGAAAGAACGCTCGTATAGTTGTACCGTAAAGTCGTGACGCCTCCGCAGGTTCAAAAACTCCCACAGACGCCACCGCAAAATAACGGCGCCTATGTGTTAATGAGAGAGTTCCAAGTTACAAACGTTACAAGTATGTATTTACTTAGAAAGTTGAGACTTGCAAGCCTTCGTAAATTGGTATTTCGCGCGGGACACGTCAAAATTGATTCAACAAACACGTGCTACGCGAACGCGCCGTGATTGAAGAGAAAGATGAAAGTTGCTTTCTTTTCATTGACACTCGGCGACACTGGGACTTTGTTAACTCAAAGGAGTAACATTAGCACAGTTCTCATACCTCTGTGGTGCAAAACCCGAGAAGTAAGTATATCAACGACACAATTTATTAGTACGATTGACGATTTGGCTCTTATCTAAATGTATTAGTGGCAAGGTACACTGTACATAGCGTTTCGCAGTCATAAATTGGGTAGCCCATTTAGCCACTAAATGGTCTACCCAATTCCTTATCATTCCTTCACAGAAGACAACCATGAAATAACAGCGCATGAGTGAGTACCTAAGGAATGCCAGTGTTATTTTTCCTATTACCCACTTCGATCACTAGATCACAACAAGGTAGGCACCGCACCTGCAGGACCCGTGGAGTTGCTTCATAGGCAGTAGCCGCGTACCATCAAGTAGACCGCCAGCCTGTCTGACAACCTTAAGAGTGATCAAAGCCACATAAGTTAAAGGGTATAAAGTGACAGCTTGAAGCTGTTGTGATCGTTCATAAAAGAATGTGACTCCTATTACAGATAAATAACGTACCGTGACAATCATGCAGTGACTCTCCCGAATTGCGCCACAGCATCCGAAGAATGCGATCACGAAGACAACAGAGCCGATGATGATAAACAGCCAGGGTGCTACGTTCAGGTTTCCTTGAATCTGTTCTTTAACCGCTGTCCAGTTGACCAGAACTGCAGTGCCAATGCCGATCATTACAAGACCGACGAGCTGTTAACAAAGAAAAATACATAACCGTTTAAGAAAAGTTACAATAGAATAAAGCAATTAAATACAAACATGCTGTAAACCTACTGTAACTGTTGTATGTGAATTAAGATCTTATAAACGTGTGTTTGTGCAAACAAAGATTTATTTACTTCTGACTCTATAAGACTTTTATAATGGTTAGGCATCAAATTATTAAGACATGTATATGAGAATAAAACTAAAATTTCATGCTTACGCAGCGGTAAAAAGAATATCTTCGAAGTAAAAAAAAAAAATGAATTTTACAATGCGCATTACTCAGCTCATGTGGTAAGAAAAATAAAATTGAATCAGATGAACATCTAGCTAGCAAGACAAACGATGCAAACACGACAAATTGGACTTTTGCTTATAAACCTTTAAATAAATTGAAAAATGGATAGCTATAAAATAATGAAGCACATAAAAAAACCACTTGATAGCCATCAATATTTTGGGGACGCTCCGAGCTTTTATAATTAGAGGCAAGCGGGAAGCGTGTCATGGACGCGGGAAGAGATGTCGAAACTGCATTTTATTTTAGTATTTCATGAAGAATAGAGCGCTTTGTACTTTTACTGAGCAGATATAATTTCAAAACATTTCTATGCCAATATCGTCCCACGTAAAAAACAAGTCGACCTACGAGCTGTAGTTTTCTCTATTCATAATAGTTTTCACTCGTAGTTTGTTGACTTCCTGTTGAGTTCGTAGTTGTTGACTCTAAATTTACTGGACGATTATCATTTTAAAATTCCGTTGACCTGTTTTACAGTTGTGGTTGACATTCAATAAGCTTCGGAACAAACATCGGAAGAGTCTTATAGTTTACTGGGCTTCGCCTGCGAATCGCCCCCGTCACTCGAGAATAGTACTTTTTTGGTTGCTTTTCTGTATTTCTGCACATTCATATACCCATAACAACGTGTATACAAAATTTCATAATGATAATTGTGTAGTTAAGGCGTGAAAGCGTAGCACACAAACACTTTTTATTGTTTTATTATTTTAAACTTTATTCGTGGTATAGGTAATGTAGACAATGAAGATAATATTTGATTGATTGAAGAAAGGACTTGGATCGAAGCTCTTCAAGCAGCATCAAAAAGACAAAAAACTTTAGTGACGTTAATTTTATATTTATTAAATTCTACGCAGAGCATGAAACTTCCTTTAATCCTTCACAAATGTGAATGTGAGTTTGTTTGTTACGCTTTCACGCAAAAACTACTGAAAAAATCACCATGAAATTTTGCATACACGTTGTCTGGGAAACCAGAAAGGACATAGGGTACCTTTCATCGTTCAACGCGGAGGAAGTCGCGGGCACCAGCTAGTTTCAAAATAAAATGAATTCAAAATGATGTAAGCATATTAACCGACGCATGCGCATGGCACCTCACAGATGTGATCCGGCATTTGTTTGAATACGGTTCTTACGTAACAAACAGACGGGTGGATATCGAGGTCAATTTATACATATTAAATGATAGCCATGCATGAGCTCAGGCCTGCTTTCACTATAAACAATGTTTTCGACACGACTTTGATCCAGAAACATTTGGGGAGTTTATTTTTTCCGACGATATTTCTCGTCCTCGAGAAGATGGCAAGTAATCAGTCATCGTTACCTTTAGAAGGAAATAATAAGAGAATAATATTAATGATGGATAAAATTTCATCGGTTAAAAATTTTGTTGCAACGTCTCTCTCTCTCTATATAGTAGTACTCTATATAGTCTCTCTCTATATGATTTTTCTGACAAGCAAAACAAGAGATAATTATGGTAAAGAAAGAGCTAATAAAATCAATACACGATATAAGTATTTGAGTAGGTTATACATATAGTTATATAAAACTTTTCAAAAACGTTAAAATCACCTTTGGAAATAATTTTTTCAAAGTTGACTCCTAGTCAGGGTGTGCAGTAGAGGATTCCCATAACACAAGCATATAAGTGCATACTTTAGGTACTATACATTTAGTCTCAGGCGATTTTTTTTTAATCAAATTCTGTTTCCTGGGAATGCCCACACACTAGAGGCAGGAGACTCAACCGGACTAACAACCGAACTACTGCTACTAGACGGAAAAACAGCGAGGGAGTAGGACATAAAAACAAAACACATAAATTACGAGTTATCAGAAACTGTGGAGGTGACCTCATCTAATTAACGTGAATGAACGTCCGTCTGTAACGTGCATCATGTAATTATTATAATTATCACAACAATTCTATTATAAAACTATTAGTCAGAAATATCTAAGTAATTAAAAAACATAAGATAAAAACGGCAAAGTGATAAAAAACGCCCCTTTTTGTGTTACCAATAATTCTAGAAGGGAAATGTGCTTCTCGAAGCACACTGAAAAAATGCTAAGTGGGCAGGAATGCTGTCTATAACACTCAAATAGTTTATATAAATGCTAAGGGCCTCTTTCACCAACTACAAGTAAAGTTTTGATTAGTTACTTTTCAAGTAACGCTAATTGGCGAGGCAATGTTACGAGTATCTTATGTCAATTTCATTGAAATTACCCTTGAGTAATGCTACTCGAAGATGGTGAAACTCGTACGCTTTCTTACCGGTGACTTTAAATGGCGGTTAGCCTACTTGACACTTTACTCACTTTACTCAGAGATGACGAAAGAGGCCCGCTGCCCTATTATAGACTATTAATACTATTGATAGTTAATTAGTTTAGTTCTAGTCGGTTCAGAAAAAGGTTAACAGAAAATGACTTCTTTGTAACTAGGTATTATACTTAAACGACCAAGTAATCAGACAAGCCTCAATTACACAAAGAGCGATAAACTAATAGGTCAATGTAACTTGAACGTTTACAATAACATCCTTATTAACAGTTTTATTTTTAAAAAACTCTTTGTTCACTTGTAAGACATCTTGTTCTCAATTCACAATTACCTATTGTTGATTTCCAACTAATGTTCTACAAAATAGATGTTCCACAAAGTTTTATTGCCTATTTAGGTACTGATAACGTAAAGCGGTCAAATGTACGATTGTCTTTCAAGCTTTTCGACACAAAGAACCAGTCTTAAAAGTTACGATTGCATATATTACATCATATTAATTTTCGTTTATAAGAGTGAGTTAATACAAAGGTTTGGATGTGTATTTAAATTAGCAGTATTTATTGAAAGGATATGTATGAAATATTGTATTAATTTAGCCTTTAGCCGCCAGAGTCAGATATGTCCGACAATTATTTTCGTGTCCATTTTGCCAGAGCCGTATATATAACTACGACAAATTTCTCTAGTTACTTGTATAATGTTTATTTCTAAATCATTACGTTGACTTGTCTTTAAAGCCAAAAAAAGCACGAGTCAAACGCTAGGGGGCACGACAACTTCCTGTTGAATAAATAATAACTTAAATAATATTTTTATGAAGCTAGAAAATAGAAACAAACTACATAAGTAGGTACCGGAAAATATAAAGTGGTTACGAAAGCAGTCCCAGACAATTTTCATTAAAAAATGTGCATAACATAAGATAAAGACCCTGAACGCCTCTGCCTGTTTTTCCGCTAACTTCCTATAAACCACCCAACGGACTTCGATAGGGTTTACACTAATGGAAAGAGCAGTAAAAGAAGAATATTTGTGCATATAAGATTGCACCCTTGCGAAGCCGGAGAAAGGACAATAGCTTTAATAAAAAATGTTTTTTTAATTATTGATTATATTGTTTGATTTTACCTATTATTTTAATAGACAACTCGCCCACAAAGGTGATTCTGTACAGTTGAATTACGTTGCGTCTAGTAAAGATGTCCTATAAAAGCAACTCACGAGAGTAATCGCCGGCCAGCAAGATTAGTAAACAAGTTCGGTGAACGCGTGATATAAATACGTTAAATGTTAAAACGAAAATACAACTGGCGCAACGTATTTGAAACTTCCATTGAAAATACGCCGAAAGAAAACTAACAAACTCTTTGTACATTCTGCTCACATTCGGCCCGGTAAGGAAGTGGACTGCGTTTATATTTTCAATTTTATTCACGCCGTCGTTCACTTCCGGTTTCTAACTATTTACAGAGTTACAGCAACTAATTAGCCTAAAGCCCGTCACCCCGCTATAATATAATATATTATATTATAGCGAGCTACCACACACGGAGACGATGCTATAATATATATTTTGCCTTCATTTCATTTGGTCGTAATATGTCTTGCTATACCATAATATGCAATAATATAAATTACGGTAACTATATTTTGGTATATGTTGGTGACTTCATAGAAATATATATTATAGCTGTATGTGTGGTCACTCCAATATTTGTATAGAAAGTACATACATACAGAAAAAAATTCTAAAAATCGTCAATTTAGTTTCGGTATCATGTATAGAGCCTATAAACACAATATCGCTGAAAACAAAGTAAATTACTCCATGACCGACCCTAACAGATTTATAGCTACGTGTTTGACGGGCTTATAATATTTGGTTTGAAAAGAACATCTAACTATGAAGTTTATTGGGGTATTCTTCCTTATAGAACAAAGATTCTAAGACAAAAGCTGAAATAGTTAGTTGGACTTTAGTTGTGCATGTAAAACTATGAGCCCATCACAGGACATTATTCTTCATGTACAATCGTACATTCATGGCATGTTTTAGACTTTTATATGTACTTAATAAATATGTATTATTTCTCAATATTTCTTAAGAAAATCTTAAAACATTTCTAAGAAAAGACAATTTTGAGACATCATGATTTTCAAAACTCTTTAATATGACACTTAATTTTATTTTATTTATTACTATCATAATATACAAACTTACATTATTACAAGAAACATAGTATTGTATTTTTAATGCCACGAAGGCATCGTGAAAATAAATTTTAAAAAATGTCATAATTAATAATTATGCATTTGTGTAGATACAGTAGTGAGTTGAGTAAAATTATGTAAAAAAATACAGTGTTGACTAAATTACAATTCACTTAATTGACTGTTTTGATTCAAAAGTAATGAGACAATATATGTAGGCAGAGGTAGGGTAGGTAGATATAATGAAGTCGGGGTCAATCAGGCTTGTTGCCACGTGAAAAGGTTAACAGCCTTGTGGCTATGTTTAGATTAAAGGCCCATCATAAACTTCGGGGTTGTAACAAAAATAGACAGCCCAATAAATTTATGGGGGTATCTATCTCGCAAAATCTCATGAATAATAAGATTTGAATTGAATTTTTACTAAATTTGAAATATTTATTCCCCTATATCCTATCCTATATTGCTAAAATACAAAAAATATAACTTAGTAAAATGTTACTCTATAAAAAAATTTACATTATGACAACCGGATTTTTTCAACAATATTTTGTGATGATGAATCTCAACACGATTTAAAATATTTTAATATGCACAATGTTCACAGTTGCCAGCTGGAAAATCCTTGCTTATGCGTGAAGCAGACAGACAGACGTAGAAAGCTTCATACTAGTTCAAATTAAGTATACTTGTTCACCACCGAGCTTTGCGTACAACACATTTGTTCCTGTCCAGACGCGACGAACGACGCCTCGTCTAGACTTTGGGGATAGAAAAGGGGATTTCATAGATATATATTTTGCATTTCAATAGAAAACTAGTAAGATATAATCATCTGGTTTCGTGTTAATATTTTACAATTACTTTTTTTAGGTTTCTTTTAGAGTATTCCATGAAAATTAGAAGCATCTAAACTTTCTTTACATAATAATGCACAATTTAAAACTGCA
The DNA here is from genome assembly GCA_945859745.1 of Synanthedon formicaeformis. Lineage (NCBI taxonomy): Eukaryota > Metazoa > Arthropoda > Insecta > Lepidoptera > Sesiidae > Synanthedon > Synanthedon formicaeformis. The sequence continues at coordinate 11,496,682 of OX243956.1, read as the reverse complement.
TCAACCTCAACCAGGGCCGCGTGCGCCAATAGTGTCTTTCACCTCGTTGACCAATTTATCCAATTACAAAGGTTAATTGCTTTACTACGCCAAATTGACCTGTTTTTCGCCACTCAAACTGTCGGCTACTTTATTAAAGACTTTACGTGATATCTATATTAGCGCCTGTTCACAAACTTCAAGTAGGCCAATCTGTCATTTAAAGTCACCGGTAACCGGGGATAATGGAGCTGATATACCTTTGTACGGTAAACGTCTCAAACAATAAATAGAAAATAATAATAAAAAAATCGGCTATCGAATGATGCAGTAAACCGAGTGCATAATTCAATATAACAGAAAATGATTTCTAAAAGTAACTAATCAACACTTTAAATAAAGCTGAAGAGATAGTCACGAGTTTTTCACGCACGACGCAAAAACGGGTTGTTATAAGTTTGACGTGTGTGCCTGTGTTTTTTTTTTATATTAAAAATATATTCAAATTTAAAGTTGGCTTTGCGCACATTTCGTACGAAATAAAATTGTGCGAGACGTCTACTAAACCTTTTTAATTCTACCAATAATAAAGCTTCGCAAAAGCCTTAGCAATACTTCCGGTAGACTTTTTTTTGTTTATTCATCTCACTTCTTACTATCTACTCTGTTAAACGATTAGATACAATTTTGTAACTAAAATACTGCAGCGGTCGATACGAATGTTTATGAAACCGTTAAACATGACGAAATAAAGTCACACCCGTTTAATTAGTCAACTGTGACGACCCTGTTTTTTTTACTGCCTTAGTACAACTCGAAGTGAAAACTACGCTAACACTAAGTAAACATAATAAAAAAAAACTGCGACTCAGTTACAAATGTTACTGGCAATACTGCTTCGAAACACGAAAGACGGCCGAACGTGACGTGACGTAACGTGACTAATATTTATTATACAAAACGACGGAAGTTGTAAAACTTTTATTGTTTTAAAGTGAAGAATACAATTGACAGTCATATCGTTGAGATTAAATCTTAAAGATAAGGTTATTTAATTATTTTTAACTAGTCTTTGCTCGTGAGTTCGTCTGCGATCATTTTTCTTAAATGAATTAGCTCTGTAGTTAGTTCGTTTTTTGAAAGTCCCACATGAACCTAACATTTCTCCAGGATAAAAAGTATCCTATATGTTAATCCAGGTAATAAACTATCTGTGTGCCTAATTTCATCCAAATCTGTTGAGCTGTTTTTGCGTGAAAGAGTAATCATAATATCAAAATGTCACCTTGTGTATGATTTTTTAATATATAGTTGGTATTAGAAATTCTTTGAAAAAACATTTTAACGTAGGTATTGTGTTTTTTTTTTAAATACAATTAACGAAATACAGTTTTTTTTTAATAAAATATAATTACAGCAATTAAATATTTAACCCCCTATTTCTCGTAACGATTTTTAGGGGAAGGTGCAAAAGTGTAACATGGCTTTCTATTCAATTCAAAACAAGAATATCTCTTTTTAACAAAAAAAAACGGACTTCAAACCGTTTTCTCATGGATGCCATTGTTGGAACTGGACCAAATTGAAATGGGACCACACGGGAAGCACCAGCTTTCAAATAAAAAAAGAATCATCAAAATCTTATCACCCAGTCGTAAGTTCTGAGGTAACAACCATAAAAAAAATACAGTCGAATTGAGAACCTCCTCCTTTTTGGAAGGCGGTTGAAAACGAACTGTAAGAAATAATGTGTTTTTTATACAAAGTTTTATTTTTCCCCGACTATTAGTAGGATTATAGGATTATAGCGAATATCACTTTTTACAATTTAAAAAATGACTTGTGCATTGCAAGTTGTACAATATTAAAGACAACTGTAATTAACTCACATTGACCGAGTTACTTCGGCGGCCGGTTAGTTTTGCACAATACGCCGGCTACCGAGTTGGAATGATCTCTCAGCTGGCACCTAAGCACATCTGTACCGTGTTACGTAACCTATACCTACATTCACCAATGAAAAAGATTACGACGTATTTACATACCATGTTATTTGAGATATAGCGAAAGTTATCGCTATGTATAATGTATTCTTTTTTCATTGATCAAAAAGGTAAACAAACAATTCACGATATAGAACTAAACAAACAATACGAACAAATTCTAACTAAATGAGTTAATCACTGAGTCAACTCTCTTTGATAATGCCTAATGTACAAAATATCCCATCTTTGAAACAGTCCAGTGACTATGGCGACGCTATATTTGTTTACGTTTTTGATCAATAGAAAAAGAATAGACCATACAGTCGGGGTAAGAAAAGGTTCGTAACATTAAAGTCGACATACTCATGCCAAAATTTCATTTCAAACGTCTGACAGTTGTCTGCTTAGTGCTTTGGTTTCAAAGGGTACTAAGAGTCTTCGACTTGATATAGGAATGAATTTCGTACCCCGACTTTACTTTACATTTCCTATGCTCGCAAAATTTTGTAGAGAAATTCTTAGATGACTAAATCGATAACTTTTCATAGTGTCTCCCAATCTTGTATTTTTGTAAGAAACTACTTTGAACTAATGGCCGAATTGTGTGACAACATCGTCCACTATCGATCTGTTGACCCGAGTCGATGTGAAGTCACGATTTAATATAAATGTTCATTGTAAACATATAAATGTTTTGCTGAATTCTAACTATAATATTATGAATGCAAAACTGAGTTTATTTGTTACGCTTTCACGCTTTAACTACTCAACAGATCATCATGAAATTTTGCATACATTTTGTAAATATTGTACTAGCTGGTGTCCGCGACTTCGTCCGCGTTGAAAAATAGAAAAAAATAAGCAAATAACGCTTGACAACTTGTTGCTATAACACTTTGGATAGGCGTTAGATTTTTATTTTATTTTAGATGATCCCGCGGGAATAGTGTCTTTTTTCTGGATGAAAGGTACCCTATGTCCTTTCTGGTGTTCCAGACAACGTGAGTGCAAAATTTCATGGTGATCGGTTCAGTAGTTTTTGCGTGAAAGCGTAACAAACAAACAAACTCACATTCGCATTTATAATATTATAGTAAGTATAATAAAAAATGACGTCACAAGGCGCTTCAACTGGTATTGCCTTTTGAAATTTCTTCTCACATTGTTGTTAGTTATGGTGAATTATTCTAAAAAAATATTATTATAATTCAAAATGTTCCGAGCTCGCGTGCGGAGTACAAGTATACATAGTTCCCTATTGTTTAAAAAATAGTTGCATTGTTGGAGGGTAATGATAGGTAGCTCCTGTTGCTGCAGGCGATAAAAAATATTTATGAGGTCGTCAACCTTTTATAGCTCCGACCTAAATCTAAATGCAGAGTGAAAACAATTAGTTAACTTGTTCGAGGAAAGTGAATTGAAGGTGCAATACTCCTGAAAAGCCTAGTAGTAAACCTCCCTATTATGGGCAGTGTGATTAGCTAACTATTTTTACTCAACACATCTAATTAGCCGGTTACTCAGTTTAGTGTCAGACATGCAACTGTCAACGTTGTCGGTAAGGATATAGAGTTGAATATAAAAATGAAAATTGGCTAAACTGGGACATGTTGCATGTTGCGTAAGTGATGTGTGCCGCCCTAAAAAGTCTCCAGGTGTATCCTAGCTGGCATTGCACAAGCGGTAGTAAGTCAGGTCAACGGCCGAGACACAATGGACACGTGACGTGAGGTGGGAGGGGAATCTCAGACAAAGGAACTACCGTAATCCCCTAAGCCCTTTTGTCGTCGGAAGCTTTGCTTAGAAGCAAAATATATGGATTGGATTGATAGTTATATTCGTGAAATTTCGCATATACATGTGGTCAGAAATATAGAAATACCTTTCATTCAGAAAAAATACTGTTCCGGAGGGATCATATTGAAAATATTAAAAAAAAGGCGACGCCAACATCGTAAAAGTCATGCAGGGAAAAAAGCTTTGCCTAGCAAAGAACGGATAAATAAAACATAAAAAAATATATTTTCTCAATAAAATTTTATTTTAGGTATGTTTTGTTATAGATATGAATAAAATTAAATGTTTTAACACCAAAGAAAAGTCACAGGGGAGTAGGTCTAGAACCAGCTAGTACGCTAAGTAAGTAGGTACATTAATAGACTCATGAGCTTATGCTTCTCAGGGCCTCTTTAACAAACTACATATAAAGTGTTGATTAGTTACTTTTAGAAATCATTTTCTGTTATATTGAATTATGCACTCGGTTTACTGCATCCTTCGATAGCCGATTTTTTTAAATTATTTTCTATTTAATGTTTGGGACGTTTACCGTACACTTGACGTTTGAGAAAGAGGCGCTTAATCTTTCAAAATATTAAATTTTCTATAACTTTCGATTTCTAAGAAAGCTCAAAGTCGCTCAACGCTCAAGTCGGTTTGTGCAAAGCCGGATTTTGTATTCATGTTTCGCTAGAATTATTGATTCTCATTATAATTAATAAGGAGAAATCAGCAAGTAGGTACAAATTGCATTAATAACCTAATATAATGCAGTTAAAATATCCTCCAGAGGCTTTGGTAAAGTTTGTAAAGTTATGACAAGATAATTTATGTTCTACGAACAATGGGCAAAGTCTGGTCGTGAAATACATTTATAAACCTATCTACATACTGTTCGAAACATTGAATATTACAAGTAGACAGTATAATTTATATGAGTGAAATATCCCTCAAATGATCTAATTTTTTCATTTTTTTTTTCGAGGGACGGGGACGAATGATAACTTTTTTATTATTATTTAAAATATCAAAACCTTTTAAGAAAAATATTCTTGTAAATAATGAATCGCACTGTATACCTTTTAAATATCTTATTATACGAGTATTTTGGCTTTTATACTATTGTCAACGTAATCACTTACTGAACGCGGGCGAAGCCGGGAGCGAGCCACTAGTAAAAATATATTATTATTTTCAGATGCTAATTTGTTTGCTGTCATTACTTTCTGAAATATTATGACTTGTGGCGAATCAACAACAATTCTTATATCTACCTGTTGTGAATTTACATATTTTTTTAACGACTGTGGCAAAACAACTTTCAATGTATGGAAATTCAAAAGTGTGGCAAAACAACAACAAGCCTATAAAACAAAGACTGTTCGCGATAAACTCAAAAACTACTGCACCGAATTTCATGCTGTTTTCACCAATAGATAGAGTGGTTCTCGAGGAAGGTCTTAGTATATAATTTACAAAGTTACGCGGGCGAAGTCGCGGGCAACAGCTAGTATAAGGTAAAATGAACCCAAACCCCACTAGAGTATCATTAAAATGTTGTAATAATACAATAGTTAGTTTGCGAATAGAGCTGTAGACGGATTAGGTGAAACGCTAATATTTGTTATTAGCAAATCGACAAGGTCAAGAGAGGATACCTACGCAACATCCGCGCCACAAAATACCAGTTAACAGGTTGCAGTAACATTGCATCACCAAACTTGGTATTGGTATGCATACATCGAAAAATATTCAAAATTGCAACGTCCTATTGTTGAAATAAATGAAAATTGAAAAAAAAACAACACTTCTTACACGCTTTCTCATGTGAAACAATATTGTCATTAGACTTTTCGCGCGCTTTCTTCGCCCACTTATAAAAGTCAAACCTATTAGAAGATGCCACAACCGCAACATAGAAAAAAATTGAAATTATGACGAGCCTCTCGGTCGAGTGGTTACGTTGCTTGCTTTAACGTTCTGTCTCGATTCTGGGTTCGATTCCCCGGCACATCAACTTTAGTTAGATGTGAATTTTACATAGTTGGATCTGGTAAGTAGTGGCATTGCGTTTCGCTGTCAAGTGACAGCGAAACTGTCACTTGACAGTTCAAGTTGACTTGTCAGTTGTGTAACGGGGTGTAAGTGGGCAGCCCCACTCCCTTACAGAAGACCACCGTGAAATAACAGCATGTGTGCTGTGCTATTGTGTTTCGGTGAGTAATTAAGGGATCCCATTTCCCTATCTATTCCTACTGTGGTCATATTGCTGGTATTAAAGGCGACTGCCTCATTTAAATAGTTTCCAGTAAGTAAACCGCAGCCTGTCTTATGACCATAAAAAAAACGTATCTATAGTGTGGACAAAATAATATATGATGCTAATTTTGCGTTCTTTGCCACATGAATAATTACTCCTAGTAGAAATAGTAATTTCTCCGACTAAAACAATCTGTACTCAGTATAAAATTATTATAGACTCAGACGTGTATTCGGCGCCACTTCGGCGTCCGAGGCGGTCTTGATGATGTCACCACTTCGCGTGAACAGAACACTAGTCACTCATACTATACTCGTACATACTTAATAAGCATTGTCCTATATTAGGTTATTATATAACTTGGTTGAAAATCGAACAAATCGCTGATGAAAACATACTTGCCTCCATTAAATGGCCTTTTACTAGTGATTTTATCCACGCCCCTTTTAGTAAGTACCTTAGTTTATTCAAGCTTTTTCATAACTCAAATATTTTTACTCATACATATTATATACAATAATATGTAGGTAAGGTATGTTTGCCAGTCGTTGAATATTTTTTAGAGCGATAGCGACACGCTCTCACCTTCAACCGGGATTTATCAACAATATTCAATACTAATAATAAATCTGTATGTATGCATATGTGTGTATGTAGGTTCCTCCATAACTCTTATAAACGAATTAACTGATTTTCATGAAACTTGGTAGATAAACATTTAGAGGTACAGGACACAGTAGGATAGGCTAATTTTTCTTATTCAACGCGGACGAAGTCATAGGCACCACTTAGTATAGGTATAAAAATCTTCCCCGTTTATCCCTTTTTCATATGTGAAAACCGAATTAAAATCGGTCTACCCATTCTCGAGTTTTTGAAGCGTACACAAAACAACATTTTAAATTTCTTAATACTTATTACATGCTTTTTTCAATATTTGTAGGACAATTTACGTATTAAGTCAAAAAATTGTTCTTCAGTGCACTTACGGCTGGGATTTTTTACTATGTTTAACAGCGAACACTTTGTGAGCAAAACCTAAATCCAAATTTAATGATGATTTAATCTACAATAATTTCGTGTTAGAATATTCATCTTGCTATAGGTATTATTATTTCTAAACATTCATTGTAAACAAATTTTATTCCTACTACATTACCTACCAAATTTATCTTTTAACTCTGAACATAGTTAACTGAACGCAATATATGTATTTAAATTAAATAGTTTATTTATATAAATCTATGTTTTAAATGCGCTTTAACATTTATAACAAAAAATAATTAACTAGTAATGAATCAGTTTTTTATAGAAACATAATCTAAAAACAATCACAATAGTTATAACAAATGACTTCATATAAAACCAAGTTGTACAGACATAACAAAGTAAAGGACAGCTAATGTGACCTTAGCGAATGACGTCATAAGGATAATTCCGTAGAATTCTCGGCATTGTGTTTTATTGTTATACATATATATACGAGTCCTTGAGGCACGTCCCAACGCTCCCTTCTTTTTATATTTGAGTTTAGTATTTCCTTGGCCCAGTTCAACATCGGGCAAGGAAAAGTACCTAATAAAACTTAAGTCATAAATCCTTCGTCAGAAACTATTTGTTTCACTGTTAGTTAATATCTTACTGTTTCGATGTCATGTTTTTAACTCGAGTTCTTCTAGAAAGCATTCAGAAGATGTCATTTCATAACAGAACATCCAGAAAAAAATTACTGCTTCCGAGGGATCATCTAAAATTAAGAAATATAAATAAATAAATATCTTCACACATTCCACACAGCACCATCTAGTTCCAAAGTAAGCAAGTAATGCTTGTATTATGGATAACAGACAGTTGATATAATACATAGATTACTTTTTTTTTTTGTAAATACATACATATTAGAAATACAAAACATCCATGACTCAGGTACAAAGGTAAAATGTTCACATAAAACATTTGCCCCTAGCGGGATTCGAACCCGCGACCGTTTGGTTAACAGCTAGGGTTACTAGCCACTAGACCAAACGTGTCGTCAAACGGTTGACAAAAGTGTATAGTAATTCAGATGTCTGGGAGTTATATTGCTCACTAGCTGGCGCCCGCGACTTCGTCCGCCTTGAAAAAGAAAAAGTAGCCTTTAAAGTAGTAGTTTATCTACCAAGTTTCATGAAAATCAGTTGATTCGTTTAAGAGTTATAGAGGAACATACATACTTACATACATACATACATACAGAAAAAAAATTCTAAAAATGGTCAATTTAGTTTCAGTATCATGTATAGAGCCTATAAACACGATATCTCTGAAAACAAAGTAACTTACTCCATGACCGACCCTTACAGATTTATTATTAGTATTGATTATAATGTAGGTATATTTCAACGCGGACAAAATCACGAGCACCAGCTAGTCTATACTAATTATATAAAGAAAGATTTGATTGTTTTTTTTTTGTTTGTTTGAATTGAATAGGCTCCGAAACTATAACGGACCGATTTGAAAAATTCTTTCACTGCTGTGAAGCTAATATTATCAGCGAATAATTATGCCTATGTTTTATATCGATACCTTTATTTGCAAACCAAATAACTCCTCTGAGGCAAACTTTACAGGGGAGACTAAAAACGTTATAAAGTTTTTTTGTATGATACGAGAAAAGAAAAAAGACAATTTTACATTGGAAATTATGGCTCGTATTAACGATAGACCTTTAAAAAAATTAAATTCTAATTGTCATTAAGTTTGTCCCGAATCAAAAAGTCATTTTCCACCAAAAGTGGAGTTATTCGTTTTGCGAATTAAGGTATCGATATTTTATATACGCGGTCGAAGTCGCGTGCAACAGCTAGTAGGTAAAGAAGTTATGGGCACTAATATAATAAAGCTAAAGTAAAGAGTTTTTGACGCTTTCGCGCCTTAACTATTTAATCAAGATACAGAGCGTAAGATAAGATCTGTAGCCATCGAAATACTACAATGGAATTTGCGTCACAAGTGCCAAAGGGGAACATAAAGAGAACGCCTTTGACAGAATTATGGCGGACTCTTGCCTTCACACGTCAATGGTAAAAGGTAGTAACTTCTACTATTTCATTTTAAACTCTAATGGGTTGACGTAAAGTCACATTTTCTTTAAATTACGTACTTATTATTATGTTTGTTTTGTTATAAATGACAGTTCATGCTCTACACATATGTCACTTTTAAATGTTCCATAAAATTCGTTGTGTTTTGTATGGCACGCGTGTTCCATGTTGTAGTAGTTTGATGTCTGTAGCGTACAAACAGAGGGCGGGAAAAGGCAAATAGCTTTCGAAAACAAGAACATGGAATCACATATTAATAACATAGTGAAAATATAGTGTTAATTGTAATGTTTACGTCAATTTTAATGGTGAATAAACTCGTCAACTGAGCGCTAACAGCTCTATCACCATTACGAGCTTGTTGTTGCAATTAGTATAAACACGCCATAACCTTAATAAAATTGGGAAGTGGGAGTATGCGATGCTATTTTAATGTACGGAGGGAGATTCTTTTTCGTTAACACGTGTTAGTTAAGCTTTTAAGTGAACCAAGTGGCATTGTGGCAGCATCATCAATACTAATAATAAATCTGTAAGGGTAGGTCATGGAGTAAGTTACTTTGTTTTCAGAGATATCGTGTTTATAGGCTCTATACATCATACTGAAACTAAATTGAAGATTTTTAGAATTTTTTTCTTTATGTATGTAAGTAGTTATACAGTATGTTCCTCCATAAGTCTTAAAGGAATTAACCGATTCTCATGAAACTTAGTAGATAAACATTTAGACGTACAGGACACAGGATAGGCTACTTTGTCTTTTTCAATGCGGACGAAGTCGCGGGCGCCACCTAGTCATAAATAAAAGGACATCAACAAAATCAGCCTTTAAAACCCAAAGTAAGGCTAACTATAACATTTTTTTCTGTCAATTTCATTTAACGATTAACGATTTAAATGCGGTTTTCACTGATGTACTGAGGATTACCTAGATTAACATATAGGATAAAAATATTAGGTCCCTGTCTAAAAACGAATTACAGCACCTATGATTTACGGTCTAACCTACGAAGTTACAGTCACCAGCTAGTAGGTAGTTAGTCTTTAATTAGTATATCCAATAATACTATTTAGGGCCTCTTTCACGAACTAAAAGTAAAGTGTTGATTAGTTACTTTTAGAAATCATTTTCTGTTTTATTGAATTATTCGTGCATCATTCGATAGGCGATTTTTTTTATTATTTTCTATTTAATGTTTGGGACGTTTACCGTACAATCAAACCTAACTAACTATATTAGCTAAATTATTCCCGGTGACAGGTGACTTTAAGTGACGGTTTAGCCGTTTGATGTTCGTGAAATAGGCGCTTAGAAAAATGAAATAACAGCTTAGTTACAACTAAGTTTTTTTTTTTCCAACAAATCATTCACGTAAAAGGCTTCTTATAAAGTAACTATTGTACATTAGTCAAATCAATGGGTTATCTTTCTATCATTCAATTTCATAATCAATCACTCGTCTACTTTGGCGCGTAACATTGTTTGTCATTGCTTTGTTGTGTACTATCCTACTGTCCGAACAGTCATCGGTCAGTTCGATATTTTCGTCAAACTAGGTCGTCAAAGGAGATCGCGTGACTGAGTCAATTCGGCTGACCCCTCCCCCAAACACAACTCCCGAGTCCCCGGAAACCAATCAACAGGTGTATTTCATTGAATAACTAAGTATAATTATGGTTTTCGTCGATCGTTTCCACCTTAATAAAAATCATTCTCCTTCCAGGCATTCAACAGATTACTAGGTGTCTATTTTAGTTTAGATAGAACATTATAAGATGACGCAATCGAGAAATAACGAACTGTAATTGAAGACGGTGAGTGGATGAAGGTGATATGTCGCATAATTCCAATTTTGAATAAATCGAGGTTAAAGTTTTACTTTTAATTTTTCAGATAAGTCGCCACGTAACTGATTTTTGTACTAAATTATGATGCAAAGTTGTGTAAACAACCTAAAATTAAAATGGTATGATAGCAATGAAACACTTGTATCATTTAATTAAAAAAAAAGTGAACATATCTCCCTCTTCCATTAACAATAACTTAACATTAACACTTTTTGCTTTTTAAAATTAACTGTACATAACACCCTTTTTAACTTTTTATTTTCCAAAAATGTCTTAACGTCGACGATCTTAAGGTCTGTAATCATTCATATGGACATATTACTTTCATCAACGCAAAAAAAAACGAAAAAACCCAAAAATGCGACATATCACCTTCATCCACTCACGTCTTCAATTGTAAGTTAACAAAAAAATAAAATTATCCTACAATTTGTTCGTCCTGTATTCTGTTATCACAAAAGACCAAGAATAGTATCAGATTCTAAATCCTTGCGGGTTTTAAAATATTCTAATTCTATACTCATAAAGTAGTTACTTTTATACTTTTCAAGTTAAAGACCGACATCGACTTGTTTATGTAAAAAAATTATGGTGCCACTAACTAACGAAATTTGTCTCATTTCTAATGAATTGAAAGTGTTATAATAATATTATTATGTAAGTATAGATAATCTTATGAGAAACGAAGCACGTTCGTCGTGTTTTTCAAACGTGTGTACCACAGAATCTATATAATCTATTATACTTAATACTCTTTGCACAGAATGGAGTTTCGCCTCAGAAGAATATCGATCAACGTAATCGGTTGTAGTTAGGTGTATTTTACATTTTAAATGGCTTTAAAAGAAACATGCATCCATTTACTTACTACTTAAAAGCTCACGTAAGTATATTTTCAAGCAAAACGTATCCAGGAAGACATGTATTCTGCATTAGAGACGCCTACACTACATTTTCACTTGGAATGTAGGTTGCGTTGCTCCCTACTTCCCTAGGGTCTCATTATAATGCAGGCAGATAGGCTACAAAGTACAGCTCAGGGATAGATTACTCTCATCTACTTTTAGTCATATTTTTTTTAAATAAGTTCCGGACTTAGTGTAACCTAGTGATAGTTACAAAACTTTATAAATACAAAGTTGGCTTCTTAATAGTTAGCTAGATTAAGAATGTCAGAAAATCAATGGAAATTTAGGTATATTTTTTTATGAAAAAATACCTACACTTGATCACAGCTATTTTTATGATCCCAAAATAATGGTCAAAAATGCATTAAGTAAAATAAATCACTTTTATCCGCCATTTTGTTATTTATCGAGAGTTTGTAATAAAATTAATTGTGTTGTGCGTCAAATCTTATCCTAGGTAGGTATACCCCTAAGTAATTGTATACTAAGTATACAATTTGCATTTTTTTTAAATTTTATGGCCTCTAATTTGCATTATGAATGCTCTTTAAGTCATGATCCAAATAATTAAACAATATAAACTAAAAAATTGTTTTTCAAACATCGATGTTTCTCTGTAAAGATTTATTATTCTGTGGTCACGAGAAAACCAGTATTGAGCAAGCGGGGATGTAAAGAATGCGTCATGCTGGCAGACAACCAGGTGTGCTGTGTTCACAATATGGTTCACAACAATTTACTGACTCAAAATGTGTCATTGTTGGACCTCCCCTTTTATGCAAAGGTTGACCTTGAACATCTGACATTGGAAAAATGGAGGTCCGCCATTTTTAAATATTAGAACCAATGTACCTATTTCCATAGACATAGTAAAGTAAGCATTTATATCTCAATCTCAACTAAACTAGCTCCTGGCTCGAACGGATGACATTTTTCTGCAAATGATATACCTACCTACCTACACAAAACTTCTGAATTTATCTTTATAATAGTAAAAACCATATCGAAATCCGTTAGGTGATTTAGAAGATATAGTATAGTGTAGATATAAAACTACCTGAACCCTGCTGCAAGGGTACAATACCTCGAAGGTTAAAGCCATAATTCAATACACAAGGTAACAAATTATGGCGAATTCTTTTATATTCTTTCGATCTTAAACAATGAAACAAAACACGTGATAGGACATGAAATACGTGAATTATGTGGCTGACATGGTTTGGAAGAAAATATATAAGTACGGGTCCGAATGCTATAAAAAATCAAGAAGCTTCCATCCTATTATAGTTGTTTGTGTAATCTGCATCTTGTTATTTATAGTCATACCTATAATGCTTTCGAAAACAAATACCTACCTAGGTATTATCATATGGTGACGAACGGAAACTCCATGCAATGATTCATCTTAAATTAACATCATCTTTTTATTTAGTCTATCCACTACTAAGTATAAGAAGTACTACCTACAAAGTGGAACCAATCAATCAAGACCAAGAAAACAGTTTTCATTTACCATTTGCGGCAACGTCGAACGTCTATTTCACATTCATTAAAAAGTTACTCAGATAAGATAAAATGTTCTTTGTTTAAAAACTTTGCATAAGCTGCTATTAGCAAATGTAAATAATAAGGGGAGCCAGCCGAGCATTGAACATGAACACGTAGTTTACCCTAAAAAGTTGACCTGTGGCATGTGTTTTTTTTTAATTGTAGACCACGATAAACAGAAGCATTCTTTAAATACCCCTTTACCAGCCAGCCACGTAGTCACACAGGACAAACCATGGTTTTTACTGTTCACTGCTCGCTGACCACCGTCAACACAGTAGGTTTACTTCACCAGAACAAGACAAAACCGGTTCCCTCTCCCGCCCTTTCGCCTCGCTCAACTCACCGCGAACAACAGGTTGAAGAAGAACAGCATATATTTCACAAAACTCGTACCACACCCCATCTTGAATGCACTGCGTTTCTAACGAGTCACACACAAAACTTCACAAGTTGAGGTCACTCGCGGATATACTCGGATCACGTATACCAAACAGCGGCAGCAGCAGAACCCCACTATAAGCGATGTGTCAAAAGCGACTAATTCAAAAATGAACGTAACGAACAACGCGATGGCGGCGCGCGTCCCCCCGTGTACCCCGCCACCCGCCCCGGCATTCATGACCCCTCATTCACCTGATCGCTCTCCCTTTCGCACTTTGACATTGCCGTGGCTGCTGTTTTATGTTTTGTCTCTTTCTTCGAGCTACGCATCTCGGACTCTCGTCTCGGTTGTGTGGCTGGCTGGGTTTTATCAAGTGGATTTGTATGAAATGAGATGAGATTTTTCGTTTCCCACAACCATGTTTATCCATAATATAACTGGGGTAAAAACTTTCCGTACCTAATCGGTTTTAAATACAGGTTTATTATTTTTAACTTAAACATGAAATATACAAATTACAACGTAGGTACCTACGAAATATAGGCAGGTATACAAAAATGGTTACTTAGGTAATTTAATGTATATCTAAGCCAATGATCTAAGCTTGTTATTTTTGAACTGAATGCCTAAATCCCTAACTAAATTAATTCTCAGGTGTCTTTGTTTTCATATTAGCCGACTAGACTGACCAATGATTTTTTGCAAATTTTTTGAATTATTATTATAGCGTATTTAACTTTTATACAGACCATGGTTATACCATACCACAGTTTATACCTAACCTCGAAATTAAATTAGGAAAATAATATCTTAGGACAAATCGAACTTAAGTATTGATAAATTTCATAAGCTTTTGTTAAAAAAACTAGACGCATGCCTTACCATAACCACCATAAGTACCTGTGTGATTGAATTTAGAGAAAGTTGCCTAGCACATGGTAGTAGTGCCTTAGTAGGCACCTCAGTTACCCATGAATGCCTACTCTTTGGTCCGTTCCACGACAGTGACCACTTTCGAATGTTCAACTTGCTCGCCCTTAGAGATATTTTATAGTGTTTTAATAATAATGATTCGTTCAAGATCTTATAAGTATCACAAAAAAGAACTAATTAGGTAGTATTAGAATTTTATTTTATTCTTGTTTAATGTTTATAGTAAACGAATGTAAAACAAACTTCTGCATTCGGTTACAATAAGTATTCAAATTAATTAAGCAACGGTGGACACAGGCCTCTCTTCTATATAAAAGTGAGATACCTACTTAGTATACTTTTATTTATTTAGGCATTAATAAGTATTAATAAATAAAACCTTAAAATTTTAAATCTTAAAAATTATGCAAATATATGTATCAAAAATCAGATCACTGTATGGATAAGTATTTTAGTGGAGAATTTTTGAGACGAATACCGTCCTGTAGAAGTATAGACCGATTGATTACAATTTTGATCAAAATTGTAATTTATTCCTTGTAAACAATGCAATGAATAAGTACTGTGTACTGGTGACCGTGACGTCACTTAATTAACAGACGATGACTCAAATATACTTCGCATTGACGGCTCTGTTTTCCTGTTAAAAAACCCCGAACGAAAATAAATATTAAAAAAATTGTTTCATACTAATCAACATTGGTCTTATATTATTCACGAGCTGTATTATAAATCTTCCTGCCAATTGGTACAAATACCTATAAAGTGGTTCTTATCAAGCGTATACTGACCCTGTTTATGACATTTTAACACAAACAAGATCAAACATTATTGTTCTGATTCAACATTATTGAAGGCAAGTAGCAAAAATGCACAGCGCCATTACCGATGCAATCAAGGTTGCGTTTTTACTTTGATGAAATCATTATGTTAAGCGTACCTACCTACGTCACAATCAGGTGACTAAAATAAATTTGACGAAACATCCGAATACTTTAGTTAGAGTATTTAATGAGTTTCAGCGGTTTTTTTATTAATTATGTTTATTGGTTGCTATATATTTGTAAACTATCTATAACGTCGTTCGTTATAACGAAGAGCTAGGTGCTGTACTAGATGTAGATGGAATAAAACATAGCTAAAGTATACAGATTTTTTATTCGTGGGTAAACAAATTAAATATTATAAAAAAAAACAATATCAATGAAAACTTATACCTAATACTTAATTAAATATATAGTCACACACAACCAACAATTTTAAATTAACTCCACTTAATTTGTAACTTAAACAAATCAAAATGCATATTTTCGTGACTGCAAAGTCATAAATTGTAATTTGTTATGAAATAATTACTAAAATTAGTGCTTGCTGCTTAGGAGGACCAAATCTATATAATTGCCAGTTAAGCATTTAACACTCGGTGTCGGACAGTTATATGATTGCAGACTGAATTAAAAACATTTATATTGTAATTGTATTAATTTCTATAGTTATTAAACGGCAAAGTTGTCTTGAAATTTTAGACTTTCACACCTAAGTGCGCTGTTCTGAAGCTGGATTTCTAAATAGGCTATAGTTATATTGGCGGCTGTACCTACCCTAAACTTATGACGGCGTGTTTTTACTGTGAAAATACTGAGTATTCTTATCAAGATAAAAAAGGACAGTTATTACCAAAGATTTAAATCTTTGGTTATTACAATACAAATTCACACTGTGTAAAAATCTACTTGCGTCAGTGTTTGGAGAATGTAATTAGGGGTATAGAACAGTTTTGTTTTGGCGTCTTTATGTCGTTTTCATAAACGATACAACTGCTTACATTTATATTATTTCATAAAAACTGCGAATATTTTAATGCTAAATTCTCGTCAAGAATATTCAAGAACCTCTTGTGTACAAGTACCTATTAAGTCCTTTATGAATTACTTATCAATTTTTATAACATGACATCGAAAGTAATCGATGTCGTCTGTTCAGTGCAAGTCTGTGGAGACATTCAACCCTGTGTCTGGCAGGTCTGAGAGAGCAATACACTTGTGTCAGTATATACCCTGTACATGTGAGAGTGTAACTACACTAAAGTTATTTAAGTTGTCAGGTTGTCAAACTTTTTTCAGAAATCGATCTTCGATTTCAGTAAACTATTGTAAAAATCAATTAGCAGTTTCATTTAGATGCAATATTAATGTATATCGTCAAACAAACACACAAAGGGGTTTGGGTAAAGTTGGCATCATTTTCAACTTTGGCGGCCACTCATAAAAGTAGCATAATTTGAAAAATCAGTTCGAAAGTAGCATTTATTATTATGGAACTATACCGCTAAATAACATCGAAGCTGAGATATTTGGCTTTATATATTACTTAAATCACTACTTCGTCTATATACACTATTTCGATTATAATCGTCTATGTACACTACTTCGATGTAAAAAATACATAATTTAACAGTTATTGATACAAAACGCTTCCTAGAAATAGATTCACGTTCACAAAAGTCCCAAATCGACGAATTCAGCGGTTCAGCCAAACCCCTCCCTAACCCCGTCGTCGCCTGCCGTCGCAACAACATTCACCATTTGACCATTGTGTTGTGTGCGTGTGTGCTTGTTTATCTCATTAAACCTTACCTAACGACTTAGCATTCTCTCCTGGACTTTGTGTGATTTTTGTTGAAAATGAAGATTGGCCTTTCTAACTGGACACTGATTTACTTCTGAATTGGATTTTATGATCCAACAAGCACGTACCAGATCCAACAAGCACGTAGCTACTATTGGTTAGGGAGCCCACGATGCTAAATGTGTAGTCACTCGAGCGTCGTGGGGACCTATTGGACTTTGAAGATTGGATGGTAAGAAGAAAAAAGGTTATATGAAGTTTTTCATTTCAGCGGTGGGGTGAGCGTCTACAGGCGTTTAAAATTTTGTAGGCGCTGTATTTTAAAAAATCCTCCATATAATCGTCAGATTAAGAATCAGCACGATCAGGACTTTAGGCTGAACCGTCTGTATGAAAATCTGACGCGCTCGAGTATTACAAAATGAAAATCGTCAAAAATATTTTTTGCATTTTCAAAAAGCTACCACGAGGTTGCGTTACATCCGAATCGTCTGAATTTTAAATGGGAGTTTAGTTTAGGTTCACTTAACATCTCCTCTGAAAATCTGACGCGTTCGAGTTGTATTTAAAATTTTACCCCCACCCCCGCCAACCCCACCAACCAAATCGTCAGATTATTAAAATGCACACTTTTCAGCATGTAATTAATCTACCATAGCCTAATCTGACGCGCTCGAGTGACTCCAGAAATCCCCTCTTGGGCTCCCCAACCATATGGAGAGCACGTTAAAAACGGATCGTATGTTATTGAGATATATAAAAAACCAA
Organism: Synanthedon formicaeformis; assembly: GCA_945859745.1. Taxonomy (NCBI): domain Eukaryota; kingdom Metazoa; phylum Arthropoda; class Insecta; order Lepidoptera; family Sesiidae; genus Synanthedon; species Synanthedon formicaeformis. The sequence continues at coordinate 11,478,575 of OX243956.1, read as the reverse complement.
ATTCAAGGGGTTTAAAAAGCCTCAACTGTATTGACTCATGGCTTTTGAGAGGTCGAATACAATCTCGTCATTCTGGGAGGAAAATGTATTATGTTTATATTCTCTTGGGACGAGGATTACAAGGATCTGATGCATTATTAGGGCACTATTGTTCTTGTGTCGTAGGGAAACGGACATTAGGTTGTTGTTCCCATGTGATGTCAATAATATGGTACATGAGATGGGGAAGACACCAAGATGTAGTTCCTCCGGCGCAGTTCTTGGACACTATAAAAAGGAATGACATAGAAAATGAAGTTTATGACGAAGAAAATGATGATTAGTAACTTTTTTTTCATTAACTTTTAAATTAAAAAATACAAAAAATAATGTTTTTTTTTTTTTTTCATTTTATTGCTTGTTCTTGAAGAGCAACCAGGCGTAAAATTCGTATCTTTAAATCCTTATATCTCTCGTTCGATATAGTTTGGAGTAATTCTTTTTGCACATTATAACATATTTTTGCAAGGACTTTAAACGACAATAGTTTTTATCAATGGCCGCCAGAAAAAAAAATGATGCCAACCCTCCATACAAAGTTACCCAATCCCCTTTTGATTGATTTTGGTAAAAAATATCTACATTACTTAGATTTAATAACAAATATTCGGTAGAAGACGGTTGTTCCCACATTCAGTCACGATACTTACAATCGTCAATCACTACTTAGCTGTTTGTAGTGATTATAATTTTCTAGAGTTGTTTAGTTTAATTAAAATATCTGAAGCAATGGACATTTCTTGTCAGTGACCGAGTTCGGGAGCCCGACTGTCTGAGGAGAGAAAATAGTGCAGAGTACATTTGAATAAGAAATTGGTTCAGTACGCGTAAAACTTAATGACCGAACCTGGAAGCAATTATTTCGCACTAAAGGTTATCTAAAAAGTGTCACCGCAGTTGTAGTTAACCCACTTTAGTCATTAGTGGACAGATCACAAATTATAGCGTCTCTCACTTTATCAGTTCAACTGGACTTAGTTCATCATGTAACAATTTGCACGCCAATGTACCTAGTACCTAATCAAAGTAAAACAACTTTTAAAAAGTTTACAATGTACATTTAACGAATTAAAAACTAAACTACCGAGGCAATAAAACGTAAAATATTGGTTATCATAAAACTGTTTTAACACTCCGTAATTTCAAATTCGGAAATAATAAAGTTAAATTATTGTATGCCCTATAATACTAATTAATAGAAGAATTTAAATAAAATTTACACTAATTCTAAGCATGGGTTCCCACGGTGTGAAGATTCTTCCTGCAAGACGCGTATCATTTGGCCACTACGCTCTGGGAAAACATGACACTCGATATTGGACCAAACTCGCTGAAGACAGAAGCGAGTGAAGGCATAGTAGATAGATATTCGCGTTTGTGGCACGCTTAATGGGACGTACCGTGGGAAGCCACCATAACATTAATAATGATTATAGTGGACAATAGCTTCCATTCCCTTTGCGTAAATAACATGACAAAATATTGAACGGTAACATATAAAATTCGAGAGTCACGTTTCATTTCTTCGCTACGTCTAAATATTGGTGAATATATAAAAAGTTAGTCAACGTATAAAAACCTTCGTAATTTTAAAAATATTGAAATGATGTTTGGTGGCCGAATCGAAAAAGAATAGACGTAGGTAATATTTCCTTTTAAGAAAAATAATGGTACAGCCCTTTACAAAAAATGACAGTAAAATGCATGATATACATACCTATGTTTAAAAAATACTTTTTAACATTTTTTTTGTGATCTTTTTACTTTTTACTCATCATTGGATGTAGACTACCGACCATTTCTTGTATAGAAATATTTGGACGGAAGATGAAAAAATATATAGAACACTCATTGTATCAAACACGAACAACTTGAGTTAAATCATGGCAGTGGGCATTTTTATCATAGATAATCATAAATAAATAAAAATTCAAAAATTCCGATTTTGAATATTTTTTTTGAGTGTTTTTAAGCATATTTGAAGTCTTAACCAAACTTGCTATTTATTGCCACGAAAGGAAGACATGAAGACACGTTTATATATCATTTTTGTGTACAGTCTTATCAAAAAACAGTTCCAATCACAACTATTCTATATGTAACAATCAATATATCTATTCTACTTAATACTTGGGCAAGGTTGCAGCCGGAGCAGACGGAGGAGCAAGTAAGGAGTCATCAGGTGCTGCGAACGTAGACTCCCGGACTGATATAGAATTTCTTACAGAAGCTCGTCGTTTATCATAAATAGCTCGAGCGAGGAAAAACGTGCAAAATATTCCGGAACTCTGAAACAAAAGACCCTTCATTACTTAAAACTGTTTGACACCTCTGATTACATGTTCCAGTTCAAAAATCGTTTATCGCTCTGTCCAAATGTAAACAGTGTCAAAATCCGTTGGGTAAAAGAAAAAAACATAAGGCCTCTGATTCTGAGCCTTCTGCCTTCTTAGCCAGCCAGCCTTTGTTTGTTGATGTCCACACAGACTTTCTGGAAAGTTTAAGATTATAGTGGTGGGCCCAAAAACTAAGTTTCTCTTGAGTCTATGCAATTTTCCTGCATTTACTTAATTTTTTTTAAGGAAATTAAAATTATTAATTTTAATTATTTTAATAAGGGCCTCTTTCACCAACTACAAGTAAAGTGCTGATTAGTTACTTTTATAAATAATTTTCTGTTTTATTGAATTATGCACTCGGTTTACTGCATCATTCGATAGGCGATTTTTTTTTTTATTATTTTCTTTTCAATGTTTCGGACTTTAACCGTACAAACAAAGGTATATCAGTTCCATTATCCCCGGTTACCGGTGACTTTAAATGACAGTTAGCCTACTTGACAGACGGTGAAAGAGGCGCTAAAAGTTATAAAACCAAACCAATCGAATCTCTAATAAATGTAAATCCTAAGAGAGTTACATACAGAATTAGAGAACTACAAATAAAATTCTTTTCTTACAACAAAGTGCTTGAGAGAAATTCAATATATTTTACTTTTCACTTAAGCGTATGTCGTCTACCATGCATTAGATACTTAACGGAGCCCCTGGTAACAGAGTATACTATTAAATTAGTTAAATCGCTGGCGCCAGACATAAACCTACTATGAGAATGACATGCAAATGTTCGATTCGAAATTACGGTACGAAAGAAAAAAATACTCTCCTCTTTCACTATCTGTCAAGTAGGCTAACCGTCATTTAAAGTAACCGGTAACCGGGGATAATGCAGCTGTTATACCTTTGTTTGTACGGTAAAAGTCCCAAACATTCAAAAGAAAATAATAAAAAATTGCCTATCGAAGGATGCACTAAACCGAGTGCATAATTTAATAAAACATAAAATTATTTCTAAAAGTAACTAATCAACACTTTACTTGTAGTTGGTGAAAGAGGCCCTGAAGAGTAGTGCCATGTAGGAAAACACATTTAAATACAGGCCCATCTGGAACGTATTGAAAAATTTGATCTCAGTTTATTTGAAGATACATGACATATCAGATTTATAATCAAAAAAGGAATATGTATTATCTATCCTATACTAATAAATAAAATTGAAGTGTCTGTAATGCCTTTTACTTCTTCTAATCTACCAAACTGTTTTTGATACGGTTTTCATTATTGGATAGAGGTATAAACGAACGAGGAATTTTTGTGTGTATAATTTGCAGAAAAATACCTAAATGCATCCGTACAGTCCGGGGTTGGGTCGCTAGTAAAGAAATAATAATTGAAAAATATTTGCTAGCTCCCAAAGATTACCAGGAACAACGTCATATATTTAAACATCTCAACAATGCAGCTCCGTCACTCTGGAACCCGCTTTTGGAAAAACTATACTTTTTTTAACTCATTATAAACTACAAACGATACTAATGAATGTAGTAAAATTTATTTTTTTGTAGTTTTATTAATTACCGAGAAAACTTCATTGATAATGTTTAAACTAAGAAATATTATTCATAATACGCTGAAAGGTTTTGGTATACGTTTTAAATTGATTGTAGTTTATTGTAGTGACGAAAAAAAACATCTTTATTCCATATTATTCAAGAAATATTCAAGAAATATAAAAAAAAATCTAAAATAACGTAGTTTTGGAAAATCAAAAAACCTACTCGGTAACTACAAACGATACTAATAAATGTAGTAAAACTTATTTTTTTGTAGTTTTATTAATTACTGAGAAAACTTCATTGATAATGTTTATACTAAGAAATATTAGTCATAATGCGCTGAAAGGTTTTGGAATACATTCTAAATTGATTGTAGTTTTTTGTAGTGAAGAAAAAAAATCTTCATTCCATATTATTTAAGAAATATTCAAGAAATATAGGATTTTTTTTTAAAATAACGTAGTTTTGGAAAATCAATAAACCTGCTCGGAAACTACAAACGATACTAATAAATGTAGTAAAACTTATTTTTTTGTAGTTTTATTAATTACTGAGAAAACTTCATTGATAATATTTATACTAAGAAATATTAGTCATAATGCGCTGAAAGGTTTTGGAATACGTTCTAAATTGATTGTAGTTTATTGTAGTGACGAAAAAAAACATCTTTATTCCATATTATTCAAGAAATATTCAAGAAATATAAAAAAAATCTAAAATAACGTGGTTTTGGAAAATCAAAAAACCTGCTCGGAAACTACAAACGATACTAATAAATGTAGTAAAATTTATTTTTTTTGTCACTACCAACGAACTTTTACAAAGAAAATCGCATCCCATAGAAAACACTACGAACTTTATGGAACATTTAAAATGTGCGTAGAGCATCAACACTGTCATCTGTAATTTAAAACCAATCAAACATCTGTCATTTAAAGAAAATGTGACGTCAACACATTGGAGTTTAAAATCAATAGTAGAACTTGGTCGTTACTACCTTTTACTATCGATGCGTGATGACAAGATAAATATTTGGAACATATTTTTAGTAGAGTAGTTATTTTTTATTATTTACTATTATTTTTTGTATTTTTAATAAAATTTATGTGTAACTATTTCTGACTTTAATTATGGTTAATGAAAGAGTATAGAATTTTTTTTTATACATAATAAAATATGGATAATCCATATTTTATGATGTATAAAATTTTCTTTAAAATTTTCTTTCTATCCTGATAATAACTGAAAACAGGGGAATAAACTAGACATTTTCTGTGAAAATAATGTATATATATATAATAATAAATTGAATTTACACATATTATTTAACATTATATTATTTACATTTAATTCGAAATCGCTGTCGTACCTACTACTAAATATTAAAAATAACTAAGTACTTACTACTAGAAATTATAAAATAATATACAATTATATTACACTATACTTGCTGGTGCCGGCGTTCTTTAAGGGAGGAACATAAGGTCGATTTTTTTAAATATAATATATTTATTTAATCAAAGTATGTACCATTGCTATCTATGCACTTTTGCCATCTTATAGGTAGTTCATTGATCCCTTTACTAAAAAAAAACATTCGAACGGGAATCAATTAAATATTTGAAAGCGCTTTGGACTGCACCAACGGAGTTGAATGAAGATGTTTTTTTTCGTCACTACAATAAACTACAATCAATTTAAAACGTATTCTAAAACCTTTCAGCGTATTATGACTAATATTTCTTAGTATAAACATTATCAATGAAGTTTTCTCAATAATTAATACAACTACAATAAAATAAATTTTACTACATTTATTAGTATCGTTTGTATTTTCCGAGCAGGTTTTTTGATTTTCCAAAACTACGTTATTTTAAAAAAAAATCTTATATTTCTTGAATATTTCTTAAATAATATGGAATGAAGATGTTTTTTTTTCTTCACTACAAAAAACTACAACCAATTTAGAACGTATTCCAAAACCTTTCAGCGCATTATGACTAATATTTCTTAGTATAAACATTATCAATGAAGTTTTCTCAGTAATTAATAAAACTACAAAAAAATAAGTTTTACTACATTTATTAGTATCGTTTTTAGTTACCGAGCAGGTTTATTGATTTTCCAAAGCTACGTTATTTTAAAAAAAGACCCTATATTACTTGAATATTTCTTAAACAATATGGAATGAAGATTTTTTTTCGTCACTACAATAAACTACAATCAATTTAAAACGTATTCCAAAACCTTTCAGCGTATTATGAATAATATTTCTTAGTTTAAACATTATCAATGAAGTTTTCTCAGTAATTAATAAAAATACAAAAAAATAAGTTTTACTATATTTATTAGTATCGTTTGTAGTTTCCGAGCAGGTTTTTAGATTTTCCATAACTACGTTACTTAATTTTTTTTTCTATATTTCTTGAATATTTCTTAAATAATATGGAATGAAGATGTTTTTATTTTTCTTCACTACAAAAAACTACAACCAATTTAGAACGTATTCCAAAACCTTTCAGCGCATTATGACTAATATTTCTTAGTATAAATATTATCAATGAAGTTTTCTCAGTAATTAATAAAACTACAAAAAAATAAGTTTTACTACATTTATTAGTATCGTTTGTAGTTTCCGAGCAGGTTTATTGATTTTCCAAAACTACGTTATATTAAAAAAAAATCCTATATTTCTTGAATATTTCTTGAATATTTCTTAAATAATATGGAATGAAGATATTTCTTGAATAATATGGAATAAAGATGTTTTTTTTCGTCACTACAAAAAACTACAATCAATTTAGAACGTATTCCAAAACCTTTCAGCGCATTATGACTAATATTTCTTAGTATAAACATTATCAATGAAGTTTTCTCAGTAATTAATAAAACTACAAAAAAATAAGTTTTACTACATTTATTAGTATCGTTTGTAGTTCCCGAGCAGGTTTTTAGTTTTTCCATAACTACGTTACTTAATTTTTTTCCTATATTTCTTGAATATTTCTTAAATAATATGGAATGAAGATGTTTTTTTTCTTCACTACAAATAACTACAATCAATTTTGAACGTATTCCAAAACCTTTCAGCGCATTATGACTAATATTTCCTAATATAAATATTATCAATGAAGTTTTCTCAGTAATTAATAAAACTACAAAAAAATAAGTTTTACTACATTTATTAGTATCGTTTGTAGTTACCGAGTAGGTTTTTTGATTTTCCAAAACTACGTTATTTTAGATTTTTTTTATATTTCTTGAATATTTCTTGAATAATATGGAATAAAGATGTTTTTTTTCGTCACTACAATAAACTACAATCAATTTAAAACGTATTCCAAAACCTTTCAGCGTATTATGAATAATATTTCTTAGTTTAAACATTATCAATGAAGTTTTCTCAGTAATTAATAAAACTACAAAAAAATAAGTTTTACAACATTTATTAGTATCGTTTGTAGTTACCGAGTAGGTTTTTTGATTTTCCAAAACTACGTTATTTTAGATTTTTTTTTATATTTCTTGAATATTTCTTAAATAATATGGAATAAAGATGTTTTTTTTCGTCACTACAATAAACTACAATCAATTTAAAACGTATTCCAAAACCTTTCAGCGTATTATGAATAATATTTATTAGTTTAAACATTATCAATGAAGTTTTCTCAGTAATTAATAAAACTACAAAAAAATAAGTTTTACTACATTTATTAGTATCGTTTGTAGTTACCGAGTAGGTTTTTTGATTTTCCAAAACTACGTTATTTTAGATTTTTTTTTATATTTCTTGAATATTTCTTAAATAATATGGAATGAAGATTTCTTTTTCTTCACTACAAAAAACTACAATCAATTTAGAACGTATTCCAAAACCTTTCAGCGCATTATGACTAATATTTCTTAGTATAAACATTATCAATGAAGTTTTCTCAGTAATTAATAAAACTACAAAAAAATAAGTTTTACTATATTTATTAGTATCGTTTGTAGTTTCCGAACAGGTTTTTAGATTTTCCATAACTACGTTACTTAATTTTTTTTCCTATATTTCTTGAATATTTCTTAAATAATATGGAATGAAGATGTTTTTATTTTTCTTCACTACAAAAAACTACAATCAATTTAGAACGTATTCCAAAACCTTTCAGCGCATTATGACTAATATTTCTTAGTATAAATATTATCAATGAAGTTTTCTCAGTAATTAATAAAACTACAAAAAAATAAGTTTTACTACATTTATTAGTATCGTTTGTAGTTTCCGAGCAGGTTTATTGATTTTCCAAAACTACGTTATATTAAAAAAATATCCTATATTTCTTGAATATTTCTTAAATAATATGGAATGAAGATTTTTTTTCTTCACTACAAAAAACTACAATCAATTTAGAATGTATTCCAAAACCTTTTAGCGCATTATGACTAATATTTCTTAGTATAAACATTATCAATGAAGTTTTCTCGGTAATTAATAAAACTACAAAAAAATTAGTTTTACTACATTTATTAGTATCGTTTGTAGTTACCGAGTAGGTTTTTTGATTTTCCGAAACTACGTTATTTTAGATTTTTTTTTATATTTCTTGAATATTTCTTGAATAATATGGAATAAATATGTTTTTTTTCGTCACTACAATAAACTACAATCAATTTAAAACGTATTCCAAAACCTTTCAGCGTATTATGAATAATATTTATTAGTTTAAACATTATCAATGAAGTTTTCTCAGTAATTAATAAAACTACAAAAAAATAAATTTTACTACATTCATTAGTATCGTTTGTAGTTTATAATGAGCTAAAAAAAGTATGGTTTTTCCAAAAGCGGGTTCCAGAGTGACGGAGCTCAACAATGCGTCATTGTTTGGTTGTATTGTTTATAGTTCACGTCACGAGTATGCTTATTCTTGATTTTAAGAACAATGACACTTTATGTAATCCGATTCCTGCGGCTGCCTGTTAAACCGAATTCTACATTTGAAACGATAAATTACGCTTTAATTATTTTTTGGCGTCAACATTTTTTACAGATTGGTTACAGAGTTTTTAATCCTTGACAAGTAACTACTCGAATTTTCGAATTCGCGTAAGTACTTGAAGATTTAAAGATTCGTCTTTGAATCAACTAAGTTTAAGGTGTTTGGGTATTTGATTATTGTTAGGCGGAAATTATAATACCTTGATATTTTCTAAAATAAAAATTGTCTGTGAGTTGTCTGTGAGCTAAATTTTATGAATATGCATTTACGTGTTATCGAGTAATTTATATTTTTTTTAGAAACTGTTACATTATTCATATTAGTAGTAAGTATTAAGTATATATTTGCCATTGCGTAATTAAAACGCTATTAAAATCGAAACCGCGCATCTTGCTTTTAGTTTGCATCTGACCTTACATTGTTTGCATGTTAAGAAGTCCACACCACATACGATGTATTACACCATCTTCATTCAAGGACAAAATGAATGCAAAAACAATATATTACATGTATTATAACATATCAACTCTTACGTTTACTTAATTCATATTACATTGATAGCAAGGAATTTGATTTTTTAATTTTTTATTGTTAAGGTGAGGTTGTTAAGACAAGTTGACGGTCAACTTGATGATAGGTGAAAAAACCTACCATTTTTTTTAAATATAGTCTATTTGAGCACTGTATTTTTGTCTTAGTTTGAATTTCACTCTGAATCAAATTAGGCGAGGAAAATAACGATTTTCTGCTGTTGGAAATATTAGAAATGGTTAAAGCAAAGAAAGCACTTCCTACTATGACATAGTGCTGTATATTTAGAAAGATGTGATTAAAATTAGTGTAGGTACTTAAATACGTACGTGCCTCTATGTTTAATACGTGGAAGAGCGTAAGCGCAACAAACCTGTCGTCATGCATTGCTTTGCATATGATTTTTTTGCAGCAATGAATCACTCAATTGCTCGTCTTAAACAATGTGCAAAATAAACAAATGCTAGCCAGATAAGATTATTCAAAAGAAACAAAGTTGTCCTAACTATATTATAAATTTATGCGAATGTGAGTTTGTTTGATGTTTAGTTACTCGTATGTTACATGAGCCACGTAACATTTGTCACTTACTCACGCCTTAAGAAACCTATGATTTATTTATACCATCAAGTAGATCGTCAGATGTCTGTCGACCTCTACACATAGAAACATAATATTTATATGAATGTATTCATAAATAATCTCACGATTCTAGATACATAGATACATAGATAGATAGATAGATAGATAGTTCTAGATACGAGTAACTTTGATTGGATATTAACATGTAGGTACCCAACATAAGTAGATAACATTTTCATTAATATTCATGGTTCAATTATTTAGCAAAACTACTTTTAATAAAGGCAACATAGTTGTGTACCTACTGAGAGTAATTCAAGATTTTATCGTAAATACTAACAGCAACGTAACCTGAACGACATTGCAGGTCATCAGCATCAGACTATAACAGCTAAACTTTGTCAAAGTCAGAAGAAGTTCGAACGTGAACAAAATCAATAGAGTTTCATAGGTACAATACAAACAATTCTTTGTTGCTTTATTAACTCTGTTGTAGAGGACCTTTTAAGTTTTAACGATCTCTAAGAATTATGACTAGACTCGACATGAAGGTAAATTATAATTAAATCAGTTTTATATAAGTACATGATAAATAAGTTCACAGCTACAAATACTAAGTCTAGAAAGATGAAATTGGGAACTTATGTAGGTATATATATACATTATATAAGAGAACATTAGAGAACAGATAAGAACATGAGAGAAAAGATGAGAACATTAAAGAACATGTATATGCTCGCCAGCTATGAAGCCACGGCTACCAATGTGGCGTTCGCCCTTGTGGTTGGGGAGCCCAAGAGGGGATTTCTGGAGTCACTCGAGCGCGTCAGATTAAGCTATGGTAGATTAATTACATGCTGAAAAGTGTGCATTTTAATAATCTGACGATTTGGTTGGTGGGCTTGGCGGGGGTGGGGTGAAATTTTAAATACAACTCGAGCGCGTCAGATTTTCAGAGGGGATGTTAAGTGAACCTAAACTAAGCTTCCATTTAAAATTCAGACGATTCGGATGTAACGCAAGCTCGTGGCAGCTTTTTGAAAATGCAAAAAATATTTTTGACGATTCTCATTTTGTAATACTAAAGCGTGTCAGATTTTCATACAGACGGTTCAGCCTAAAGTCCTGATCGAGCTTATTCTTAATTTGACGATTATATGGAGGATTTTTTAAAATACAGCGCCTACAAAATTTTAAACGCCTGTAGACGCTCACCCCACCGCTGAAATGAAAAACTTCATATAACCTTTTTTTCTTCTTACCATCCAATCTTCAAAGTCCAATAGGTCCCCACGACGCTCGAGTGACTACACATTTAGCATCGTGGGCTCCCTAACCATTGGTCCCATTACAATAAGGCCCTTCCCTTGAACATATCACAATGAACAACTAGGTTCTTAAAAGATATTGTTTTATCTGCGACTGGCTGTTGCACGCGACTTCGTCCGCGTTCAAAATGTTTATATAGCCTAAAGCCTTTCTTGATAAATGGACTATCCAACACAAAAAGAATTTTTCAATTCGAACCAGTAGTTCTTGAGATTAGCGCGTTCAACCAACAAACAAACTCTTCAGCTAGATAGATACACGACTACGATATTACCTAGTTATGCTAAAAATCTGATAAAATGAAAATCTCGCTATACAGCTACAAACCCTAAAAACAAGCAAACTAAAGCTAAAAATCTAAGCTGTTAAAAACAATACTTTTAAAGTTTCTTACACAAGAAATCAGTGTTAATCACTTCAACCTTCGCGAACAGAAGCTAAGACTGGCTAGAATACATTTCTTTTTGTATTATTTTTGTACGTACAGTCTACAACATAATTACGTTGTTACTCTAACTAGGAAGCGAGTATTCGACACACAAAAGCTGCACTATGAATCCAAACCGCTCATTGTTCCATTCTAAGTGGCTGAGTCACTGAGCGAAGCGTTTTATTAAATGACTTCCTTGTAACCAGTACAAGTTATATGCCTACTTTTCTAGTTATTAGTACAAACAAGTTTGACGACAAAGTATAACAGTACAACACTATTATGGAATGTATATCAGACCAAAAATGTTCAGAATTTAAAGGCGAGGGTAAATTCTAATAGGAGTAACTTATGTTAAACTATGTATGTATGTTACTTATTTAATTAGGAAAAATTTTGGCAATTTTTTAACAACTTAGATTGCTCCTTCTTAAATTGAAGTGGGTTTCGCGTTTGTCTCTTTGTATATTTATTTGACGATTTATTCTTATTTTGATTTATTGTTTCAATTATACTTAATTAACTGATAGTTACTTATTTAGTATTTTTAAAATTAATTTAACAAAAATATAAGCTAATATAAATAAATAAATAACCAAACATATTTAGTAAGTAATATAATGAAGCTGAAGAGTTTGGTTTATTTTTTGAACGTGTTAATTTTTCCAACTAATGTCGGATTTGAAAAATTCTTTCCCCATTTGATAGAGTTTTTAGAGGGTCTTAATTAATATGACTTTACAACCCAAAAGAAAAGATATAAGAAGGAGTGCTAAGAAAACAAAGTAAGTAATGGCGCTTGTGAGGGTTTCGAATTTCGATGCGGTGGCTCGAGTGTGGACTCCTGAAAGCCGAGCATAGAGTAAATAGTTACTTAACCAGGGAACTATTTACTCTATGATCAGATGAAACCGCAGGGCACAGCTAGTGAATAATAAAAGAGGTAATTACGTAACCCTGTGACTATCAGAGACTCATCGATGATCCCGTCAAATTAGTTCATAATGTTCATTTAGCTCAAAATGATTCAGCGCGCGTGTCATTTATTTAGATTGTGTTAAATGACGTCGTTTAAAGCCCACGTCTTACGTCCGCTGAGATCTTAGTCATGACGTCATTATTTGGATTCCAAAATATCGTAAATATTTCAATAAAGAACATTATTATGATTATAATTTATAATCTATGTGTAACCTAAATGTTACTATTTATGACTAAAATTCTCCCGGGACTTCATTCGCTCGAGAAGAGTACACTCAATTGAAATTACAAGGTCGAATAATGTGTGACAATTCAGTGTAACGATCTTCTTGTAACGTTTCTGCATGACATCTACGAGTATCTTCCTATCTTTACATAGTAAAAATCTTGTAAAAACTAAAAACAAAGTCGCTTCCCAGCCCACCGTCTATCCCTCTGTATGTATGCTTAGATCTTTTAAACTATTATAAGCAACGGATTTCACTGATGGAAAAATCGTTAAAGGAAGAAGGTTTTTATGTATAAAATTTGTAGAAAAAAATCGGGATCGGTCTATGTACTAGTATTTAACACGCGTAGGTACTACCCTCTATGCCTATGTTGTTTTCTGTACCCTTTTATGCTTGTTAAAGTTGAGTATTAAAGCAAAGACTTCTATGCATTACACTACCTACAGTTAAATCGTGAAAGCGGAACAAACAAACTAACTCACTAATATAAAAAATTGGTTATTTAGAATCTAGGTTGTACCTCAAAAGTCTAACTTTCCTAATCAAATGAAAACATGTACCTATGTACTTCTATTTAAAATTTATTTCTTTGCATTTATATTAGAATGGCATTTGACCCATTCCCGGCTTATCAAAAATGACCTACTCAATTCCGAGTCTGGTTACGAGTACCCGAGGGATCGTAGCTACAATGTATCCAACCATAAAGTGCAACAATATAAAATCCTTACACACAATTAAAACACTTATTACATCTACTTTAGATACGAAAACTGCGTGATACATCAAGACTGGATGGTTAGAAATGTGGGCGACTACTGTAATAGACGAGCGCTTGTTTATCCGTTGCCATTATAGTTCTTGCTTCCTCTAATTCTATGAAAGTGATAGAGACAGACTTCGTTTAAATGTTGGGACCTTCGAGAGTAGATTCTGTGATACCGTCCGGTGTATTGCATTTAATGGCCCTCGTTGTCGACATCCTCCTAGTTGCGACTCTCCAATTTTACGATTAGCTTATTCCTCAATGTCATCCGTTGATATGTAAGTAACATCAGTAACATTAATTATAATTGTTTACACAAGTGCAAAAGAGTGTTTGCTTATTCTCTTTTCTTTTATACTAGAAACATTATTACTTATACTACTATGTAGTGTAGCATAATATGTGTTTTTATGCGTGAATGGCAATCTCCCGAACCACTGAAAAATTGTCTCTCTCACTACTTGAAAGATACATTATTCTAGTCTACAATATATTACTAGTGTATACTAGTGCATACTATACTACTACAGTATAATATATATTACTAGTAACCCACTCCCGGCTTCACCCGGGTTCAAAATAAAAACTATCCTATCTTTTAAGTTGGACCAAATTACACATAGTTACGAAGTTTTATCAAAATCCGTTCACTAGTTTAAGAGTTCATCGTGCAAAAACATGTGACACATAGGTATTTTTTTTTAAGATTTGAATATAAATATGTATTACAGAAATATGTATATGTATGTATAGAAATGAATATATTTAGATTACAGTCTCCAATAAAAATATTATCCATAAAGAGTTGTAAGCAGAAGCAGTAGAATCGCGAAGAAAATGATGCCCAATAACAAGTTGGTAAGTACTAAGTACAGTGCGACCGTGAACATGATTGCTAAATTGAGTGAGATAAAGGCCACAAATAACTTGTAGGTAACTAGCTAAGTAGTAGGTAATCGCGTACTTGTCTTGGCTTATGAAACAAAGTGATGTCATAGGCGTAAAATTCACTAAACTTTACAACTGCAATCAGGCTTAGAGCTTCTTTCACCAACTACAAGTAAAGTGTTGATTAGTTACTTTTAGAAATAATTTTATGTTTTATTAAATTATGCACTCGGTTTACTGCACCCTTCGATGGGCGAATTTTTTTTATTATTTTCTTTTTAAAGTTTGGGACTTTTACCGAACAAACAAAGGTATAGCACCCCAGTATATCAGACACATGGTGAAAGAGGCTCTTATAGACCCGCTTTAATTCATTTTGTTTTAAAAATAGAAGAGTTAAGTGACTCTCCTATTGTATTTGGATAAACAAAATGACTAAGTTTTGACTGGATCAACAAATTAATGTAAAATTAAGAACTGTATGCAATTTGTGTGAGACCTTTGTGTTTGAAGTGACGTCACTGAAATGACAGTCAAAAAAATGAAAACTCTTTTTTTATTTTAAGTAATCAGACTTAAAATGAAGATCCAATAGATGGTAGGTGACTATTTGTCGCTTATGTATAACACAAGCACTTCCACAGGTGCTGCAAGTGCGCTGCGCTGCATGTGTGCTTTCTATAGTCACTGTCGTTTACCGTACGCTACGCTAAGAGAAAACTTTGTGATTGGTCAATTGACGTTACAGCAACCAATCACCAAGCTTTCTCTAAGCGTTCTCTCTTCGCTTCCGAAGTACGCAACGAAACATTTACATCTTGGCCCCCAGCTCAGCTGCAAAAAGCACGATTAAGGAAGGGATTGGGAAATGGGCTCTATGGCTTTTCTTACTCACTCACCGAAACACAACAGAACTCGGCTCATGGTGTTATTTCACGATGGAGTTTGGTAAGGTGATGGTTAATGCAGCTAGACGGGTTGGCCCAAGTGACTGCTAAACGCAATGTGCCTTGCCACAGCTAAATTATGGCACTGCGGGGTTATGCCGGATTCCTAACGACTTCCTAGCGCGGCCGGGCGTTGTTGATGGACGGGATCGCGGAGACGTTATGACACGACTTCGGTTCCCCGCCACGGCTATCAAGCGCGAGATAGATATTCTACCTGTAGTACTTATAAATCAATCAGCTAGATGGATCGGATGGCATAAAAACAGAAAACTTAGTTGAAAGAATGTTTGCTTTGACAGCATGAGATACCGATTTAATTCACTCCTGAGTAGGTATTTCAATATCATAGTCCCAATTTACCTTTTTTGAATTTATGTTTTTTTTTTTTATTTAATGTAAATATTGCTCCGCTTAGCGATAATTCTCTGTTCCGCACTTATTAGATTTGGCAGTGAGAGTGACTGAGAGGAAAACACTGACGCTCAAGGTTAATGGGATATTTTTAATAGAATAGCCAAAAAAGGACCACGTTCGATGACATCATACGCCAACGTCGAGTATCAATTCGGAGCAAGGTTAACTAGGTCATACATTGAGTACTTGTTTCGTTCGAATAAAGGATTTGGGATAATGTCATAATTTTAGTCAGCCCTAAAATGATATTTCATACTGGTTGTTCACTCATAATTGGGTACCCTGTGTTTCACTCATAAATTGAGCAGACTTGGAGCAATAAGCACTCTCTTACAAACCACCGTAAAAAACAGCATATGTGCTTTTGTGTTTCGTCAGCGGTTTCGATGAGTGATTAAATATTGTGAAAATGGGCAAACTCTATAAGGCAACGAACCTGCAGCACATGTGGCGTTGATGGTGTTATAGGCGACAGTAACATCAGGCTACCATCAAGTGTACCATCAGCCTGTCTAAAAAATAACTTCAAAATTATTCACATTAATTAGACAAATTGATTACGAAAAAGACTATATTTAAACCTATCTATACTCGAGCTGACTGTTGCTCTGGTCTTATACATACCAAGTTTTATACAAGTTCGTACAATCTTCAAACAATTTTGACACGAGTTAACGAAGTTCATCAAAAATTAATATAACAAAATTTAAAAAATACACTACCTGGGAAATTATAACCGGTTTTTTCCTCATAAAATTAGCATTCTGAACCGATAAAACCTAGATATTATGGTAATAAGTAACATTTTTAATTACATATATCTATTGTATATATTTTAAAAATTACACAGCATTGGAATTTTGATTTTTAAATATACTAATTTGAAAGTCGTTAAATATTGACAAAGAAAATAAACAATACGAATAGGTACTCGATTAAAAAGTTCCGGTTGCAATCAAAATGTTGAATATTCATTTAAATATTACATAACTATACCTACTACACGTACGTACCTCAGGCATCATGGCCTCGCTCAGAGAAGCGCTTGCGCAAATTTAATAGCAAGCTACCGCCTTACAATTTTTTATTTAAAAACTTAAGTTGTATTTTGAACCATCTAATTTATAGTAAAAAGTAAAGCCAAGTGTTTGTTTTTTTTTTTAATTTGAACCAGATAATTTCTGGAACTAACACTCAAATAAAAAAAAAACTTTTTTTGGTTTTAATATTGCGGTTCGAAACCATGGTTAGTGGTCGGTCCCCTTCGCTTTAGTGTATATGTATACTCGGCCTGTTAAATTATAATTAATCAGTAATCAATATGAATAATTAAAAAAAAAACAACTATCCATGTAGAAATCGGCTTCTCTTTTATAATGCAACATTATATATCTTAAAAACACAACATTCTTGAACGTAATATGGTAAGAGGAAACGCTCATAACATAAAGCTAATTAAAATTATCTACAACAAATTCCCTATTGTAACATTTAACCTCTTCAAAAATTATTATTAGTACTTATATTTTAAAAAACAAAGAGGTCCTTGTTTTTAACCATGGACGCATTCTTAGATATTTATTAAAGAGCCGACTTATAATTTTGAACTTAGAGTTTTGAATTTATAAACGTCCATTCAATGTTACAATCAATACTAATAATAAATCTGTAAGTGTATGTATTATTAACTGATTTTTATGAAACTTGGTAGATAAGCATTTAGACGTACGGTATACAGGATAGGCTACCTTTTTCTTTTTCAATGTGGACGTAGTCGCGGGCGCCACCTAGGACCCTAATAAATTTAAGAATGGATACGCCATTGTTTCTTGTATGATAAGAGTTTCTTGTAGAAACCTAATTGATAAATAAATATTTTGATTTTGATTTTTGATTTTGTTTCACTAGGTGTTTTTTAAATCATTTGTTAGATCCTATATCTATCCCAATTCCTTATCCTTAATCCTATTGTAGTCGGCAGTTCTCACCAAATAATCACAGAATTAATTGAGGAGTGCTTAATGGGTAGGTATTTGATTTACGCTTCCGTGCCAACAATAATCAATTTGCACAAATCATTCACATTTCCGAAACTGGTATGGCGTTTGGGACAGAAATAGAATTGTTGTATTTTGTTCACGATTTGACGGTGTTGGAAGTATATATTATTAGAATTTAATACTAGCAAGTTTTATGAAAATAAAACAGTAGCCTGAGAAAATAAGAAAAATCAGGGGAAATAAATCGTGTAGTTTTAAAAATAGGTAGAATTATACTTTACGGTATCCAGATTAACATACTAAAAGTCCTCAAGGGTGGGGGTTGTGCTAAGGGTGTAAGGGGGGGTTGAAGGTACCTTTTTTGTGGTTTTTGCTCATATCGCAAATATCTGTAGGAATAGCATTATGATTACTTCTGACAAAAGTTTCTACATGAAATTGTCTACAAACTTAGATATATACATATTTACTCGACGATCAATACTTTAGGGACTACAGGCTGTGTATATTTACAGAGATACAAAAATAGACGATTTCAGCAAACGGTGTCGTTTTTTTTTCGGCGTTGTTTTTCGCCATTTTTAGTTAAGAATAAGCAAGCTTAGTCATCTGCCTACCCAACATAAAAAAACCCCATGAAGATCCATGGAGAATTCTAAACAAAAAAGATGATAATGTAAACATGGTCCGAGCGTTCAAGATACCGTGTGCCCCTTAAGCAACGAAGGGCGTCAGCGGGTCGTGGATGGTGAGGTTGAGGTCCATGCATACCACTGAGGCTGAATCGACGTCTTTTCTACTGCATATACAAACAGGCCAAGATTTATAGCTCAAAAATGGGTTTGATCCGCAAAAAATCCTGCTATTTGATTTTTCGATTGGATTATGTCAGACTGTCTCCCAAGTATAAATCCAAGTTTGTGTCGCTTGAAACCGCGAGCGTTAGCCGCCATCTCGAGAAACGCCTTTTTGCAAATATATCGGCAACGGTGAGTTTTACGTTAAAAATTGTAAGAATCTTTTTTGTCATCGTTTTAAAGTTATAATAGTTCCCCATCGTTTTTATATGAAACGTTTTTCTCTTCTGTTAATATTTGCCGATATATGGTCGATTACAAAAACCAAATTTTTGTTTTTGGAAAATATTTCGATAAATTTTAGAAATACGAAAAAAATGTAATAATCAAAGTTGTAGAGCATAAATTTTTCTATAATTTTTGTAGTAAACTTTTTTTTGTAAAATCAATAGTTGCTGAGCTATTAAGTATTTTGATTGATATAAAGAATACATCAAGTTTTATTATAAAGTATACACGTAGATTAAAGAAAAAGCGAAGAAGTAACAAAGTTTCCATCAGATTGTGACCGCGGATGAAATCAAATTGGATTAGCGTATTCAGCCTATTAAGTATCTCTAATATATGCATGACGGTCCTCGTTTCGCAGTCCCTTAATAATTTTACTTCAAGTCTATCAAAGCTAGCTGCTTTAGAAAAGTTGGCAAGAATTTGCAAGAATACAACGATCTAAAAATAACTTTCACATGAAAAGATTTTTTTAGAAAAATGCGTATTGTTTACAAATTCTTTTCTTTTAAATATTTCCGCTACTTTAAATTGTAGAAATTGCGTGTCCATATCGATAAAATCTATCGATAAATCAACACAGAACAATGAATTGCGTGACACAAAACAACATAGTTTATCGCATCTACACTACAAGCATTGTTCAAACTTAGGAATTTAACATGCTATTGTTAAATATTAATTAAGTTTTTTCTATTTTATATTAAGGCTACCTCTACCTTACTCGAAACGGGATACAGTAAACATTATATTATTTAAAAATATTTTTAATTTATCTAAAGTATAATATATCTACTTTTAAAAAAGATTTTGAATTTAAGCAGTTTACAGAAAAGTAAACGAAATAATTAATAAAAAAATTTTTGTTAAATATCCAAGAATTCGTTCTTTAAGGTAACTATTTCTTAAATCTTAATTTAAGAACGTTATAATGCATTAAAATGTGTTTTTATATACATGTCTAGAAAATAATATTTTAACTAAAAAAAAAATTTATACTTATGTCCTTATGACAGCAAGCGAGCTGACGCTTTTAAGAATATCGTATTACTGTGTTAATTAATGGTAGGAAGTACGAACAGAGATTTTTTT
This sequence comes from Synanthedon formicaeformis, assembly GCA_945859745.1. Classification (NCBI taxonomy): domain Eukaryota; kingdom Metazoa; phylum Arthropoda; class Insecta; order Lepidoptera; family Sesiidae; genus Synanthedon; species Synanthedon formicaeformis. The sequence goes on along the minus strand of OX243956.1, from coordinate 11,458,381 downwards.
TAGGTACTTTGCCATCTTAAATCTTGGTGAGTACGAGTATAAATCCTATAATAATATATTACTACAGTATCATGCACTTGAAAAAAAAAAGAATTTTCTCACGTACGAAATTTGTATACGAGATCGTTCCGCAAAATAATAATGAACTTTTATTCATAATTATGATACTGCGGTTTTTCTGGTGCAGTTTTACAATTTTAACGTGAATATTGTAAAACGTAAATTTGTAAAAAGCCGTTATATTTTAAATCACTGTTAATATTAAATTATAAATTATTTAAATGTGAAACATTCAATTCTCGATAAATATTCTCACCGTGACCTCTACACGCAAATGTGCCCTAACCTTGCCCCATAGAAATACGTAATTCCATAAACTATTATAAATTAATCGCCGAAACTAAGAATTTGAAACTTTTCGTGTTAAGGCCTTGACCAAATAAAAGTTGACCTTTGAAGTAAGACTGTTATAATCAAAGACTTTCTTGTCATACAAATATTATTCAATATCAATAGTTATTAAAAAAGATTTATGTACAAGTTCTAAGATTAGTTAACCTTAGATATAAAAGAACTTAGATAAGTTTAGAGCATTTATAGAAATCCTAAACCTTATTCACTGAAACGAACTTATAGAGATAAAGCCTTCGGCTGCGATTGGTGGAGATAACAGAAAATGTGAGTGTACCTGTACACAGTATATGTACTTTTTAGTCTGTTCGTAGAACTCTCACTGTTACTGTTATTATACTGCGCTTTTTAATTCGTATTATTGTTATTTTAAGGTTTGAATTTCGTTTAACGTATGTTAACTAACGTATATTTTTCATTTTATGATTATATCAGGAACCAAAATGTCTATTATCTTAATTAATAAATAATTCACAACTTAATAGCTAGAAAAGTTTATACAAAATAAAAAGTGTACGTTTGACGTAGCTATTACTATAATATTAACAATTTTAATATATAGTTTACAAAGCTAAAAGTAGCGTAGAATGAACGTTCACCTATTATTGTCCACTCGAGATTTGCTTTCCTTGTCTTTTGTATGGAATTGAGTGAAAGGGAAAGCGCTATATTAGCTCGTTTCAGTGAATCAACTGTAGATGGACTTCGTCCGCGTCGTAGTTCGCGTCGCGTTTTTGGAGTCTATAGGACACATACATACACACATTGCCTTTTATAAAAATCCTAGCTGCTGCCGGCGACTTCGCCCGCGTAACTTTTTAAATTATATACTAAAACCTTCCTCGAGAACCACTCTATCCATTTGGTGAAAACAGCACGAAAAACGGTGCAGTTAGTTTTTGAATTTATCGCGAACAGACAGACAGACAGACAGACGCGGCGGAGGACTTTGTTTTATAATATGTAGTGATATAGATATAGATAAACCTTCGAAGGCGTTGTTCGCCTATTTTAAAAAATTCTTTTGTTTTTCCTGTACCTCGGCCAAGTCTATGGAAAATTTCATGGTTCACATTCACATTTCACATTTCCATTTCCATTCACATTTCCAATCGCTCATCATAAACCTATCATCATAGGTTTATGATGAGTGATTGGAAAACTCTATTATAACATAACATTTTACATATAAAGGCATAAAGTTTGTTTTGCCATGCCTATATAAAATTACATAAAACTGCAGCAGTTCATAATAACAATAACAAAACGGTCAAACAGATTGTTCGGCGTATGTAGAAAATATTTACGGCTATGATTTCATCATTCTATTTTAATGCTTACATATTGATGCAAGAATTAAACGCTAAATAGTGTCGTTCCTATAAAATGATGTCAGTACAAATAAATCAATGGTTCCTCAAGTGGGTGTCGTAAAAATATCACATGGTTTGTATAATCAATCAGTTATCACTAAGTACATATTTTAAAACAAAGTCCGTTCTGTCTGTTCGCAATAAACTCAAAATCTACTGCACCGTTTTTAATGCTGTTTCCACCAATGGATAGAGTGGTTCTCGAGGAAGGTTTTAGTATATCATTTACAAAGTTACGCGAGCGAAGTCGTGGGCAGCAGCCAGTTAAATATATTTTTGGTTCTATTTGCCACATTAACTCGTTTTTTTTTTAAATGTCACCAAACCAGTAGTATAAATTTATAACGTAAGATTTACTTACTTAAATTATTACAACGTTTTACTACTTGGTAGGTATAGTATATTCAATTACTTACTTGATATGGGATTTGTTAAAAGAAAATTTAGTAAAATTTGGGTCATATAGCCGTTTTTGCCTGTCTGATATGAAATTATCGAATTTGGCATTTATATCCGATCGGTATCCAAATTATTAATCCATCAAATCAAAATTCCCGACTGGAAACCGCTGGTTGAATATTATTGAACTCGTATCACAATATTTTCATTCATCGCTTTTTCCATTGGTGAAAACCGAACAAAATCCGATAGTTGGTTTAAAAGTTATGTTTCGTTTAAAAAGTTTTTGGAAAAACAGACAGAGGTAGAAGCCACTTTATTTTATAATGTGTATAGATATAGATATGTATTTACTCAACTCCCATTATTACACTAAAGTGTATAGGTACTAACTGTAATGCTAAGTAATTGTAATTACACAGACCTTAATTAATATTCAATTAACCGTGTAAAACCCAAGGGTCTTGCAATAGTAAGATAGGGGGTCATCGCGACAAATATAGCGAGCAGCGATAAATTATATATTCAAGGACGTTATTATTATTTAACATACATATAAAAACAATTTTTGTTACAGTGGGTCAGCTTCATCAATACTAATAATAAATCTGTAAGGGTCCGTCATGGAGTAATTTACTTTGTTTTCAGAGATATCATGTTTATAGGCTGTACTAAATTGACTAAATTGACTGAAACTAAATTGACGATTTTTTGAATTTTTTTTCTGTATGTATGTATGTTCCTCCATAACTTAAACTGATTTTCATGAAACTTGGTAGATATACATTTAGACGTACGGGACACAAGATAGGCTACTTTTTCTTTTTCAACGCGGACGAAGTCGCGGGCGCCAACTAGTTTAAAATAATATCGAATAGTATCGAAACTTGGACGCTAGTGCCTTCAATCAATATGCATTTAAAAGTCCTGTTGGGTGTTAAGGTCTTTTAATAGAACTTATTTACACTGGTATTTAATTGTGAGCTTTGTAGCTATCTATCTAAGAAAGTAAACGTCGTTCAACGAACGAAGGAGAGGGCTATGTTCGGGGTTACTCTGCGAGACTGAACAGGAATGAGGATATATATACGTATTACAAACTAAAGTCACCGACAGAACCTGGCGGGTTAATAAGTTGAAATGGCAATGACATCTGTCTATCTGTTACCTCTCAACCGATCTTCGTGAAATTTTGCATGCTACGCCTGGCTACGCCCATGTCCCTGACACGTTGTCAGGGACATGGGCGTAGCCAGGATTGTATATAAGGGGGGGCAGACAAAGAAAATCCTAGATTACTTATATTGTTTTCATCGTTGTTTTTAATAGTATTTAAAAACAAGATTTTTTTATTTAGGTAAGATTTTTTAAAGCTATATAGGGTAGGATTTTTTTTAAGCTTAGTTTCATATTTTTGAAAAAAATTTCTTTTCTTAGGTCTTATAAGAAGCGTCGCAAGCTATGAAGCTCGTAAAAATTATAGTTTAACAGAACAACCGCTCTTCGGGGGGGGGGGCAGCTGCCCCCCCTTGCCCGTACCTCGCTACGCCCATGGTCAGGGATACAGGAAAGGCATAGGGTAACTTTCATCCAGGTTTTGACCTGACTTATTTTGGACTTGACGGTCCTGTTTTGGAAAACTAAGAAAAATTATAGACTTGACTTGACTGACTAGTCTCGAGATCTGCTACTTTTGATTTTAATTTCAATAAAAAAGGCTATTACAAATTGCTATTTTTACTAATGAGACTGGCAAAATCGTCGGAGAAGATCTGATGGAGCCAAGACATGAAGAAGAAGAAGAACTTTCATACAGAAAAAACAGTAGGTACTGTTTTCAAGTGATCATCTGAAATAAAATAAAAAATTAACGCCTGGTGTTATAGCAACAAGAGATCAAGAGTTACTCGTATATCGTTTTTTTTTCGACGCGGACGCAGTCGCTGGCACCAGCTAGTTTAAATTATATGTATACTGAAGCTTGACAAAGTTCAAATATATGAAAGCGCCAGTAAGTTGTGATACTGTAACTACGATGGCTACAGTACGATTATGATATCACTAATGTTGCATTGTGCGACATTTAGAGGTCACGTGACGTTATATGGATGATACGAAGGCTGGAGAGTGGGCCGAATATATTATCTAGTTGTTTGGTTATAAAAACCCAACTGCGAGTAAGTAATCTGAAATTAATTTTTCAAATATAATGGAATGTGATATTTATGGGTCCCATATTGGGTATAAAATGGTATACATAATTATTATTTTTATAATAACATCAATACGCTTAAGTAGTTATTTAACTAAGAAAGTGCATTTGGTCAGAAGGAAAGTGCAGTTTTCAATGCACAATACAAGAAAATGATGTCTGGTTGTGCTGAATGATAGAAAATATGGTTCGCTATGAGCACTCGTCTCCTTTTTCGTGCAGCAGTTTCCAAGGTTATAGTCGTGATGGTAGAAAGCTTACGTTGAGAAGTGGCACACCTTAAGGAGAAGAACTCTTAATTTTTAGTTAAGTGTGGTGTACCTGCAAAATAGATGCCACAAAAGCCGTCATGGCAACGAGCATGATTTGCTGCTTGGCGTACTCGTGGAGAGGTTTCCCGCAGCCTCGCTGGAACAGTGTGGTGCAATCAGCGGTGTACGGTTTGTGCAAAGCGTCCAACGGGCCCTGACCGCAGCAAGAAAACGGTACGTGCCCACTGGCGCTGAAGTCGTTCGGACCGCTGATGCCGCAACATTCAAACTGGAAAACATTTTTACAATTAATTTACGACGTACAGGCAGACGGCCCTGTATAGAAAATTACCGTAAACCACTACATATAGTCACAGTGGTCGCATTGGTTGTTTGTAAAGGAAGTGAAATATAAGGTTGCAGATCTACCTTTTACTTCCACATAACACGATATAGAACCTAAGGACTTATAGACTAAGGATATCCCTAACATAAAGAACTAGCTGGTGCCTGCGACTTCGTCCGCGTTCTCTATGACCTATAGCCTTCCTCGAGAAATAGACTATCCAACACAAAAATTTTTTTTTTAATTCGAACCAGTAGTTCCTGAAATTAGCGCGTACAACCAAACAACACGTACCCAGGTGAACAAAGTAGGTGGACCACGGGCAATACACGAAATAAACAAACTCTTCAGCTTTATATAACTATACCTAGTAAGTATAGATGTGAAATTTTATGAGGATGAATAGGTATCTACACTACATATAGATAATTGTTGCTGTTTCAACTTTTGAAAAGATTTAAACTGTAACAAACACGTTGAGATGAGAATAGAGGAAAGACGGACTCTTGCTTCACGCACTGAAACTCAAAAGTATTTCACGGAATTCTTCTGTAAGAGCTTCATTCACGAAGTTTACCTACTATCAGTTATCTGTAAATTAAATTCTCAGAAATTCGTTAATAAATTGCATCCACTCACCCTAACGTGTAGTCTGTCCCATCTGACAGAATCGAAGGAATTCGGTTCATTACTTTTGTTGGTTTCTTCGAAGTAAGAGGTCATGGTGGTTTTAATATCAATCTCTATGTTGTCCCATACAACCATGGCCCATACGAAACATGTAAATTCTATTATCACCACAACCGCTATTAATATGCCCGCCTGAAAAATATATATAAATAATAGATGTGGATAATTTCAATGTCTTCACTAGATATACTTAAGAGTTAGATATAACGCGGTATAACTATGCTATGTACCTACTTATAACTATTACCTATTACTATTATTGGAGTTATAACTTTGTATATTGTAAATGTAAGGTAATGAAATAATAAAAGATAATAAAATAAAAGCACTGGTATAGGTACCAGGGGTGTTATGGATATTCTTTTTAACATTGGCCCGTTTCTATCGGGCCCGTTAGAAAGAATTTGCCAAGAAAATATACGAAAGAAAATTTTCTTTTAATAGGTACCTACCATTACAATGTGAATTTGGTGCATAGACCTTGTCGTCCTCCAACCAATCCATGCTATTGAACATGTTATTATAGCCATCATAAGTAATAATATCGCTGGGTATTCGACATTGACTCCGATAAAATGTCGATAAATGAACAATTTATATAGTAAAAATCCGCTAACGCCAAATAACACTATTGCTGACATCTGTTGATACAAAATAAAAACAAGTTATAGTACATATCGCTGCCATCTGTTGGAGAATGAAAGAACTAATATGTAGAGTGATAACTGGTGCGTTAAAATTTTCCTGGTTTCTTGCATTGTGTGTGTAGGCTGTAGGCACTAAACAAAGATTAGGGTATACAGTGATCGATCGTTTCATTCATAGTTCCCATTGATAGCAACAAAAAGATACATTATACTATAAAATACTTGAATTAATTATCGTGGCCTCAATTCATTACCTACTTTTCTACCACTAAAATTGAATTATAAATGTCAATTAATATCAATTACAAGCAACAATTAATTAATTAATGAAAGAACATGTAAGAACAGGAATGAAATACTCAAGTGGAGAAAAACAAAGATTATAAAGTTGAGTTTTGTTGAGTTTTATAAGCGGTTGTTATGACAACAAAGTTAGGTAGGTACTTCGGCGATTCAGAAAAACCATAGAAAAACTAACGGGAAATGACACACGGTACAACATAAAAGTAGAAAAAAATTATCACTTACAGCAAATAAAACATTAAATGCTAACACAATATATTTCCAGCAATTCGTCGAGAGTGCCATTGTGAAAATTCTGCGTTCACATGTCAATGATCTTGTTTAAAACTTCGCTCATAACAAAGAGAAGAGCTGAGTCGTTCCGACTCAGAGAATGTTTGTGTACTTATGTCTCTCGCTCGGACCGCGAACTCACGAATGATGCAACGAACACCAACAATAGTTTCATTATACAGATTTAAACGTATGACTTTCATGCGTTTTCAATACTACAGTACAGTTACAGTTTTATCAGAAATAGCCGTGTTACTATCATAAATTCGTCAACGAATTTCGTAAAAATACAATTAAGTCAACCTACTTTAGACTGTTCGCGTTATCTGTCCGTTTATCGCAGTGATAACTACTGATAATGTCGAACAAACCTAACACCTGGGTCTGGTTTCTTTAACCCATTCTGTAATCTGTTTTAATAATAGCACAGTGACACTTCTATTTCTGTGAAGCATTCGTTGAATGTTAACCTTTTTAAATAAAAAAGTGAATTACAAATTAAATAATGTTTATTCATGAAGTAAAAAAACAAACATTCTAATAGCGTTTTCTAATTTAAAACAATAGCGTTAAGCATTAAAATGAATGAAGAGCAGCCAAAGAAAATTTGAATTTGCCGCCATTTAATAATTTCAAATGAATGCGTTCATTTTAACTTTTACAAAAATTAAGTAACAAAGTTTCGATTTCACATTTAAATAGATGCATAGTTAACTGACTAAACTGTTTTAAACTGCTAAATTACAATAAAAATAACGTTTAGCCTAAAACGCAAGCTTTATTACCACATTACTAGGGTAATCGTATCATTAATAACCACAAAAACAAAGTTTTTTGATTAAACTTTCAGGTAAAGTTTCTACCTGTATTTTGTCCATCCATTTTTCTAATTCCATTGCTATGTCTGGATTTATGGGACCGGCTTGTTTTGCTGTACGAAGCATTACTCTTGCTTTATCTATGTCAGTTTCAAAAATAGCCAACAAAGCTAGAACTGCCCAACCATCAGCTAATAACGGTTCTATTTTAACGGCAGCCGAAGTCCAACGTTCGGCTAAGTTCCTATCTTTCAAAGTAATGTAAATGCGACCGATCAACAGTGCTGAATGAGCACTCGGTGCAATTTTATGAGCTCGTGCAGCCCTCTGAAGCGCTATATGTGGATTTGTAACAATCGAGCCCGAAGCAGCTTTTAGTAATAAAGCAGGACATACTTCAGCACCAAATTGCTCCATACCTTTTAGAGCAGATTCACAATCTCCATCCCAACCGCGAATACAACACAGACAAGATACAAGCATTTGAGACAAAATAGCCGTAGGCCCGAATCGCTTTATACCATTTTGAGTGATTTCTAAAGCTTCATCATATCTCCGTCTTAACAAAAGAGATGCACTTCGCAAGTAAAAAATGTCAGGTGTAATTTTGGTTTTTAGTCTCAACCGTGAACCAACCGTGGCGCAATTTCCTTCCACGCACTTCAAAAGGGATTCGCTAAAATAATAACAGCGTAAGCAAAGAAAAAATGCTGCAGCAATTAACATGGGGTTTTCCGATTTTATAACTTCTGGAATCCAAAATACTTGTTCTTCCCCGCTTATGTCAGTCCAGCGCTGCAGAAAAACTCTCCATTCCTTCTGCAGTTCATACGACTTTCGCATTTTTTTAGCGGCCACGAAGGCTGCATGAATATTACCATTGTGGTGATGAAATGCATGTAAGGCCGCCCAACTAATTGCATTTGTAGTGCCGTCGGAAATGTCCCCTTTTGCAGCTATACGAAATGCAGAAGAGGCTGCTTCCACGCGTTCAGGTTCTAGGTTTTTATCATATTCTTGCCCACCAAAGATCCATAATAAGTACCTGTTACTTGTTTGAAACGTTAAAGCTTTAAGCAAATATGTTCTAGCAATACTGTCATTTCTCTCTTCAAGACATCGCAATATCTTTGACAACAAAGGACGAGGATGAAATGGAGCAACTGTCAAGTTCGATTCAGTGTGAATATTTGCGAGTCTCTCGTCGCCTGCTATATTACAACGAGTTGCTGCCTTCAATGATGGAGGACGTATAGGAGGTGGTTGTGGTGCAAATGAACTAGTTACCGCTTTTCTGCTTGCCGCATGTTGATATGTTACAGTGTCTTGCCATTCTACATAAGTACATTGTCCCGGCGGGAATTCCTTTAACATGGTTCTCACTCGCATTAATAGACGATTAGCTGCAGTTCTCTTGATGCTTTGATTCATTGGCACCGTACCTCTACAAGCTAAGGCAGAGAGTTCCTTGTGTACCGCTAAAGCTCCGCATTCTTTGCGAATACTCCGCACATCAACTTTTGTACATTCTTCTTGTGGTTCGACATATAAAATGTCAATTGGTGCTAAGGGTCCTTTAGGAGGTCGGAATCCTAAGGTTTCATAGAGTACAGCTATTTTAGCTTTCGGTACTAAGGAGTCTATCAGATCAAATTTAATTATTATATAAGGGTTATGTCCGAGTTCGTCCAAAACGATATCAGTTTCTCGAGCGCTAATTTTTGCACTAGTTGGTGGTAATTCTAACAAGGGTCTTATATTATTAGGCAAGTTAGCTTCATTATAAAATAACAATTTAGTACTTATAGTAACACTGTTTTGACCGGGCTCTAATAAAACATTCGCATCAATAAACCCCATGTATCTACCACGAATTTCTACTTTTCCAGTTCTAGGAACACCGGCAACTTCTACAAGAAATGGATTAGAAAGTCGTTGACGTAATATCTCAGAGTTTACCAAAACTCGTTTCATAGCATACCAATAGACAGAATTGCAGTTATCAGTTACTTCTGGACATAAATCTGGCGGTACAAACACGTCGTCGTTTGGGACATTATATTCAGTATTTGCTATTTTTCCACCGGTACTAGCAGATGCCCATAAAACTTTGGTTGCACTAATGAAACTTAAAGATAAACCAAAATTAACTGCCACTGGATCCACTAATTCATCAAAACCCACAGCACCGATATATACGGTTCCCTCTTTAGCAACTGGAAGGCAATGTGCAGAAACCATTGTTATCATAAGAGGAATGGTATCAATATCGGAATATCCACAAGATTTAGCTATTACATTAACAACACGCCCAGTGAAATCCCCTGTAGATATTGCATTTAATCGGACTTTTGTAAATATCTTCTCTTCTCCTAATACCAAAGGAAATAAATCTAAGGATCCACCAGCTCGATTTTCTTGATTAAGTAAAGGGTCTAAATCCTTACTTCCTTTTGTACCAGTTCCGCGTAGTAAGAAAATAAGTGGCTTGTCAGCAACAGTAGCTTGTGAATTAAACTCTTTTAAATTTAACGGTAATGTATCAATTTCATACTGCGATTCGTTTTCCCATCTCGTTTCCAATATTGTTTGCCCATTAAATAATATTATAAAAATCAAAGTTTCATCAGGCAGTTCAATATCATTTTGACATACTAATGAAACGATTACGGATCTAGGAGATATTTCGCTGTCTTCGTTGAATGTACTAGACCTGTGATCTGATATTGTAGACTTCACGTCCTTTTTTGGAGCCATTCTCACCCATTTTAAAAAAAAAAATTGATACTAGTTCTTGTTGGTCTTTTGAATAACAGAGAATTAAGTATTAATGATTAGTAACGTCAATGTCAGTAGTATATTGATTTCAGAAAAAATATATATGATTTATGTCGAAATATGAGTCAATTATGACCATGCAAAAAGAGTCTGAAAAGGCCAAGGAATCACAATTTGCTCTTGTTAGATATTTAAATCAATGATGACGATCATCTTGGCTTTTTTTTTCCCAAATCCTGGTAAATTTCAATTTATATTTCCTATCTATCATAAATGTTTATCTGAGAAACCTATTTGATGAATAAGTATTTTGATTTTTTGATTACCTAGTCTGTTCTTTCTTGTAGCGCTGTGAACGGATTTTTTTTTCCGTTCACTGTTGTAGCTTGGTTGTAGCGTTACCTACTATTCTTATAGTGGGATATTATGTTCAAGATTGCAATTTGCAGTTAATCATAACATAATCGTAACAATTAGTTGAGACAAAACGAAGTATACTTTTATGAACTTAATATTTTTACTGTGTTTTGTACATCGATGGTTCTGTGTTAATGAATTTCCATGTGAATGACACATGACACTGTCATTAATTGACGTGTCACGTCAGATCAGATCAGATTTTTTGTCATTTTTGGCAACGAAGATAATTATTTATATTATACGTCCGTGGTCGTGGTTTTGGCAATTGCCCTGCCTGGCCCAGCAATTGGCAATTTAAATTTTAATGTTCAGCTGTGGTTAATTTTAATGTTATTGTTATTTTCTCAGAGTATATATGTTCCTTGGTTATTTTATTTTATATATTTATTGTGTGTGCAATTGTGCATAAAATAATAAAATGAAATTAGTTAGGTAGGCAGCATAAAAAAATCTAGACAATTTTGTAAAATGAAATGATTTAAAATGTACACTTTACTGCACGGTTTTTACAAATATATTATCCAAAAAGATGAATACTGTGTATTAATTTTGGGACTCGACAATGCTGGGAAAACGGTAATCAGAAAACTTGTGTGTGATATATTTTGTATTGAGTTAAATATTTTGATTTGTTTATTATTTTACAGACGTACTTGGAAGCTACTAAAACTAAGTTTACTAAAAAGTATAAAGCCATGAACCCTAATAGGATAACGACAACTGTTGGTCTAAATATAGGAAAAATAGATGTAGATGGTGTAAGGCTAAACTTTTGGGATCTTGGGGGACAGCAGGAACTACAATCTCTTTGGGACAAGGTAAATGAAATCACATAGCCAACTATTCAGCTTGTTAAAAGTCACATATCACCAGTGATATGTTAAACAAGAAAGGATGCACCCTTACCATACTATGAGTGAAAAAAAACGGTCCTTCTTTATTTGCACTTCTACTAAAAATAATTTATTTTCATTGCCATCTTAATACGTATTTTTATTTCTTATTGGCGTATTTAGTTATTGTAAAATGTGTTCTCATGGGTTGCTTGGTTCTCGGAGTGGTCGAGACGTGTGTACGACAGAGTTGTCAAACTCCAGCTAAAACGTCAAAAAAAGCAAACATATCCATGCGGATACATTCCGAAGGCGTCACATACATTGCTTTGGGGCGCATCCTTTCTTGTTTAACATATCTGTTAACAGATCTCTCCAAAAAGCTTTTAACAATCACTATAAGAATATTTGATTTCATTTTAATGTCTACTCGAACTCAACAATAATTAATAATTATGATATTTAAATAATATTAAAAAAAACACAGCATAAACCTTGTGTTATTGAATGACATTGATATACAAAACCGAAATGACCGAATATCCAACTCTTGTTCCTGAAGTGCCAAATTAAATGATGATCACTTTATCTATGTGTGTCACTTTCTTTTCAGTATTATGCTGAGTGTCATGCAGTTATCTACATAGTAGATTCCTCAGATAGGGACAGAATTTCTGAATCAAAAGAAACATTTGGTAAGTGTATTACCCTGATAAACTGAAAAAATTATGAAAAATTTTATACTGTTAGAAAACAGTCACATTATTAGCCTCTGTCTTTATAGTGTTACCGTCTGCTATTTATGTCAAATGAAGTTGATTGAAAAGTGCTATGTGATGTTTCAAAAAGAAGTATTCATTCATTCAGCGGCAGTTGAATGAACACTTTTGCAAAGAGAGGTCATCCTCGTATGACTGCACGTCTTATAGTTGGAATTGTCTTATAGTCGGACGATAAAAGTATTTGGACTAAAAATAAAGTGCTTTCATTAATGTACCCGAAGTAGAGGGTGCTAACAATACTTATGTTATTAATTTTACCAATATAAATTTAGCAAAAGGTAATGATAGTTTACTTAGGTACTATGCTCTCTACTGCTGTGAAGAAATTATGAATGGGATTTATTACATAACTTCAAACAATCAATTGTTAACAATTCCTGTTCCATTATAAATAAATGAATTAAGTTCAACTATAGAACTTCCTATTCACTGGAGTGGACAATAAATTAATTTTGCATAGTAAATTTATAACTTGGTCTAAAGTTATTGTTAATTATTAACAATAATATATATTCCTTGTATTAAAACTTCTTTTTAATGTTGCTTCTGGCTAGCTACTCTTGTTAACTGTTATTTTCAATCTTGTTTCAGATCGTATGATAGCTTCGGAACATTTATCTGGTGTTCCGCTGTTGGTGCTAGCGAATAAACAAGACATTCCTGACTGTATGGGTGTGCATACAGTCAAGCCTATATTTAATCAAAATGCACACCTCATTGGTGCTAGAGATATAATGTTAATGGCAACATCTGCTTTAACAGGGTAACATTTGCTTTTGTTTTATCATTTACTAGCTGCTGCCCGCGACTTCGCCCGCGTAACTTTTTAAATTATATACTAAAAACCTTCCTCGAGAACCACTCTATTCATTGGTGAAAACAGCATGAAAATCGGTGCAGTATTTTTTGAGATTATTGCGAACAGACAGACAGACGCAGCGGAGGACTTTGTTTTATAATATGTAATTAAAGTTTATAATTAAAAACTTAAGGTTTGCTCATATTGACTTTGGAGGACAATCATGCTTTTATTTATTATTATATATCAAAATATACCATTTATAAAGTTACTTTTTTCCAGCATAATATAAATGGTATCTGTGTATTATGGTGACCCTGTATATCAAACTTACTTTAAACTGCACCCAGTTTGTGCATAATAATTCCCATTCAGTGAATATATGTACAAATAGTTGCTCTTCAATTTTGGACATGAATACTCAATTAAACGCCATAATATTAAATTTTTATCCTTACATACTCGTATTATAAAACAAAGTCCTCCGCCGCATCAGTCTGTCTGTTCGCGATATACTCAAAAACTACTGCACCGATTTACATGCTGTTTTCACCAATAGATAGAGTGATTCTCGAGGAGGTTTTAGTATATAATTTACCGCGGGCGAAGTCGGGGCAGCAGCTAGTTTACTTCTAAAAAAAGTACCCTAAATTTTGAACACAGTATATAAAATAATTAAAATTCAAATAAAAAAAAACTATAATGTTATTTAATTGTACTTATTTTGCAGAGATGGTGTAGATGAAGGAATACGGTGGTTAGTTGATTGCATAAAAAGAAACAGTGTAGATCGACCTGCAAGGAACCATGACGATAACTTATAAAATTGCGACATTACGACACGTGCTGCATTTATCATACGTTCGAGCTGCTAATGAGCAATGAATAATAATGAGCACCTATTCCCAAGATAATAAAGTGACACCACCATGCCATTGTTTTATACATATTATTGTATTGACATTTGTAAAATAAAGTATAAGCAAAACTGTGTCTATTCTGTTATGCTGTCCTTTTTTAGTGATAAGTTGATAAGAGTCTAATACCTACCGAGTATTTCTCGGGTACCTGCCTGCATCTATCTGATAAAGCATTTGATAACAGTTCAGTTTGCACTGTTGTGGAATATTGTGGTTTACAAGTTGTTATTGGTGCGATGGTTTATATTTAATTAAAACAATTGCTATAATTTAAAAAAATGGCTTATCCGATGTATGAGGTGGATTGGAGTGTTCTACCGCCGGAGCAAAATAGACGGTTGGTATTTCATAGTTACGAAATGTTATCAAACTTTTTTATGTGCCTAATAATAAAAAATTCAAAACGTTTCATCATCCCATATTAATATATATTCTAAGTTTCTAAAATATTTTTCGAAAATTCCTCCACGTAAGAGGGAAGTTAGTTCAAGAAATAAATGTCAGTCGTGATTAATCATAACAATTACTTATTATTTATTTTGTTGTAAATATTATAATTCAATACATAAATTACGTGACAAATGAAAATTTAATTATTTTAACACAAAAGTGATAGCTATATTTCTGAATGTAATATTTTTTTTAAAAATAGTATTTGAATTGACCGAAAAAATGAGGAACGTCATGGCCGAGTCACGTCGGCCATGTTGAATTTCATGCAACACAGGGAAATGTCAGCTGGTGGTTGCCGTATTACTTATTTTAGTTCGAAACTGTGATAAAATAATTATCTAAAAGGATTTTTCTGTGATACATAAGTAAACACAATTATCTACGTCTCACAATTGTGTTCTAACCAGTGAAATATGACGGAATATAGTCAGAGGTGGCATGCGATTTCTCTCTTGCATTTGTATGGTTTGTGACGAGAAAATGCTTTTATGCTTGAATATATAACTTTTAAAATAGATTAGGTGTATGTATGTTACGTTTTAAAGTGTAGAAGTGGAAAAGTTTATTAGTGTTCTTTTTAGTTTTAACATTTTCGATACCTAATCAATTTGTCAAAACTTTTACTTCAACAAGAACACCCAGTAATATTTGTTGTATTAGTGTAAGAAAAAGAATTAGAATATACAATAAATAGAAGATTTAACATACAACGCAATGAACGGCTCTGAATCCGGGTAATTTTTTTTTTTTTTACTTTTTATTAATTTATTCACTAAGTAAACATTTATATACAAATACTCAATATTAGATCAAATTTGAAATGTTAATATTTTATATAGGTAAGTGATCAAGAAGATGTTAAAATAATTGAATTATTCTCCTTATTACATCTACAAAATATTCTTCATTAATATTTATATTGGTGCCTTAAAAATACAGTGATCTATTATTTCTATATTTTTCCTTCTGAACAAGGAAAATATTTAAAAGCATAAAATTAATTAACCTATTGTTTTCTATATTGGATATTTTGTTTATACAAATTATCTTCACCTTCATTACCATACCACAAAGTTGGTGATAAAGCTAAAATTAGAATAATCTCTCAATAAAAAATGTAGCAGAAGCCTAAAGATATTCTAACTCATAAAAAACTGTTGGCATTTTATTTTTATAAATATTTTATCCAAATCCTTACATATTATAAAACAAAGTCCTCCTCTGCGTCTGTCTGTTCGTGATAAACTCAAAAACTACTGCAACGGTTTTAATGCTGTTTTCACCAACGGATAGAGTGGTTTTCGAGGAAGGTTTTAGTATATAATTTACAGTCACACGGATGAAGTCGCGGGCAGCAGCTAGTATGATAATAAATTAAAACGAGCCAAATTAAACAGAAATGGTTTAAGGTCTTGATATTAAATAGATTTTAACATTATTTATATGGAATAAATTTTAATAATATTTTAATATAACATTATTATTATATTAAACTCTGGCAGGCAGGCTAAAACTCCACTAGATGGCAAGAGGTTTCTGTGGCCTTAAAACACAAGCAACACCCCAGGTGCTGCAAATGCACTGTGAATCATAGAAGGATTAGGAAGTGATAGGGCATTGTGCCCTTACTCACCAAACCACTGCACCAATGGGGTTGTTATTAACATCGCAAATCTTAATGGGCTCTGAACTGAGCGGGTATTTCTTGTTTGCGCATGTAGAATTGCGAACAATACGGCGGACCTGCTTTCTCTCGTACAAATGTTATCTTTGCATCTCGCTCATTCCGTGGCTCCCCCATCTCTGCATCGCAATACCTCACAAACAGTCCCAAAATCGGTGTCAATATTTGACACGTGATATCACCAGAGCCCATTAGGTTTTTCGCCGATTATACTGCCACCAGATGGGCTGCCCAAATGATTGCAAAACGCAGACTACTTCCAAACTTTTCAAACCCAGACCAAATAAAATTTCATTAAATTCAGTTGATAATAATGGGGATGAACGTTTAAATTTATTCCTATTGCAGGTTTAACCCGGCTTTTAATATTGCCACTATCAAACAAGTGGTCAATGAGGCCATAGAGAGAGGTGAGTTAATAAAATTTATTTAAATAATAAATCCAAGTAAGTCAAAATTAATTTTAATTAAATTAAAAATCTAATCCTATTATCAGTGAGGCGCTAACACTTATAAATAGGAATTAGTCAGATGCTTACTACTAACCTATAAAATTTTATTAACTTTAATAATTTATTAAATAATATAGTAATTTATTAATGTTATTATAAAATATAATGTTATATTAATGTTATTAATTAAGTTATCTATTAATTTTAAATAAATAATTTAATAATAATAGATTATTTAATTTAATATTGGTATTGACATTATTTATATTGGTAGAGGTTCATATATGTCTGTAAAAATTTTTAATAATCTGGCACATCTCTAATAGCAGATTTACATTGGTCACGTGTCCAAATTGGCGATTTTTAGTATCAACATTGCCATAGAATTTTGAACCCTATAAACACCCTTTTAAAACATTTCCCTTCACCACCCTATTTAGTGTATTTTCTAGCTCCATAAAATTTTAATGTTTTTTTCTAATCTCCCAACACATATTTTACTGCTGCTTACTTCTTCTAAAATTCCAATTATCTCACTATTAAAACATCTCTATGCATTTACATATAATTCTATAACATTGGCACGCTAGTGTGTTTTCCAATTCATTACTACTTGTGGCGATGCAAGTCAGTAGCCACCTAGCTTTATATAAATGTTTATGAATTGGAAATATTTAATCAAAATATTATAGCTACAAACCTACTCTATGTGTGATAAGAGCCTTAATGTACATTAACTTGTTAGCACGTTCTCACATGATACCACCAAATTTAGTATAATTAAGATATTACCGAGAATTTATGTGGTGCAACACAAATCGATGCCAATTTTGTGACATTCCAACACGCTTGTAATTTTAACACGCTTTTAACAAGTGCACTGATAACTGCTTTCTATGTGTGTGTGTCGTCCGTAACAGTTGCGCCGGTTTCAGTACGAATGCCGACACCCACCCGCCTCAGGGATCTCATCCGGCAAATCCGAGCGGCGCGTACGGCGGCCGAGGAGAGGAGTGTGGTTAATAAGGAGTGTGCCTACATACGCTCCACGTTCAGGGAAGAAGACAGTGTGTGGAGGTAAGACTATAATCGCCTAAAATCTGAAGATTGTCTGAAAATTTCATCAAAATCGGTTTGGAGTCCATAGGGAACATACCTACATACATACATTCACACATCGTCTTTTTATATATACATATATGTTACGGCTAGAGATAGGTGTGATCATAAACTTAAGATTAGCCGGCTAAACTTAGGTTTATCTTCGAGGAGATGTTAATGTTAGTTTCTTCTATCATTAGCCGGCTAAACTTAAGTGTAACCGCGGACCCTTGGCTAAAAATGTAGAAGCAAATGAAAAAGGAACTGGTATAATAATGTTTACTATTTCGACAGTATATATTCGAATTTCGACTTAAAACAGTATCTAGCCATTAAAATAAAATAATAATTAACCATTTGTTCATTACTTACAGATACTTCCGTATTTAAAATTACAAAATAAAACTTCTGCAGTGTTAATTATTTAAAACAATATCTAGTCATTAAAATAAAATAATTAGGAGCTATTTATTGGAACATGATAAACTAGAATGGCATTTCGAATTCGCGAATTCGTCTCCCCTCCGCCCCCTCAAGCGACATGTTCGCCCCGGCGCGTCCATCGAATACATTTTTAGCCGTTTCGTTTCGGTTAATGTGCACATTAGCCGGCTAAAGATGGAAATTCACGACGCAAACTAACATGTTATCGAACTTTAGCTGCTTCTCGAAGATAAACTTAAGATTAGCCGGCTAAACTTAAGTTTATGTTCACACCTATCTTTAGCCATAACATATACATAGATTAAATAATTAACACATAAAGGAATTTGAATAATCACCTTGTAGCTTTATGATTATGGATGAATTTTTAAGTAAACGAAAGTGTTGACGTCATTGCTCTTTGCCTGTTTATGGTGTAAAATTAAAAAGCGACTTCCTTAACAGATAGATAAGAGACGGATCTCGCGACATAGAAACTTGTTACGACGTTAACGAGTGAAAACCGATACTTAAACCGCAGCCAACACCTTATCTCTGTTAACTAGGACATGTAATGTGCATGTTACAGTATTAGAATCCAATCAATCGCTAAATTATAGTAAATTTATCGATGGAGTTTTCATTTAGGGTTTTCTATTGAGATTTAATGGGATGACTCACGGTAGAAATCTATCACATATTTGTATAGCAACTTTTCGCATGGTTTCGCATGGTTATCCATACTAACATTATAAAGAGGAAAGATTTGTATTTTTTGTTTATTATAATTAAACTCAAAAACTATTTGACTGATTTTAAAAATTCTTTCATCTATAGAAAGCTATATACCTATATTATATATAAAACTAGTGGCCCGCTCCCGGCTTGGCCTGGTTTCAAATTAAAAACTATCCTATCTTTTAAGTTGGACTAAATTACACATAGTTTCGAAGTTTTATCAAAATCGGTTAAGTAGTTTAAGAGTTCATTGTCGTCTAACAACATGATACGTATTTTCTATATTGCTAAGGTTTCATTCATGTCTTCTGATGATCTTGCTAAAAATTGAGTCAGCAAAGTTGACTTTGCTGTGGTAATGCTAAATTTACGTTCGAATATTAATATATTTTTTGCCTACAGATGCCGTAACATCGCGAAGCTCCTCTACATTCATATGCTGGGTTATCCAGCGCACTTTGGTCAATTGGAGTGTCTGAAGCTGATTGCTAGTCCAAGGTTCACAGACAAACGGGTCGGCTATCTTGGTGCCATGTTATTATTGGATGAACGTCAGGATGTGCACTTACTTATAACCAATTGTTTGAAGAAGTAAGTCTTTTTTTAATATCTATAGATTTTAATCATGACTGAGGCGCCACAGCATGGGCGATATTTTTTTTTACACCAGCGTATACTTAAGATAATTTTGCATTAAGTTAAGTTTGCATTTAGTTAATTATATAAAGCAAAGTGTCTCTTTAGACGATTATTAATACTTTTATTAATTTAACATGAAAATATCTATAGTAATAAATAACAGCATGTATAAATTATATTAATGATTAGATCTTTTTCATATCATATCCGTATGAAAAAAATAAAATAAAATAATGGTGATGGCGAATTGGAACATATCATGCTTTGTCATATTATTCATATTAATAATAAAAAATGCATTTTATTACGAACAATTACAACAATTTTCAAATATATTAATTAAAAATTATAAACTAATGTTAAAATGCTTAAAAGATTTTTTTAAAGTTTAGTTTATAGTTGTATTAAACCGAATTCAAAGTGTAGTTAGATGGTTTATCTTATTAACAATTTCCACTTCATCCTTAAAAAACAATAATTGCTATTAACTAATTTGTAATCGACTGTGAAATAGCAAAAAGAACGTTAACTGAATGTTTCTTATTAACATTAATTAACTGATAGTCAGTGTACGTGTTTATCGTCACAATAATTTTGCATAGTTAGCAACATAATGTATACAAAAATTTCACAAAATGTTGAGGTAACAGTAGAATATTATCCGCAACAAAAGTTTACGAAATGGCACTTAGATTTTATTTTTGCAAAATTGTCTTTAAAAGAAAGGTCTTATACTGGTAGTTTAAAATTCAAAACCTTTTCTAAATTCAAAGTTTCATCCAAATGCTTAAAGCCATTTTTTAATTACGCAAAATATATAAATTTTTATACAAGAATTTCTCGTTTAAGGGTTTTTTAGACTGAAAAAAATCAAGAATATTTTTTAAATATATTATAGAAATTAGTTGATTTTTGTTTTCCTCACGTCCATAATATGAAAATTCACAATGGGTTACGTTTCAAGGTTATATATTAGATTTTCTCTAACAATGTCACACACACGTGACACCTACACATTTTATTTTGCAATACATTCTTATTGAATGCTAGCATTATATGTATTTATGTATTATATATTCTAACACAATTTGCTCACTTAAACACATTTTATAATAAGGAAGTGACATATTATATTGTTGAAGAAGTGCTACAAAATAATTCCTATTAATATTCATAAACACGTCAATACGATCTTCTCGTATTGACTAGATATCTTTCAATTTATTTGGATGTTAAGTTTGCATTTAGTTAATTATATAAAGCAAAGTGTCTCTTTAGACGATTATTAATACTTTTATTAATTTAACATGAAAATATCTATAGTAATAAATAACAGCATGTATAAATTATATTAATGATTAGATCTTTTTCATATCATATCCGTATGAAAAAAATAAAATAAAATAATGGTGATGGCGAATTGGAACATATCATGCTTTGTCATATTATTCATATTAATAATAAAAAATGCATTTTATTACGAACAATTACAACAATTTTCAAATATATTAATTAAAAATTATAAACTAATGTTAAAATGCTTAAAAGATTTTTTTAAAGTTTAGTTTATAGTTGTATTAAACCGAATTCAAAGTGTAGTTAGATGGTTTATCTTATTAACAATTTCCACTTCATCCTTAAAAAACAATAATTGCTATTAACTAATTTGTAATCGACTGTGAAATAGCAAAAAGAACGTTAACTGAATGTTTCTTATTAACATTAATTAACTGATAGTCAGTGTACGTGTTTATCGCCAACTTTACCGCAAGTGCCATTGACATCGTTTCTTTCGGTTCTTTAAATTTTTTAGCGTTTGGCTGCACGCCAAACTTTAATAGTATTAAGTATGTATGTTGGAAAATGAAATTAGTGAAAGAGTGGTTAGTTGATCTACTTTCAAATGAAATCCAAACCTTGCAGTTTTTTTTTATGTTAAGGTCGACACTTGATGGTAGGTGGCCTGGCTACCGTCGTCGCCTATAACAAATTTACTTTTTTCCTTGTCTTTAGAGAAATATTTTGTAAAGCTTAAATTAAATTAAATAAAGAAATAAAATTACACGGTCTTTATCTCTAATGTCAAAATGTAAATATAAAACCATTACCGTTCCCGGCCCACCTTTGCAACTAGATTTATGGTATTCAATCTAATCGCGCTAATTATAATTGTAGCTCTTATAATTTCTGTAGCTTTTATTACTTAATTGTCATTTATGTAATAATAATTATGAATTTATTAGCTCCACACAATCACAAGAGCACAGAATATACAGACAATGTTAACCAAATTGTTACATTACATAAGCAATTGATATTGTAACTGTATGAGAGCCCATTGTCCTAGGTAGGTATTGAAAAATACCTAAGTTTTTACAGGTCACCAGGTCAGGTTATATGTTGTAACTTAGCTCGGGAGATTATGGGGCTGAGATGCCTGTTTGAAAGTCCCTGAAAAAAAGAAAATCTTTTTTTTTTACAGTGACTTAAACAGCAACACCCAATTCGTGGTTGGTCTAGCACTGTGCACACTCGGCGCCATAGCATCGCCGGAGATGGCGCGAGACCTCGCCTCGGAAGTGGAGCGGCTGATCAAATCCCCCAACGCCTACATTAAGAAGAAGGCCGCCTTGTGCGCCTTCCGCATCATAAGGAGGGTTCCCGACCTAATGGAGATGTTCCTACCGGCCACGAGGAGTCTATTGACTGAAAAGAATCATGGTTTGTACATATGATTAATGATTGTTATTTACTTTATTACAGACATAAAACACAATAATATAACAGCACGTCAGCTTAAGTTCCAAAGCTCTCGTAGTCAACATCTGAAATATTAAATAATGCACAATATGCCCCGTGTACCATAACCATCATAACATGACAGCTTACCTGCTTTTAAGTTCCAATGAGTAAGTAGAGGATTCAATAACTCATTACCCCTGTCCTCAATTTGTAAAACATCAATTGTTCATTTACCTGTCCTTGTAAAATAGCAATGGAACGCTTATGGCAATATTATTATGGTATGTGTTCTGCAGTCTTTAAAAAACTACAGCGGAATAAAAGCATGTCTAAAGAAATTGGATTCCAGAGCTCACTTCCCTGTCCTCATTTTTTACCTGTTGTGTGCCTAATTTCTAAACACGCTTAAGTTAAAAAATATGTTTGACTAGAAGGCCAAAAAGAAAAAAAAAGACCACATAAAAGTTTATGGTTAGGGAGCCCACGATGCTAAATGTGTAGTCACTCGAGCTTCGTGGGGACCTATTGGACTTTGAAGATTGGATGGTAAGAAGAAAAAAAGGTTATATGAAGTTTTTCATTTCAGCGGTGGGGTGAGCGTCTACAGACGTTTAAAATTTTGTAGGCGCTGTATTTTAAAAAATCCTCCATATAATCGTCAGATTAAGAATAAGCACGATCAGGACTTCAGGCTGAACCGTCTGTATGAAAATCTGACGCGCTCGAGTATTACAAAATGAGAATCGTCAAAAATATTTTTTGCATTTTCAAAAAGCTGCCACGAGCTTGCGTTACATCTGAGTCGTCTGAATTTTAAATGGGAGCTTAGTTTAGATTCACTTAACATCCCCTCTGAAAATCTGACGCGCTCGAGTTGTATTTAAAATTTTATTTCAGATTATTAAAATGCACACTTTTCAGCATGTAATTAATCTACCATAGCTTAATCTGACGCGCTCAAGTGACTCCAGAAATCCCCTCTTGGGCTCCCCAACCATTATGACTTTCTAGCTAGGCTAATTCAATAAGATTCTTTAATTTGTTTTGTATTTTGCAGGAGTCCTCATAACAGGAGTGACACTTATCACGGAAATGTGCGAAAACAGCCCGGACACATTGAACCACTTTAAAAAGGTAAATATTTATTTTACTTATCTGTTTCTTAAGCGTCAACAAAATGTTAGGTTAGGTTGATTAGGTTATCTTCAATTATATGACTTGAGAAAAAAATGTTGTTCCCAGTTTCTTTTAAAGTATTATTTATAACAGTTAAGACAGGAAAATATAGAAATCTTTTTCTGCGTGGAGCAGATTAAAATTAAGCATAATTAATTAATTACATGGCAAAAAAAACTAATTTATGTGTTTATTATAAGTTGATTTTAAAAAATTTTTGACAAAAGAAGTAATGCATCTTGATTCTTATTTTTATTTATTTTTAGAAATATATTTTTATTTTAGAATAGAAATATATATTTTTTTAAGAATTATATGTTTTTTAAATATCTTGCTTTTTTTTAAACATTGTTTCATTAAATTTATCACAGTAATTTAAATTAATACGTAACTTTCTGATCAATTTTGTATAGAATTGCCTCAAACGAGACGACCCATCATATCATACAAACGAGTCTCATAATTTAATTAACCTGATGTCGTTTAACAAACAAAATCAGATTAACTTTATGACAACGCGTTAATTTCTGTTAAATATTTTGTCTATACATATAAATATTACTAGTTCTGGTTAATGCCAGTGACGTGTTACGTGATCTAGATTCTAGATAATTGTGAAATCGGTCATTAAACCGATTAGCTGTTGGACAGGACAGGTTCCTGTTATGCCATGCTCTTCAAACGAGTTTCGTTGATATTAAACTGAACACGACATTTTAATAAATTGCAATCATTTGTGAAAATAAATAAAAGCTTTGAAATTTTTCGATGGTTCAGAGCACGGGTGTGGTATGTGCAAAAAAGTAAATTTTACAATAAATACAGAGGTTTTAATTATCTCGTCCATTTAGTAAAGACTTTGTGTGTACTTAACTCATTTAAAAATGTACTTATCACATTGGTGCTCTTACATAATATTTAATATATTTGGTATTAATGTACAAAAATTTCAGTATAATTTAAAAGGTTGATCGGAATGTTCATACAGAATGTATGTGAGCACAGGTGTGCCCAGTGTATTATATATTATATTATAATGTAAATAAATCTAAGTCACCTTGTGATTGTGTTATCACATAGAGGCATCGTTAAACACATCACTGTTCTGATTGCATATCGATAATAAAAATGTTTTGAACGTTTTATTATTGAACGCTAAAAGATATAAATATATGGATTTGTTTTTATATGCACATATAAAACTAGCGAACCGCCCCCGGCTTCGCACGGACGTTCAATGTTTTAAATTTTTCCAATTTTTCTCTACATAAAAACCTTCCTCAGACTTTCAAAGAATTTTTTTTTTAAATAACCCGAAGATAGGAGATAAAGAAATTGGATAGATCTGTCGAGCGAAATGATGTGTTCAAACGGAAATTAATACGGATTAAATAATCTTAATCTAATGATCTTTAGGATTTAGAACACAATCTTTAGGATTTTCTGTTTATTTATTGTTAATACAAATCAAAATGATCTTATGACGATATTTGGAGGGAGACTCTCATCAAGTAAACTGTCAAACTGCGTGCCGATATTTATATAAGTAAATACCTTTTATTACCATCGCATTCCATGTCCTTATGCAGTAGTAGCTATTTTTATACACTACGTCAGCCAACTATAGGAACGTCTAAACTTCTATTTGAACATACAAGTGTGATACGTGTTAATTGTTTAATTAAACAAATACGTCGCCAATTGAAGTTCAAAGACGAATCCATATATTATTAATTAGAAGCTATGATGTCCTATAATACAATTGCATATTTATATTATATGTAAACATATGAACTAATTACGTGTTTGTGTTGTCCCGTAGGAGAGCGGACAGCGCGAGGTAATAACAAACGCTGCTCCATGCACTTTTCATTGTTGTAGTTTGTTGAAATGTCATTGAATACAATATATTATGTGCCTCCTTTTTTTTAGTTTTACCAACAAAAGTTATTTATTGTCAACCTTGTTTGCTCCCATGGCAACATTTCCTGTTTTTTGTCGAAGCCCCTATTTAACTTGTAAGCGCTTATAAAGTGCATGCTTCAATGGAGACAAAAAACTTTAGTTCTGAAATTGAATAAAAAACAGAGCAAACTCTATAATGATTTACAAGCATATTATAGTCCACATCGCAAATAAAATGAAGAAAAAGTCTTAAAGTTAAGGCTCTTCACACGCTGCCTTTTGATACCCGGCTCATCGTCAGCCTGCCTAGTGCTTATTTTATTTTGTTTAAAAAAGAATTCATTACAATCAAAATACAATTTAAAATTTTGACAAAAAAAGGTATATTTTGAAATTATGTATATGATATTGTTTCTATAAATTATGTATTTCTTGACATCGTCAACAAACTACACAAGATATTAAGCATGAATGTCATGTCAATGTGGTGGTTGTGGTCATAATATTGTATTATAAATGTATAATAATATCAAATAATAATCGTTCATTTAAACAGATGCGTCTAAAAGATATTTACTATTATTTATCCTTTAGAAGATCCATTAGTAATTTCTAGAGAAACATCACTATCAAATACACTTAAATAATACTTCTGTAGTATAAGTATTGTTGGGTTATTTTCCAAATTACTAAGATAAGTTTCAACTGCATTCATTGTGTGAATATTTGCACCCAAGTTGTTGTACCACTCTTTGGGTAGACTAGACTTTGGAAACTTGTACTTCTTCACGACCTGAATTGAGTTTTTCTATCAATTATCGGGAGTTTGAAATTAGCACGCGAGAAAATGTTACTAATTTACAAAGGGTTTTGGGTGTACTCATATATTTCTTTTTTGTTTGCATAAATCTTGCATATATTTTTTAAGTTTCTTAGCCATTTTCTACTGATGTGTAAACTGTCGTGTATCAAAGTATCTCTTAGTTATATTTTCGTTATATGAGAAGTATCTAGTACATTGTTTACAAATGCCTGGTATATTTTAGTGTTGAAGTTTTTTTTTTTATTTTCCTTGTTTCCTCTCGCTTTGTTATAATTATTATGTTTCTCTTTCTGTGTGGCAATGGGCAATATTTGTGTATTAATATAATATTTATAGTTAAATTTATTGCTATAATTATATTGTTTTATTATAGATCGTGCCAAATTTGGTGAGGATATTGAAGAATTTGATTTTAGCTGGTTATTCGCCGGAGCATGACGTCAGCGGCGTGTCAGATCCTTTCCTGCAGGTAAAGATAACATTTCATATTCGCAATGGGGAATTGCATTTTTTCTTATAAATAATAATAATTTTTGGAGTATATTCTAAAGCTTATATGATTCTAACACACTCTGATGTACACTCTGACACACTCTGATACACTTAGTAATCTTACAATAAAATTGGTACGAATGTTGCGATTGTTGGGAACACAAATATAAATGAAGTGTGAAATGTTCCCATTGATCCCAATCCGCAAAAAAATATTCAAAGTCAAAGTGGAAAACCCATGGATTTTTTGCATTTTTTAGCCAAACGGTAACTTTTATTATAAAAAACAACTCAGACAAAAAAATTATAAATGACTTGTTGTCTCAAATTTATGTGTATAACACACACTTTCAGGTTAAAATCCTGCGTCTGCTCCGAATACTGGGCAAGAACGACCCTGAAGCTTCCGAAGCGATGAACGATATTCTAGCTCAAGTCGCCACCAACACGGAGACGAGTAAAAACGTTGGCAACACAATACTCTACGAGACAGTACTCTCCATTATGGATATCAAATCGGAGAGCAGTCTGAGGGTTTTGGCCATCAATATTCTCGGCAGATTTCTTCTGAACAACGACAAGAACATCAGATATGTCGCCCTCAACACGTTGCTTCGGACCGTTTTAGTGGACACTTCAGCCGTCCAAAGACACAGAACGACGATCTTGGAGTGTCTGAAGGATCCGGACGTGTCGATTAGAAGACGGGCCATGGAGCTCTCCTTTGCCCTGGTCAACGGACAGAACATACGCAGTATGATGAAGGAGTTGCTGTCGTTCCTCGAACGCTCCGATCCCGAGTTTAAAGCGCACTGCTCCAGCGCCATAGTCCTGGCCGCCGAGAGATATGCCCCCTCGAACAAGTGGCATCTCGACACGCTCTTCAAGGTCTTCCTTAAGGTAAGGTGCCCTGCAAATTATGATTGTTTGCCTTAAAAATGTAGTCAAAAAAGCACTTGTATAGAAACTTTGTCTGCGCTCCTTTTTCATATGTGTTAAAATATTTATTCAGTGTTTATTGCTCTCATATATTTTTCTCAGGCATTGAATATTTAATTTTTAAATATACGTATTAATCAAAAGATTGCCTGAAAATTTAATCAAAAATGGGTTGAGCTATTTTGGACATCCATACATACATACATGCATTTACATCGAATTTTTTTTAATATAAAGATTGAAGAACCTGTGCGCCATATTCCCGTATTATATAAGGAATTGTTTATACTTATAGGCTGGCAACTACCTCCGGGACGACACGGTGTCGAGCACGATCCAGATCGTGTCGTCGGCGCCTTTGGAGCGACAGGCGTACGCTGCGATGCGGCTGTGGACAGCGCTCGAACGGTGCGCTCTCTCCGGCGACGCCACCGAGAAACAGCCGCTCGTGCAGGTAACCTCACCTCATCTCACCTCACCACACCCCACCTAACCTCAGCACAGCTCACTCACCACACCTCACAGCACACCTCAGCTCAACACCACACCTCACCTCAGAACACCTCAGCTCAACACCACACCTCACCTCAGAACACCTCAGCTCACCTCACCTCAGCACACCTCACCGCACATCACCACAGTCTCCCCCTCACAGAAACCACCGTGAAATAACAGCAGGTATGCTGTAGTCTTTCAGTGAGTGAGTGGGCTACAACCCATTTCCTTATTCCTTTCTAATCCATTATCTTTAATCATACTTATGTGATAAAAATTATATATTTTTATTATATTTACAGATAGCCGCGTGGACTGTGGGCGAGTATGGTGATTTGTTGGTGTCGGAAGCCAGTAATGCCATCTCCATGGTGGACGAAGACGGCGTCGGTGAGTTTTGCTAATAAACTCTATACGCTTTTTAATTATTATTTTTTTATTTTTCTACGCGAGCGAAGCCGCGGACACCAGCCACTAAATAATAATTGTATATTTGCAGATGACTTCACAAGACCGATAGAAGAGTATGTGATCGACATCTACCAGAAGCTGCTGTGGTCTACTCAGCTGTCCATAACAACCAAGGAATACCTGTTGCTGTCACTAGCCAAGCTCTCCACCAGATTCACCACTCAGAACAGTCAAGAGTGAGTATTGCTTCGAAATTTTCTAAATTCCCAAAAAGGCACATTCAACCTTATTTTCTGATGTATTAAGTATAATATTGTGTGACCAATTTGGTCACGGGCAGTCCCCATTTTTAATTTTGTTATTAAAGCAAACGATCAATAAAAGTGCTGGTTGCATTTTGTTTTAATACTCGTATGTAAACAGTAAATGTAGTGAATTTTTTTTATAAAACAGTTGATTCATTAATTGCATCTGATATTATTAACCCCTTTTGGAAGTTATGTGGACAAGAATATAAAATAATTTTCATGTAATTAGTAACTATAGACTGTATATTTATTTATTTTAGCCTATAGAAAATTTGATGTAATGATCTTCCTTCGTAAAATAAATTTGTAAAATTTTATTTTTATTTGAAGTTGTATGTCATTAGTTAATTGTGTAATTAATTTGTTTTCAGTAAAATTCGTGTAATAATTGACACGTTCGGCTCACATATTCATATTGAGTTGCAGCAGAGAGGAGTGGAATTATCACAGCTATACAGGTACTTTATATTTTAATCCGACAATTGCATTTTTTAATTACTCAATTAATAATTCAAGACGTGAGTGGATGAAGGTGTTATGTCGCATTAATGGTTTTTTTCGTTTTTCGCGTTGATGAAGGTATTATGTCCATATGAATGATTACAGACCTTAAGATCGTCGATTTAAGACATTTTTGGATAGTAAAAAGTTGTAGAAGGTGTTATGTACAGTTAATTTTAAAAAGCAAAGAGTGCAGAAAAGTTTACCTTTGTTTAATGGAAGAGGGAGCTCTGTGTTTACTTATTTTTTAATTAAATAATAGAAGTGTTTAATTGCTATCATACCTTTAATATTTTAGGTTGTGTACACAACTTTGCATCATAATTTAGTACAAAAATCAGTTCCGCGGCGACTTATCTCAAAAATTAAAAGTAAAACTTTAACCTCGATTTTTTCAAAATTGGAATTATGCGACATACTTACCACCTTCATCCATTCACGTCTTCAATTATAAACCTAACATCTAGCTGTTGCACGCTATTATAAACAATATAGCTAGCCTATGTTACTAAGCTTTCTATAGGTGAACGATGTTTTAAAATCGGTCCAGTAGCTTTTGAGTTTATTCATTACGAACAAAAATAAAATAAATATAAATAAATAAATAAATATCTTCACACATTCCACACAGCACCATCTAGTTCCAAAGTAAGCAAGTAATGCTTGTATTATGGATACCAGACAGTTGATATAATACATAGATTACTTTTTTTTTTTTTGTAAATACATACATATTATAAATACAAAACATCCATGACTCAGGTACAAAGGTAAAATGTTCACATAAAACATTTGCCCCTAGCGGGATTCGAACCCGCGACCGTTTGGTTAACAGCTAGGGTTACTAGCCACTAGACCAAACGTGTCGTCATATAAAATCTCTTTATAGTTAATATTAGTAAAGATTATAAATATCTTTAGATTAGTCTTAGTGTATTTGAAGAGAAGTAAATATAGTGTTGTTTTGTCAGGCAATACGCTCACCTGCGGCCGGCGCTGCTGGAGCGAATGCCGGCGATGGAGGCGCCACCTGTCGGCGCGGAGCGGGACGACAGCGACGCCGAACAGGACGCGCCGCCGCCGACGCACCGCACTAGTGCTGTCGACCAGGCAAGACTTCATTTTCTTCCTTGAAGTGCACTACCATCACCTATTTAATACAAGAAACAACATAAATATCAAAAAGATTTGAATTAAAACTTCAAATGTTGATGATCCACTCGATGGTAGGTGACACTATCAGCGCGTCGCAGGTGTCGCAAGTGCACTGCCGACATCCCAATCCTACTGGGAATCTAAATATTTATTTATCAATTAGTTTTCTCCACTAGGTAATTATAAGTTTTATATTTATTAGGATTAAAAAAAAAGCCAAGATGATGACGATCCTGAGAAGAAACTCAGGATACCATACATATTGTCATCTTTAAAATAATAAGAAAATTTAGGAAGGATAAGGGATTAAGAAATATAGGAAAATGGGCTCTCTGGCATTCATTGCTACACATCAAAAAACAATTAAGTACATACTCTTATTTCACTATAGTCTCTTGGGGTGGTTATGTGATTGCAGAACGCAATATGCTCTCCATCACCACCGAAAAATCCTTTCAAATAATTATTATTAATGTCAAGACTAATTACTTGTTTTTTTTTTTTTTTTTTTTCTTTATTTCACTTTCCTTAACAGTGTTAGAAAGGTTCGCTCGTTAGAACTGCACTGAGACTGAGACCTGTCTCGTTTTCCCTCGAAATTAATTTAAATTAGTGTATTCCGTTTTCAGGACGCGCTACTCGACCTCATAATAGGTTCGGATTCGTTGACGAACGGTGACTTGGATCACAAGCCTCCTCCTCCCGCCAACAACAACACCACAACTAATGTAACTATTCTCTTTATATAAAACACTTATATAATCAAGTGCACTCTCTATACGATTTATTTAATTTAGGCTTTGAGTATCTTCAAAGTAACATAGAACATTAAAAAAAACCGCCCATCAAATTGTCTCACAAGTTGTAGTATAAATTGCAAATAAACTCATTAGTAAGTTCAAACTGTTGAAACTTCCTACTAATATTATACTAATATTATATCACGAAAAAAATGTCTTAACGTATTTGGATGAAATTTGACACACAAATAGTTTATTACCACAATTAACATATAGGATACTTTTTATGTTAGAAAAATATCGAAAAATATAAAAAATAAGGCGCCACTGTAGTCGTGTCGGCGCCACCGTTTTTTCATAGATTTCATTTATATCTAGATATTTAAATTATCCAATTTCTAGGACATACTGGACCTGCTGAGTGGTCTTGAACTAACACCAACGAGTCAACCGACGAGTCTCGTCAACAATAACATCACCTCGGGAACACTTCCATCTCAACCTTCCAATTTACTACTCGACGGATTATTCTCCACCCCCATTCAGCAAATACAGGGTGAGTCCATTCATTTACGTGATGTAGGTAAATGACCGCCGGATTTATTTATGACAGTTGCCATTCTCACGTATTTTGATTGATTGTGATTTCGAGTTTTTATTGATACCTAGTTTCAGGAAAATGTTTAGTTTTATTATATTTAGAAAAAAAAAAAATTTTATTTAAATTAGTAGCGACGACAGTGTGTCAACATGAGCAATAAATATTGGACTCTTCATAGTCCAGCAAGTTTCTTGGTAGTCCTCGTGCGTAGCAATCGCTTAATACATTGTACACATGCAATTCTCATTTCACGTTGTGTCACGTCCTCATTCAAGTGTGACCGCTAGGATCGTTGCAATAAGGTCTAATGAGCAGGATTGTGACGGCGCCTGTTGTGGTTGCAGAGCGCGCCTCGTGGTCGGTGACGGCGCTGGAGAAGAACGGCGTGCGCGTGGTGCTGGAGGCGGAGGGCGGTGGCGGTGGAGGGGGCTCTGTGTCGCTGCGCATGCGCGCCAGTAGCACCGCCGCGCACCCCATCAGCGACTTCCTGTTCCAAGCGGCCGTGCCGAGGGCGCTCAAGCTTGACATGATGTCGCCCTCCGCTACAGTGCTTCCGCCGCACGGCGAGATCACGCAACTACTCAACATTGATAACCCATCGAGGGTGAGTGAGCGATTGTTTTAATCTTGTTTGGTGTACAAAAAGGAGTAAGATTCCAGACCCGCCAGACATAACTTATTTTATAAAGGACAAAATGTGGGGAATACTTTGTAAGTAGAACAGTAAGTAAAATTAGGTCACCTGATAACTCTAAATTGGCCGTCTACCTATACCTAATTTAGTAAGTAGCATTCAAGTAACGTAACGTTCAAAGCATTCCCAACATTTTGTCCTTTTGAAAATACCTTAGAAATCCTTTAAGAAAACTAAGCTATGAAAATAAGCTGACATAAAACAAATAAATAAAATATCTCTTTTCAGACGCCTCTGAGACTAAGAATACGCGTGTCGTATAACATGGAGGGCACGCCGGTGCTGGAACAGACCGAAGTGAACAACTTTCCCGTGGACTTGTTCAACTGACGAGCGCCCTTTGCGCCCGGAACCGGATACTGTCCGTACCCGGATCTATCCGGATGTAGCCGGCCTCAGCTCCATCCCCTGCACCCATCCCCTGGGGCCTTGGGCTACACTAGCCTTAAGTCATAATCACGCCTTCATTTCTCCACCTAGACTAGATATCTGTATTAGGCTAAAGTGGAAATAAACAATATTCATATCTACTTTAGTTAAAGTTAAGTTTAAACGAAAACAATTGATTCTCATATCTGTTTCACAATAAGCTATAACTATAAAAAAAAACTAACAATATTTAATTATTTTTAAAAGCTTTTTTATTATAGTGATATTTCATATCTGTTTCAATTGTTTCGCCACAGAAGAGACATGAAAAACCTATCATAGTTGACATGTGGCATGTATGTATAATTGACAAATGACCAATACTTTTAATCTACTCTGTGATACATTCTCTCGTTTGTACGTGTTGTTTCTCTTTTTTTTTAATTTTTTTTAATCATATATTCCTAATTGGGGTAAATTTATTAAAATTTTACTCTTCACTTTACAAACTGCTATTAATCAATAAAATTTCACTTTTATCTAATACAGATATCTATGTCGCAGTCAATTTTGTCTGTCAGCAAGATTTGACGCGTAAATGTTAAGTCTGTATGTCCTGTAATCTTGAATATTATTTGTTTCTACTTAACCCTTCATATGCCGGAAACTCGGATCCGCGTTGATAATTTTGCACCACTCGTGTGCCGGAACGCGGATCCGCGTTGCGCCCACTGTATGTATCACAAGTGACACTGAGATTATGACTTTACGCTCCGGCATGCAACGGTAATTCGGCTCGCTGACGTTCGGCACACGAGGGGTTAATAGCGACCGTGATTGTACGCATCATCGATATTGAGTATCGTACGTGCGTGTCACATCACTAGTGCAAACGATGGCAGCTTGTTATCCTCTCTTTGTAAGCTAAAGACTGATAACTTATATTGTCGTGTGACGTGTAACAACAAGAGTCGAATGGGCCATCACTATTGAGATTAATTACATTGTATTGTTGTCTATGTCGAAACAAAAATTTTCTTCCTTTCATTTTCAATCGAACTCTTTTTTTTTTTTATTCCAACACCGAAGCTATTTTAAGCGTTTAATTAAAGCTGGCACGTTCACAGTACTCTCATAATTTTTTTTTTTTTAGAAAACTTAGAACATGTATTCTAATTTAATTCACCAAGTAAAAAAAAATTAAAACTATTGTTAAATAAAGTATGTAGTTAATGTTCAAACTTGTTATAAGTACGTGCCATCTTTAGTTAATCGATCTCTTTTCACTTGATATCCTGTTCATATAAAACATTTATTAAATAAATGTATAGTTTTTAAAATTATTATATTCCAAAAAAAAAATTGGCGACACATTAATTTGCTCATTTGTTTCATTAATTCAAAAAAAGTTTCCGAGATTTTTGTTTGGCAATGACATTAATATGTAAATGTATATGATATAAATATATTATGTATATATAGTATATTTCATATCGTGTATTGAAACGCATGAGATGTTGCATTAATTAAATTTTGAAGAATTTTTGTAAAACATTCCATTTTTTTTTTAGATAGTTAAAATAGAAATTCACTAAGTAATCAATCAAATAATATTATATTTGTATAATAAAAATAAATGCGGTTATTAAAGTTTGATGAGATGATGATTTTATGTGATGATATTTATCGCCTTGAAACATATTCTTTTTTGCTTTTTGTAGTTGATATTGATTTCATTCAATTTTAATTTTTCTAGCATGAAATAAATATGTTACAAACAAACATACACTATATTTGTTTCAATGTATATATTGCTAAATAATGAATAAAATTAAGTATACAATTTTATAATTGGATTTTTTTTGAATATATTTAGAGCCAATAATTATATATTGTCATTCAGTTTTATGCTAATTGACATTTTTAACTCTAAACCTACTAAAATGAAGTTAAAAATGAAATTATCTAATATGTGGAAGTTGTGTATTGTTAATTTCTGAATTTATTAAATAATACTGATTCAAGTTACAATATTATGTGGAAAACGCTTGCTTAATTATAATTTATGATACATTAAAGAGATGTATATAAAATGTACAGTCTGAATACATAAAAAAATAATTATTGTTTGACTTCGTCTGAGATATTATATGTTTTCTATCAGTCTCGTCAAATGGTTTTTGGCAAGTAATTCCGTTTGCAAAATATAGCTCATTATTGTCCGAATGGCCTCTAGAGGTGTTTTTTTTTTTATATAAATACTAAATAAACTAATTTTTTTTTTTAGATTCACAAAAGATTGGAATATAATCCAAAAGTAAAGTAAACGAGGTTTTCATTAATAAATACGGTATTCGTTGCAGTTTTCGGTGAAAAATAAAATTCCATGTATTTTGCTCTTTTTTTTTTTTTTTTTTCAAAAAAAAATTGTGTTAGACTTTCCAGACCTTCTTCAGACCGGATTAGTTTAGAATACAGAATAAATCAGTAACGTTCATCATATCGTATAAAACAACGAAAAAATACCTATTATAATTGAAGACGTGAATGGATGAAGGTGGTATGTCGCATAATTCCAATTTTGAATAAATCGAGGTTAAAGTTTTACTTTTAATTTTTGAGATAAGTCGCCACGGAACTGGTGTTTGTACTAAATTATGATGCAAAGTTGTGTAAACAACCTAAAATATTAATGGTATGATAGCAATTAAATAAACTTATATTATTTAATTTAAAAAAAAAGTGAACATAACTTTTCTGCACTTTTTGCTTTTTAAAATTAACTGTACATAACACCTTTTTCAACTTTTTATTTTCCAAAAATGTCTTAAATCTACTATCTTAAGGTCTGTAATCATTCATATGGACATATTACCTTCATCAACGTAAAAAACCGGAAAAAACCAAAAAAAAAAAAAAAAAAAAAAAATGCGACTAACACCTTCATCCACTCATGTCTTGAATTATTAAATGCCCAGGAACCGTTTCAAATTAACATCCAAGTGACGTCATCACACAACTAGAAAACAGGGGGCATGTTGGAATATATCTAAACTATAACTTTGTAAATTATATACTAAAACCTTCCTCGAGAACCACTCTATCCATTGGTGAAAACAGCATGAAAATCTGTTTTTAAGTTTATCTTTATAATATTAGTACAGATGTGTAGGCTTGCAAATAGACATGATGCGATATATGTACAAGGGCCTCTTTCACCATCTTTCAAGTAGGCTAGCTAACCGTCATTTAAAGCCACCTGTCACCGGGATAAATGGAGCTGTTTAAACGGTAAAAGTCCCAAACACTAAAAATAATAATAATAAAAATTCACCTATCGAAGGATGCACTAAACCGAGTGCATAATTTAATAAAACATAAAATTATTTTTAAAAGTAACTAATCAACACTTTACATGTAGTTGGTGCAAGAGATTTATATATTTATTTATGATATTTTTTTTTACTTATAACAAAAAAAATTGCAAATGACATTTCTTTATTTCTTCGGGTTCAATGATGATTATGATGAATTACATAAATATTGTAATATTTTTCATGCCTGCTGATCTTTTCTGTGTTCTGAGCTCGGAAGTGATTTTAAAAACCTCTGAGAATGTTATGTCTAATTGAAATTTTGCCTTATATCTTGTTTGTTTATTTATTTATCCAACATACATAAAATGCAACGGTGTAATCGCTTGTAAAATAAAATGTACAGAAAAATTGCGGCTGTTCAGAATGTACTTAATTATTGTAATTGTAAACGTTACTACTATTATTATGTAATAATTTCCTATGATGAATTAATGTCGAAATATCCTCTTTTTGTATTGTGTAGTTTTAAAACTGCGAATGGAGTTTGTAGTATATATATAATATATTAGTGAGAAATAATCGTTTATAAGATGATCACCTTTATGATTTATCATTATTTATGCCAAGTCAGTGTCGTATTCGTACTGTGTTTGTAAAATGTTGATATCAAAATTTATTCGTTATTTATTTACTAATTAATTTGATTTAAACATGTTCGATAACATTAACAAAAAAATAAGGAAAATAAGAACATAACAATTTAAAAGAATACTATTGAGTATAAGCACTCGCTCACTCTTTCATGTAGCAGATTCCAAGGTATAGATAGCCACGATAGTCGCCAAACTTCGTAGTGTCACCTTAAGAAGAAAAAGAAATTTAAATAATTGATGTTTATTTAAAAATGTTTACAAGTAAAGTCACGGAGAAAACTCAAATAATGTAAATAAAACCAACTTACATACTGAGTTTTACATCGAGTGTCGAGTTGCCCTACTAGATAAAATAATTATTAATAAAATGTGAAAATATATTCAGTGCGAATACGATATAATTCATTTCTAATTTTATTTTAACCCTAACATTTGGTTAGATAAATGTCTTATCTACTATTAATTAATAAAACCATCAGAAACTATGTAAATAAAGATGCATATTATTGAATAACTAACTCTTAATTTCAATATTTAACTCGTAGGCACTTAGGTTTTTAGTTATAACCCTATTTATGTTTAGAAAAGCACCCACTTGCACGTGTTTATGAAATAGATGTAAATTTTAGATGCGAATGATGAATTGGGGATGATTTTTTTGATTAGTTTCCATTGTATTGTAGGCCACACCCGTCTTATTTTTTTTTTGTCTATGTAATCCTAAAGAGAGCTTCGCAAAATGAAATACAATATTTATATCGTAATTTGGTGCTTGTTTTTATTATATTTAAAGTCAAGTTTTGAATAGAAAGCCCTCCAAGACGTGAGATGTTATGATTTTGTGTATAACTAAAGCTATGTGAAAGATGTACATATGATTATAATTTTATGTAAATTGGTTAATAAATATTTGAGAATGTTTATATAATCACATTATTTGTTTTATTTTTAATACATTGATTTAATCCATTAGTTATTCATGGGATCGGCAGTTATATGAGAATCAGCTACAAGTTTTTAAAGCCCTTCCATTTATAACCAGCTAAAAAGTATTTTCCTTCACTGTCAATTAAATAATGAAATAAATATTACTATGGCCCAAAAATGCTACTTACCTGGTAAATTTGCTTTTTTTTATTATTATAAAGTGTATAAAGCAGGCAGACAAATTAAATAAATAAATAATAAATATAAATATCTTCACACATTCCACACAGCACCATACATAGATTACTTTTTTTTTTTGTAAATACATACATATTATAAATACAAAACATCCATGACTCAAATACAAAGGTAAATTGTTCACATAAAACATTTTCCCCTAGCGGGATTCGAACCCGCGACCGTTTGGTTAACAGCTAGGGTTACTAGCCACTAGACCAAACGTGTCGTCAAAAATTGCTTACTATGTGGATTGTTCTAAAGCTTTTGAAAATAGTACCTATAACTTTGTCTCGTAGCCAAATTTTTATTGTTTTGCACTTTTTAGTTACCTATTCAATTGAAGAAATAAAACAAGATAAATATGAATTGGAGCTTTTATTGATAAAGGTTAAGTTACTCGATCATGGGGACTGCGGGGGCTTCGGCGATGTGCGCAGGCGCAGGACGGCCACTCACACTGTTGAAAAGTCTGTCTTTGATCATCTGGGCCATCAGGCCGTGGATCACTTCGATGGTGGTCTTGCAGGCGTCCTTTGTCGCCTTCCCCAGTTTATCCTCCGTACGCTTCTCGTGAGGGTCCGTTCCTCCCACTAGGAAACCACCACGACCTACAAACAAACTTACAATGATACTCTAGGTATTGAGTGGTGTCATTAAAGATGTAGATGACAGATATGTAGCTACAGTATCAACTGGGGGTAAAATACCCCCCTACTATGGAAACAAATTTAAAGACATATTCTTCTTGAAAATAATGAAAACAACTCACCAAGGCATACTTCACTTTGCTCCAATTTTTCAGATAAATCAAATATTTGTCCTGTAGTGTATTCGGCATTTGTGGTTAAACTGGAGCTGCTCAGTGTGTTCACCCAATATTTATTCCACAGTGAGTCCAACAA
This sequence comes from Synanthedon formicaeformis, assembly GCA_945859745.1. Lineage (NCBI taxonomy): Eukaryota > Metazoa > Arthropoda > Insecta > Lepidoptera > Sesiidae > Synanthedon > Synanthedon formicaeformis. Next base: position 11,419,246 of record OX243956.1, on the reverse strand, counting down.
CCTCCTGTCCAGTGAGGACTTGAAATATGACACCTCCAAAGAGTAGTACTGTTTGCAATGCACTCCAAAATCCTCAATTTTGTTTAGAGGTATTGTTTGATATTCAGATGGCTCTTCGTTGGCTGGTTTGTAACCCTGAATTAAAAATATTCAATTTATGATCTATTCTTTTTCTATTGATCAAAAACGTAAACAAATATAGCGTCGCCATGGTCACTGGACTGTTTTAAAGATGGGATTTGTACATTAGGCATTATCAAAGAGAGTTGACTCAGTGATTAACTCATTTAGAATTTGTTGGTATTGTTTGTTTTGTTCTATATCGTGAATTGTTTGTTTACCTTTTTGATCAATGAAAAAAGAATGTATATTAGATCCCTTCATTAGTTTAAAACTAGAGAAAGAAAATAGAACTTTATTTTCTTTCTCAGAACTACCCACGAAAGAATTTGCAAACAAAATTTGTTTGCATGTTTACCTTAGGATAAGTTCTAAAAGCACCAAGACACACTTTTCCAGCTGAAATAGTTCTGACAGGATCAATGACGATCGCCACAAAGGGCTCCTGGAAGTTCTGGTTCAACATTTGTGTGGACACATCAATGCCGGACAACCAGCAGCCGTATCCTGGGTGGCTGTGATACCAGCCTATGGCATTTTCTTGACGCCCAACCTAAAATTCAAATCATCTTATAATACTGAAACAATAATTTCAAAAATTGCATATCAACCATGAAGTGCCAATACCACCGTATTTCATAGTTTTTTAGAAATCTACTCTTTTCTTTTTTTGTAAAATTGCAACTTCCATGCATACTTTCTATATAAATAGACTAACTAGTTTTAAAGTTGTAATGAGACTAAACAAATTTTTTTTAATATATTTTATTATTATAGTAAATAGGTATTTAATTTGCACTTTGCTGTCGATATATGCAACAAAAAAGTATATTAAACTTGAGTATACTGATTTTCTTAATTGGACACTTTAAGGCTTTTTAAATTTGGGTTTTGCACTTGAAAAAAAATGGATAATAAAAATAAGATAAAACCTTTTTGGCAGCATCTATGTAAGTACTCATGTACTCATAAGCCTGTGCCTGTGCATTCACTCGGGTCTCAGTGCCCTCTACTGGCAGTGCAAAGGAATCCATCACTATCATTGTGTTTGCATCCACCTTACCTGTGATATTCCAAAGATTCATTTAATTTATTACAATATAGAAAATTCCAATTCTAATTTTATTATTTCAACCCAATCTATTTCTCCAATGATTCCGCCAATGTCAAGGTCAGGCGAAACTTTGGGATAACAACTTTTTAAAACTAAAAAAAATTCAAGTTAAATAATATTTGTACAGACAGCTAGAGAATATTTTTTATATATTTAACTAAGTAAGCATAAATAAACAATAAAAAAAAGATAATTTTAAAAATTTTCATTCGATTAAGTAAATATATAACATATGCAATTAATTTTATGACATTCATAATAAAAATATAATACAAAATTATATTTGATTAATCATTTATGTCCATATTTTTTGAATATAGTATTTTATTATATCATATACACTGTTAGATAAAACATATATGATTGCGATTATAAGCACGACTGTAAGGACTATAAAGAAAACAAAATTTGAAACACCAAAAATAAAAATCAATTTATACAAACTGTACAAAAAAGAATTCAATTAATCAATCAAAGTAGTTAAAGTTTCAACTTACCCAAAAGAAGACCCATAACTTCTAATGTGCCTCCAGATCTAGCATGCATTACCATTTTCAAAAGAGCAAGCGCCGATATCTTAATGTCTTTGAAGAAATGAGGACTGTAAAAATAATATTAAGATTGCTTATGAAGTATCTATATTTTTTTTTATGAAAAAGAGGTGGCTAAAGTTCACTGTTGGGATGCAACTGCCCTCATAGGATAAAGGGTAAAATGCAAAATCATTTTATCACTACATATTATAAACAATTAAACAGTTCTCCACCGCATCTGTATGTCTGTTCGCGATAAACTCAAAAATTACTGCACCGATTTTCATGCTGTTTTCACCAATGGAAATAGTGGCTTTCGAGGAAGGTTTTAGTATATAATTTACAAAGTTACGCGGGCGAAGTCGCGGGCAGCAGCTAGTATATTATAAAAACATTGAAGCGAACATACTCTTTGTCCCATGGCTTTGCTGTAAGGATATCTTGTTGTTGTTTTTTGTCGTAGCGATATATTTCGTCCACACTAGCCACGCTCTCTATATTATTCGACATAATCCAAGTTTTCTGAGCGATGGTGGACTGTGAGTCGGTACTTGTTGAAGCCATTATTGATACTTCAGCTTAAGACGAATGTATAGTTTGTTTCCTCTTATATTGTTAAAAACAATTAAATTCACTAAACTTTTTTAATGTTCCAACTTATTATTTATTCAAAAATTAAACCACAAATTTCACAATAAGAAAAATTGCAGGTCTGAGAGAATTTTATTGTCTGTTTATTTTTGATCTGTCATTTTGTATTATTTGTATTGTATCAGACACACAGATGAGTATGATGTCAATTATCATTGTCAAATTTGTCAACCATCAACTAACGCAGACTATTAATTGCACATAGACTATATTATTTACATTTTTCACTGTTAACGTAACAGTTCATTATAATTTATGTTTGATTGTACACTGACCATTTGAAACTCAGTCTGACGATATGGGACCAAACCAAATCTTCCATTTGGTAAATCCTATTTTTTTATATTGATAAATTAGGTACCTTCCTATATAGGGTTTTGTGTGAAAGAAATTTGTATGTACTTTTAGAAAAATGTACCTATATTTGTTTCGCACTTTAATAAAGCGTTAATAAATAGTAGAAATGAAACAAAATAATACGAATTGGAGCTTTTATTGGTAAAGGTTGGATTACTCGATCATGGGGACTGCGGGGGCTTCGGCGATGTGCGCAGGCGCAGGGCGGCCACTCACACTGTTGAAAAGTCTGTCTTTGATCATCTGGGCCATCAGGCCGTGGATCACTTCGATAGTGGTCTTGCAGGCGTCCTTCGTCGCCTTCCCCAGTTTGTCCTCCGTACGCTTCTCGTGAGGGTCCGTTCCTCCTACTAGGAACCCACCACGACCTACAAACAAACTTACAATTATACTTTAGCTATCGAGTGGTGTCATCAAATTACCTCCCACTGTGGAAGCAAATTTGAAGACGTATTCCACTTGAAAATAATGAAAACAACTCACCAAGACATACTTCACTTTGCTCCAATTTTTCAGATAAATCAAATATTTGTCCTGTAGTGTAATCGGCATTTGTGGTTAAACTGGAGCTGCTCAGTGTGTTCACCCAATATTTGTTCCACAGTGAGTCTAACAGCCTCCTGTCCAGTGAGGACTTGAAATATGATACCTCCAAAGCGTAGTACTGTTTGCAATGCACTCCAAAATCCTCTATTTTGTTTAGGGGTATTGTTTGATATTCGGATGGCTCTTCGTTAGCTGGTTTGTAACCCTGAAATTAAAAATATGTAATTTACATCCCTTTATCGAATAGAACTTTATTTCTTTCTCAACCAGAGAAAGAAAATAGAACTTTATTTTCTTTCTCAGAACTACCCACGAAAGAATTTGCAAACAATTTACCTTAGGATAAGTTCTAAAAGCACCAAGACACACTTTTCCAGCTGAAATAGTTCTGACAGGATCAATGACAATCGCCACAAAGGGCTCCTGGAAGTTCTGGTTCAACATTTGTGTGGAGACATCAATTCCGGACAACCAGCATCCGTATCCTGGGTGGCTGTGATACCAGCCTATGGCGTTTTCTTGACGCCCAACCTAAAATTCAAATCATCTTATAATAGACTAATTTCAAAGTTGTAAGAAAAATGAAATAAGATAAAAATAAGACAAAACCTGTTTGGCAGCATCTATGTAAGTAGTCATGTATTCGTAGGCCTGTGCCTGTGCATTCACTCGGGTCTCCGTGCCCTCAACTGGCAGCGCAAAAGAATCCATCACTATCATTGTATTTGCATCCACCTTACCTGTGATATTAGAAACATTATCTTAATATAAAATAGAAAATTCCAATTTTTACTTTAGTGTTTAAACCCCATCTGTCTTTCGGATGATTCTTGGCCAACAATGTCAAGGTCAGGTGAAGGGAATACCCTTGTATAGTTCAACTTTTTTAAAACTAGTCTTCTTTCTTTCTTCTTTCAAAAAATGAGAAACGGAGCAGATACAGAACAGGAAAAGAAAATTTGAAACATCAAAAATAAAAACCAATTTTACACAAAATACAAAAAAAAAACAATTAGGCAAATTTATTGACTACTCTTTTGAATCGTCAAAGTAGGTATTACGTTAAAGTTTCAACTTACCCAAAAGAAGACCCATAACTTCTAATGTGCCTCCAGATCTAGCATGCATTACCATTTTCAAAAGAGCAAGCGCAGATATCTTAATATCTTTGAAGAAATGAGGACTGTAAAAATAATATTAAGATTGCTTATATATTATCTATATTTTTTTTATGAAAAAGAGGTGGCTAAAGTTTACCGTTGGGATGCAATGCAACTGCCCTCATAGGATAAAGGGTAAAATGCAAAATCATGTTATATATAAAAATATTGAAGCGAACATACTCTTTATCCCATGGCTTTGCTGTAAGGATATCTTGCTGTTGTTTTTTGTCGTAGCGATATATTTCGTCCACACTAGCTACGCTCTCTATATTATTCGACATAATCCAAGTTTTCTGAGCGATGGTGGACTGTGAGTCGGTACTTGTTGAAGCCATTATTGATAAAACTTTTTCAATATTCCAATAAATAAATAAAATATTAATTCTAACCACTTAGCAGAGAGAGATATTTTTTTATTTATTCAAAAATGAAATGAAATGGAATCACAACAAAAAAACACATTTGCAATTTGCATTGCATTGACTGACAGATACTTTCATCTTCAGTTTTGAATCGTCATCTGTGACAGATGACACTCCGATGAGTGTGATGTGAATTGTCATTGTCAAAGATCAACCGTCAACAAATAAAGACTATTAATTGTCATAACACGACATTGACATGACATTGGCAGATAATGGCCATCCCCAGATGAGCCGAATGGGTCTGACCGATGGGTTTGAAAATGACTATAAAATACACATAATATCAGAGCTATGGTTATGTACATGTGAAAAGTTTTTGTTTCATCAAAATCGATGCAGTATTTCCGAAGTTATTGACACCGAAACTTCTCTCGCTATTCAAATTTTCAAGTTCGCCCGTGCTAAGTGGATGACGTCACAAGGGCCGATGCTAGACGCAAGTTCATAGTAAAAAGATAGATTTGTATTTTGTAATTAATTAACTCAAAAACTACTGGACCGATTTTAAAAATTCTTTCACCTATAGAAAGCTACGTTATCAGCGAATAATATAGGCCATATTTTATAAAGTTACGCGGGCGAAGTCGCGTGCAACAGCTGGTAACATTATAGAGAGAGTAGATTTCTATTTTTGTTTACGAGTATAATGATTAAACTTAAAAACTACTAGACCGATTTTAAAAATTATTTCTCCTATAGAAAGCTACGTTATCAGCGAGTAACTCAAGCCATATTTTATAAAGTTGCGCAGACGAAGTCGCGTGAAAACAGCATGTTGATTATAAATAATAAAAATATTCTTAAAATGATTCTTGAGTGGGATTTACGACAAAGATTTCCTCAATACTTTCTGAAGTTATCGGGTTCAGAATATCTTAATGAAGTAGGTATCTTGCGGGTCAGTTCTTTTTGTCTACGTTTCTGTACTACAGATCATTCATTTGTTTTAACTGTCTCTCGACACAAAATGTAAATGTACGTTTTGTTGTATCAGCTAGGTTGTGGTTTGCAACTTTGCTTTGCAAGTATATATTTGGTTGTAAGTCATCCTCATATCATAAAGAGTGTAATAGGTATTTTTGTTAGTATACTAGGCAGGTAAGTATATTTTTATAGGGAGAAAAGTGACGATGTCTTACACACACTAAAATAAAATACGTGCGTGACGGGCTTCATGGTCATCCACTTTTTATGTCTTTTCGTATCCATTGGCACTTGGAAAAATAATTTAGAAGGTGTGTGGATGTTTGAATTTGTACATAATATATAGGCACTATATATTATGCTGTAGAAGCATCAAGAATCCTGCAAAATGGCCTAAATGACATCTCGGATTGGCTGAAAATGTGGAGGATTAAGGCAAATGAAACCAAATCGGTCAATGTTACCTTCACATTGAGAAGAGGCAACTGTCCGCCCGTGAAGCTAAATAATCTTGAAGTCCCACAGGCGGACCATGTTAGATACTTGGGATTACACCTAGATAAGCGACTAACGTGGCAAAAACACATATTTACTAAGCGCAAACAACTAGGCCTGCAGATGCGAAAACTATATTGGCTGATTGGCCACAGATCCCAACTATCTCTCAGTAGTAAACTCCTTATGTATAAGGTCATTTTAAAACCGATTTGGAGCTACGGAATCCAACTCTGGGGAACAGCCTCTCATTCCAATATAGAAATCGTCCAGAGATTTCAGAACAAGGTGTTAAGATTAATAACCAACGCTCCTTGGTACGTCACCAACGAACAATTGCATCATGATCTGCACGTTAATATGGTCGCAGAGGAAATTTGTCGACATGCCAAAACATATAAAAGAAGGATTTCAAATCACCCTAATACCTTGGCGAGGGTTCTGATGGAGGATAGTCTGCTGGTTCGCAGACTGAAGCGCAAAGTTCCCCAAGACATACTAAAATAAGCTATACTAAATAGCTATATTATGATAGAAATCGAAAGAGCTCAAAGATCAGTCCTAAAAACAATGCTGAAGAAAAATTTTAGATATCCCACTACAGAATTATATAAAGAAAGCAATGTACTTAGCGTTAGAAAACTTTTTATACTGAAAATGACTTTAATTGCTCATAAACAAGTTATCAATTCTCATCAATACTCAGACCTAATAAAAAAGCGTGTATTTAAAGTTCCTCTGCCATTAGTACGAACAGACTTTGCTAAACGTTTTAATCCGTATGTACAATTAAGTATTTACAACAAAATTACTAAACATTGTGACCTTAAGCAATATACCATACGTAAAGTTAAGGTTAAGATTAAAAAATGGTTGTTCAGTCTTAAATACGACTATGTTGAAAAACTATTTAAATCAATTTAAAAACATAATATATCGATAGCCTCATTTTATATTCTAAATTTATTGTGTCATTTACTTTTATATGTACATATTTATTATTAATTTATTATTATTATTAATTTAGTGTATAGTAATTACTGAGTAGGATGTGACACAGGTCACATGCCTGGCATGCCACTTTTAAACCCCACACACATACCATTTATTGTCCCATAAAGGAGACAGATTATGGTACTAAGTTGACAAAAAAAAAAAAAAAAAAAAAAAAAATATATATTATGTACAAATTATTAGTATTTATTATTATTATTATTATTATTTATTATATGGCAAAAGTAACGGTCATTATTTAAATTTTCAAATGCTCCGGCGCCACTGACCTATAATAAGCACTGGACTTTTTGTACTTTTTGTACCATTTTGAAATTTTTGAAAATTTTGACGTATTTTTATTCCGAACCTGATAACTTCAGAAAGTATTGAGGAAATCTTTGTCGTAAGTCCCACTCAAGAATCATTTTAAGAATATTTTTATAATTTATAATCAACTTGCTGTTTTCACGCGACTTCGTCCCCGTAATTTTATAGTCTATGTTAATAGCCTATATTACTCGCTGATAATGTAGTTTTCTATGAGTGAAAGAATTTTTAAAATCGGTCCAGTAGTTTTTGAGTTAATAAATTACAAACAAAAATATAAATCTACTCTCTTTATGATATTACCAGCTGTTGCACGCGACTTCGCCCGCGTAACTTTATAAAATATACCCAATGTTATTCGCTGATAACGTAGCTTTTTATAGGTGAAAGAATTTTTAAAATCGGTCCAGTAGTTTTTGAGTTAATTAATTACAAACATACAAATATCTCTTTCTTGCATCTAGAATCGGCCCTTGTGACGTCATCAACGTTCGCGAGTAGTATTAAAACATTTGGGTGGCGCGCGTACTTTGAACGCTTATAACTCGGTCATTTTTTAAGATATCAAAAAAATAAAAACACTGCCGTATTTGTCTAGTGAGCTATATTTGGGGGATATCATTAACTAAAATCGATGGTCAGACTCATTGCCATTAAACATAAGAAGAAGAAGAAGACTATTAATTGGACATAGACTATATATTATCATTATTTATATTTCCCGGGTGGTAATATTATCAGGGGCCCTAGTCAAAGTAAAAATTGAAAACGATAACGAAATTCTAAAACAATAAAATGTATGGGATTTACATATACCGTCGCTAAATCACGTGATACTTCCCATACATTTATTCTTTTGAACTTCGTTATCGTTTTTAAAATGTTACTTTGACTAAGGCACCTGGCCATGCGTTGACCCAACGAGATGGCCATGCGATGGTTGAAGGCCCACTAACTCCATGATGGGCCAGCGTGAAGAGGGTGTAGTGGTGTCGGATGGCTTATGGCGCGTGGGATGGCGTCGGTGTCGGTTTTCCGGCCCACATCAAAGGCGATGAATGAATCACAACTGAATGCGCCATCGTGTAGTTGCGTTTCAACGTGTTTTCAAGTTTTCAACCAGCGTATGGCTATCTCGCTGGGCCAGCGCTGGGCCATCATGAAGAGGGCTATCTTCAAACGCATTCGGTTGGGATTGCTAAGGGAATGATTGGATATTTTCAAAAAGTTGATGGTAATCCACATAGTACATTTTCGTAAGCACCTAATGCATGACTTATAAATTAAGTAATGAAGTATGTATATAAATAGATATCAATAGTCTACTCATAGTCTACTAACTATTAGTAGTATATATTATATATTAGTAAGTCACCATCCCCTAATAAACGATGGAGAACTTACTCGAAACAAAAAAAACTGTTAGGCTACGTTCACCACATAGCAATATTTTTACCCGTATCTCGTATACCTACCGTATGACACGAGATTTTATCGAATAGAGCAGTGACTGTAGAAAATGTAAATTATTCACACGAAGTCTATGCGGGAAAATATCGTATACGAAAAATATTTATTCCCGTATTACCGTACGGTTTTGTCACTGCGAAGTGCGAATGCAGGCGTCTCGATTTTATCGAATACGACACGCAGTGATGCTTATATTCATGATGTATCGTTCACACGAACACTGTCTTGTCTCTCGTTCGTAATCGATTCAGTCAAGTCATATTCGGATTTTGGTTGTCAAAATGGAGTACGGATTTTCAATATCGATTGAGGAATTTCTTTCATTAATGGAAGAATGACCGATATTATGGGATAAATTGTCGGACGATTATAAGAATAAAATTGCCACCCAAACGTAACGTTAAAAATCGAAAAGTTGTCGTGTCGACTCTCGTAACTCGTATAATACGGTGAAACTATACTGTGTATACGAGAAAAAATCGAATCGAATGGCCGCCGTGTGAACGTAACTTTAGTCGTCTGTGAAAATATGCACCCACTATAATTTCCGTGACAGGTTTCATGGTACAGGGTTCAACAAGTCTATATCGCGCTCTTTCTTATTCATTACAAAATAGCGTTCTATCTCTGTCTAAAATCAATAACTTGACACGACAGCTACGCCTACGTCAAACAGAACTCGCCAATAGGAAAGAACCACATAAGCGTATTCGAGTCGAGAACCCCACAAAAAACCCATGTTTTACCTGAACCTTCGATCATGTACGACGTTATAAAACTTTGTTGTTATTCACCGGGGAACTCAAGTCCTATTACATTGTCATAATATACTAAAGGAAAATAATAGATTTCTGTCGTAGCATGCGATCATAAAGTGCAGTGTTTGACTAAGAGGTGTTTGGAGTTTTGTCAAATTCAATAGTCATTTTACATCGAAATGAGTGCACCGATAATAATCACGGTACCCAACAACTACCTGGCCGTGGAGGAGGTCGAGTCGAAGGTGGTCGTCGCAACGTCACCGTCACCATCAAGGAAAAGGAGACTTGACCATCTAACATGGGAGGAAAAGATGCAAAGGAAGTGAGTCATCATAAAATGTAACGACGGAAGCTCGTCAACAAGTATTATGTTTATGATGATGCAATGTTTTTGTGTTTGTATGTTGCAGGAAGTTGAAGAATCGTGTCGCGGCACAGACTTCGCGGGACAGGAAGAAAGCGAGAATGGATGACATGGAGAGTCGCATTAATGAGTTGATGGTGATGAATGAGCGGTTGGTGGAAGAGGTGTCGAGTTTGAAGGCGTTGAATGAGCGGCTTCTGAGTGAGAACTCGTCGCTACGAAGCGAGGCGGCAACGCGGACCGTCGCGGAGACCCAAAGACCAGCAGAGTCTACTCCTCAGCAGAAGGAAGGGTCTCCGACGGCGATCCGCGCTGCTCGCCTGCTGATAGCGATGATACTCCTATCGCAGACATCCTCGCCCACCTCGACTCCGAAGAGTATCTCGACACACTCCATCAACTTGCAGACTCCCTCCTCAAAGAAATTGATGCAAATACTTCAGGAAAGAGTCAAGATGTGAGTACAAACTATGTCTATGTCTGTTATGTCTAATGATGATCTAATGCATATGATGCAATTTTTCATGTTATTGCAGAATGATGAAATAGTACACATGGACTTGCAAAGTGGGTCAAATGAATATCACATTTAAACAAATTACTTTGCCATATTTTTAAATTAGATTTTTTTCGTTTAAGGTGTAAGGTGTTAAGACAGACTGACAGTGGCTACTGTTGCATATAAACAAACAATGCCATAGGGTGATGCAAGTTGGATAAAGGATTGCAAAATGTGATGCTCTTATGGTGGCAGTAACCACCTCTTAGAAACCCCTACTTATATTTAGGCAAATAAATCAAAAATTATGCCAGAAGCATCCTTCCCTTTTCACGTATTTTGAGTTGTTAACAGCACTGCTTCGTGTTGTCAGTTGTACTGGTCTGAAGCTGCCCCTAAGCTCTGCTGCCTCTCATAATCCATTTAAAAATAGTTTTTAATTCCTTTTTAATGCTTTTTAAAGGTCACAGCCGGGAACACTGGAGAGTGCCCTCAAGGAACTGAAATGGTGGGGACCTCAACAAAGCAGCTGGAATCCGGTCAAGGTAGAGTCATAAACAAGCGCGACATTGACAGGATATTACTGCAACACTCTTACGCACATCCCTACACTAAGGAGTTAGAAACGGAGATGAAAGAAGAGGATGGCCGAGACAGAGGGGACATGTTCTTTGCCAGCTATGAAGAGGCCAACGACTGTGTAACAGTCGAAGTGCCCACAGAAGAAATTGAAGAAATTGAGGAGCAACCAGTGAAATCTGACTCAGATGTGAAATCGCTTACAAACGACGCGTTAGATGTAACATTAGAATGTGATTTGCAATTGTTGTCCCCTATGAGTCTGTCCCCTAAACCGGCAGAGGAGAATTTGTTTGGTTTGTCCCCGTCGCATTCGAGCATTTCGGACCTCGGTTACGAATCGCTAGCGTCTCCTCTCAGTGAACCCGAATCAATGGACTTATCAGATTTTTGGTGTGAATCGTTTTCAGAACTGTTCCCCGGACTAGTATAGATTAGATCTGAAGGACAATTCTGCTCTCACCAAAGACTGATTAGTACATATGAGTTAAAAACTCGTCAATATTGTTAGTCATAGATTTTAAATAAATTTTTATATTATAGAGTTATTTATGAAGTCTAATTATTTAATGTATGGGATGTATGTAATTAATTTTAAGTGTAAATAAATAATGTTCTGTCAAAAAGTTGTTTTATTCATTTCGTTTATGGAATAATTTCATTCATAGACATAGCTTCAAAAAGTTTTTTGTGGGAAAGGATGAATACTATAAACATTTAGTATGTACTTTATTTTATTATAATTACATAGTTTTCACAGCCAACCACTACCAAATAATGACTTACATTATTGTAGTTTTTTTTAGAATCTCTGTTTTAAATAAAATTCAGCCTATGTTACTGATAATGTAGTTTTCTACATGTGATTTTTTTAAATCTGTTGAGTAGTTTTTAAATTATACATTACAAATATATAAAAAAAATATCTTTATAAGTGTAGATAATAATATATGGCATAAGACTTATAGAAATAGTCGGAGATCTTATAAAAATAGCTTGACCATGCAAGTTTTCTTAATAACTTGTTGTTATTAAGAAGTAATTTCGAAAATTTATTCATACGAACATTTGAAATTTTCTAATTCAAACAAGATATCGTAGAGGCCCAACCGGGATTCGAACTTCAATGCTTCACTGAGCTTAATCTATACCAATATATAAAGTTGAAGAGTTTGTTTGGTTGTACGCGCTAATCTCAGGAACTACTGGTTCGAATGGAAAAATTATTTTTGTGTTGGATATTCCATTTATCGAGGAAGGCTATAGGCTATAGAGAACGCGGACGAAGTAGCGGGCACCAGCTAGTAATTAATCAATTTTCCTAATTACATAGAGGGCGCATATAAAATTACAATAACAATAATTAAGACTGACTACAATTTTGACATTGAAACTGAACAATTTAGTTTTACTACTAGCTGATAAGAGAGAAGTATGTAGGTAATTAATACGTTGGTGGAAAATCCAATAAAATTAATTAGTTTCGGTTGCTTTCTTATCAGACTTAAGTGTTTTATTTTAAAAGCGATAAAATTTATTTCTAGACTATAAAGATTTTTAACATTTACTTATCTCAACTCTTAAGCATTCTAGCACGTACTACACGTATGTTTGAATTTTGTTTTGATTTCATGTCACATTTATTGGTAATAAAATGTATGTTTCTGTTTCTTTTTATTATAAAGTACCTAGTAACACGATCTGCAGTATTTATTAATAGAAGTAACTGAATACCTATATCTAGTAATAATTTTATTTCATTAACCTCCGGATATCCGCGGATACGTACGGATATCCGGCACATCACTAGTTTCAACTAATAATGTATCATGTTATTGTATGGGGTTTCATTCAAATTTACTTACTTAATGGTCCGTAATTTCTAAAAGGAAATGAATGAACAATTGACTATTATGATAGATAACTATCCATTAGTGAGTAGTCGTTCTACGTTGTCACTTCGATTTAACAATCAACGGAACGGTAGTAATACAAAATCTATGATCTATATTAATACTAGCTACACGCTACTGGATTAGCCTGGGTTTAAAATAAAAATTATCCTATCTTTTAAATTGGACCAAATTTCACATAGTTATGAAGATTTATCAAAAATATGTTCAGTACTTTACGAGTTCTTTGGCGTCAAACAACGTGACACGAAATTTTTATATATATAGAGTTAGAGATATAGTTTTATACTATTTCGAGGTAGAGAGGAGGAGATAAAATAATAAAAGGCAAATAAAAAAAACAATATATATTTGTTAAAATATTACAGATTCAATAAACTCTTATCCCTTATATTCTATATTACATCAATTATCACTAACTACGATCAGTTTTAACTCTTGGTTAATGTAACCAAATCCACACACTTTCGTATTTGTTACTAAGCCAGTGAATGCTTAACCTATTAGTTATTTCGTTATAATAAATACGACATAATATTAAGATTAACACGTACAGTTCCCATACAAAAAATATGGCAAATATTTATGGAGCCGACATCTTATGGCTTGAGGAGTTTGAAAATTTATACAACCAGCTTGTATTTAACATTATTTACAGATCATTTTATAAACTTTATATGTACATAAATTTTATTGCAATTATAATATCTGACATACGTTTCGACACAAAAAAATTAGAATGCTATAAAAATAATGTTAAATCGCAAGTCCAATTACACACAAAATGTCAATTTTACACTTTAAAAAATGCTTTTGCCCAAGATTATATTCATTTTTCTGCTGATCAGTACGCATTAATTAACTCACATGAGTTTATTATGTAGTATTTTATAAATATAATAATCCCCACAAATTGCTAAATGAAGCGCAGAAGCCTTGTCACATGTCAGTGTTGCTAACGTTACGAGATTACGTCCCACTATGTTCGCGCATTAATCTTGCACCACGCAACTGCAACTGCTCCAGTGCAGACGGTACGCGCATCACTACTGGTGAATAGAGTGCTCCACAGTTTCGGGCGAACATTGAGCGAACATGTATTAGTATTACTCGGAATTAGTAGCTAGCGCGGCATATTATATATATGTGTCGTTCATTGTAAAAGTGGTGTAACTCCCTATTTTTAAAACCATCTTTTCTTGCCTAATAGTATCACATTTAGTCATAACTTTCAATATAAAAGTGAAATAACTCCAATAGTTGCATTAAAATCCCATAGATGAAAACAATGAATGAATGCTTATATTTTTTTTCCTACACTATAATTCGCAAAAAGCTCGTTATTCTAAAATTCAGTTACAAGGAGATAGTTCACTTTTACAATGAACGACACATATTTTAATTGATTATTTACTTCAAGATTATAAAAGGCCTCGTCGGTTTTGGGAATGTAATCTACACAAGAAAATATTATGTAATAACACATTGACTACACGTTTGGTCTAATGGCTTAGTAACCCTAGCTGTTAATCAAACGGTCGCGGGTTCGGATCCCGCTAGGTGCAAATATTTATGTGTTAACATTTTACCTTTGTACCTGTGTCACGGATGTTTGTATTTATAATATGTATGTACTTAAAAAAATGTAGTTGTAGTATATCAACTATCTGGTATCCATAATACAAGCATTAGTTGCTTAATGTAGATGGTGCTGTGTGTAATGTGTTATTTATTATTATTTATTTATTGTTACTAGATCTCAAAATCTCAAGAAATAAGTGAATGATTACTAAGCGTCTACCGTGATACACGAGTTGCTTGCTTACGTCCACGAATACATTGCGCACCACTTTGTGTTCGCGAAAAAACCGCCACCGCGTGGAGCACACGCTTTGGTGCGTGCAACGTACACACTACTGGGGCAGTTGCAGATGCGTGGTGCACGATTGGTGCGCAAACATAGTGGGTACGCAGCCTTAGCAATTTGCTGGGTTTATTATAGCACTATTTTTCAATAAAATAAACATTCACATTTAGGCCATTTCAAGTCACATCAAAAACTTAAAATTTTTGCATTTTACTGCACAACCTATCCCATTAGACATTTGTAGGTATTTATAAATATGTAATACTAATAATTATGCAAGCGATTTTTCATTTGTAATAACGATATATTACATTATTAGTTAATGTTAATTATTCTATTATTAAGTATTAGAAGAAAAAAAAAGCTAAATTATCTTTGTTCTTTTCATGGCAATAAAAAAAAATTTGATGAATTGATGTAACGATTGTGAGCACCAGTTTTGACTGCTTGTTACGGGATTTTGGCACTTATACCTAACGACTACCGATAAGCGCAAATTAAGCAATAAAAACCTATTAGATTTACAATACAATATAGCGTAATAAAACTGTACAGCGATTCTTTTTAAACTAATGGAAGATATTTAAAAAACTTATTTAAAAAATATAATAGAAAAAAAGAAAGCGTAATAAATGAAAATGCTTGTATTCTATTCTATTCATATCTTTATTTTCCTGTATATAGGAAAAACTGAATAAACGTCGACCCGCGGCCTACAATTAGGTCGTATGTCTGTCTGTCCATCTTTTGAGTACTATTTGTATCTTTATTTTTGACTTTCGTTTGTATATTGAGCAACTCAGTCGATAGCCATAGCTCATTGAGTTTTCTTAAAAGCCCAAATAGAGGTCTAAATTTTTTGGGGCATGTCTCCAAATTATCCCAATTCCAATTTTATATTTACTTTAACCCATTTAACGCTAGATATTTTTTTGGATAAATTTTTCTTGTGTAATAATTCTTTATTTAGTGCTTGAGTGTCACCAAATAAGTAAAAAAAAAAACATTATGGATGGTGATTATAAATGAACCAATGCTTATTGGTTCATTTATAATCGACATAGGAATAATTTTAAAGTGACAAAAGACAAAAAAATATGACCAATCTCTAGTAATTTTTTTCAGTGAATAAATTGATAAATAAAATTAATAAATAAAAAAAATCTTGCTCTTTTCAATTTAAATTTTATCCCTACATACTTAATAAGTATATTAAAAAATATATCGAAAAAAAAAAATCTTGTAATAGTCTCGCATATTAGATATCTAGGTAATTTTTTTTAGTTACCAATTCCATAGAGTATAATATATACTTATATATTATATTTTATATCTTTTTATATTATCAAAGACCATAATTATTATATTGTACTCGTAATCATTCTGAACTTTATATTTTTTTCAATTGAACTGGACATTTATTTATTCTTATTTTACTATTATTGTATAATATAGTTATATATACAAATTGTGCAATTTAATCACAGTGATTCTTTCGTAGTTATTTATTAACATATAAATTAGATACTAATATCGTTATTATTATGTTTTAGTTAAAAATTGTAACATAATTATTAAATAGTTTTTTTTTTGTTAATTTTATCGAATCGTATCTCAAATTTTGTTTCAATTTCAGTTAAATAAATATAAATAGTATTTCGAATTTATTACCTAAATTTTACATTTATAAAACTGAGACATTCGAAATTCGATGTTGATGATTAAAGTTCATTTATACTTTTTATTAACAAAAAACATTCGACATCATGTTGTTAAGCACCCCGTTCAATATTTAATTTTCATTTTTTTTTAATAAAAAATATTCCAAAATTAATTAAAGGGGTCTCACACCTACTTTTGTATAAAAGTAAATAAAATATAAAATACTGTTTTTAGTGCCAAATATACCGAGTTACTATTAAAAACGAAAAAAAAATATACATAATTAAAGTTAAATTGTAGTATTTTAACGAAACTTTTTAATGGGATATCACTATTGATTTCTTTCATGTTTAAGAAATCAGTTTTTTTTAGAGAATCCTAAAAAATATGCATTAAACGACGGCTAGTATGAAAATTTTACATTATCTTTTTTCATTTAATGTTAAAAATAATAATATTAAATAAAAAATTAAATAGTGTCGACGTTAAAGCGAGAAAGGGTATTTTGATTTGAACGAAGTTCGATTAATTTTCACTCGTACAATATCCATAAACTGCAGATTTTAGACTTTTTTTTTTCAATACAATAGACGTGTTTAATAAGCACCATATTTTTAATCATGCTATGGATCAAAAACAAAAGTATTGGCTGCCATATAAATTAGACAAATCTCGTGTTAAGTCACTCGTGACGTTTGTGCAGTAAATATCGTCAATTTTTTTTTTACCTATGTGTCGTTTTTGGAGAACACAAACTACGAGTATGACAGCAATACGATCGAGCCTTTCGTTCAATCGTCATTAAGTGATTGACTTAATCCAGTCAATTTGATGGAGTCATTTTGGAAATCGATGGCTTCGTCAAGCCAATCGTATCGTGTCAATAGGACGATAGGCTTGATCTTGTATGACTGGAATCATGTTGCGATAGGCTCGTATGAGCCGCTGGGATTAGAATAAGGGCTCATTTTGTATTAGTCGATAACTCAGTCGATATACAGCACACGGACACAACTCAGTACAATCGCAAACAGTGTCAAAATTGCTCTACACGACATTAATTGTCGCTATGCTCGTTACTATTCTTTCAAAAATGTCTCAGAAGTTTGTTACAAAATGTTACAGACTATCGAAAACCAATGAAAATGAGCCCTGAGCTGCGTTCACAACGGTCGAGCGGGCTCGCAAGGCAGCTACGCGGATTACTCGCGTGGCAGCCTCTGATAAATAACCACCATCTCGAGGCATACCTCTCCAAAGCCAAAAGCCTCTTTAACATTCATAAATGAACAGCCGTGTAACTGAATTATTGGCTTGCGTCCACACCGCACACCGAGGAGGCATGGTCGGGTCGGGTCGGTGTGGAGGCGGCTTTGGGTGCGTTTACCCGAAGAGTTTCTCGAAGCAGGTGTGGCAGTAGGGCTTGTCGTTCTGCTCCTTGAAGGTGCCCTTGTTGAGTTGGCGCAGACAGAAGGCGCAGACGAAGTGCTCGGGATGGAACTTGCGGAACATGGCGGTGATGCAGCGGCCGGCTATGGGCTTGTGGCAGCCGGCGCACAGCGAGCCTCGCTTGCCGTGGTAGTGCGTCTCGCAGTACGGCTGACCTTCGTGCTCGAAGAACGAGCCGCCGTGGAACGGCTCCCGGCATTCCTGTAACGCACCGAGTTTTGAACATTATGAGCACATCACTAGAGTAGAACTGGTAAGTGGTAAGCACAAGTTAAAAATTAAGAAGGAAAGAGCCATTCGCGTGCATTCATGTTTCTTTTTAACCACCGACGCAAAAAACGGGATGTTATCAGTGATATGTTAAGTATTACGTACTAGATGGAACACTCAAGCCGCGATGAGTGTTCCAAGTGATTGGAGTTCCGACGTCCTACCCGTTCACAGTCCTACCCGTCATACGCGCTCGTAGAGATTAGGCGCGTTATTATTTTCAAAACCAATAAAAATGCCGTCTTGTGTGATGAGATATTGCAAAAATACAACAAAAAATATTGGTAAAACTGCTGGTGTGACGTTCCATAGGTAAGTTTTATTAATATTGAAACGTTTAATAGGTTAATATTTAATTTGTTAAAACCGACGTGCTTATCGGGTCGGCCATATTAATATTCAGTTGTCTACGACTTGACGTATTGACCTTGACACTACTGCCGCGCCGTCCCCCGCGCACCTACCGCGTTGGAACATGAATTAAGCAATAAATCGTAGGGAGTGCTCAATCTAGTACTTACTTAACATATCACTGAGTGTAATAAGTTTGACACGCGCGCGCGCGCGCGCGCGCGCGCGCATGTGTGTGTGTGTGTGTGTGTGTGTGTGTGTGTGTGTGTGTGTGTGTGTGTGTGTGTGTGCGTGCGTGCGTGCGTGCGTGCGTGCGTGCGTGTGTGTGGTGTGTGTGTTTGTTTGTTTGTTTTCGATAGATATATATGTTTGGTATAATTTTACTTCGGTGGTGTTTCCGTGACGTGGTAACCTTGACCTGGTGATGCACGGTCTTTTCTAAAGGGATGGTTAATGCTTCACGTACTGCCCGGCTTACAACTGCAGAATGCAGTGTAGGTATAGGTATTGCATTTGCATACGATTGCATTTTTGTATTGTACAAGAAGAGCAAGCTAAATGTCAAGAAATCTATGTACGAGTATGTATGTAATGTTGTGTCAACATCTTTCCAGTCATACGACTTTATAAATTTCTAATTTAATATAATATAAAAATATATTTAAAGGCAAAAAGTTCTCGAAGCTTTTAGAAATTTCGTAAAAAAATATGAGACTGTTTACATAGATAACAATTTAAACTTTTGAGATTTTGTGATTTATGTTTGTGTATGAAAAATATGTTATTGAGTAAAAAATATATATTTTTTTTCAATCACGTGATTTATTTTATGTTTTCCTCTGATAAAAGAAGAAAGTATGCCATGTTTAAAGATTAGCGGTGATAAATGTTAATTATGATAACTTTATCCGTTTACAAACGTTAACAATGTAAAGACAAAATCTAATGCGGTTTCGATGTACAAATTTTTATAAAACAAGCGATATTTTTTTGGCACAAATCCACAAAAGTTTTCAATTGTCACCACATAATGTATTTCAGAGCGCCCGCTGAGACATTAATAGCATGATTTATAACTCTACATTTTTGTATTGAATTCATATTAATTAAATTATTTTCTTCGTAATTTCAACCTAAAACTATCTAATTTTATTTATCATCTTCTTACGTACATGTTATTCAATAATAATAACGCGAAATCATAAACTTTGAAAGCATAATATAACTTTAAAATTTATTTTAATATATATGTATATACTTTTGGGGTAAATGTGAAAAGGAATAAAGATTTCAGGCAAAGATTGACCTGAACTGATATCAACAATAAATATTACAACATAAAGTTGCTGTCCGTTTATCCGCTAACTTCGAAACCTCTTAAAATATCCAAACAAATATAATACAGTTTTCACTAAGCGAAAGAGCGATAAACGAGGTAGATTTGTGTATATAATTTGTAGAAAAAAAATTGCATCCTTGTTCGTTGCATCTATAATCTATTATTATGTTAATATAATACCTGAAGCGAAAATCTTTAAATACTTATTGAGAAAATAGTGCGAAATCATATTGATTATGATTGAATTTCGACCACTGGGGGACCTTAGTACCTACATATAAATAGGTGAAGACAAAACACTTCCGTAACCTCTGTTCTCATCTGTTTGTACACCCTTTTTTATTTTGGTTATTAAGCTAACTAATCTATTGACGAGCTTAATTTTTTTTAACTTCGAAATTATTATGGTCGAGTTACGACCAGCCACTGGTCGTAATTTGATTTGATTTGTAAATAATTTATTTTAATTCGCATGCAAAAGCCGACTGTTCTATTAGACCGATTGTTTCGATACATTCATTAACCTTGACAGAGATCGAATGCCAATCTAGTTAAACAAAAACAACGAGAGATCTAGCGAACATTGGTTCCCCTCTAATGTGTTGTATTAATAGTTTGGAGTCGTCCGCGTCTCAAATATTGTATAACGCGATGGCCTATAAACAAAGCGAGCCTGATTTACGGCAGCCGGAGTGGCTTCGGACGCTCGCGTGACGTCACTAGTTAGCACTAGCTAGTATATTTTTGGCGCGCCTAATTCCGCACTCCTACCGGGAAACACTATACGCCTAGCACTTGACCCTATTTACTATATATTTTTTTTCATGTTCCGTCCTTCATTTGCGACATAACAATGAATTGATAAAAGTTCATTGCCACGCGCTGCGCGTACGCACGCGGACTTGACGGGCGTGCGGTCGCAGACAAACCGCACGCATAACCCATTTATATATAAAATAATATATTATATTTTTTGTAATTTTTTTATTTTTAATATTTATTTTTTATTTATTTTTATTTTATTTTTTATTTTTGTTCTCTTTATTGTATAAATCTTAACATTACAATAGTATTTAAAAAATATACATAATAAATAAATTAGTTTTCCCTATATCAATTTTATTATTCTAAATTAGGAAAATAAAATTGTTCGAGTGTGTTTGTTATTTGTGTGTATGTATGTGTGTGTGTGTGTGTGTGCGTGTTTCTGTGATAACATTTCTGTGTTTGCGTGTATCATTTTCTCGTAGCATTTCCACGTCGACAGCGAGCATAGCTGTAAAAAAAATTTTTGGGGAGGGCATCCATTTTGGGGGGCATCATCCACTATTCATCTTCGTCTACACCGACGCATTTGGGGCACACCGGCTTCCCTTCCATGGCATAAAACGATTTGCCTTTCACTGGCACTTGGCATTCCTGTGTGATCGAAATTTACCCATTAAAAATAAGGCATCTGTGGATCCTGAAAATGAACTTATACTTGACCTGGCGTAAACGCTTATTCGTTCTTTCGAGAGTGAGCAAACCTTTCATCTGATGGGGGCATGTTGTGCGGACGGCTGTGCGATTGGCACCTAGATAATACGAGATACTGACCTTGCAGACGAAGCAATCCGGATGCCACTGGGTGTTTAGGGCGGAAATGTAATTCTCCATTATTGGTTTGTTGCAACCGCCACATTTTGGGGCGAACATGTCGAAATAATCGTTGCGACAGTAAGGTTTTCCGTCCCGCTCGTGAAAACCGTCCTCCCCGAACTGCTGACCGCACTGAGCGCAGAAGAAATGCTCCGTGTGCCAGGTCTTCTCTAGCGCCGTTACGCATTTCTGCAAACCGTTCACACATCAGTGAAAAACAATTTCGAAGAGTTTGCTATATTATGAATATGTATACGAGTTGCTATGAATCCGCAGGAAAACTAACATCTAGAATTGGTCCGTTGCAGTAAGCGCATCGCGGCGAGAAAAGATTGTGATAGTCCGGCTCGCAGTAAGGTTTTCCATCGCGCTCGAAGAAGTTCCTCGTGCCCAACTCTTGCGTGCAATGGGCGCACGTGAAGTGTTCCGGATGCCAAGTGCGTCCCAGAGCTGTTATGACCTGTCACCGGAAGAAAACATTCACATGAGTTCACGACCAAACACTCTTTAAATATTCCGTGAGTCCGTTCCGCGTTTTTAATGTGCACCTGTCCAACGATGGGCTTCTCGCAGGCGTTGCAACACCCCTTCTGGGGGGTCTGTACTCCTTGACGGCTCATGTCTGCCCGGAGGGATCCGAGCATATGCTCGAGAGAGGCCGGTTCAGGTTGCCGCGCGCTGCTGCGGTAGTGTTCTTGCCACGCTCGCTTCTCGCGATACACGTGGGTGCCGCCTTCGCCTCCTGTACCGCTCACCTGGAATCAACGCATCGAGTACATTAGTGATAGCGCAAGTTGAAGAGAGCGATCGCAAACAATTGTACCGCAAAACGTACAGAAGGGAACCGCTCCGTGGAGGTGGACTGGAGCGAATGTGGTCCGAGTGAAATGTTTGACTATGTACTCTAATATTATAAGCTCGCGGCCCCACCACGCTCGTGATGTAACGCCCGGGACTATCTTTAGATGAGGCGCGATCTGACGGGTGCGAGGGAGACGACAGGCTCTGGAGTGGTGCCGCACGCGCGGCTGGAAATAGCCGTGGACCAAGAAAGGAGACTTGTAAAATATTATAATAAACGGAAAAACGATGTTTGTTAGTGCAGTGTGCCGAGGTGGCCGTGACGATTGCCGGCCGATAATGGACCTTAGGGTTTTGATGAGGCGACACGCTGAATGACCGCGAATTCGCACGCAACAGAAAAACGCTCGAGTCAGAATAGCCAAGTTCATGAATGAGATCTTCTTCGATATGGGTCAGGGCGGACGCTTTAAATGTAAACTTTCTACTTTATTGTTTACGCTATCGGGTCACACATCCGTTGGCAGGTGCGTCCGACCTTGGGCGCTATCCACAGTAGTGTTGCAACAGATATACGTACACATTCACAATATCATATTTTACGTACAAATTGTTACGGCAACTGGTGCAATCGGTTCGGTTCGTGAAGGAGACTTCATAAATTCAGTTCTTAAATAAACATTTTACGTTATAAGAAAACTGAGAGACATAATAAACTCTCTTTGTATTGCGAGTCATAACAAGATTTGAGTTCGAGAAAATTTATTTCAATCTGAATGTCGCGTTAGGTCAACCTAGACACTTAGATATCAGGTCTCAACGTAAACACAGCATAAAACGTCTTATTTTATATCGTTTTCATCTTTAACATTTTACATCGATCATATTATCATACCTACATCATCTTATTGTACATATATATTTTACATTTTTTTTTATTAACCGAAAGAGTTTTGGTATAAAATGTACAGCATAAGTAAATAAACTTGTATGTATCTAACAGACCCACTGATTGTGTTTGATATTTCCAGATATTCTGTCAAAAAAGTACTCTCATAAAATATAAACCGAAACATTTAATTGTATAAATAGATATACTTCAGATTCTTCATTCCCGATGAATAGATATGAGAGGTCTTCATTAATATTAGAATCTCTGTAGTCTGAACAAGATATATACATTACCTTAAAGTCTGAAAGGGAAGCCATTAGATCGTCGAGTTCTTTGGTGGCACTGGAGGCGTGATGATGATGCCGCACGACGCTGCTGGTCGGCGGGGGTTGTTGTTGCGCCTGCGCCGGTTCGACGACCGTCTCTTGGACAGTCACTGTCACGTGTTTGGTACCGGCTCGCGGGAGAGTGCCTCCGCTTTGGACCGGTGGTACAGGTGACGTTGAAGCCCGACTGTGCAACAAATTGCATTAACATTAATAATTATTAATGTTGTCAATTTACAATGTAGAAAAGTTTCATTATGTGGTCGCTGATACCGTAACAGAGTTCGACAATGTTATATACTGTTTAGAATGTTCCCAGAGTGAATAGACTGTTAAAGGGCAAGCGAACTCTATCTTCGACCTCATCTTCACTTACCATCAGATGAAATTGAGGTCAATCGCTTTCTCGTATACAAATAAAAAAAGGCAGTTAAGATCTTTTTAGTAAAATCTATTCCACTGAATAGCGGAGAAAAACACTGTTTAGCGGAGAAAAAGTATTAGAAATACAGTACGATGGAAGACTCTATTTATCATAGTTGGATGACTGCCTGATCTGCACTAAAGTTATGAACTCGTAAATAAACACATCTCTTGACAAGAATTTTAAAAGCAGTGTGTTTTTGTGGACTTGAGTGCTGTTGATTTGTTCGTCCAAATCGAAATATTTTCTCGCACATTCCAAATTTTACCTAATTGAATTTGTTTTCATATTAATTGGGAGCTAGCTAAGTGGTTAGGAACGAATCAACTATTCAATTTGTAAGAACTCACTCGAGACTATTGTTTTTCATTATTTTTTCATTGCTCGAATAAGCTCGTGACTTGGCATGAAGAGCATTCGCCAAACGAGCCACGTGCCTCGTTCCATGTTCAGTGGACAATTATGTTTGTTGTCAGCGAGAGTCATAAAGCATTAAGAGTTACGACTGCTTTATACGCATTTCACCCAGATTTGGCATTAATCGGGATCACGTGACCCGAAACATGTCTGTTATGGGGTCCATAAATTAACGTCTATTACAAATTGGAGTGTTTGTTGATAATGAATGCGTTATTATGAATAATGTCGGTGATAATTTAGACAGAAACCTTGCGACAGGTGGCGGCGCGGCCATTTAGTGCATAAATACTAATTGGGGGCGGTTCGCCAGTATCGCGAGCGATGCCAAACTCGATTATTAAATTGGGCTTGCACTACTAACTGCAACGTCGAACTGTGAAATAAGAAAGATATAGATATATTATTTTCAACTAAGTTTTTATCTTCATTAATTTGTGAAATCGGAACACGCTCGTTGGGGCATATTTTTAAAAAATCTTATAAGTACGTTAGTGACTTTATCAATTGATATTTTTTAAAAAAATCATTTATTTTGACAGCTAAGTAAAAGATTTTATTTTTTCACAATGATATCATCATCATAGGACTCCCCTATAATTTTGAAATATGACCGGTCTTGTATATCTTATATGATGTCTGTCCATCTTGTGGATACTATTGTATCCTTCTTATTGCCACTTCAACTTACTGAACCACCGGGTGATGTCAGTAACGGATTACTAATTTTATTGTAATTTCTAATTTAATCTTGACAAACTAATGTTGACACTTCAAACAGCTCGTTGATCGATGTTGAGCTTTCTTACAAGACCCATAGACATGGATGTGATGTGCTTTAGTATACTGTGCAATTTTTTCATGTAGTTTAACTAAATAATATAGAAACGTAAACGTGTTTCTAAATTTATTCCGAAACTCATACACGCAGGTATGAAATTAAAATACACTAGAGTTTCAAGTTCAGAAATCCAATCATTATACTGTCAACAGGCTCTGTAATAGAATTAACTAACCATACACATCAAAGTTTTATTATTGAGACGAGAATGTCGGTCAAATTTTAAAAATATAACCCCGACGGACAGACATTAATCAACGCCAACGTGCGACCGTGAAATGAAACATCCTTTTTACATAATATTATATTTTTCGTTATGATTTAACTTGTACTATACTAGCTGTTGTACGCGACTTTGTCCGTGTAACTTTATAAAATATGACCTATGTTTTTCGCTGACTGATAAATCTGATAGTGTAGCTTTCTTTCTATAGGTCTGTGAAAGAATTTTCCCTACCTCTTCCTGATCTGTTATCCATAATCCTATTAAGGTAGGCAGCGCACTTAGAGCTCCTTTGATGTTGCTTGTGTTAATAGGCGACAGTGATAGCAGTAGCCACTTACCATCAAGTGGACCGTCAGCCTGTCAGACGAATATTACATTAAAAACAAAGAGTGATTATTATAAACAAATGTAATTTTTAAATTCACATATTAATCATGATGACTGTGCAATAATTTTTATATGTATTGTAATGTAGGTACGTATTTTGAACAACATTTTTACGAAAATTCAAATAGAATACTAACATCTTCTTTCTAATGGTAATCTAGAATAATTTTAAATTATTTTTTCACAGTTTTGTTGTTGTTGATGATACTTTGATGATGATTGTTGATGTGTGTAAGAGAAAAATATTGGAATTATTAGAAGACGTTATGATGTAGAAGCGTGTTATTTGTAAGCGATACAAAAATAAACGTTTTCACACGGCCCTGTGGTCGGTGTTGTAGTGCCACGCGGAAATAGCCTTTACTACTTCCGCACAATAAATAAAACTTTTATTAATATTATACTCTGTGAGATGGACGGTGTTAAAAATGTGAGATGGCTTTTCCATGTACTTATTTGAAAAGCAACGCAATATCTTTGGTGGCAGGCTAACGTTGCTTTTACAAGAGCAGTAGGTACTTGAAAATTAAACTATGTAGGTAATAAAAGAGATTTATTTCTCGTTGATAACATAGTTGGTTTTGATTCATCGATTCTTTGACCTTTTAAAAGTCTTTTAAAATTGTATTTTTGGACCGCTGCTTGTTTTAATCACAACTTGACATCTCTACCAATTTCTTAAAAAAAAGTTATACCAGGCGAAGAGGTACAGTATAATTTCTAAAACCAAGTGAATTGTGACGCCTTAATGAATGGGCGTTTTTCCATTAGCCACGGCACGGCACGGCACGGCGGTGCCGGGGAAGCAAAATTGTATGAAAATGTATGGCTCGTTTTTCCATTAGCCACGGCAAGGCACGGCCCGGCATTTAATTCCCCCGGCGCCGTCGTAACTGCATGTGTGTTGTATATGAATTGTAGCCGTATGCGTGTGTGAGTGCGCGGGGCGGGTAGGCGACATCCCTACCAAGGACGTAAACCGGCCGATCAACACCGGCTCAGTGGAAAAACGAAGCCCGGGGCGGCGGGGCTAATGGAAAACTGCCCGATCGTTTCAACACCAGATATTTCCAGTTGTTATTATGATTGACGTATAGAAAACTGTGGCGTAGCAGGAATAGGTACTTGGACTTGGAGATTACAATTTATATATATGGATTACTAACTATATGGATATTACAATTTAAAGAAATCAAAGGAAACACCATTCAGAATGTATACTTAAGACTTACCCGTTATGCATGTCAGTACTGAGTTGGTCGAGGAGTGAATCGACTGTGGGCCGCGATGACGCCGACCCTGGACTTGTAGCACCATTTGTACGAGGGTATCCATCTAGGGAAAAATGTAATAGATTTAAATAGAAATTCCTTTAAAAGTCTAGAATATCTTTTACGAATATGAACTGTGTTCTAATATTTTTTGGGAATGCAGTAATAGGTATGCTCGAGTTATTATTCCTTGACATGAATACATAAACCTTCTAGAATGAACATTGTAATTTTGATTCTAATGAAGATCATTTACGCAACACCACTGATATATCTGTGATGGAATTCAAAGACGAAGTTCTAATTTGTAATTTCATTCGGTTGCCAGATGTCGTTAAGAAGACCATATAAAAAGATTAACTCGATGTAAATATACGTTACATTAAATATATCTGCTGTGCTGGTTTGAGTAGTATAGAAAGTGATAAAAAAATTACATTTTCGAATTTCGAAAAACGAATATTTTTGTTAACTTTAAATTTTAACATCCGAAATGTCGTCCTAATGAATTTCGACTTCATTTCAACTTTGATAAGACATTTGTACAACTTGAATGATGGCTAAAGGACCATCAATTCAAAACTGAGGCTAAGACAGAAATATGATGATAGGGTCAATTTGGGGTGGGAATCTGTAGATAGATAGATAGATAGATAGATAAAATTACTTTAGAACTTTAGAAAAGTACTAATATTTTTATTTCTAGATTTTCCTTTTGCGTGGTTGATTTGTACTGGAAGACATAAAGTGTGTTAATGGTATTTTTAAATTACCTGTCTGTTGAAATAAAATTAAAAAAGAAATAAAGTGTTATTAGTAACAAAAAACTAGTGAAAATAATATATTGTCAACACGTTGATGTAAAACACAAACTTTAAATAAATCAGCTAATGATGTCGTAGAGTAATGACGTTGGCATTCACAACGAAACGCATTAAATACAAAATTATTATTACATACATTATTATTATTTACATATTTCACGTGTAAATAGTGTGTTGCTTTTTTAATATAATATTTTTTTAATAGAAACATTTAATCGAATCGATTTTGTAAGGAAGTCCCGTATTAACTAATTGTCACAATAATGATAAAAAATTACAAATAATTAAAAGTTCTATAAAATTAAAATTACTAAAAACAATTAATGGAGACAAGGGACGCTGTTGTGTTTAGATTCACCTATTTTTTTTCCTTATTTTTTTTAAGGACGGAAACTCACTGTAACCCATGCAGTTGCTTCAGGTGACGGTAGCCATCAACCACCAATTGGGAATTTTAAGCTGCCTGCCGATTTTTATATAAAAAATAATAATATACAGACGCCAAATGTTATTGTACAAATAAACGAAACAACAATCTCCGTAACATTTGGTACAAAATAAATTCTATTTTTGTGTTGAGAGCGATCGGAGTCGGCCTTGCCAAAACCTAACATTTGGCGATATGTTTACCATCAAAGTAAACAGAACATCCATCATAACATCAAAATTTTATATTCTAGTAAACCTGTGGATTAACATAATTTTTTTAAATTGTACAAACTAATAATTATATATGTGTTGTCATGAAATGAAATGTCTAGACAAACCAATAATGGTTTACAGATATTTTTATCATATTGTGTGTAAACTTGTATTAGATAACAAATAAATAAAATAAATAATCTATGTATTATTGAAAATTACAGGAACTGTAAGCGACGAGTGATGAAATACCTCACTGAACTATCTTATTGGACTTTTGATCTAGATCAATCAGTTATCTAGTGTTTAAATAACCTAAATCATGTTTGTATTTATGCTTGTGTTGGCGAAGAAGTGGTTGTTATAATTAAAAGAGATGACGTTGAAGAAAAATTGTATTTTAAAAACAAATTTCCTTACGGATGATTGCTGTTTAGAATAAACTAGAGATTTATAAATTATTAACTAGATTTAGAATTTAGGGACTTATCTTGAGTTGAGATCTTAATAATTTTTACATTAAGTTTTAATACTTAATGTAAAAATTATTAAATTCCAATTCCATAATTTAATTCTGGTTGTGTTACTTGTAGGATCTTCGTAAAAACATTACTAAAAGTCATAATTTGAAAATTCGTAAGCAAAAATTATAAAAATAACTGTTTTATCATTCTAATGAATAAACAAGATTATTATGGCAAATTGCTTTGATAATAAAACAAATGACATTGAAAATGTATATCGTGATACTTATAGCTTCCAATGTTTAAAATCAATCTGATACAAAGTATATCCTACGCACTCACTAGTATTAGATTTATGTGTTTGCATTGGATAATTAATATCGCTGTACATAAATTATATGAGCAAGACAGAACCAGCAGACGTTTAAAGATTTATTGAACTTTGGATGTGAACTAATTTATTTGAAAATACGTAGTCTGTCATTTGTGAAGAACGTCAGATAGGCTGACGGCCCATTTGTTGGTAGGGTTGCTTGTGTTAGCCACCTACCAAAAATCCCCGTCAACATGTCTACCGAAAATTACTTAAAATTTTTGCAATACTAGCTAAAAACTCCCTGCTTCGCCCGGGTTCAAAATAAAAACTATCCTATCTTTTAAGTTGGATCAAATTACACACATAGTTACAAAGTTATATCAAAATCGGTTCAGTAGTTTAGGAGTTCATAATTGGCATCAAACAACGTGACACGAAATTTTTATACATAGAGAGATTTATAGGCTTCAATCTGTCTAAATTAGACAATGTTTAAAAAGAAAAGTTCAAACAACTCACCAGTCCTGTCACTGTACGTCTTGTCCGCGTAGTTGCCGTATCGTGCGTTGCTCAGATCGTCCAGTAGATTGTCCAACTCTGACAAGTTGCCGCGTCCACCGGCCGTTCTGCCGTAACCGGGCGATTGTCCGGTGCCTGTGGTGCCGTAAGTGTTCTGGCTTCCGGTATATTTAACCGGTATCACTTTCTCGTGTACGGAGCTTGTGTTTTGATAAGTGGGCTGAAGGAGAAACGGAACATGTTAAATTTCAGTTTTAATAACCGATATTTTGTATGTCATGTAAAGAACAGACGGACGGATTATTTAATAATAATCAATCTGTAGGTATACGCCAAGACACATGAGACTAGGCAAATGTATGGAATATTAGACTGTTGGTTTTTTTTGATGATGGTTCTATGGCCACTTTAATTGAGTCTGACCTTTGGCGGAGAGTCGTCCGTGGCGACACAATCGATCGATCGTATTTAATAGGTAATAAGTAAGATAACGACTCGAGGACAAGAAAGTCTATTGTCGTAAATTATTAAAGAACAAACAACACCATTGAGACATTTCATTCCTTTGACACACTTACCTACACCACAATCAAGTATAAATAATTTTATTAGTTACTAGTTGGCGCCCACGACTTCGTCCGCGTTGAAAAAAAAAGTAGCCTATCCTGTGTCCCGTACGTCTAAATGTTTATCTACCAAGTTTCATGAAAATCAGTTGATTCGTTTAAGAGTTATAGAGGAACATACATACTTACATACATACAGAAAAAAATTCTTAAAATGGTCAATTTAGTTTCAGTATGATGTATAGAGCCTATAAACACGATATCTCTGAAAACAAAGTAATTTACTCCATGACCAACCCTTACAGATTTATTATTAGTATTGATAAAAATGCAATGTTTACCGAAAGGGATGGCGATAATTAAGGAGGCTAATAATAATTTTCATTATAAAACTGCTGAAAACATTCCGATAAAAATTTGGTTCTGATAGCTTGAACATTAGGAAAAAAGGGAATATATATAAGGCCTTTAAGCTACCTTTATATTGGTTCTCGCGTGTGAAGCCCGCAGAACAAAAGTTTGTAGTCATATAGTATTAAAACTTTCATTACTAAACTATAATATTGAAGGCACTGTACGAGTAAAATATATAAGAAACTGTAAATTATTTGTAACAACCGCCATCACGCTATCAGTGCCATCTTTTCAATTATATTGGAAGCTTCTCAAAAAGCGCTCAAGAGTTTATCGAGATATTAAATTCAATCATGTCTAGATGGCGCAATCGGTAACACAGTATGAAAACTTGCCAAAACTTACTAGATCTGTTAGGCCATGTTAAGAGTGGGTATAAAGCAAACAAAATATGTAATTTCACCCGCGTGGCTCTTGGACATGACAGTGACACAAAATACGTAGAACTACGCACAACATGCGACGGAAGATAGCGCATCTCGCTCAATAAAAATGGTATAAGTGCCAAAAGTATTAAATATTAATTATTCGTAAACTACAATGTCCTAGATAAACTACAATGTCCTAGATACAGCCTTAGATAATATGTGAAGTGAAATT